>JAQPZY010001298.1:0-1200000 GCA_029931535.1 Margaritifera margaritifera
TTGAAAAGAATAAAACAAAATAAAATCAAATTAAATAAAAACAGTAGTAAGGAATACGAGAGAAAAAAGGCCAATCATATTTTGTATCACTATGTCGTAAAGAGAAACGAGAACATTTCAAATTAAAATTTGCTAGGCCAATAAGACTGAAGTACAAGTAACAAAATGTCGTCCGCTAAGATTTTATAGGTAAATAAATATTGACAAGTGTATAAGGGCTGTGTGGTTTACACGTAAAACAGGGATTAAAAAGTTAGAGGTCTGAAGTTCGAAACTCTGCAGAATTGAAAATCTTTCCTTCTGGGTAAAAGAGCTTGACAATTGTATATTGGAAAAATCTGTATAGAATAGGCGTGAACGGCGTACAAAAATATTACTTGAATATTGCACATTGGAAAAATCAGTGAACGGCATGCACACATTTGGCTACACAATAAACGACGACGTATGCACACAATAAACGATGACACATGTGTACACAATAAACGATGACGTAAAACAATGAAGTTTATAAGCATGTAGATGAGTTAAAAGTATATGGAAATATTTATAGTTAAAGAGAATACAATATTCAATTCAACTCAATAGTTTATTATCTTATAGATTACATATTTCAAATATTGCGTGGATTATCAAATGCTACAACGTTAAATATGAACTCAAAAAGGTAATCGTCAAGAGTTAGAATGGAAAGGATGGACACATATACACAATCTTTATAATAAATTACTGTAAAAAATAATAATATATCTCTTATTTTAAACGCATCATAAACAAATTTAGCTAGTTGACATATTATTTTCTTATTACTAGAAGTTAATAGTTCAATGTACTTGTGCATTGATGGTTTATTTCCGAAGTACTTTTGGATTAAGTTTAGACGCAAGTGGGTATAAACAGGACATACAAAAAGAAAATGATATTCATCTTCAATATCATGGTTGTCACATAGCATACAATATATTTCACTTCAATCGATTCTATTGTTTCCTTATCTCCCAGTTTCGATTCTCAGATTATGGGAAGACACTCGGAGTTTTGTCAAAGCTGATCGATGTTTATGGTTACACAAGAAATTGAAATAAACTTCGAGGCCGAAGTCAGTTTTGATCTGTTTATCTGTAACTCTTTGTTTAAAAATTGGAATAAACTTGGAGGAATTTACAGACTCAGGAAACATCCACACTTCACCAAAACCAAATCTGCATCAAATATCTTTTAGGAGTGTAATCCATTTTATACTATTATTTGATTCATTTTCAAAATATTACTGCCTATATGCAATACTCAGTATAATATTTGCAGAATTTTTAATTCTGAACCAATATTTAACTAACTTAACCAGCCTGAAATATTTAAGTGGGATTCATCCAGGTTCACCGTATACACCGACGTCAGAAGTAGATATTTTTACATTTAACAAATATTTTAAAAACGTTCTGTGTACATGTTCAATGGTGTCAGCCTGGTGAAAACCCCATACCTCTGATGCGTAATTCAGAACTGAAACAACATAAATATCAACAAGTTTCAAACGTTTATTATAATTTAAATAACATTTTTTCAAATTACAAGTAAGCATATTCATTGCCTTAAGTGCTTAAGTGCTTTATCAGCCAATGTTTGTTGAGCTTTAGAGAATTTTCCATTGTTTAAGAAAACAAGACCAAGGTAATTAAAAGTTTCAACTACCTCAATATTACTCCAGGCTATATTCCATACTTTGTCTTGTCTTAATGGACCACCTTTTCTAAAGACCATAACTTTAGTTTCATCAAGATTAATATTTAGATTCCATTTATTACAGTAGTCGTGCAAATTATCCATGAACTTTTGAAATCATCAATGTTTTCTGAAAATAAAACTAAATCGTCAGCAAACAGTGTCAAAAATAAAGACAACTCATCTAACTCTATACAGATATCGTCAATACACTTGCAAAAACGATCTATTTGAAGAGGTAAAACTCATACCGAACAACGACGACAACTACGTATCATTCAGCAAGGACTTTATAGTTGGTACTTTCATGAAAGAACAAAAGGAAATAATAGTTAGAAGACCGATCGGGTTTGTAGACAGCTTTAGATTTATTAGACATCATATAGAAAATGTAGACAGCTTTAGATTTATTAGACATCATATAGAAAATGTAGACAGCTTTAGATTTATTAGACATCATATAGAAAATGTAGACAGCTTTAGATTTATTAGACATCATATAGAAAATGTGGTTATAAATTTAAGTGATGAATAATTTGCAAAGACACTGAAACATTTTACAGACATGGGATCTAAATATTTGAGGAAAAGATATTTTCCGATATGAATACATGGATAGCTTTGAGAGGTTTAATGAAACAGCTACACCAGCAATAGAAAAGTGTTACTCATTACTGACTGATTCAAACATATCCATTGACGACTACCAGTATGTATGTGATGTCATGGAACAATTTGAATTTCACACGCTTGGAGATCTACATGGTTGATACGTCATGAAGGATACCTTGATGCCATGTGACATTTTGTAAATGAATGTATGCAGCTGTGTTAAAAATGACAAACTAGACCCAGCTCACTATTATAGTGCACGATGACTAGCTGATGATGCGAGTTTGAAGATGTCAGGTGTAGAACTTGAACTTTGAACAGACTGTGATTTCTTCCTGATGATACAGAGGGGAATACAATGTGGAATTAACTTGGTACCACATACATATAATGAAGGAAACCATGAATAGTACATGGATAAAGATAAAAAGACAAAGTTTGATTGTACCTTCTGTATATGTCGTAGCACGATGTCGAGTATGAAAGGTCAAGGTTATGTACCTATATCATAACAAATTCTAAGGTTGGGCAATAAGTCAATACATGCCGGTACAAAATTTTAGATGGGTAAGTGATGAAGAAGTCATAGTGGTAGAAGAATATTTGTTTGAAACAAAGATGTCTATGACAGTCGCTGTATTGTAGAAATGGATTTGGAGATTCCATTAGATTTGCATGACTATTTCAAGGACTACCCATTAGTTCTAGAGAAAATTCCAGATGAAAATTATTTATCAGGATTAGGGAAGTTGATAAATGATTGCAAGGGAACAAAACTAATTGGACCAAAAGTGTTATGTAGTTTTGAAAACAAACATTAGTATGTCATTCACTACAGATACTGAAAGATTTACAACAGTTTTAAAACTACCCCGCTCTCTCCCCCACGTCTGCGCAGATAACACAAAGCTATACAATGTTGTTTGCTTGATCAACATCCCTGGCCTGAATCCTACATTTAACTGAATACAAATTAGAGACAGAAATCAGCAAATTAATTCGAGAAAGATCTTCTAAAATTAATGAATAGCAGTGTGGTTGAGAAACAAATGGAGACTTTGAGAAAAAAAACAATAGTTTAAATATGTACCGATAAAAATAAATGTTTTAAATGTCAGAAAGATCTGTGAATTGCAGGAAGAAGCATTACTGACCATGCCATAGCACTGGTTAATTTGAAAATAAGAGATTATAAAGGAAACCAGTTTTTGTTGGATTTACAGTGTTAGAATTTTGAAATGGTTGATTTATGAATTTTGCTGCAACAAATTGAAAAACAATAGGGTGCTATAATGATACCTGTAATGACTGATAATGTGTATCCATATTGAGGGAATACACGTTTACGGTGACATGAAGGATAACGTCAAGTTCTGTCATAATAGTGACTCTCCAAAGGATAACATCTAGTTCTATGATAATAGTGACTCTCCAAAGGATAACATAACTGGTATCCCACAGATAAATAAGCATGTTCCTGGACGTTTCAAGGATAAGTTAAAAAGTATTCCAGTTAGAGAGTTTTGTGAGTTAAGGTCAACGACTTGTTCACTAATGGCAGCTAAAGTCGAAAAGAAAGTTTGTAAAAGAAAATAAAATGTGTAATAAGAATAATGTAAATTCGAAATGCACAAAGATTTTTGTTTCAATCACAAGGAAAATTACCAAGAAATAAATTTACTCAAGTAACAGAATCACGAGATGTAGAGCATCGCATTAAAATAGTAATATTGTCTATGTATGACGACAAGCAGGACAAGCGTTGTCTATTTTGTTTAATAACATAAATACATTACATTACGGACACGTTAGTACATTTTAACTGTGCTATGCTCTTATGTCTAAGACATAATCAGGGTACACACGTCTCATTATTTAAATGTTTTCTTTTATTCTGTTTTAGCTTATCTCAATCTCTCTTTGTACATCATCTGCGATGAATTTATTTTCCATATTTCTTTTGTCCTTGCTGTAAAAACACTACTAAAACATGTATTCTCTCTTAAATATTTGATTACAAAGCAGTACCTTTGCACGATCATCCACACTGATGTTTCAAAAAGTCTACCACTAAAAGATAGTTTGGCTAGTTTAGTTGCCTTTTATTTATATCGTCAAGATTGCCACAGTGATCAATCATAAACAAAGTATTTGTAGCTTGATAGACATCAAACAATAGCTCTAAACACTTAACCAATGTATCCTCAAGATCTATCACTGAGACAGTTTCATCTTTGTATAAGCACTTTTTAGCGCAAGTCTTGTCGAGCAGAAGAGCCGGATATTTAAGAGTAGCAAATTTTTGTACTGCCGTTTCAATCTAAACTAAAATTAGAATGATGTTTAGAATACTTTAAAAGTGTCCCGAAAATAAAACATTATTTTCTTCCAGATACTGTGAAACATTTTATTTTCGTGGGTTTCAAATTTCGTCATTTGGGTTAAAAGTACATATTCGAGGGTACCTAATTTCGTGGATCAATCATTTACCCCCAAAAAATAAAAATGCATACGTCTCTGTACAAGATTATACCTACATTCATTTCCACGCATTTGCGAGCAAACAGGTTTAATCCATACTGCAGTAATTAAATTGATTAAGTAACTTATTCATTGCTAACATCTGTAACATCTGCCGTAAATGTGGAGATATAAAAGAAAATGGCAACCTCATTTCCCACACGTGAGCAAAAACATTTAATACCAGTATTGTAATCTTCAGTAATTAAATTCTCAGGTGTTCTTAAAGACCGCTATCAAAGCATACAGTTCGGAACAATTAGGGATTAGGCGCCTGAAAAAGCCAATGACTGTAAACCTGATAAGCCTGCCAAATTTGCCCTGTGGGAGATCCTTGATGCTCAATGACCTTGACCTTATGGTCCAAGCTTGGATTTGTAAATTTCAGGTGAATCGCGGTGTTATGTATGCCCGTATTGTGGTGGCTGGTGCTGAAGGAATTGTTGCAAAATACGATTTCAATAGTGGCATTCAACACAGGTGATTGATCAGTTAGATGAACTGGAGGATAATGAAGATGCACATTCAGATCACGTCTCGGTTGACCTGAAAACATCTCCACTTAAGCCAATTCACGCAAGGATGCTTATCTGCACACATGACAAAGTAGCACTTCGGAGACCTGATTGAAATGGATTTTGAGAAAGTTGGGTGGTTGTTTTGGGTTTAACGCCATTTTTCAGCACATGACAGGCTATACATGGCGGCCAGTATATTTGGTGGAGGAAGAACCCGAGAAAAGTCCGGGAAGAACCACCGACCAACGGGAAGCTACTGGCAAGCTTTCTCACATACCCACGTTGGCCGAGCCCGAGACTCGAACCCACGAGGACTAATCTCCTGATTGTTTATTTAGCACTTAGTTCATATCTGCAAAAATGTATTTATAAATGGGAATAATATGTGCTTTGGGAAATACAGAAGGACACACACAACGAGTAAATCTGCATTTATTGCTATACATCAGGTAGAGTAATTACAATCTTACACGAGTTTTCATGTTCATGAAATTTTGTATTCGAATTATATTGTAATCAATCAGTTTCAGTGTTTCTCGTCATTCATGTACGTATCTTAATGTATATTTCACATTCTCAGCACTATAAATAGTCGTGGCATTAAAACAGAGAAAAAACCGGCGATGCCTTTCCACTGCATATGACGGGGGGGGGGGGGGGGGGGGGGGGGGGGGGTTGTAGGCTCGCTTGATATTTCGTTGGGACTTTAAATTCGTGGTATAGCTCACCCACGAAAATCACGAAAATTGGAACCCCACGAATTAAAAGTGTTTTACAGTAGTACGTCTCTGATTCTTTAAAAAAAGATCCTTTTTGCAGATGCATGCAACAGTAGTGCGTTGATTGTTTACCACCAACCATATACATGTATATATATATATATATATATATATATATATATATATATATATATATATATATATATATATATATATATATATATATATATATATATATATATATTATAATAGACATTTGCCGTTTGTAACATACCAGGTGAATGAAGTGATGAGAGTGATATATTTATTTGAATGGCATATTGCTGTAAAGCATCAATTGTGTGTAACTTGTATTCAGCAAAACACCTGATGGGGCAGTGTTAAATCGTTTTCTTTCTTCATTGACAATATTAACATATGATATGTTTGTATTTGTTTAAATAAAGTTTTATGTTTGTATTTGTTTAAATAAAGTTTTATGTTTGTATTTGTTTAAATACAGTTTTATTTCCCCTTTTTGATATGCGATTAATTCAATACCGTCAGGATATATTGTTGTTCAAGTCAGTCATTTCCGCGGTATTATTATCCAATATCTTTTTCAATCTCGTGAAGAAAATGGTCATAGTTGACCAAATAATTCCGTCCTTATCTGTTGCAGTTTAGATTGTAAAAGTGCTATGATCGTCTAAATAGTTTTTGATCTTTTCCATTTCGTGTTCTAAAGCATTTATCTCACTGCTTTCTTTCTGGTCGATTTGTTGTAAATATTCTTGGATGCTATGTATCTCACCTGCTAAATCTCGTACCGCATGCAACGTCTGAATAACATTAGACAATGCGTTGAGTTGTTGTTTAAAAAAGCCTTGAGCATCTAACTATTCTTTCTGTTCTCATCAATATTTTTGTAGATCCGCATTTTTGTTAGCTCTTTTATTACCACTCGGTTCAGTGGATGTTATTTTAATGTCAACTTGTTTTCTCCATGTTTTGATATATTTCCAGGTATTATCGTCCAGTATCTCACGTATCTGTATATCAACACATCTCTGTACAAACCGACTAGTAGCGGTATCAGTTAATTATCACAGTCACGTACGTTTTTGATACGGTTATTGTTGAGGTTCAAGTCAATGCTAATTGTTTGACCTAGCGTGATGTCTTTCTCCTCTGTTTTTCTCTAAATATTTTTAGGAAGACCTATGTCACTATGATCTCCTAAAGATACCTTAGACATCCTGCAATATTTACTTAATGTGAAAAACATACGTTGCAGTCATACCGTGAAAATCTAATCACTTTTCCATCGTACCCTTTTATGCTGATATTCAGTCCGTTAATAGTACCATTCTGTAATTGCTTGTAATGGTCATTAACATTTAAATTGTGTGAAACAAAGTCACTGTGAAAAACATTTTAAACGGTGACATATCGACAAACTGTAACATATCCAGTAGATGACTGTATTGTTATCTGGCTATTGAATCCTAATAATTTAGAATTGTGGTGTGTTATATACACAACTGGGAGGAATTTTAACTTTTGAGTTGTGTTTTAAACATTCAACATCTATATTTTCTTGCTTGTCACCATTAGCAGTCATACCCTCTTTGACATTATTCATGTACAACTCAGGGTTGTAAAAACTGACAGGGATTAAAACAGTCATTGTTTTATTATTGTACTTTATATTGTAAAACATATTGTTTGAGTTCATCAGAAATATTGTGGTAACCAGCAACAAAATATGTTTTCTTCAACGATATCAACGATATGGCGAGGCGACAAGGACACGGCAAAAGCAACAAAAGGTGCAATCATTCTGCTTTGCATGTGCTGCGATATTTATTGGGTAACAATTGTCAGGTAAAAGCCTATGTGCTATTTGGAAGTCAATTGTGAACTGGCTAAAAGAAACACTAATTATTGGATTTAATTTTTTTTTAAACATGCATGGTTTACGGTGGGCTAATTGTAAGACGTAAGAACGTTTTCAAAAGCATGATGTAGGCTACTGTAAAAAAAAAAAACGAGTTTAATGTTGTATGTTAGGTTGTGTTGACGATGTTTTCGTTACAGTGGACACTTCTCTGCAGGTAAAAGCTATGCTAATTATTACCCCCCCCCCCCCAAAAAAAAAAAAAAAATCATTCAAGCATTCAGCAATCTAAGTTTGATTTTACATCTGCGGGTACAGTGTTAACAATTTTGTCTGGAAAAGGCCCATGTGCTATTAGGTAGTTGATTATGAACTGACTGAGGGGAAATATAATGATCAGCTTTGCAATTTCTAAAGTTTTCTGTTTGATAATGAACCGCTTGACATCTTAAACAACTTCTTCAAACGCATGCTGTATCCAGCCATGGATCAAATTAAAGTGCTGATAATAATGTCTTCATCTTTTTTTCACTTGACATTTGCCTTTGAATATAATCTATGCTATTTATTACGTGAACATTTAAAGAATGTCAGGTATTTGGTTATAGGTAGAAAAAGCCTTGTGATGCCTTTCTTTAGTTGTGTTAATTTTTCTGGCCTCTAAACATTTGCTTTGTATAGGCTTTGTTCTTTTATCAGCGTTAAAAACGGAAACAACTTTACTTTTGGACCAATTGAACAATATACATAAAACAGCCACACAACCACCTATCAGATACTAGATCATGTTGTCTGAGCCTTGTGAATTTGTATCGTTTATTTCGCGTTAGTGTTTGGAAGGCACACTTGCAGTAGCTTGTATATTTTTTCGTTTTATTGTTCTGTTTTCAAGCCTTCAGCTTGTGATCTTGTGAATTCTTGTGAACGTTTTCCAAGCTGTCTACCAATCTCAACTCTACGCGGATCGTTTTACTTTTGTGAAGTTACCATTTCAATAGAAGAGCACATAAAGAAAGTGGAATCATTGAAGATGGATATCTTAACCATTGAGGAAATATTAAACAGTACTGTCTGATCTATTTTCCCTGTATGATTTTACTGTATGTAAATTAAAAGTGTCAAAGGTACAAATGCATGAACAACAAAGCAACCAGTACACATTATATTTATCAAGCATTTTCAACATTTTCCATTTCCTCCTTTCCTTACTTTCTGCTGTTTTTTTAAACTATAAATTAATATGTGTGATTGTTATCAAACTTGCACTCAATGCAGATATAGGCAATCCAGTATGAATGTCAAACATCCAGTAAGGTATCTGATAACATTATAAACTGTCTAATTTATCGATCGGAAGAAATCTGCTAATCAATGATGTAACAGTATAAATTACAACATTTTACAATGACTTGGAAATGTTAGCAGCTCTACAATTGACAAAGATTTCACATGTCTGCTCGATATCTTTTCCAAGCATCTTTTCTAACTCCTTTTCAGTTACTATTAATTTATTACCACTAATCTTTTTGTGTATTTCATTTGCAATAGCTATATTAAATTCCTGTATGTACTCTTCAGGGTCTGTATAATTCGACTTATTGCTATTTTTGTCTTCGATGAATTTCACTTCATTTTACAGCCGTGCTTTGTATATTTCTTCGCTATTTAAGTAAACAAACAATGCCTGAGGATGGTGATGACATTGATCATTTACATGAAAATACTTTGTATGAAGATTATGATAAAATATATGCACAACGTCCAATACTAGTTAATGATAGCGTAAATATTTCATGGCTATGTCTAGGACGTTTTGAAGATGTTATTGCAGGTGAAGGTGTAAGTATTTCACGCAAAATTTTTGACTTTCACGAGGAGTACACAAAGGAAGGCCTTAAAATGAGTGAATTGCAATATAAATTGAAAAAAAATAACTTTATAGAAAACAAACAAACTCTATTATGAAAAACCTGATAGTACAACAGTTCAAATATCGAGGAAAGAAAGTACCCAGTACTATAGCATTCCAGACTGGTCAGAAGTTGTTGGTCACATTATGTTGGACAAAACAAGGAGATGAATGGGTTTATTTACATTGCTTTTGTATCCAACGACACTATCTACATTCATAACCAAGTCACTCAGTAAGAAACAGATACCTGACCACCAACATCATAGTACAGTTTTACCTGACCACCAACATCATAGTACAGTTTTACCTGACCACCAACATCATAGTACAGTTTAACCTGACCACCAACATCATAGTACAGTTTAACCTGACCACCAACATCATAGTACAGTTTTACCTGACCACCAACATCATAGTACAGTTTTACCTATGTTTGTGATACATAGTCCGGGAATTCTGTCACAATGTTTCTGTCTGTGTCCTAACCTTTTCCTCCTAAAATTAATAGCTCCATTAATTGTTTCAGCAGAGTCTTGAACAGTGACACATACTATATAAAATATGTTTTGTTTCCAACCTGTACATCTAAGGTGCAGATTACATAACCCCTGGCACTCAGATTCAGTCTTGCAATACCTTCATCTGTGAGACCATTACTATCTTGCGTACAAAATAAGTACAGCCAGTAGGTTCATCTTTGTCTGTTATATAATCAATTTCATCAGCTGTCAATGTTCTCTAGTATTCAAGAGCACCTGCTCCACAGTTACATCTATGTTTATAAGCAGCTAACACATTTTCTTCGTTCCATTTTATAACTAAGCGTGTCTTAAATATTAATCGAACCATTTATTTCAGTAGTTTAATATCAATTACTACACGACTGCAAATAAAAGCTATGAAAAAACTGTATCTGCAGAATCTGTATATCTACAATGAAAAGTGTTCTAGATTTTGTATATATATATATATATATATATATATATATATATATATATATATATATATATATATATATATATATATATATATATATATATATATATATATATATATATATATATATATATATATAAAACTCCCATATAACTGATGCTGGTTTCTTCTCTTAATTCTAAGGTTTTATAAACGTACTAAATTTCTTCATCATAATAAGGCGTAGTTGATTTTGTAGTTGACATGACTGCTATGCCTTCTTTGAATGAAATTTGAAATAGGCTTAAATATCCTTATGATTGGCTTAAATATCCTCATGATTGGCTTTAATATCCTCATGATTGAATCAACGTGCTTTACTTTTAATTATGTTTAAAATCTCACAAACAAGCTTGTAGTCTTTTACATTTAATTGTGATGTTGTTAGAATTAAATTCACTCTTTTCTTTTATTTAGCAATTTCATTTACTTCCCTGCGAGGACATTGTCTACATTGATTTCGCCTTAACACGTTTTTCATTTGTACTATTTTGTTTTTTACTGGTGATGTTTTTTCTATGAACTTTCTTTTTTCCCATGATTTTGTGCCGATCGTAAATTCGCATTAAGTTTCTACTGCATCGTTTTCTTCCATATCTGCCACATTCTAGAAACTAGTTATCTTTGAAAAACAAAGTATTCATACTGCTTCATACTGCTATCTACCATTTATCCTCGCGTATAAATCGGTACCAACTGCAAACTGCATAGACCCAGGTCTACCCTCGCATAATGCGCCAACAGATCTGGGTCTATGAAGTTTGTAAGGACAAATCAGTAGAACAAACAACATAGACCCTGATCTGCCGGCGCATTATGCGACGGCAGATCAGGGTCTATGTTGTTTGCATTTGTACATAGTTTATACGCGAGCATATACGGTATATACTCGTCTTCAGTCATCACTTTGGAGTTGCCACCTCCACAGAGAAGGCGTGTCTTGGGCACATCGTCTCAGGAGAAGCGGTTTACTTATGGTACATCATTTATTAAATGGTATAATATTTTCTGTCGGTTTTCGACTTCTAAACGGTTCTTCATATATTTTCAGTCCACTAGACTGATCTATTCCAGATCAACCGTTTTGTTCTAAGTTTTAAAACTTTGTATGTGTCATATTGTTTGTCGCGTTGAGATAATGGTTATTCGAAAACATGCCCTTTATATCCTCTCTCTTCAGGTCATTCACTTTGTAAATGACTGGATGGCCAAACATATCTTGCTTGATTTTAAACATTTCCTCAATGAGGTTGTAAATGTATCCGTTTTCAATATTTCTGGGCTTTTTAAAATTTCTAACTGTTTCATCGATTTTTAGGTTAGGTGATCCCAATGTATCATTTTTGTCAGATAATCCAATACGATTAATCAATACTTTTAATCTGTTTCCTTCCTTGCTTACTTCAACCGGGAGTCATGCCTATTGATTTAAGATGATTGTTAATATAGCCATCAATTACAAAAACGTCAACTCATTCTCTGGTTTCTATTTTGAGTGAAATACTTCAACATTCTCTTCTTTAAAGTACTGTTAAACCTTTCCACAACTCACGCTTGTTTGTCTGAGTAAGTTCAAAAGTTATCAATGCTTTACTTTTTCCAGTAGATTATTATATTCCTGTTCTAAAACCATTTTCCCTCATCAACTGTAGCTTTTCATTTTTTCTCTCGTTTACGATTTTGTAAAGCGTATGTCATTTCCATTTCTTGTTCCCACTTTCTCAGCCTATGAATATTTTGAGAAAATATATATCACTGTCAAAATGTATTTGTATCCATTAATGTGTTTTCATAATGCTCCCATGTCAACTATTTCTGCCTACCATTGGTCACCCACGTGACTTACATAAACGTTTTTGGAGGGAAATCTTTTTCTCGCTTACTTACATAATCTGTAGGTATCTTGTTCGGTTAAACATTGTTTCAATTCGCTGTGCTTTAATTTCTTTGGGTCCCATTTCATTTTCTTGGTGTATGCGTTAAAAAAAATGTACTCTCACGATAGCAGTAAAGTGTTTCAAATACTGTTCTTTAGGTACATACTTCAATAGTTCACTACGAAATATAAACATCTTGATAATGCTTTATGGTTGGTAGATTATCTTTAGCTGTTATCAAAAAGCAAACAGGGCGACCGTCTACGACAGGGACTATAATTTTTTCAACAATTTGAACGTTTTTAAAATCATTTCAAACGTGTGAATGATATCATATTTATGTCAAATTTGGACATTCTTATGGTTAATTTTGATCAAATTGTTTTGTAAATTTAGCCGAACACAATTTTATGTACCGTATGTACTAGCATATAAACCGTGTCCAAATGCTAACAACATAGACCCTGATCTGCTGTCGCAAAATGCGCTGGCAGATCAGGGTCTATGTTGTTTGTTCTACTGATTAGTCCTTACAAACTGCATAGACCCAGATCTGCCGGCGCATTATGCGACGGCAGATTTGGGTTTATGCAGTTTGCAGTTATACGCGAGCATAGACGGTATTTACCCACATAAAATACATCGTGGATCCCTTCTTCATACTTTTCTTTTAACAATCTTGCCAACAGGGTTGATACTGGTTTTTCCAATGTTATCATCATTAAATGTAATTTGTAAATCTGCATCTTTTCGAAAATATTGGATATTAATTTTAATGTTTCAAGTAATCAAATTCAAACTTCTATTCTCTTGAATGTTATGCAACTAGCTTTGAGCACACTTTCATCCCTTCTAAACTTGCAAAGAAATAATCATTATTTTTAGATAATGGTATTGATGTTCTGTTGTTAATCTCATGAAATATTTATCTCACCTTTCTGAAAACTATTAAATATAATACAATGTAGCTTTGTGTCATTATATAATGTTTTGTAAAAACAAAATCTAATTATTATTGGTTTACGTCATCGTACATATACATCAGCGTTTATTGTGTACATATACGCCATCAATTATCGTGTACATTGGGGCACTGTTTATTGTGTACATACATCATCGGTTATTGTGTACTATACAAAAAATAAATAAGTCATAGTTTATTTTGTGCTTTATCCGAATTGATGTACGCCGTTCGTGCTTTTTCTATGCATATTTGTCTAGTATATAATATTAACACACCAAAGTGTCCAGCACCTCAAGTGCTAGAGGATGAAAACGAGTTCAGCAACAGAGTGGAGAGTATAGATGCTTCGGTGAATTTGAGCGGGGGACAGGAGGTGGATATTCAGAGAACGGTTACAACGGTAAATGAGAGTGTTAATCAACAGAAACTGTGCGTGAAATGGCCTGTGAGTTCCAACAAAACAGCATGGAGACAGTTTGATGAGGACGTAGACCAACTACTGGAAGCAACATGGGCTGGAAGTGTTGACAGAAAGGTAGAGGCCGTGGCCACCATCATCTACAGTATGGGAAAAGATCGGTTTGGAATATAATAAAAGAAGCAGAGAAATACATTGCGAAAAGAAAACCGTAGACTTCGGGAGATTGCAAACATAAGAGCAGAGCTGCGGAGGCTGACAAAAAGGTATCAGAATGCAGTGGATGAAGAGAAAAAGGGGATGAGTGACCTCAGAGACAACCTACGTGAAAGGCTGAAGACACTGAGAAGAGCAGAGAACATCAGAAAGAACAGAAGAGAGCGTATGCAGAAGAGAGCACACTTCACTGACAATCCGTTTGGATTCGTGAAAAAGCTATTAGGAGACAAAAGCTCAGGGAGACTAGAATGTCCGAAGGAGGAGGTGGAAAAACACTTGAGAAAAACCCACAGTGATCCGGATAGAGAGAAAGATCTTGGACAGCAGCCCAAACTTATACACCCAGAAGAACCAGCAGTTCCAATTGACAGTTCAGAACCAAGACTGGAAAAAGTGAAGGACATTATAAACGATGCAAGGGCAGCATCAGCTTCTGGACCAAACGGTGTTCCTTACATGGTTTACAAATACTGTCCAAGACTAACCACAAGACTTTGGAAGCTGATAAAGGTTATATGGAGAAGAGGCAAGTTGACAGAGAGTTGGCTGCTTGCAGAGGGCTGCTTTATTCCGAAGGAAGAGAATTCGTCAGGAATCAAGCAATTCAGGACAATATCCCTTCTAAATTTGGAAGGGAAGATATGCCTAGCCGTCATTGCCCGGCGTCTGACAAAATACCTGATAGAGAACAATTACATCGATTATTCAGTTCAGAAAGGTGGAATTCCAGGAGTACCTGGTTGCCTTGAGCACACAAGTGTTTTAACTAAGATCATCCAGGATGCCAAGGTAAACAAAGGCGATCTGACCGTGTTGTGGTTAGACCTCGCCAACGCATATGGCAGCATTCCACACAAGTTGGTGAATCTGACTCTAGAGAAGTATCATGTACCAGAGAAGTTCAGCGACATGCTTCAACATTACCTCGATAACTTCAAAATGCGCTTCACAGTGTCAGACTACACAACAGAATGGCAGAGATTAGAAGCTGGCATCATAACTGGATGTACCATTTCAGTAGTACTATTTTCAGCTTCAATTAATCTCCTTGTGAAGTCAGCAGAGAAGATGGGCCGAGGACCAATTATGTCATCTGGAGTTCGGCAGCCTCCTACAAGAGCCTTCATGGATGACATGACAATTACATCCTATTCAGTACCAGAAGGTAGATGGATGTTTTCTAAGATCTTGGAGACCTGATCAGCTGAGCCAGGATAAAGTTTAAGTCATCAAAATCACGAAGTCTGGTCCTGAAGAAAGGGAAGGTGCAAGATAAATACCGGTTCAAAATAGGAGAGGAAGTGATACCAACACTGAGTGAGCAACCAGTTAAGAGCCTCGGCAAGTGGTTTAAGGACTCCATGAATGACAGTGAGAGTGTGGCAGACATGAAGCAGCAAGCCAAAGACTGGATGGAATCCATAGACAAGAGTGGGCTACCTGGGATGTACAAGGCCTGGTGTTACCAGCATGATATTCTACCAAGAATCCTTTGGCCATTTCTAGTATACCAAGTCCTATTGACAGCCGTAGAAGAAGTTGAGCGAATGTTCAATGTATATCTGCGACGAATGATGGGAGTTCCAAGAAGCTACAGTAGCATTGACTTGTACAGTACCGGCTGCAAGCTTCAGTTACCACTATCATCAGTGACAGAGGAGTTAAAGGTGACCAAGGTCAGGCAGGTGATGATGTTGAAAGACAGTGCAGATGAGAAGGTGAGAGAAGCAGCAGTGGAGGTACGGACAGGTAGAAAGTGGATAGCAGCAAAAGCATTTGAAGAGGCAGAATCCAGACTGAGACACAGTGATATCGTAGGCACGGTAGCGACAGGAAGGTTGGGGTGGGAAGTCTGAAAAGACCTACATGGCAAGCAGCAAGCACCAAAGAGAAGCGTGCCATGGTCCAGAAAGAAGTACGTCTGTCAGAAGAGGAAGATAGGCAAGTTAAAGCTGTCGGCATGAGGAAGCAGGGAGATTGGCTATGCTGGGAAGCTGCGAGGTCCAGGAAACTGTCTTGGAGCGACATCTGGAGAGTTGATGCCCAGAAAATCAGCTTCCTCATACGCTCAGTGTATGATGATCTCATTACACCATCAAATCTCAAGACATGACCCAAGCTGTAACCTGTGTGGGAGACTTGCAAATTTAGAGCACGTGCTATCATCCTGCAATGTAGCTCTGACAGATGGTCGTTATCGTTGGCGCCATGGCCAAGTACTTGCTGAGATTGCTGCCAGTATGGACATAGCCAGGATAAAGAAACACCAAGTGAAAAGTGGTCCCAACTTCATCAGCTTTGTGAGAAGCGGTGAGACACAAAGGCAAAAGACTGAAGCAAGAGGCATATTGACAACAGCGCAAGATTGGGAAATGCAGGCAGATGTAAAAGGACAGCTTACGTTCCCAAGAGACATCTGAAACACCAACTTCAGACCCGATATTGTACTGTGGTCAGGAGGTATCAAGTAGGGTATTTTGTTGGAACTGACAGTGCCATGGGAAACTAAATAGGAGGAGGCCCATGAGAGGAAATTGGCTAAGTATCAGCCACTCATCCATGAGTGCCAGCAGAATGGATGGAAGGCCTGGAATCTACCAGTGGAAATAGGATGCCGTGGCTTTTCAGCACAGACCTTTTGGCGTGCCTTGGGAGTCATCGGGATTACAGGACCTAGACGCAGGAATTTAGTAACCAAGGTTGGCAAACAGGCAGAGGAAGCCTCACATTTGATTTGGCGGAAGAGAGAGAGGGAGAGAGAGAGAGAGAGAGAGAGAGAGAGAGAGAGAGAGAGAGAGAGAGAGAGAGAGAGAGAGAGAGAGAGAAAGAGAGAGAGAGAGAGAGAGAAAAAAGCTAATCGGTTCCGGGCTGAGTCTGATCAACTCAGTCGTCGCACCCCTGGAGAGTGTTGTGGGTCAGCGCCGAAACACTCGAGGATAGGGGATCCCCACCTGATGATGGAACCGACTGCAGTGCAGAACTGTATTCATATATATATATATATATATATATATATATATATATATATATATATATATATATATATATATATATATATATTTCAAGCCTACTTGGATTGGATTGGATCTATTTATAATGAGATCATAGCACCATCACCCCTCCCCGAAAAATAAATAAGGAAAAAAATAACATCGTTTTAGTCAGGAGTAAATCAGAGTGTTTATCTGGATAGCAATTTCTTTGCACCGTCTAAGAAAAAGACATATTTTCTCACAAGTAATTATCTCGTTTTCGATTCAGCTATATATAAAAAAACGCGCAGGTATAAAGAACTTAATACTCTCAAAATAAGTACACTCCAAATATTTATAGATACATGATCCCAAATAAACACTTTTATAACTATTTCAAATAATAATGAAAAATGAGCGATATTATTTATTGATCACATGTTGCATTAATTAAGCTGAAATAAAGACCGGAACAATCGTAGGATAAAATTGAGACCGGAACAGTTGTATGAATGCATGTAAGAAGTAAATAAGTATAAGTTAAAACTCTCGCAACAAGTACAAGAGACAACGTTGTGACCTAGACAACAAGTACAATTCAGCCGAGAGACAACGTTGCGACAAAGACAACAAGTACAATTCATCCGAGAAACAACGTTGCGACATAGACGATCTCGAGTTTAATAGGTAAACTATTGAGTTTTGTGCGCATCTAATGTGATATTTGTTGTCTAAAAAGAAAATGAAAGAGTGAAAGGATGTTCACCAGGGCTTAGATGGGAAGAGAGGTTGGAAGCTGGCAACTGACATAAAAACTGTTCTTTGCGGCAAAGTAGGGTACGCCACTAAAGACCATTAAAAAACATTGCCCCCCCCCCCCCCCCCAATGCATTAAACCGTCGCGCCGCCACTGCCCGTAGCTTCCTGTTTACTCGAACCAGTTTACTCCTTCGGAATACCATCCATCAGAAGATTCTGTTTGTTCGCTTAAAAGTGAGCAAACTACTGGAACAAACCAAATGTATGTGCTATGTCTCAGTTTATAGATTTCTTAGACTGATTTTAGCGATTATTTGTTTGATTATATGGGATCGGTTTTGCAAAGATATTTCTTAAATCTAGTAATTTGGCCAATTATTAGTAGGTACAGGTGTCATTCATACTGAACCGTATTCACGGGAAGTTTTGGTTGCATGGAGTGGTTTCGCAAAATGGTCCCTATCATATTTCCTAATAAGAGGAATTCTCGGGATATTCTCATGTATACATGTGTAGTAATTTGATGTATTAGATGTTTGGGTTCTGTTTATTAGTAGATGGCATGAAATACTGAGCTACGGCTTAAAACTGCTTACGGATAAATCATACTAATGTGAAGCAAGAAAAAACATACAATTGTGTAATTAGAGTCTGGTGAATGTGTGGTCCTTAGTTTGACTAGAGGAAACTTAGTTGTAGTATGAAGGCGTTTAAGAACCCTTCAATTGACAACGACTATTGTTTTGAGGTCATTTGAAATAGGGGAAAGAATGACCTGAAACCAAACGCACGCAGTGTTTTTTAATTTTTAAAAAAAAAAATTTTTTATTTTTTTTTCGCTGTAATGAGGTGAACTCATACGAGCTGCTTTTTTTACCCCTGGCGTGTTACAATACTGCTAAGCTTAAAATAGGAGATTTAAAAGAACATCATGTATGAAATGAGCAACTCATTATTTATTGAAATAAAAGAATCAATTAAAATTTAAAGCATCCGATTCTGCAAGATTTGTTTTTGCAGAAAGGAAAATGTGGTGACAGTTGTGTTTCGAGATAAACGTGAGCGCCACATGGGGAGCAGTTTGGCTTTTCTACCAAAACCCCACCACTAATTGGTGTAAAAGCCCGAGCGTGTTAGTATAAGGTCAGTTTGTCAATCGATAATTTGATTACGTCATAAAAATGGGAAGATGAACTTCAATTACGTAATAATAATAATAATAATAATAATAATAATAATAATAATAATATAACGATATTCCTGTTTGCAATAAAGCAAATCAGTGATATGATTGAATACTGATGGGCTATTTTTTATCATTGTAGAGTGCTGGCACTGACATGGAAATTCAAGACTCGGTGCCAGCTGGAACATAAATTCTTTGAAACTCTGACATCTCAGGCCGAACTTTTGTTTTGTTTTTGTTTTCTTCATTTCCAACGTTTTCAGTGCACTGAGAGTATTACGTTGGAATTAGGACAAGCTTTGATGTCAGCAATGAAATTTTTTTAAAAAAAAGGTCAAAATGTTCAGTAGACCCTCCATTATCCCATCATCAGAAGATTGATTATGCCAATCTTTCCTTCATTCGAACCAAGACTGCCCCCCCCCAACTTTTCTACATAAACATACTTCTTTAACAAAACTCCTAATTACAAGAACCATCCTCATGTCCCTCAATGTGTTTGGATAAATGAAGTTGTACTGTACGGCAGATTTATGCCAGTTTTATAAATGATATCTCGAACACAATTCTAAAATTAGTCCTCCTCTTGCAATACGTTTACCTATACCTATCTCTGAGGGTGGAGTGGGGATGGGGGTCAGAGTGTGGCAGAGAGTCTGTAAATAAGGCGAGCATGGGAGTAGGGATGGGGGTCATAGTGTGGCAGAGAGTCTGTAAATAGGGCGAGCATGGGAGTAGGGATGGGGGTCATAGTGTGGCAGAGAGTCTGTAAATAGGGCGAGCATGGGAGTAGGGATGGGGGTCAGAGTGTGGCAGAGAGTCTGTAAATAGGGCGAGCATGGGAGTAAGGATGGGGGTCAGAGTGTGGCAGAGAGTCTGTAAATAAGGCGAGCATGGGATTAGGGATGGGGGTCAGAGTGTGGCAGAAAGTCTGTAAATAGGGCCAGCATGGGAGAGATACCAGCATGTTCTCACACAGGAGTATAGGCAAAAAGCAGAGGGCAGATACCGAGTTGTTTGACGAATTCAATAAAAGGAATGTGCAATACGAATCGTTCAAAAGCACGAATGTTCTGAATCCAATACATTATACAGTGGAAGCTTATTAACATAGCATCTGTGACTGATTAACTCTTGGTAATGACAGTTCGCGTATCTGTCATAGACGATATAGTGTTACTTCGGAAATACTTCTAATTAAGACTTGCGCATTTTCCATCATTTTGGAAATTAAATTTGTAGGTTCAGTGTTGGACAAAAGGAATTATATGAGGCAAAATGGTGACTTATTCAGAAAAAACAAGTCCGGGACGGAATCTCTAGCATGAAGCAGTCTTGTATACTTAATGCAGCACAATGGTAATCAATAATAGGTTTTATCATCCTCAAAATAGGGCAACTTTGCAGCTCTGATCCAACAGCTCTTTGATTTAACATACAATAATTTTCTCTAATGATGACAGTCCGCACTTTTAAATGTGTGTGTGTGTTTATAAAGTTGGCCAGCTATTCCTGTTTTAGCTGACACTAACATATCATTCCAATTTTAGAAACATTGAGCACCACACTCCCCCACCCTCTTCCAGCATGCGCGTCTGTACATTAGTAACGTGGTAGACCGGAACCTTCTCCACACGCATTGTTCTTCCTGTACAGCGGCATATTTGGAACCTCAGAGCTCAAACCTGAAACCAGTAGAAAGGCTTGGGCTAGGAGAATTTCTGAATAGCTTGGGACCAATAGAATAGGATTAGACTAATTGAATTTATGAATAAATGTCTCAAGCAGATGTAGCGAATCATGCAAATAATATTTGCGGAGAAATTCATACGATAATTATGTAACCAAGATAGATACAATCAAGCAAGAGTACGCGTACTGCACAAGTCTTGAGCAACATGATTGTAGTATGTACGTTTAATGCAATTCTCTACTGCCACCGATAGCTGTTAGTACAATGAGATATTGCATATTGTTTTCACGTATATGTGTAGCGTATATACTCACGTAAAACTCGAGTACAAATGCAAATAATATAGACCCTGATCTGCTGTCGCATAATGCGCCGGTAGATCAGGGTCTATGTTGTTTGTTCTACTGATTAGTCCTTACAAACTGCATAGACCCAGATATGCCGGTCCATTATGCGACGGCAGATCTGGGTCTATGAAGTATGCAGTTGGTATTGAATTATACGCGAGTATGGACGGTATTTACGGATAGAACCTTTACGGCATATTAGCCTATTGGTCTATTGCAAACAATACGCAATAGAAATCTTGAAATAATATAGTAATGCAGTATGCAATAGAAATCTTGAAATAATATAGTAATCCAGTATGCAATAGTATAAATCATAATGAAACGTCTTGACATATACGTCAAAATCTGAATGATTTTGATTCTTGAATCAATGGTAATTGCTTCAAAAGAACTAACAAAAACAAAAAAACTCGAGAGAAAAGGAGAGAAAAATGCAATTAAAAGAAAAAGAAAAAGTGAGTTCGTTATGAGCAGCTTTAGTTGTTAAAGCAACAAATGTCAAATATGCAATTATTATTCTATAGTAGTTGGTTGAGGCTGGTTGAGAAAGTGAGAAAGTGTCCTTTTAATTAAATGTTTAATAAATTCATTGAAATATTATGGAGCAGGCGTCAATAATTCATTGTGACGTTTGAAAGATCTACTTCTGATTATTATTTGAAAATAGATTTCTAAATCTGGACATATTTGGATGCCTCCAGTAATAATTAGGTATATAATTGCGTCTATATTCCATGTAATACTGACATTATAACATGTAAGATAATGTTCGCATGTTCGCAATTTAGTTAAAAGAAAGATACTCTCTCTCTCTCTCTCTCTCTCTCTCTCTCTCTCTCGCTCTCTCTCTCTCTCTCTCTCTCTCTCTCTCTCTCTCTCTCTCTCTCTCTCTCTCAAGCACATAGTTCAAAAATATTATTCTTTTATGAACACCCAATGTGAAATCCACATGAAATCTTCTTAAACAAATCGATAATGATTCTTAAATTTAATTTTTAAAATAAATGTCCTGCTAAATATAAAACTTGTATAAAACTTACAATAAAAAATAATAACAAGGTCCTAATTCCGTATGATTATCGTATTACTGAGTAAGAAGATTTTAGTTTTGTTTTATTACTTTTTAACTAATACCAAATATGTGAACAATGCGAGGTGATTACACCGTGTAACAAAAAAACTTTTTTTTTTTGTTCCTTGGTAGTAAGTGTTATTTCCTAATTGCTTATGCCTCAAAAGTATAGAAAATTGTTATTATTCCCCCACAAACTTTGCTTTTGTGACCAGGACAGTGATATTTTGAAATTTACCTATTTTCCAGAACATTCCAGATAGATTCAGTGCTGAGTAAACTTGGAGTAACTTCTAGAACTTTCCAGTAATATAAATAGTAGTATAAATACAGGGGCCTTAAGCCCACCAGTTCAGTTTAGTTCCAGCTGCCAAAGTGGATACATATCTGCATTTTTCTGAGATGGCATCAAGAGGCTGCAAGCATCCGGTAGACGCATTTTGCTATATCTGCGGCCAATTTATCAAGACAAGAGCGAAAAAGTACTCCGTGGATGCATCTGCTAAGATGTGTGAGGCCTACAAGGCATATTTCGGCATGCCTGTCGGGGATCAAGACAAACCCTGGGCACCTCATTTCACCTGCGAGCACTGCAAAAAAACTCTGGAAGGTAAGATAGACAATTGTTGCTCGGAATTTTATGTTATAAAATTTGTTAAAATTTTTTAAATTGTCAAAGTTTTTAATTTTAAAATGTTTTACACTTTTTAATGTTACTGAAAAAATATATCATATATGAAAAATGTTGCAAGAATCTCTTACACATTAGTCATGGGTGAAATAAATGTATTTTTGTAGGCTGGTACAGACGGGAAAAGAGAGCCATGAAGTTCGCTATCTCAAGAATTTGGCGGGAACCCACTGACCACTCAAGCAACTGCTACTTCTGCATGGTGGACCCTTCCAAACGTCGGACTGGCAAGAATGCACCTGCTATCACGTATCCGGACCTTCCTTCATCCATCGCCCCGGTGCCACACTGCCATGAGCTCCCCGTACCCACTCCTCCGGAGAGAGAGCAGCCGTCTTTAGAAGAGAGCAGCAAGTCAGAGAGCGAGGAAGACGTTGTAGATCCAGATGACAATTTCAGAGGTGGAGCTGAGGAGAGAAACCCATACTACCCCAACCAAAAAGACCTCAACGACTTGATTAGAGATCTTGGTCTCACCAAGTCCAATGCCGAGCTTTTGACGTCTAGGCTCAAGCAGTAGAACTTGTTGGATGAAAGTGTGCAAGTCGCAGATCAGAGGAAGCGTCACCAACCTTTTTCCAGCGTCTTCACCCGTCAAGATGGGCTCTGCTTCTGCCACAATGTGACCAGTCTGTTCGAGGCAATCGGAATCGCCTGTAACCAGAATGAGTGGCGCCTCTTCATTGACAGCTCATCCAGGAGCCTCAAAGCCGTGCTGCTCCATAATGGTAACAAGTACACGTCTCTTCCCCTGGCTCACTTGGTGCACCTCAAAGAGGATTGCAACAGCATCAAGACCTTGCTGGATGCCTTGAAGCGTGATGAGTACGGCTGGGAGGTCATAGGAGACTTCAAAATGGCGGCATTCCTGATGGGTCTCTAAGGCGGTTTTACCAAGTTTCCCTGCTATCTTTGCCTTTGGGACAGCAGGGACACCAAGGCGCACTACCACAGGCGGGACTGGCCACAGCGGACCGAGTTCTCTGTGGGGAGGAAGAAAGTCAAGTGGGAGCCACTGGTGGACCCCTTGAAGGTGCTGATGCCATCACTGCACATCAAACTGGGCCTTATGAAACAATTTATCAGAGCTCTAGATAAGGAGTCGGCAGCCTTCAAGTACCTTCAAGACTTCTTCCCTAAGCTGTCTGAGGCAAAGGTCAAAGCCGGTGTCTTCGTCGGACCACAGATAAAGAAGATCCTGGAGTGCAATGAATTCCCCAAGAACCTCACTAGTAAGGAGAAAGCGGCTTGGAACAGCTTTGTCGCAGTGGTTCGGGGCTTCCTGGGCAATCACAAGGCCGAAAACTATGTGGAGCTGGTTGAGACTCTGGTGAAGAATTACGGCACAATGGGCTGTAGGATGTCCCTCAAAGTCCATATCCTTGATGCTCATCTTGATAAATTCAAGGAGAACATGGGAGCGTACTCGGAGGAGCAAGGCGAGCGCTTCCACCAGGATATACTGGACTTTGAACGCCGCTACCAAGGACAGTATAACGAGAACATGATAGGAGACTACATTTGGGGGCTGATTCGTGAAAGTGATTTACAGTATAATCGTAAATTTCGAAAAACTACTCACTTCTAAATCTTTTGTAGTCATTTTTGTATTACTTTAGTATAAATACATGTTAATTTGGATTCATATGTTGTTTTTTCTGACTTTATGAGAACGAAAAGACACAAATTCGCCCGTTTTCTCATTGGAAATAGGTAAATTTCAAAATATCACTGTCCTGGTCACAAAAGCAAAGTTTGTGGGGAATAATAGCCATTTTCTATACTTTTGAAGCATAAGCAATTAGGAAATAACACTTACTACCCAGGAACAAAAATTGTGTTACATGGTGTTATTCTCACAAACTGATTAAACATCCTTGCGTCATAAATGTTTTCAAAATGCTTCTTTATAAAAGCTATCACATGATGCTCTCTCGTGAAGTTATTCACGTAATCAATCCCACGGGAATTCGACAGATTGTTTAGTTTGAAACGAACAATTTACAGCATGTATGGGTAAATAAAGTTAAATGGTTGTATCGCAAGGCTAGCGCAAGATTATATAAATAAAATCATACGTTTCTAACCAAACAATGCTTTTAATACCTTTGATCAGTACTGGTGTTTTGTTGACCATTTATATATTGTTAATATATGTCCCTGATTTCATATCTATGAATATCGAAATGCCACAATATGTAAACATATGAGAGAGAGAGAGAGAGAGAGAGAGAGAGAGAGAGAGAGAGAGAGAGAGAGAGAGAGAGAGAGAGAGATATTTTAAAAGACAGGGAGATTTATCACTTGGAAGACTGGGAGGGGTAGAACGTCAATTTAAAACATGGGCACTACAAGAAAATAAAAAATAAAAAAAAATAAGAAAACGAGAATATGCTGGTACTACTAAGGAATGGTGCAGGTGAAGAATTGTTACTTCACCTATAAAGACAGTATTAATTTTTTGTTAAATTCTGGAAGAAAGAAGCAGTTATATTGTCTTGGTATGCATAAAATTCTACGTTGTTGACGAGATACGGCAGACCGGATCCGTACGAGATACGACAGACCGGATCCGTACGAGATACGGCAGACCGGATCCGTACGAGATACGGCAGACCGGATCCGTACGAGATACGGCAGACCGGTTCCGTACGAGATACGGCAGACCGGTTCCGTACGAGATACGGCAGACCGGATCCGTACGAGATACGGCAGACCGGATCCGTACGAGATACGGCAGACCGGATCCGTATATCAGTCCACCATGATTAGACTGCAATATATACCTGATCCACGGCCATTATCACGGCGCCCTCTGTTGTAATAATGGAACATTTTTTTTTGCAACTTGCTATCGGTTAACTTCCATTTTTCATTGTGCACAGTGGCGTAAACTACCGCCCCCGCGGCCCTTGCAATGCGGGAGGGGGAAGGGGAGGGGGATTCCTGAATTTTTGCAGGGGGGGGGGGCAAATTTGAATTTACGCCACTGATTGTGCTACATTGTAACTTCCAGGATGTTAAACGTTTTACCAGTATGATACTGAACCAGGGTGTTATCAAATGAAAGCTGTCAATTGCAAAGAGGAAATTTAGAGTTATAAAGACATAATTGAGAATGTTAATGTGTGTAATATAAAAAAATGCACATCGAATCACTGACATGGAATCTGAAGACACTAAATTGCAGTACCGGTACTGTAATAACATACTTAATACATTCAGTAATAAATATTGACAGTGGTAAAGATGCAACCCAGAATGCACATTCTACGCACAGAAAATGCAAACATAGAATAAAGCAACATAGAATATACATAGTACACTACTAGAATATATATATACATATAATTACGGCGGTGATTCCCTTCTATAGTTTATCAGTTTATCACCTACAATACATTTATTTAGAATGCACACACACACACACACACACACACACATATATATATATATATATATATATATATATATATATATATATATATATATATATATATATATATATATATATATATAATCAAACACATGCTCGAGAGTTATACATCGTATAATTGTATCATTGGTTTAGAGCAAGAATCGAAACCGACCCTTCGAGTAACGTCACCAATTGCCTAGTTTCTAGTTTTCATACACCAGCGCGATAATCCACTCGGCCGTGCGCTCATCCCCCAAAAAGAATGAAACCAAGTCAAAGGAAAGGGCTTCATGTGCACGGGAACCAACTCGCTAAACAAGCGGAAATTACCACTCAGCTAAATGCAAGCCCCTATGGGTTTCTATTTAAAAAACAACATGAAATTATAATTGCACAGACATACTTATATATATATATATATATATATATATATATATATATATATATATATATATATATATATATATACATACATACATATATATATATATACACGCATGCCTAGTGAGCTAGTACCCGTGCACCTCATGCCCTTTCCTTTTGAATTTGTTCCATTCTTTTTTGGGTATAACCGCATGACCGAAAGGATTACTGTATCGGCAGATGCATGTGTTTGACATTGCGTTAGAAAGCCATGCCCGATCCGATCCTAATACAACTTGGAACTAGAATGTTATGGACGATAACATAGCTCACCTCTCCGTATCTTTTACTAGTCTTCAGTAGCTATTATCATACAGAAAATAAATTCAGACTTAAATAATCTTAATAACGAAATGTTTGCCCTTTTAAAACTAAATTTTGTTTGTTTGTTTGCAAGGTTATTTTTCTTTACATTGGAACTTTTAATATTGTTGCTATTTAAAATTGTAACTTTTGATCGGCACTATATAGCCAGCATCATGCTGGCACGCCATGAAACCACCCACCTGCCTATTAACCCACCTACCCGACCTACTGTGACAGGGCATAAAAGACATAACACAATATAAAAAAGAGAATTTTTTCTATGATTTCAAAGCAGAAATATTGTATTGAGTTGATAAAAGCCAGAGATTAATGTTCTTTTTGTATTATTTTTTAAATCATTGTTCTTAAAATCTGCGTGAGAAGCTATTATCATTGTCCACCCATAGAAGCCAGATTTTTCTGGCTAAAAGTCACAGGCTTTGAGTAAACTTGGAGTGACAGCCAGCAGTACAAACATAGTTCATGCATCAATAATTACCTTGTTTTGCCACAATAACTGAGGACTAATATAAAATGCAAGCAGTCTACTCATCTAATTATTATACTCATTCACATGTACAATACAGCTAACTTGGGATTTTAATAAAAGGGGGTCACCTCAAAGGCCTTTTAGCTTAACATAGTTAGAGGTGTCCACAAATAAATGGTTTAACGCCATTTTTCAGCACAAGATAGGCTATACATGGCGGCCAGTATATTTGGTGGAGGAAGAACCCGAGAAAACCCCGGGAAGAACCACCGACCCACGGGAAGCTACTGGCAAGTTTTATCACATACCCATGTTGGCCGAGCCGGGACTCGAACCCACGCGAACAGAGGTGAGATGTCAGTGATCTGTAAAGGCGAGCGCCACCCGGGGCCCCGCTAACTTGTTGAGGGTAACCTATCACAATATGCAACATACAGTCATTAATTTAGAAACTATACCATCGGATAAAGTATTTATCCATACTTTCAACAGCACTGGTTACAAAGGGCCTACTGAGTAGGCTACGATGTATAGGTCCAGCATGAGTGAATCTATGTGATCATAAACACAAATAATTAACTCATGTTCGTAAAGCATAAAATGTAGGCCATCGTGATCTTGTTTGGTTTTAGTAACACTAGAAGTAACAGACATGCGTCAATTATTAAGTTTCATGATTGGAACATAAACAGCACCCACTTAATGAACTTTTAACACAAAATTTAACAAAGTCACTGAATTATGAAATATAGGTCAATGAGTCCTCTTTTTGCAATAAGGATATAGAACCTATCATGATGCATCCACTCATCAAGGTTCATGAGTCTAAGTAGGATAGTATGCATATAACATGTCAAAAACTCATGTCCTATTAAGCTAAATGCAAAAACGTACCAAAGCCAGTAAAATGGGAAATGTAGGTCACAGTGACTTCTTTTGACATGGGTGCACTTCTAAGAGAGATGTATACAGTCATCTAGTTTACTGATTTAAGCATAAATAATAAAAGCATCAAACTGAACTAAAGTCAAAGAAGTGTGAAATATGGGTCAAAGCGACCAACTTCACGATGATGGTGTATTACTCAGGTAGATGCATTATGCTACAAAGTTTCATGATTTCAGGTAAAAAGAAAATGTAACAGTAGATAAAAGCCCCCCACCCCCCAAGATGGTTATGAGCTAAACATAAAACTTAGCCTAAGCCAGTAGAATGTGAAATGTTGGTCACACTGATGGTGCTTGAGATTGAATTCATGTCAGTGAAGCGTTAAATATGGGTCACAGTGACCTACGTTTGTGATGAGGGTGTAGTACTCGCCAAGCTGCATCCCCTCACCGAGTGTCATGAACTTTGGTACAACGGTACAGGCAGCAAATACCTTATCTGGTTATGAGCTGAACGCAAAAACTTAACCTAAGCAGTAAAATATGAAATGTAGGTAAGGTGTGGTACTAACAGAGATGCATACAGTCATCTAGTTTAATGATTCTAGTATGAACATATCTTGAGAAATAAACTTAAAACACAAAATTGAACCAAAGTCAGTGAAACGTGAAATATGGGTCACATCGACATACTTTTGTTATGAGGGTTTAGTACACATCAAGATGTATATTCTCACCAAATTTAATGATTCTATGTATAATAATATTTATACATGTGAAAAAGAAAAAAAACCCTGAGCTAAAGGCAGAAACTTAACCAAGAATGAACAATTAATGTACATCTATGTACATAGGTGCAATGAAACCCAGTCCAAACTGTTGCCTGGGTCCTAGGAAGAAAGAATGGTTGAGATTCGGTAATGGTGTACGTATATGTATATGCTTTTATCTTTGCAGATGCCGACTCCGACACTAGGGGCTGTAGAAAACTAACCGGGGGGGGGGGGGGGATGGGGGGATGGGGGGATGGGGGGGGGGGGCGGTTGCCCTGGGCGCCAGAGGTCTTTGGGCGCCAAAACAGCTGATAAAAATTTGGGACTCGTATTCTGATGCAATCATCGTCGCCCCGGGCACCATTTACCCTTAGTTAGTACGCCACTGACTAGGGGTAGTACAATAACTCTTCTCAACTTCGTAGAAGTAGGCTGAAAAGGAAACCAGTAAATGTATTTTTTAGATTTTGTTTGGATACTGAGAATATCGGTGCCACTGGTGCCACTAGATTCCTCGTCAGTGATGTTTTTGTGGTTTATTCACTTATGGTTGGGTCTGATTCCCAAATAGTTTTCTTTTACAATCAAATGGTTTGACCTAATTGTGTCCCGCTTTGCGCATTATTTTTTGCAATCATTCAGCCTCTGATTCTCAAATTTACAATTTCTGATTTATTGACTGCAGCATATCCGAAGATCAGGCCGCGTTGTTATACAATTCCTTAACGTAAGTGCACACATAAACTCAAATATTTTGTCTTTGGATTAATATCAAATAAGATGGCCATATATAATATATATATATATATATATATATATATATATATATATATATATATATATATATATATATATATATATATATATATATATATATAGAACAATTTGCAACTAATAATCATAAATTAAATAAATTTGTTCTTTATGTAATATTAAAAACTGAGTTTGAGCTCACACACAATTTTAGGAGTTTGGTGAATACCGGACCAAGACTGTTTAAAGGATATTTTATAGCACTGATATCTTGTAGCCTCTAGGAACAGTTGACTTAAAAGCTGGCAAGAATAGCGATTGTAGGAAATGAAATCGTTATATTTCTTGCAGTGCATCATCTCCTTATTTGAGCGAATAGAAGATCAATTCCGGATGCAGCTGTGTTTAGGATGAGACAGACTATGTCTATGATAATCGCAGATCTGTGCTCATATAGAGTGACGGCAGAATAGGATACGCGCTCTTTGCTCTGAACAACTGCTGGAGTAATCAGAATCGACCATGATCGTCCCTGTATTATACATCAATATACTGGCACCTGTAACATCGTCCCTGCATAATACATCAACATACTGGGACCTGTAACATCGTCCCTGCATAATACATCAACATAATGGGACCTGTAACATCCACTGGGAGGCTGGTCTTCTATACGGCCACATACAGTACTGTAGATAGATTGCCATTGTCTTCAGAGAACTTGATCTAAGTCACTCATTGACAAGAGTCCCATGCTTGACCGACTCGGACTATTAATTCTTATGCAAATTCCTACGGAATCTTTCCACTAGAACTGTTATATATCGTAATATTTGTGGTGTGTTGAGCATACACTTTTTCATTTTGGGCATTGCTTGACTTTTATTCCATTTAATTTTCAAAGGAATGCGGCGTGTTTTCAAATAATGGCGCTTTCCCTACAAAAATCACATTTTTAAAAAAAATATTTTTATTATTGGGGATAAGTTATACGTTAGTTGATGATGCAATGTATATTCATCCACATTAGATTCGAAGTACAACACTTAAATCATCAGTTTTCTGTTGAGCAACATATGTACTGCAGATCTAATTTAGCAAATGGTATATATGTACAGTACATATAGTGTAAAGGATTCGAATACAACTAAGGAGAATTCATTTAAGTGCAAGACACGATGAAGACTATGTAAAATTAAAACGAGGCAATTTAAATTTTCTGTCTTTGTAAATAATTTAATTAAATGAATTATGAAATCCGGTGAAAACATGATGCCATGGACCTGTCGGGCTGACCACCTAAAGAGATGGTAAATGATGTAGTGTTTGTAGAGGTTTCATATTTCGATGATGCGGTAACAACTTTAGGCATGTCATGTGGGAAGTGCAAGTTGTTGTCCACAGAAGTCAGCCCTCGATTTAAGGTGTCTGGATACAACATGAATAATTAACTTTCAAGCCAGAATCAGAAATCACACGTTTCCTTTCCTGATAATATCACCAAATCAATAAAGATAGTCATCAAACAAATTTATATAATCAAATGTTATACAGAAGTCTTAGTATGTGCATCCTCTCTGAGAAGACATCTAACTATAAACAACTGTCAATCAGCTTCATTCTAAACTACAAATCAATAGGCACGTGTTTCTAGCGACACCGTGGTCAATTAATTTCCGACTCAATCCGTACTAATGTCAAGAAGACCATGTGCTAAAGAGCTAAGTTTCTGTGAAATAAATGGACAGCCATACTTTGATAATCACTAGAAAGAGACATCCTCTGGCATAAAAGTTCCGAGCTTAATTGTGACTACTGAGCAATGAATAACTGAACTATATATATCTTTGACATTTGGAATATAGAAAAATGCTCAAAAACCCATGAAAGCTTTTGCTTTCTTTCCAGGAAGATTAAACGATGGCTTCAACTGGAACCAGAGATTAAAGGAAAATAATAAAAGACAAGCGATCTTTCCACCACCTAGTAAAAAACCAAAGTCATTTAAAATTCAACCATGTATGAATTTAAATTAAACTCTTAAATCATTTTAACTGACAGAATGAATATTTGTTCAGCTATTGCCAACGATTTTATGTTATAGTCTTGTTTCAGGAACTGTAGGATAATAATGCACTGCCACGCGAGTGAGGAAAGGTCCCGATTCAGAAGGAGATATCAAAAACGTCTATCATCGCAATTAGGCCGTGGCGCAGCAAGAAATTCTGCTCCCCTCTCCCCCTTGAAAAACTTTATTCTGGAGTCCCATTTGAATAAGAAAAGTTGTTTAATGGTAATTTTGTCCCCCCCCCCCCCCCCCCCCCCGCAAGTCACGGGGGTTGCTTGGGCGGTTGCTACGCCACTGCAATTAGGGATACAGTGCACGCTGTTGGGGTCATGACAAGGTTGGCTGGTTAGATAATCCCAAGGTGTTAGGGATGTTTCGTATAACGCTCTGCCGCAGCAGCAACTATTGTGCCTATGAAATTAATATCCACAATAGTGTAGAGAATGTCGAGCAGCTGATGAATTAGCAATGCGCAGTGGATATTGACTTTGCTGTTATTGAGTCGTGAGGGAAACGGTCGTTAATATGATGCGAGGCGTCATACAATTACAGTGTTTAAGCGATTTAACGATTTACAACCCATTACACAGCAAAGACAATATGACTCAACCCAACATTGTCGAAGCGCAAATTCTCTTTTGCGCATCCATCCACCTATTCATCCATCCAAGTATATAGGTAACTTTGTACATGCAAACATCTGTAGTTACTTTATGTAAATATTGTTTCTATAACTGGTGAATAGCTCACCTTATGGGACCCCACAGATTCCGGAACTCCCGATGCTTCCAGGTTAATGTAAACTGTAGTTGATAATTTTCTTACTGATCATGAAGCCTATATTGATCAAGACGTGGGAATGTGTCATACATGAAACAGCTGCACATTGCTTACAAAACCTAGGTAAACCATCGATATTATATGGATTATAAAGTCCCTCTATAGCTTCATTTCCATTATTGTTGAGAATGGCATCCAATTAATCAGTCTTCAGTGAGGGAAATAAGCTGTTATACACTCAAGATATCTAGATAAATAGATACACGGAAAAATTAATAAGCTAAACTCTAGTATATTTATCAAATTAATTAATTCTACAACTGAATGTACCATACAACATTTATGTTGAAAGCAAGTCGATCTTCAAGTTCAGAAGTTAGTTAATTAAAGAGGGGAGAAAGAAAGGCATCCCTGCGTTGTAAAATATATGATCTGACTAGGAGATAGTCCGAGTTTCCTCTGACCCTTCACACCCCATTTTTGATATTTTGACATTTATGTTGGGGTGTGGGGTCAGAGCCCATTGCCTATCGAAAAGTTGGAATTCGCCGCCACCGCGCGGTAGCGGCATAGGGTAGCTGCTTACTACCGGGCCCAGCGAACTTAAACGACCTTACATCGAGCCATACCTGCATGAAATCGATAGGAATATGATTTATCTTCTCAGAAATTGTGAGTATGGCATTCGTTTTGTCTTTAATCCGCTGACAGACGAGACGAAACTGCAGCGTTGATGAAATTTGACCTGGTACACGTCATTAGCATTGCTAGTCACGTGACTACACTAATCTCGCAACCTACATGTCCTGGATATCAGAGGTCAAAAAGTCACGTGATATCAACAATAAACCCCTATCCAATGTTGCTGTACAAAAAATTCGAAAACATTAAATGAAAGTCACGTAATGTTTGTAAAGAAACCAAAGGACACACAATTCTCAACATATTTATTCCGAGAACAACTATCAGAAACCTGTCGCTGTCAAAGTAACCTGGAGAAAGCCAGATTCATCAAGCACAGAGCACATTGTCAACTTGGTAGTCACGTGATACAAACAAAAACATAATTGGCATGTGCTAATGACGTGTACCAGGTCAAATTTCATCAACGCTGCAGTTTCGTCTCGTCTGTCAGCGGATTAAAGACAAAACGAATGCCATACTCACAATTTCTGAGAAGATAAATCATATTCCTATCGATTTCATGCAGGTATGGCTCGATGTAAGGTCGTTTAAGTTCGCTGGGCCCGGTAGTAAGCAGCTACCCTATGCCACTACCGCGCGGTGGCGGCGAATTCCAACTTTTCGATAGGCAATGGGCTCTGACCCCACACCCCAACATAAATGTCAAAATATCAAAAATGGGGTGTGAAGGGTCAGAGGAAACTCGGACTAACTAGGAGACTTTTATCTCCTTCTGACTATATTCACGGATAATGGACATACACTATATTTATCATAAGCAATGGGGAGATGTTAGAGATAAACTACATTGTTTATTCTACAAAGAATATTTTATAGCCTGACATTTTACATGATCGTGAACTCGATATCAAAGGCAACCACAAAGATTTTGAAAAGATTACCATGCAGGTCTTGCAGCGAATATGAGGTTAAATGTACTACGATGTATCAGTTAATTGGAAACACTTGTATTACATGAAATGTACATGGTGCGCTTTCACATTGCTGCTCAGAACAACAGAATAATGATTATATTTTTGTGCATAATTTACAGGTAAAGGTAAAGTCACCCGCGGTGTAAAGCTGTCTCCTCACAACTCACACCAACAACATGGGATTGACTTGGAACGGATATCTCCTAGTTATTCCTAATTTATACAATGAGGACCTTCCAGACCTTCATCGGCTCACATCTCACATATACACCTTGTTGACTTTTCTAATACAAACATATTTCTAATTTTAGCAGAATCTCTCTCTCTCTCTCTCTCTCTCTCTCTCTCTCTCTCTCTCTCTCTCTCTCTCTCTCTCTCTCTCTCTCTCAATAGATGTGTCTCTCGGTTGGTCCGCAACAAGCACTGATAAGGGACGGACCATTTAACTGTCCCTAATTGTTCAAATAGGTATGATTTGTAAAGACCATATATGACAAGGTTCGAAATGATCACGAGAACAAGTGCAATGTGCTTAGGGTTACACTAGTCTATTTTAAACTACACCGTGCAATGTGCTTAAGGTTACACTAGTCTATTTTAAATGGCACCGCAGTATCTCCCCGAAAAGCAGAAGTAACTGTATCTATCCATGAAGGGGAAATTATAACAAAGCCTTTGTAGTTTATTTCTATAATTCAGTATTGTTTAAAATTTGAACTTAAATATAGAACTACAAATAAATTAATTGATGACGGACATCATGAGTGACCGAACTTTTTCTCTCATGATTCCGATATATGTGTGACAGTTTTGCCTAAATGACAAAGTCACGTGAGATGCTCCAATCCCATATCAGTCCACTCGCTGATACTACATGGTTTCGATATGCAATGACGTTATTGACGTCTGAAATGTACTAAAAGCTTCCATATAAACACGACTAATGTATAGACATGCTAACACCAATTGAGCTTTTATTGAAAAACTGATTTAAACTTTTTTTTCTTCAAACATGTTTAGACAATATTCTGTACTTGCATGGCTAGATCCATAATGAGGATTTACACTTTTGTATGTGACCCCAAAGTAGTAGGAATGTTGAATCATTATGGCCATTTATCATCAATATTAGAATTTCATAAACGATCATATTTTTGCTTGCGTTTTAGCCATAAATACTGCCCGATTCGTGTGATTTGAAGCGCTAAAAATTTACGATGTTCTTAGAAGTTCTAAAACCATAAAATTATTATTTTTTCTAGGTCACCATGACAATCTACTACATGTTTGAAAAACCACCAAAATAACTCTGAAACGAACGACATAATTAGTATTTATTTTCTAGTCCACCACCACCGCATTTTTCACCCTAAAAATCACATATAATCAAAATTAGATAAACTAATTTATAAGGCATATATTCGACTGACCTAATATGAATGGAGTAACGCAATTACAATATTCAGTTGAAAAAATTAAAGTGTAAATTTTTTTAATAATTAAATAAAGGATTTGAGATTTAAAAGAATAGCAGGTACAACACCTTATTCTTGTCCTGCAACTAAGTTTACGCTCCAATTAACAAAGACATTGCACAAATATTACAAGAGAAAAAATCTACTACAATGAAACTATTTTTTTTCTTCATACAAAACATTAAACACTATTGATGACTACTTGACAGCGATGACTCTAACAATAGATATAGGGCATAGCGTAACATGAGATTCTATCAGAATCAAATTCACTGGGGAATGTGGATGGCAACAGCTGGATATGGAATATATTATTGGCATTTAACAGATAAAATGTATACCTGAGGTAATAAAATCGATACATAAGTTTCACATCTCGTTTCAAATACGAAAACTGCTATATGAATGTAAAACAGTTTTACCCGATGGCAATGCATGTAAATTCTAATAACAATAATATTGATATGAAACAACATTTAGCCAAATCATGACAGAAGATACAACAAAGGGAAAAAAGAAACAGCTATTAATAATAACATTTATTACTGGAAAAGATTAATGGCTGTAACTCATGAAAACAATAATGATGCAATTAAAGAACAAGTTCGTGAGTGGGGTTTTTCGTATATTAAAATTAAAGACAATTACAATTTCACAATAATAATGTTGATTTAAATGAACACAATTGCTGGGCATACTTCGTTCTACAAGATAGCAACGGAATGACAAATGAAAGTATTCCAAGATTAAATCAAAGCATCAGATCGTATGTTATTTGTACATTAGGTGGGGTCAAGTTCAAAACAGAAATATTATACAGTCTATTTCCAATGTCCAGTAGTCCATCACAAATTATTTTAGGACAGCAAGATTATGACTCCAATGAAATAAAATCAACAATATTTCAGCAATATATTTCCGATTAAAAAGTGAAACTGGACTACACTGTTGGTAGTGACGGTGTATTTTTGCTATGAGTGATATAAGTAGTATGGGGTGAGTGAATAGGGCAGTGGGTGATACTACGGGGCAGTAACGGGAATTTAACATTGGGGACACTTGGGGGCAGTGGGGGCACTTGGGGGAGGCAGTGGAAGGGGTACTTGGGGGATAGAATGAGAGGGGATAGAATAGACACATACACCAAGCATACATAAGGCAATCATTGGAAAAATTAATCTCTTTTTGAAAAATGGGTGGCCCTGAAAAGGGCCGTTGTTTTTTTTGGTTTAACATACACATCTCCTGGAGGGTCTTCTTTTTCTGAGACTTCTACGGACTTCCGGTCCATAGAAGAGCACCCTCTTCAAACATCCATGTCTTTCGATATAAATACGTCTCTTCCATATCGCTGTCTCTGTGATCTTCGTAACAGCCCATGAGGCTTTTACATACATGGGGAATGCTGGGTCGAACAACATCCCCGAGACGATACTGGATGACTCGACGCTAGTCCACATCTTTTGTTTCTTCTTCTGGAGTGGTCTTGGAGAAAAAAAACCGTTGAAACTTTATGAGACAAGCGGTCGTATATATATACCCTACGAGTGGATTGAAATGTATTGAAATGAACTACCAATCCAAACGCGCGTTACAAGCGGGTAGGTTTTTCTCCAATGGGAAGATAGCGGGGGGGGGGGGTGACGTCATTTTGGGTATGAAGGCATCAAGCGTTCGTAGGGATTTTACTTATTGTACAGCCGAATGGAGACCGCAAAGACTACTATGTATTGGGGTGAGCCTGCAACGACGACCAATGCCGTGTTGAACTTCCAACCGGAAGATTTTAATTTAGATTTTGGGGATTTTCTGTCTGAAGAAGTTATGCCTGAAACTACCACGACTGCTATACCAACAGCCTCTTTGCCTGTCATCGAGGATTTTAAAAAGAGACATCAAGAAGAAATGGAAAAATTTATACAGCGACAGAGAGAAGCTGAAGAAGTGTTTCTTCAGCAAGAAGAGGAAAGGAGAAAGCGAGAAGAAGAACTAAGAAAGTTAAAAGAGGAGAAGAGTGAAGCACAGAAAGAAGAGAGCGATGAAGATAAAACGGTGAGTCTACTACAAGACATTTTATCTGAGTTAAAGCATCTAAGAAAGCTTTATGAGTATTCTTTAACTCAACCAAAGAGAAAAGGACCATCACGGGCTAAACATGCGAAACCCGTCACAACGACTACTACTAGTGAGATGCTACCACCACCACTACCACCATTCACTACTACTACCACCACCAAAGCAGCAGCAGGAATTGGACTGGGTCGTGGAAAAGGATTGCGACAGTTGAAGTTAATCATGTCGAGCCCATAAGTTTGTTCAACAAAACAAACACCCCAACGGTCCTTTTCAGGGCCAGCCATTTATCTAGAAAAGAAATCAAATTGCCAAATCAAGTAAAACTTTAAATCCCATTCCTTGGTTTTATGTAAGAGTGAGTGCGTGCGTGCGTGCGTGTGTCCATACTCTAAAATAACAAAACACAAAAACACTTACTTTTTTTCCATTCTGTTCTATTCTCTTTTTTTTTTTACAATGAACATAACACCACACTCAAAAAAAAGTTCATCGTTATCTGTCTGTCTCTCTTGTTCTTGAATTTCTTCACAGGGATCAAGGGTTCTTCTTCATTCTCACTGTCTTCCAGTCGTCTAGCTTTCTTGCTTTTCTTGACGACGGGGATGAGTTCTTCTTCTTCTTCTGGGAGTGAAGATCCCTCAGCTTCCTCCCTTTCTGGTAGGTTTTCTTGTTTCTGAGGACACTCCGAAGACCAATGTCCTTTTCCTTTACAATGATAACAAGTATCTTTTCCTTTGTCTCTCTTCTTTTCTTTTTCTTGACGTTGTGGACATTCTGGAGCCCAATGTCCTTTCTCTTGGCAGATATAACAAATATCTTGACTTTTATCTCGAGAGGCAATGGAGGAGTAGTCCTTAGTCTTACAGGTATACTTTCTAAGGACTGTCTGCAAATCTCTGACCAGAAAGGCAATCTGTCTTCTTGACTCTTCCATCTTCACAGTTTGAAAGTGCAATCACAAAGACTGATTCTGAGGGTAAGAAGGTCTCTCTATATATAGCCTCCCTGTGTGAAACTGAATCAGATTCAAATCAGATTTCAAGATGAAAAGATCACGCCAAATCCATGAGAAACCAGAAGAAGAAACGAAGAGGCCACGGCGACGAAGATTTTCTGTGCCGCCTGAAACACCGCTCGCTGAACTGCTAGCTCAAGTCCATGCTAGCGATTTCCAAGATGAGATGAGTGAGCCTGAAACCCAAACTTCTAACCCACCCAAAGAATCCACCACCACCACCATGTCTGACCAAGAAAGTCCTACCGTGGCTCCGGAAAATTACTATCGGATTCGAGAGACACAAAAAATAACCTCTAGAAAATTTAGAACAACGGCATACACTCACACGGTTCACTTTAAAGACTTCAAGTCCGAAGTGCCTCCCGAGAAAGCGGCGGGGTTCATTAGCGATTTGTGGGGATCTGTGTTACAGAACTTGAAACGATAATGCGGAGCCAAAGAGGACGATCGATTGAGACTGGCCATCCATCACGACAGTTTGAAGTCGCCTGTCTGGATCGTGTTCAGCACCCCGGCAGAATTAACACCAGACAAAGTCATGTCCAAAATAGAACACGTTCAACAATCCAACGAAAAGTTTACCATCACGGATGGAAAGGCCACACTTTACATGACTCACGTTGCTCCTCCTCGAGGGAGCGGACGAAGCAGGAAAGCGTTACTGGTGGACGACCTTCGAAGTACCAAACACAGTGTCGTCCAAATCGACAATACTCAAGACCAGATGTGTTTGGCTCGAGCCATCGTGGTGGGGCGAACGTATGCCAACAAGAACGAGACCGCAGAATGGAAAAGAGCCTGGGAGAGAATTCGAAAGTCGGACAGAGTCCAACAACGAAACGAAGCAGAACTCCTGTTACGACAAGCAGGCATCTCCAAAGACACCGTGTGTGGCATTTCTCAAATGCAACAACTTCAAGACGTCTTGGCTCCTCACTACACGTTGAAAGTACACCCTCAAGAAGTGCGCGGAGATATGCTGTTTCGAGGCCCCGATTTCCCCGAAGGAAAATACATTCACGTGTATTACCATCAAGAACATTTCGATGCCATCACCAGTATCACAGGATTTCTAGGATACGGATACTACTGCGAGAAATGTGACCAAGGATATAACAATCGGGAGCGACACACTCATTGCGGTGAGCGATATCGGGGCTGTTTAGCGACCAAACCATGCCTCCCTGAACAACACGTCCATTGTGAGACGTGTCGACGCACTTTTGTCAGTCCCTCTTGCTACAAACAGCATCGCAAGACACAAGGACACCAACAAAAATGTGCTTGCGACTTATTGAAAATGTGCTCCACGTGTGGAAACCTGATTCGTACCAACGACCCCAAGAGACACGTTTGTGCTGGTAAGAAAAGATGTAACATTTGTCAGCAGATGGTGAATTATGATCATCGATGTTTCATGCAAAAGTACGACAATACAACGAAGAAAGAATTAAAGAGCGATCAGAAGAACAAGACCCAAGTGGATTTCATCTTTTTTGATTTTGAATGCATACAAGAAACAGGCATTCACATTCCCAATTTCTGCGTGGCTCATCGAGCTTGTGAGAAGTGCATCCAAGAATCTATCCATTTTCACTGTCCTCATTGTAGTCGGATTCCTGGAGGACGTGAAAAAATTTTCTGTCCGAGTTTGGTGAATGGATTTTAGACCCTACCGATGACACTTGGAGCGAAGAGGACATTCAACGTTACGGAGACTGTCATCGCTATGCGACCGTCATAGCTCACAATTTCTCTGGATACGATGGACAGTTTTTGTTAAATTATTATTTGCGACAAGGTACCCAATGTCCCATGGTCACCATGAACATAGCCAAGCTCATCTATATGAAAGTAGGACAAGTGCAGTTCAAAGATTCCATGAGTTATTTAGCCATGCCTTTGAGTCGAATGCCAAAAACATTTGGCATGACAGAAATGGCCAAAGGATACTTTCCTCACTTCTTCAATACTGAAGCCAATCAACACGCCGTACTACCACATTTGCCTGACGTGGACTGTTACAACCCCGACGGAATGAGCCCCGAACAGCGAGAAGCATTTCACGCTTGGTACCGCGCTCACCAGTCAGAACCGTTTGACTTCCAAGAAGAAATGCTCAAGTACTGTCGATCCGATGTGGAGATTTTGCGCCGTTGCTGTGGAAAGTTTCGAGAGTTATTTCTAGATCACGGCGACATCGATCCTTTGAAAGAAGCGGCCACTCTACCTAAAGCCTGTGCCTTAGTGTACACCAGAAACTTCATGCCCAAGAACGAACTAGCCATCATAGACTCCAACACGTCTCTCTTTGCCAGTCGTCAATACTCGGCCAAAGCCTTGCGTTGGTTCCATTACTTGTGCCAAAAGGAAGACAAATGGATACAACATGCTAGAAACGAAGGAGGAGAAAAGAAGATTGGATCTTATTCCGTGGATGGATTTGATTTAGAAAACCCGCACACGGTGTACGAATTTCAGGGCTGCTTGTTTTACGGATGCCCTACCTGTTTTCCTGAACGAGACATGAAAAGTCCTTTTTCAAATTTCACCATGAAACAGTTGTACGAACGGACTTACCAACGACGACTCCACTTAGAAAGTCAAGGATACCAAGTGGTAGAAATGTGGGAGCACGAGTACGATCGACGTTTGAAAACCGATCCTGAATTTAAGAGCATCACCGAAAGTTACGACGTGACCACCATCGAGCCTTTGGATCCACGCCACAGTTTATTTGGAGGACGAACCAATGCCACTCGCTTGCTGTACGACGTAGACGAATCAAAAGGAGAAGAAATCAAGTACATCGACGTGTGTTCGTTGTATCCTTGGGTGTGCAAATATGCTCGTTTTCCAACCGGACACCCTAAAATCTTGACAGAACACATCGACGTGGAACACATTCGTCAATACGAAGGATTGATCAAATGTAAAGTCTTGCCCCCGACCAAATTGTACCATCCTATCTTACCTCATCATTGCCAAGGAAAACTGATGTTTCCTTTATGCCGTGCTTGTGCCGAAACGTGCAATCAAGATCACCCCTGTCACCACACGGAGGAAGAACGCTCTTTGACAGGAACGTGGGTCAGCGCCGAATTGTTTCTGGCACTGGATCGAGGATACCGTTTGCTGAAAGTGTACGAAATCTGGCACTTTCCAACCACAGCACAATACCAAAAGGACGACGCCTCGACACCAGGCATTTTCTCGGGGTACGTCAACCAATTTTAAAAAATGAAACAAGAAGCCAGCGGCTATCCCTCGTGGTGTCAGACTCCCGAAGACCAAGTTCGATTCAAAGAAGAGTACTGTGACATCGAAGGGATCACTTTGGAAGACGTAGAAAAAAACGAAGGAAAAAGATCGTTTGCCAAAGTCATGCTCAATTGCTTGTGGGGAAATATGGCACAACGTACGATCTTACCCAAGACGGAATACGTGACCGATCCTTATCGCTACTTTAAACTGGTGGACGACAAAAGTATACTGATGAAACACGTCGAAATCGTCCGTGATGATTTGATCTTAGTCAATTTCGAAGAAGAAAGGAAGTTTGTAAAACCCGACAAGTTTAGCAACGTGGTCATTGCAGCTTACGTGACCGCTCACGCTCGCTTGAAATTGTACGACGAAGCTTTAGAAGTCTTGGGAGATCGTGTCCTGTACTTTGACACCGACAGTTGTATCTACATTCATCGCCCCGGTTGCCCACACCCTACCATCCAAGGAGATCATTTAGGAGCCTGGACGGACGAGCACCCTCAAGACACCATCCTGAGTTTTGCCAGCGGTGGCCCTAAAAATTACGGCTACCGATACCGAGACCCGCAAGGACAATTTCACACCCAATGCAAAGTCAAAGAATTGACCCTAAACTATCGAACCAGCCGAGTGGTTAATTTTGAGGTTTTGAAAAATGCTTTGCTGTCTGGACAAGTGGAAGACTTTCGAGTGCACACATTAGAACCTCACAAGATCGTACGGTTGCCTAATCACCAAATTTTCACTCGTCCTTTACAAAAAATGTACCGAATCGTGTACCAGAAACGAGTGAGACTTCCAGACCACACCACTTTGCCTTACGGACACGCCGATCTGCAGTATAAAAAAAAAGGGACCACTTGAACAGAAAGACACCAAGATTGACGATGACTTCAACACCGTGTGATGAACCCACTACAGACCTCAAGTTGAAAGAATACAAATTTCCCGTGGTCTTGCCTGACTATTGTGAGTGTGCCAGTCGCTTGAACACGTTCAAAAAATGGCCTAAATGGAATGGATTACCTACTTCCAACTCTTTAGCCAGAGCAGGATTTGTCTACTTTGGTCAGGGAAGCGAAGTGCAGTGTTTCAGTTGTGGTGCGACCATTCGTATGCAGCCTAAAAATTCAGCTATCCTGGAACATGTCAGATGGGTTCCAAACTGTGCTTACCTTTCTTTGGCGTTTCCACCGATTACATTACAGTACTTTGCGGATGGTACAGTCGACAGGTTTAAAAAAGGGACCACTTCAAAACCTAACCATTCATTGGAAATACAGACGTCGACCTAGAAAGATGAATTACACAGAGAGAAAAAAGATGAGTGCTTTTGCCACCCACCCACCGAGGGAGAAATCTAGTGTGAACTCCAAGTGCCATCACGACTTGGAGTGCGATGCAGTGCCATGCGAGGAGACGGATTCCGTACGCTTTGGCATCAGCGATTCAGAGTCACACGATGAGACGGATGCCGTACGCTTTGACATCAGCGATGCAGCACGACCTCACCGTCCCTCTAACGATGCAGGACGCCCTTTATTCTTTATTAAACGTACACATGAATGTCATACCTACAGGAGTAAAGAATTGACGATACCTGTGGCTTTGCCTGGTTATTCCAAGTTTGAAAAGCGACTCCAGACGTTCCAAGACAAGTGGCCTAAATATCTACAAGGACCTACTGCCAAAGCTTTAGCCAGATCTGGATTTTTCTACTTGGGAGAAGGAGATAAAGTTCAGTGTTTCAGTTGCGGTGCAAGACTTCACGAATGGGAGTATAAAGACTCGGCTTACATCGAACATGCCAGATGGTCTCCGCACTGTCAGTTCTTGCCTTTAGTTGCCTTAGAAGAGTACGGGTACGATGAGCCGGATGCCAAGAAGAAGTAACATGTCGGATGATACTTTACAATGGTACATTCGTGGTTTACCTTGGGAGTTTCGAGTACAAATTTACCAAGAATGGGTTCAGATACAAGTGAAACGTAAAGAACAGTTACATCCTTTACGACACAGACAATTTAGCCATTGGTATCTGAATACTATAAGAATACTGATTAGTGGCAAGTTGTTCAAATGGTCAGACATTGATAGAAATGGAAATTGGGCTTGTAAGGAATTGGATGGCACCACCTACCATGTGGGAGTGATACATAGAATTCGATGGAACGAAGTGGAGGAAACAACCAACTTACAGGAATACCAAAAACGTTTACAAGAAGTGTCACCTCAAGATGAAACGCCTTTACGTCGTCTGACGTGTAGTACGGTCCTCACTCATAATCTTGGATATCCTTTACCCACCGATTCCATTTGGGTAAAGTGTGACTGTTTTGTCACCAAGAAGACTAGCTTAGAAGAGCGCATTCGTGATTTGCCTTTGAAGTTGCGAGTACGCATTTACGGAGAGTTTGTCCAGATACAAGTGAAACGCAAACTCAAATTCATTCCTCGATTTGCGCACTACCGCGACTTCCGCCGTATAAGAAGCCTGATTCTGAGGAGAAACTATCACAGCTATTGTGAAGAAAACAAAAGAGAGTTACTTCTTTCCAAGTCGAATACTTTACCAGAACACATTCGTGGTTTGCCTTTGGAGCTGCGAGAACACATTTACCGAGAGTTTATCCAGATACAAGTGAAACGCAAACTCAAAGTCAATTCTCGATTTGTAAACTATGCTTACTTCCAAAGTATGAGAAGACTGATTCTGGGGGGAGACTATCACACACACCTTGGAGTAGACTTTCACAAAAGATACCAACCTTGGGAACCTGAATATAAAAACCCACCACAAAAGATACCAACCTTGGGAACTTAGATATAAAAACCCACCATGCCAGATCTGTGGTCTTCACTCGTGAAACGTATTCCATGGAAGGAAGTCAACGATCGTGTTCAGACCTTAGAGGATTATAAAGACTTGATACAAGAACTGTTTCCATTGAATTTTGAACGCTATGTGGTGTGTGTCTTGGTGACTGCATTTCTTGGATTTCGTTTTCCAGTACATTCGTTGTGGAGTATTTTTGAGGACCATTGTTTGTCTTGGATTATTTTGGAGGACCCATGGTTGTTTTGGACTATTTTGATGAACCATAAAAAAAAACATGACCATTCATGCTTTATCGGTACACGAAAGACAAATTGTAGTCAAAGTGTTGAGAGTGGTGATGAAGACGAGTGGGGTACCTCCGTGTGAAGAAGACATTAGTCATACTTTATCTACTCTTCACACGTTTCAAGAAGTGTGCATTGCTAGTGAGTTACACCAACAACTTTACGCTTGGAAAGATGTACGTGACTGGAAAAGTATTGGTTTCGATGCTTGGCTACAAGAAGTGGCACAAGTTTGCCAAAGACCTGGTGCGTCACTAATTTTCCAAAAGTGAACCACTTGAAATCCAAGTCAAAAATGACCTTAGAAACAATCCTGGAAGAACCTGGCACAGAGAAAGACCACACCGTCGTCGTCCAAATACAACCCTCTGAGGAACACACCCCCTTCTTTCCGTCAGAGACATTTCATTCTTCTACCACCACCAGAACAAAGACGAACAGAAGAATACCACCACCAGTGCCTGTGCCTTCCATTCCTAGGACAGTGTTTTGTTCTTGTTGTACATTGACTTGTTTATACAGAACTTTAATTCTTTTAGTGGTAGTCTTAATCTTGTACCTGACCATTTAAGCGGTATGCATTTTTGTCCTTCATGACTTGTAAAAAAAATATGTTTTGTTTGTTTGTTTTACAAAAAAAAAAAACGTGTATGAAACGTATAAAATGTCTTGGGTCTTTTGTCTTCTTCTCAAAAATCTTCCTACCTCAGTCATGGCTGCATCTTCTTCTGCCTCGTCTGCCTCTTCTACTTCCTCTGTGGTCAAAGTGATCGACGAAAAGTTAGATCGTCCTAGTTGGGAAGCTTTGTATCTACGCCATCCTTTTAACATGTTGATTGCTGGACCCAGTGGTTCAGGCAAAACCGAATTTGTCAAACGTTTGATCGAACACAAATCTCATCTGTTTGATCGTCCACCTCAACGCATCGTGTGGTGTTACAAAGAGTGGAAACAGTCTTACACCTTACTTCGTGAAAGTCTAGGAGAAACCATTTCGTTTGTGGAAGGTATCCCTCGCGAAGACGATGAGATCGTGTCTGACGTGAGTCAAACACATCTGGTCATCTTCGACGACATGTTAGGAGAAGACGAAGAAGAAATTAAACTTTGGTTTACACGAAAAGGACATCATCGAAATGCCAGCATCATTTACATTACTCAAAATTTATTTCAACAAAGTAAAGCCCATCGTACCATCAGTCTCAACGCTCATTACGTGGTTTTGTTTAAAAGCCCCAGAGACAAATCTCAAGTGCAAGTGTTCGCCAAACAGTTAGGCACTCCTTGGCTGAATTATGCGTATGACGATGCCACTCAAACACCTCATGCGTATTTACTCATCGACTTAAAACCTACCACTCCCGACTATTTGAGATTTCATACCCAATTGTTTCACCATTGGTGTCAAGAAGGAGGCCCTGTCATTTACACGTCCCCTTCAGCCACTCTCTGAAAAGAAAAAACAATAAAAACAACCCCCACGTCATTTTCTGTCTCACAATCTTCGAGATGACTTCCTTTCAATCTCATCCTCCTGCTAAATTGATTCGTGACTTGTATGGCATCAGTCGCGAAAAAAATGCACAAGTCCGTGCTCATTTGTTAGAAGCTAGTCTTAAAGAAGTGTTACGATGGTTTACTTTGACGGCACGTCAATTACTGCAAGGCATCATTCACATCCCTCATCAAATTCGACGTTTTTTTCAAAAACATAAAGGGGTGTTGTCACAACTAGCCGATCCTTGAATCGATCCACGGACTAAAAAACAAATCATTTTAACCCCTGGAGGTAGCGGTTCTTTAGGATGGGTCATGATTCGTTCACTTTTGAAATGGGATCCTAATGCCCAAGCCAAAAAACCAAAAACCAAAGAAGAAAAGCCCCAAAAAGAAGAAAAGCCCTAAAAAGAAGAAAGCCCCCAAGAAAAAGGAAAGTCCTGCCAAGAAGAAAACACCCACCACTGCCACTGGCACCCGCAAGAGAGACACTGCTGCAAGGACGCAAACGTACACCCGCAAGACACCACCACAACAGCCAGCAGTGACGAGGTCTCCTCTTGCGTCCACTTCTTCGTCTTCTTCACCACCCTTAATGATGATGCCTGCCAAACCGGACTTAAGACAAGTGTTTCCTAATTTCATGCAAAAATGGAAACCCATTTCGAAAGTCACCACGTCGGGACCCTCGACTTCGGCTGATCTGGCCATGGCAGCGGCCGCTAAAAAAGTACCCTTCCCCTAAAACTAAAGTCCAAGAGAGAACCGGCGTGTTACAAAGTTTAGTGGATTTATCGAAAGAAGAATTGAGACGATTTAGTCCATTGAAAACACCTCAACGTCGAGTGAGGCCTGTCATGAAGATGGTACGCCGTGCGGACAACCAGTGGAGACGTGTTCCAGTATAAAATAGAAGGGTGACCTGCCAGAGACTTTAGACTTACTCCTGACCTCTAAGATGACCCCCAAACGTGCACACCACCAAAAAAAGAAGAAAAGCAAAAAAGGACTTCCACCTCGTCTGGCGAAACATTGGGACGTCTTGTCTGTCCTGACCAAATCCAATCCTCCCATGCGAAAACAACTCATTCAAACAGCCCCTAAAGAAATCGTCGATACCGTGTGTGAATGTTGTTTGAATGTCTTGAAAGGAACGGTACCTTTGTCCAAGATACAGAAACAAAAATTAGGCAAACATCGGAACGTTCTTCGCCAAATGGGGAAAAAGAAAATACCTCTTCAGCAAAAGAAAAAAATGTTGGTGACACGAGGAGGATTTCTACCCATGCTGATAGGACCGTTGTTAAAAATAGCTGCTCCTTTGTTAGGAACGTTTGCTGGACCGCTTTTAGGAGGTGTCATGCGATAAAAAAAAAGAAGATAAAAAGGACACCCTTCTCTGGAAAGACCACACATTTGTACCTTTGGATGAAATGGAAGGACGAAAACTGACTTTAGTTTCTTACAAACGATGGATGGAATTTCATCGTTGGAACGAACAACGGATACCTAATTTACCTCCCAATCCCAATCTCAACGAGATGTCACAGCTACAACAAGAATTACAAGCGCTGATGGAACGAAGCGATTTGTCAGAAACAGAAAAATCGCAACGGTACGGTCAACTCTTACAACGTCTGCAACTCTTTCACCAAAAAGCTGTAGACGAAACAGCTCCACCCACTCTGAGAGATTTCAAAGCCCTGATGAAAAGCGAACCTAAAGTCACCACCACCACTAAAACAGACACCGCCACGGGGACAACAGAAGAAGACGAGCCCCGAGAAGTGTTTCAAACTCCGTCTGCTGGTATCTCTAGTAAAATTGCCGCTTCCTTGTTGACACCCTCACCTACCCATCATCGAGAAAAAATGAAAGATTGGGTTCATAAGAGGATGTCCACTCCTTCTTCAGCAGAAGAAAAAAAGAAAGACAGCAAGACTGAAGTGAAAAAAGAGACCAAGAAAAAACCTACCATCATTACCCCTTCTTCACTACCCACTCCTCCTGTGGCTCGTCGAACGCGTCAAGCCACTTCGTCCAAACCTCACGACACCCAAAGTAGTAGTAGCATCGAATAGTGGGTGACTTATTGATCAATCATGGAGAAACTTTTAGCTAGCCTTTATTACAATCCTGGCCATGCTGCTGGTTACGGAGGAGTTCAAAAATTGTATCGAGTGGCTAAAAGTAAATTGAAAAGTGTACGTTTGCCAGAAGTACGACGATGGTTACAAGAACAATCGACGTACACGTTACACAAACCCATTCGACGAAAATTTTCTAGAAGTTCAACCCAAGTGGAAGGCATCGATCATCAATGGCAAGCCGATTTAGCGGACGTCTCTCATTTGGCAACCTACAATCGTGGTCACAAATATTTGTTTTGTGTCATCGACGTGTTCTCCAAATTTGCTTTGGTCGTACCTTTGACATCTAAAAGCAGTACCGAATTGGTACGTGCCTTAAAATTGGTCTTGAAACAAAGTGGTCGTCACCCTTTACGATGGCAAACCGACAAAGGCACCGAATTTCTAAACCAAGCTTTTCAAAAAGAATTGAAACAAAGGCACATTCATTTTTTTACCACCGAAAATCCTGAAACCAAAGCCAGTATCGTGGAACGTTTTCAAAGAACTTTGAAAGAACGCATGTGGAAAGATTTTACACATCAACATACTCTCAAGTACATTGACGTGTTACCACGTTTGGTCAAAGCGTACAATCAATCGTACCATCGTAGCATCGGATGTGCCCCCGAAGAGGTCAGCCCTGAAAACGAAGTGACCGTGTTTGATCGATTGTTTGGTACACCCCAGAGGAGACCTCAGAAGAAACCCCTGGAGTTGAAGATGGGAGATTGGGTTCGCATCGGAAAAACCAAACGCACTTTTGACAAAGGTTATTTACCCAACTGGACCACCGAATTGTTTCGTGTCACTACACCCGTGCGTGGACGCAATCCTCCCGTCTATAAATTGGAAGACATGCACGGTGAAGTACTGAAAGGAACATTTTACTTGCCTGAGTTACAACGAGTGACCAAAAAAGAAGACGCCTTGTACGACATCGAAAGCATTCTCGAACAAAGAACACGCAAAGTAGGTAAACGTCGAGTAGAAGAAGTCAAAGTACGTTGGAGAGGATATCCTCCTAGTTTTGATTCTTGGATTGCCGCTTCTCAAGTCGTCGACTATAAAAAGAAGAAGTAACCCAACATGCCATTCAACACAACCACGACTTCGTCTCCTTCGCAGAGTTCTTCTCTTCAAGAATTACAAAAACAACCGCTCTGGGTGTGGTGCGGAGAACGTGTGCCTAAAAATCAAATCGTCTTTTTCTGCCAAATTTTTGTAGTGTATTATATTTAATCGGAGCAGCTATTGCCAATTTGAGTTTGCAACAAGGGGACAAACAATTGTGGACCATTTTACTCAGCAGTTTTATAGGTTATCTTTTACCCAGTCCCTCCTTGAAATTTACGACGACGGACAACAGTCACCACAACAACAGCAGCCAACACCACGGTAGTACGACCAACGCCAGTCCACCTTCTTCCAGTCACCACAGTAGTCCTCTTTTGGAACCATTTGAACATCATTTGAACTCAAGTGACTCCTCGGACGCCAAAACTTTGGACCTACTATGAATGACCAATTTTATTTAACTTTACCCAGTGACAGTTCCATGGATGTGTTTCCCAACAACGCCTTATGTTGTTTCACAGCCAAATTACCTCAGGCCATCCAATTGGATCACGAAGCTCATTGGGAAGTGGCTTTGGTAGAAATCATTCATCCTACGCAAATTCAAAACATCGACCAAGGTCAAAACACTTTCGTCGTGGAAATCTTGAACCCAAAAATGCAAGATGAGTTGGAAAAAAATGATCCTCTAATGTGGGAATCATTCAAAAGGGTAGTAGATCCTAAATCTCATGTCTTGTCGCAGTATACCATGAGAATTCCTCCAGGGTATTATTTTACTGCTGAACATTTGGTGGAGACGATTGCAACCAAGTTCACAGCCCAATTTGGCCCAGCCTTAATCAGTGCTCAAAAATGGGTACGAATCGCTTACCATTCTGTGTCACGCCGTTTCATCTTGCAATTTTTCAAAGAAAAGGGCGAACTCATTGGCGAGAAAGACAAAGGCTTACCCGTGCATGACAAAACACCCTTAACCATCACTTTTTCTCCTGGATTGTATGCTATTTTGGGTGGAAATAAAAAGTATACTAATAAAAAAGTCGCAAGCAACGTAGAATTCGGAGAGGGTTTTAAAACCCCTATCGAATTGAACGTTGGACTGAATTTAATGTTTGTGTACTCCGATGTGGTGGAGTACAACGTGGTGGGACACACAGCCGCTCCCTTACTGAGAGTCATTCCTTTCAAAGTGGATTCTGCTGCTGGTGCGTACGAAGAAGGTGGAAACACGTTTCACGTTCACCGTGAATTTGTACACCCTCATTATCTTCCAGTCAGTAAATCGTATTTTGACACTGTCAACATTAATATAAAAGGAGATTTGGGACAAAGTGTGCCATTCATTGACAAAGGAAAAGTCACGGTGAAACTACCTTTTCGAAAAAGGTTCTCAACGCATTGTAACATCCAAAAATATGTATCCAGTGTACCGAGGAGTGGCTCGACAACGAGGACATGGTTTAGGAGATATGTTAAGATCGGCTTTTCGGACGGTAGCCCCTATTTTGAAACCCATGGTGACTCGAGGATTGCATGCCTTAAAAGATGCCGCTTTGACGCAAGGAAAAGAATTTTTGCAAAACGTCCTCATTGACAAACAAAATCCTAAAGAAGCCTTTATGAGAGCAAGCAAAAATGTGTTGATGCACACTGGCAAAGATCTTTTGGGTCTCGGAGAGAGTCCTATAAATTCACTTCACGCTTCAGGCCCTGGCATTACTTCTTCCTCCACTTCACAGCAAGGACAAGGTAGAAAGAGATGACGTCGAAATCCCTTCAGAGTTCATAAAACACACGGTGGTGTTCCAAAAAAGAATAAGAAAAGAAGAACCGTCAGAGAATTAGACGTGTCTGATTACTAAGCCTTTTTGAAAATGATGCACCGAGATTCTTGCGAATGTACCAAGTCAGAACTGGATCTGTTTACCATGCCTCCCACCATGATGACGATGCAAGAATCCCAATGAGTGGAATTTCATCCTGTATCGTCTTTGTCGGATACAGCTCCTATCGAATTTGAAATCAAAAAACAAACCGAAGATTACATCGATCTGAATAACAGCTACTTGTACCTGAAATTCCAAGTACTTAAAAATGACAACAGCCTTCCTGGGGACGCTGGCAGAGTGGCACCCGTCAATAATTTCATGCATTCCTTGTTCAGCGGAGTAGATTTGTACTTGAATAACAAACTGGTCAGCAGCAGTATGGATACTTACCCTTACCGTGCTTACTTGGAAAATCTCTTGACGTACGGAAAAGAAGCCAAGAACACTCATCTGGATGCTTCCGTGGTCTGGAAACCTGACACCGCGGGTCACTTCGACAAGACAGACTTGGGTACAGCGGCGGTGGGTGGTGATAATCCAGTAGCAGCGGTACCCCCTCAAAATGTGGGATTTCACGCCCGTCAAATGAAAATCAAAGGCCGCCCTTTAGAACTGATGGATCGTTTGCATTTGGACATGTGGTTGCAAGAGAAGTATTTGTTAAACGGAGTAGATGTACGCCTGAGACTGAATCGCAGTAGTGCCGACTTCTATTTGATGGATCATGGTGACAACAACGAGTGGAAAACCAAAATCCAAGAAGCCAGATTTTACGTACGCCGTGTGGAAGTCTTACCTAAAGTAGCCAACGACATCAGTCAAACGTTGAGCAGAACCACCGCCAAGTATTCTGTGCGACGAGTGGAAGTGAAAACATTTACCATTGCCGCTGGAGCCCAATCCAAAGTCGAAGATCACGTTTTCCAAGGACAGCTTCCCAAACGTTTGCTAATTGGCATCGTCAGGAATGATACCTTCAACGGAACCCAGAAACAAAATCCGTTCGAGTTTCAACACTTTGACGTCAAAAAGATAGAAGTCAGTCGAGATGGTAAAACGTTGTGTACCAGACCTTTCGAACCTAACTTTGGCGCCCAGAAACATTACTTGCGATCTTACTTGAGCTTGTTTGAAGCCACGGGACATTTAGGCACCAACACCAGCCAATGCATTTCGTACGACGATTATGCAGGAGGGTATGCGTTGTGGGGTTTTGATATCACTCCTGACCAAGGCAGCGACGAAGGACATTTCCACCCTATAAAATCAGGCCCACTTCGTGTGGAACTTCAGTTTGGTACAGCTCTACCTCACACGGTGAACGTCGTCTTATATGCAGAATTTGATAATACTCTAGAGATCAACAGTTTGAGAGAAGTGATTCTAGACTATTAGAAGAAAAGAAAAAAGATGCAACACGAAGAAGAACCTATGGAGATAGACCATGAGGGATGTTGTGAAGTACAGGAGTCACAAACTACCACTGATGATGACGAAGTGATTCATTCAGAACCTCCAAAAGAAGAGAATAATACTGTTCCAAAGTTTATTGGATTTATTTCTCGATGGCCTGAACAAGAAAAAACATTTAGTCTCCTGTTATGCTAAGGAATTGACTGAAAGAATTAACAGTCTGACCCGAGAACATTGTCATGGATGTCAAATCGATCATCCCAGTCAGAAACAACACGATAAATGTATGATGATGACGGCCGAAGAAAAATTGGATGAATATTTGGAGGAGGCCTGGTCTCAGATCTCAGAAGAAAAGGTGTTGAGACAATGGTATAAAGACTTGCAGGATTCTTCTTCACCTCCACTCACTCCTCTGGAGATCAAACGCATCGAAGCTCTCTTGCAACAGAGTACAGAAACAATCCGCAGTGAATCGTCGTGGACTTACTTGACAGATCAATTCAAGTTTACAGTCAAGTGTGAATTGATGACTTATTATTTCCTGCGAAGAAGAAAAAATGGATACCAGGGAACTTCATTACCTGTTGACTCGCAGTTCCTACACTTCTTCTTGGAATCCTGTAGTGTGTGCTAAAGATGAACTACCCCATCGCAAACCTAAAGACGTTCATGCCTATGTCATCAATACCGACGACAGTCATCGACCAGGAACCCATTGGGTAGCCGTGTACTTTCCCAACGATCACAGTGGTGGTGTGGAATATTTTGATTCTTATAGATTACCTCCTTTGGAAGACGACATCATCAACTTTATGAGAAGAAATGCCATCTCTACTCGATTCAATAATGCCCGATTACAAGGATCGGATTCTATGGTGTGCGGACAATATTGTGTACATTGTCTTCATCAACGCAGTCTCGGATATTCCTTAGAACATTTAGTAACTTGTTTTGATAGGGAATATGCTCGAAACGATGCTAAAATAGAACGATGGTTTTGTGAACATTATGGTTATCTCTTGCCTTTAGCTCAGAAACGTAGTGTGCATCAGAATGATGTAGATGTAGAAAAGTGGAAGTTCAGTTTACCTTCCCAACGTTGTCAACCCTGTAAATACGTTCCTGTTTAATATCTTGTTGATTGTTAGTTTGAAATTTTTATGTTTAAAGAAGCTTCTTTTTCATTAAAAATGTTGATTTTTTTTTAAAAAAATGGTGTTGTGTGGTTTATTGAATTTTAAAAAAAAATGAAAAATGGATAGACTCTATCTCTCTTTCTATCGATCTGAAGTCACCCACTCTATCCATTTCTCTCTATCGATCTGAACCATGTTTTCCATCGCGTCCGAGCTTCAAGCATATAAAGCGGTGCGTTGGCCAGTATAGTCACTCTCGTTGACTCGTCAAGATCTCAACACTTCAAGAAGGTGTCAGCCAAAATTAGCAAACTGAACGAAGCTATGGTGAACATGCAGAGGGTGAAGCAGCATTTGATGGAGACCAACCCAGAGAGAAAGACAATGATCTTCCTACAAATGGCTCATGATCTGGTGGAAGAAGTCATGAGGGAAGAAATCATCAGGGACAGAACGGAATGGGAGGAGAGACAAAGACTGCAGCAACACCAGCAAAGACAACAACAACAACAACAAATACTCTTGCAGTCGATGAAAGTACCCGACGGAGAAGTCACCTGTAAGATAGATTGTGATGAGTTTGCCTTCTCTTTTACCAGAAAGAGAGCTTGTCCTACAGCAGCCACAAGACCTGTGGCTAAACGTGGCCGCCCTGCTGCGGCTGCTACTGCTGCTACTAGAAGTTAAACAACATAACTTCTTAACCCCAACGGTCCTTTTCAGGGCCACCCAGATCTCTAGAAAAGATAACTACTCTTACATTGCCATATGTGTTTGTATGTGTGTATGTTTGTGTCTTTGCCCACCAAACAAAAAATTCCCTTTCCCAAAAAAAAAATGTTTGTATAGAGTGTGTGTTTGTGGTGTGTGTTTGATAAAAAAATATAAAAATGAATTGTGTGGTGTGTGTTTGATTTTAAAAAAAATATATAAAAAAATGGATGGTATGTTTTGTGGTGTGTGTTTGATAAAAAAATAAAAAAATAACAAATTTGTATGTAGGGTGTGTGTATGTGTTTTATCAAAAGGTGTTTCTTTTAGGTCCGCGCACTGGGTCTGTGTTTTTGGGGTAAGGGGTGATGGAGTGCAAAATCCGCGAAGCATAGAATGACGTCATAGGGATGACGTCAGACGTGGGTAGTGTGGGTAATGTTTTTTTTTTGTTTGGAAAGGGATGTTTTCCTTCACGTCCGCGCTTCTAGTATATTAAAACAACACCTTCACAGTTGAGCTACCCCGTTTATTCAACAGAATGAATAAGATAGAAATTATTAGACAGATCGGAGTACATTTAGAGGTGGCGTGGCACCTTCTCCATGAAGTGGAGAAGAGGGAGGAGGAGGAGCAGGAAAAGAAAGTGTCCATCAGGCCGCATCCAATAATGACGGAAGAGGATTGGGAGTCTGAAGCAACCCATTCTCCGTTTATCCTGGACAACAGCTCCAAGCGCTGCATGAGTGCAGCAACATGGAGAGGGAGCTGTCCTGCGTGTCGGGCAAAACCAGGGAGGTGCCCACACCTCTAGATTACACCAAACAAAACCCAACGGCCCTTTTCAGGGCCACTCATTGATCAAGAAAAGATTAATTTTCATTATTGCCATATATGTGTTTGTAGAGTGTGTTTGTATAGAGTGTGTTTGTGTGTTTGATAACAATTTTAAAAAAAGGATGGTGTGGTGTGTGTTTAAAAAAAAATAAAAAAATGGATTGTGTGGTGTGTTTATTTTTAAAAAATAAAAAAATGGATGGTGTGGTGTGTGTTTGATTGTGTTTGATAAAAATTGTATCTTTGGAAAAAAAAGGGATGTTTTCCTTCACGTCCGCGCTTCTAGCATATAAAGCGGCGCCTTCCGCAGTCGCGCCATTCACACTTCAACAAGAAGAATGAATACCATAGAATTATTGCAGGAAGCCTGGGATGTGATGGTAGGTGTAGAGTCTTTGGTGGAAAGGATGGAGTGTTGGTGGAGATATCCTGCCACCAAGCCATACGTCACCAGCCAACTAGCTGCTCTCACTTCAGCGAGGAGGCTGGTGAAGGATGTCTTGGTGGAAGAATCGCAAAAGACTTCCTCGGCTCCTTGTCGTGTGGGTTTTATCAAGTCGGCCCTAGACTTACTGGATGGAGTGGAATACTTCCTAAACAAAGTTCAGGAAGATTGGTGGTTGTATCCATCCCCCAGTAACGTCAGGCGTGAAGAGGTAAATCTTCACATGACAAAATTATTGTTAAAAAAAGTTTTGGAGAAAGAAGTGGCCCACATTAAGATCTTGTGGGCCCTCGAAAGAAGTCAAAAGGAGCAAGCCAGGAAAGAAAAGGAATTTCAACGCCTGAATTTAAACTGGATGAAAATCAAGGATAAGTTCAGACGAATGGGACATCCAGACTGGCTGCCGGATTTTTCACCACCACTCCAAAAGAAGAAAAAGACTCACACCTTCCTAGGCTTCCTCACTCAATGTTGGAGGAAAAAGTAAAAACTCTCCAATGGCCCTTTTCAAAGCCACCCATTTAACAAGAAAAGATTAATTTTTCCAATGATTGCCTTATTATGCTTGGTGTATGTGTCTATTCTATCCCCTCTCATTCTATCCCCCAAGTACCCCTTCCACTGCCCCCCAAGTGCCCCCACTGCCCCTAAGTGTCCCCAACTGCCCCCAAGTGTCCCCAATGTTAAATTCCCGTTACTGCCCCGTAGTGTCACCCACTGCCCTATTCACTCACCCTATACTACTGATATATTTATGAAAATTGGTAGCATTTTTTAAATACAACAATGACTTTTTGAAATCGTCTAAAAGCTTTAAACTAGGATTAAACACTAATACAGATGTTGTTAAAGAGATATGATTCTAAAAGCTGCTAAATAATCTCAGATAAATCGTGAAAAAGATAGACAATGAAATAAAAAGAAGAAAAAGTGAGTTCGAATTATGTGAATAAGAAGGAAAAAAATGGTAAAAGTATTTTAATTACACTTGCAAAGATCACAAAACAAACAAACATTTATATTGATAATAATGGATGCACGAACTGGTTTCATTTACTGGGTTTTCTTGTTGTTGTTGTTGTATCTACACCTCTGTAAACAATAAGCAAACTACTACTAGTACAGGTAAACTGAACCGATCAGCTAAGAAAGAAACAACCCGTCCAACTGTTTACAAAAAGCACCTTATTACATTACCATTGATGCCGCATAGTGCTGCTGCTGCCTTTTTGTAATAGCTCGAATAAATAGTTAGAAATAGTTGTTATGTCTTGTTTAACGTTGTGTACGAATGATCTTGTGCTACCTTTATCAGAAGCATTTGTTTCTCCACCTCTTCCTAATAAACCTTTTACCAAATTTACCATAGACAGAGCACGAGTTACTGCAGTCATACATTTAAACGTAATAATGGTACAATTGCTACAAAATTTTGTTTTAAACAATCTTTTAATCCTTTCACCTAAATTAAACTTATCTTCAACTTTAAAACTGATCTTTTCTATATTGATTATAACGTCACGCTATAGATCTGCTAATTGTCCAACTACCTGCACTTTTTTACTTTCTACACTTTCCAAGAGTTCTTGCCATTTAACGTTTTTGGTTGCATCTGTTTGTTTCTATGCTCGTCTCTTTCTTTCTATTCTCTACCTCTTTGTCATACAATTAAATGTCTAATTTCGTAGATGATATTTTCGAATTTAGAACTTCCACAGCATTTAAGTAAGCCTTGAATTCTCTTTCTTCTTGTGTATTAAGTAATCATTTGTCAGTAGATGGAAGTTCTCCTCTTTGAATTTTTACGAAGTTATCATCTATTATAGTCTCTGCATTAAATACCCGCTTGTCAATCCATTTATGTTTCACAGGGTTTTGCATTTCTTTTTTTTAATAACAGTGGATTTTAATGGATATTTAGATTGTGTTTTTTTATTTTATCGTAGGAACACTTCATATATGTAATTTGTCGTCTACTATATAGTGGAATTCATATATTTCCTCCTTTTTGCAACCTAAAGATCTAAGGAAGTTACTTGCACCTTGTCTGTAACAACAGAGTTTGGTAACAACATTTTATCAGGAGTCGCTTTTCTAGAAATTTGCAATGTTTCTTCACCTATGTTATGTTAATACAATCATACTTCCTGAATTTTAAACGAGGTTTAATCAACGGATATTGTTTCTCGTCTATGTTAAAAGAACGTTTAACAAATTATTTGCATTAATCGGCTAAAGTTGTAGATACACGAGTCAAATCACCTTCTCTTGATAGGTCAGATGTATTTGAATATGGTTAAATATTTTCAAATGATTGAATGCGTTCATAATCATCTCCAGCGTAATCTTCAGGCATTTAAAATATTTATAAGGCTAACCACCTTATGCCATTTTCACATATTTATATGTTAGATGAAAAAATTGAAAAAGATTTAGGTTTCATTGAAGAGAACAATAACAGTAAGATATTTAACTCATTTACCCTGGTATTATTGATTGAACAAAAAATGAAAATTATTATAGCAATTTGGAACATTTAAAGAGATAACTGGTAAAACCTTAACTGACAAGAAGATTAAAGTAGTCGGAAAAAATGGTCGAAACGCAAATCAAGAAAAAAATATAAAATCTTTGTCAATGTAAGATCAGCAAAAAATATCAAATCATTGCTTTATGTTATTATCCAGCAACATAATATTTGATTAGTAAATTCCAACCATGATTTGAATAAATTACATATAAAGTTCAAAGAAGATTACAATATTAACTGGTATTAGATACTTCGCCGGGTTTTTATCAATTAAGTCTAGATTACCTCTATATCACTAAGTTCTAGCTTGCTAACATTTACACATATTATTTTGAAGAAACCTAGAGAAAAGACTAACCAATCTTATGAAAAATCTCCTCAATAATAATTTTAAAAAAAAATGTTTTTATTTTAGAATAAGAGATATAGAAACATTTTACATAAAAAGAAGACATATAAACTAACACATACAAATACAAAAAGAACAGAATCATTTCAATATGTACAAACTTGTCAGATACCGGCAACCATTTATGTCAGTGTGTGTGTAGATTACTATACAAACAGTAATTTTGACATATTAAGTACCCTAATGAAATCTAAGTGTACTTTGTTTTTAAAAGCAGAAAAAGATACAACTATGTGAAGCTTTGATAAATAAGAGTCTTATAAACTATGTATCAAAACATGTATACATGTCTGACCATTTGTACAAGAATTTTGTACGGACTGCTTTACCATTAAATATATTTCTCTATTCAAAATATCTACTAAAAGTCTGCATTAAAACTTCAAAATTAAAGGTGATTCAAAAATGTTGATCTAAAGATAAAATGTTTTGTTATAACATTCAGAAAGCAAATAACGTTTCGAATATCAGGTCCAAATATTGTAGTTTTGTAAAATTTCTTATTAATATCAAAATTATCTTTCAACCACTGTTCTAACTTAATCCATAAATGATTTACTTTTCTACCTTCAAATGATAAATGTATAATTGTCTCCTTCTCCAATTCGCAAAAAACTAGATTATGATTATCTAGTATTCTGGTTTTGTGTAAAAATGAATTTGAACATAAAATTGTATGCAATATTTGAAACTGAAAATCCCCACAAGTTCATATCATCCAAGTGAGCAAGTAGAAGAAAAATAATTAATTATTTTATCTGAATGTATAATATCAAACTCTCTATTCCACTTCTCGTGTAGATTTTTTTTTTCTTTTGGGGGGGGTTGGAGAGGGGGGCGGGCAGGGGTCTCTTTCAGTAATGACATTATACAAAATTCTGCATTCTTTCTTATTCATCAAACTATAAGATAAATAGACATTATAACTTACTATAAAATGTTTTGTATATTCTTCAAATGTCACCTTTTCATTTCCGATCAAATCTGTGCAATTTTGAGGATTTTTCTTTTATCACTGACATATAATCTAAAAATATTGTTGTCAAAGGATACATATATTTAATTCATCATAACAGTAGAAGGAACCATCACGTGCAACTATATCGATAGTATTATGAATTCCCTTATCATACCAATCTTTTATACAAAACTTTTGAGACCCTAGCATATTTGAATTATACCATATTGTATCGATTTTCAGGTTCTTAGTAAATTCTTGTCACGCCTCTAGTACATTTTTCTAGAACGTGTTGGTAAGAATTTGAAGCAATAAGTGATTAATATGTGATCCAAAAATAAATATTTTCTTACAATCAAAACATGATAAAGCTATTTTTGTGTTCAATGACTTTTCTCGACCATGATATCTTCAATGCTTTAATAAAATCTTTAATTTTAACCATTTTCAGACTTCCATTCGTGTAATGTTCAGAAATCACATGTCTTTTCATACGATATAGCCCTGAATTCCAAATCAATTTAAGAAACAATTTTTCAAGTTGTTCTATAAGAAATTGTGGTGGATCAGGCAAAGATTGAAACATGTAGATAAATCTTGATAAACTAATGGTTCAATTATAGCAGTTTTTCCATGCAGAATACATTTTCTACTTTTTCATCTATTAAGAGTTGATTCTATCTTCTTCGTTGTCTCATTTGAATTTAAATTCCCAATATTATATACTAGATTTTAAACAATTACGTCTAAAATTTAAAAAAGTCATTAATCTCAGTCGATATTAAACTCATGACACAATCTTACATTTGATTTCGATACTGCACCAATCCAAACTGGCCTAGTATTTTCTCATTTATTTTTAGTCCTGACATTCTATAAAATTTGTATAACATCTCTAATGTAGCTCTAAGAGATATTTCATTATCATCAAAAAATATCTGCGCATCATCCGCATAATGACTTAATTTATTTTCAGTATTAACTAAAATTCAACCACCTACGGTAAAAATCAATAGATTGTTTACCTAATATTTTTCAAGTTGTATCTGATTTCATGTTGTTTCTCAACGACCGTATAATTCTCGCTCCTGCTACATTATTAAACAATGGTGTTCGTTGTTTCGGTATCCATGTCTAAAGCATTGATTATAATATGCTCTATTCTCTTCTCCCCAACACGTACAATAGTTCATATTTTCATCTATCCACTTTTAAGGTAGTCCTTATTTTTATACTTCCACTGTTTCCTGTATTCAGTATGACCAGGTTTGCAATAGCGTCGCAAACCCCATTAACATATTTTTTATGCTTTACATTTTGATCAAGTTTTAGTTTCCAATATGATGTTTTACTACTTTGCATTAAGTCATGTTTACTAGTGTTATTTTTCAAGAAGATGATTACATGATACTATTCATTTAGAATTAACCAACACCATGTTTGTTTCAACTTTTACTTTTGCTGGTACAGAAACTATTGCAGTATACGAAAAGCTATTGCAGTATACGAAAAGCTATTGCAGTATTGCTTGCAGTATACGAAAAGCTATTGCAGTATTGCTTGCAGTATATGAAAAGCTATTGCAGTATACGAAAAGCTTTTGCAGTATTGCTTGCAGTATACGAAAATAAATTAAGAATACCACTTGACTTAGAGATAGTTACAGAGCATTGTTCACTGTACCCATATGCTCTTCCCAGGATTTGAATTTTACCATTACATTAGGAAAGTCAAGTTATGAACGTTGGTAATTCTGATTATGAATTGGAAAATATTTGTCTACATCATGATACGATTACTTCTGAATAAATGGCTGAAGCTGTTGGTGATAACATATAAATTGAGTTTATTTCTTCTACGACTACATCACTAGAGAAAATAGAATATTAATATAGCATCGAATACGACTTTAATACATGTCATACCCTATTCACCATGATTGCATTTAAAATGGAGTCTTGATACTGTGTAAGAAATACATAGGAACTAATCCAGTAAAGTTTCTTAATTCAGCAATACAAAAGATAATGATTACTGTGAATAGATAACCCAACATGTATTATTCTTAAGTCTATAAACTGGGGTAACAGTTTACAGAAGCAACAATTTTTGGACTGTGTCAAAAGTACACAGAAATGACAAACGTGAGAGTTAGCTTTTTATATACAGGCTACCAATGTATATGGTTTGATTTGAGAAGTACACATGCTAATAGACTGTCTGTCAGCTGTCACAAATTAGCTAAAGTACAACTAGGTATCAACCGACATATCAACCGAATTAGCTAATGTACAACTAGGTATCCACCGACATATCAACAGAATTAGCTAAAGTACAACTAGGTATCCACCGATATATCAACAGAATTTGCGAAAGTACAACTAGGTATCCACCGACACATCAACAGAATTAGCTAATTTACAACTAGGTATTCACCGGCATATCAACAGAATTAGCTAATGTACAACTAGGTATCCACCGACATATCAAAAGAAAAGAAAACGTCAATGCACATAAAATGTACACTTACCTTTTTTCAGTTGCGCAAATGAATACTAAAGACAGCCACATTAAATTTATATTGTTAACATGAATGGCGCAGTTGAACATGAAAATGTAAAAAAACGTATTTAATATATGGGGTTGAACTAATCACAAAACCTAAAAGAAAATGAAACTTAAAAAAAAAAAAAAAAAAATCCTTAGTTAATAAAACCTTAAATACATTTAGGAAAATGTAGTGAGACGACTGCAAATCAAGCAATGTACTGTTGGGGAATAACAAAGGATTTTATTGATGCAATGCAAAGGGGCAACATGACAGAGGCTGATATTAATTTTGATTACATTGCTAACATACTAAAACAAGAACACATAGTTAGTGCCTTAATTTTGTGTGTAGCATGTCAAATAGCTCAACACGTTGTATTTCGTTTCTATTTATGATGTTTAGAAATTGTGTTCTGTGATACTAGTTTCTATTAAGTGGTGCTCCTGTTTTTGATGGTATTAACTGTTGAATTGTTAAAGACAAATCTAACTGAAATTTTAACGAAAGAAAATCTGTAATCCTTCTATCTATTATCTTTTTAAAGAATGGTTCTACTTCATTAAGATATTCGTACAAATATTGTTTATTTTTGACCGTAAAATATATACTCATTTAATCTCATTAAATTAATCATCCAGCTTTTTTGTAATTATTCTTCTTGTCATTTTGTCTTCTCATTCTTTCAATTTCTTTTTTAGTTTCAAGACGTATTAAAAGCTGAGCAAATTTTGTTTCTTCCAGATATTGGTATTGATGCATCAATTAATGTAAGCATTTATTACACAGCTATTATTTTGAGTTGAATAATTATTACTAAACTTAGTTTTGATTTGTGAGCACGCAATGAAACTTTAGTTACAGTCTTTCTACATTCACGTGTAATTTGATCCTTTTTCTCGTAAAAAATATTTCTTCCAATATAATACCAGTTTGATTTCATCGTGTTTACACCACTTTAATATCGTTGGTATTCTGTTTTTCGTTTTGCCATTAAAGGCATTGGTTTTGCCACGTTACATTTACCAAATCTAATAGTACTCATTTATGTTACTTGTATTTTAACATATTAATCTAACAATGGAATTACCTTCTAAAATACTTGCACTATAAACATAATTAAAATTTTTGGTCGTTGATTATTTCACTTAGTATGTTTTGTCCAGACTCGTTAAAAAAGGCAAACTGTTAAATCTTTTTTCTTATATAATATTTTTAAAAAAAGTTTTTCCAAAACCTATCTTGATCTGTTTGCAAATGTCTGAAGAAAGAACAATTTTTTTTTTCGTTTTTTGGTGACGAGAAGCATTATTGTTATCCAGGAGATTGTTACAATACCAACAACTATTTATAGATAGATTTAAGAAACCGGTTTCATTGTACAAAATATCAAAATACCTATCTTTTAGGATGATTGGTTCCTCTTTGTTTTGATGTGGTTCTTAAAAGTTTGGACTGACTAATGTTATATCTTCCATTAGCGACTTTGATGAAGTCTATTTAATTTTCTCACGCAGCATTTTCAGTTGCTTCCCAACTGTTAAAAATATAACCATAGACTGTCCATTTCATGGGTAAAATTGTCTACCATTCATTTTGTTAGTTTTTAATTTTTTTTAAATTTTCTATAAATCACCTTCTTTGTCGTAGAGTGACAACTCTTACTCGCAAAATATCACATCATTCTCTCTCTTTAACACTTCCAATTTGTACACAACTGGATCGCATAATATCACATTTCTAATTTTAAAACCTTCTTCTCTAAACTTAGTCACGTAACCCTTCGATAAGATTTATAATTTGAAATTCTAACTGTCTGACCTTTTAACTTTAGGCGTTCCAAGTGTATCAGTTCTTAGGTAACCAAATAAATTATTCCAGACGTTAGATCTATTTTTTTTCTTTGCTTCCTTTGACCGGGGTCATGTCTATTCGAACATGTTAAGTGTTATTCTATGTTGCGATCAATTTAGGCAATATATTACCACATTTTCTGTTTCCATTTTGAGTAAAATACTTGCAAATTGATAGTAGTTGTATGGTTTTAGAACTTTAAATTTATAGCGCCTCAAAGCACACGGATCTGGCTGTATTTATGGCTAAAACACACGCAAAAATATGAAGCTTTACGAAGTTCTAAAAGTTATGATATTTGGAAAAGCCCTAGACAGAAGTGGGACTATGGCATACTATTAGTCTGTAAGAGGAGATTATCGAGAACAGATTAGAACCTATTTTATATCCAAGCAAGGAGAACTACAACGTTGATTCATGGAAGGATTCATCTAAACAAGATCTTCACTTACAGTTGCTTAGATGGTAGCAAACGCCAAAGACAACGCACATCTGATTATACGCATAATTTTTGATGTGGAGAAAACTTTTGATATTTTCATTACTTTTTATTTCTCACATGGCTGGTATCTCTGGCAGACTTTGGCTACTAATGACGAAAATGCATACGAACTCTCCTATCAGAATAAATGAAAGAATAAATTCAATAAGTCTGCCATTCTTCAGCAAGGAATTTTCCAATTATACCATACTAATACCAACCTTCTAAGGGAATGCCCAGATGGGATATCTTCATTGTATACGCATCTTGTTTTATTTCAAATTAATGATATCATCATCTATTATTTTACATGTCATTTTAATCAGGGCTTGAAGTAGGATTGCGAGTTATAACTAACATGTATACATTTTTATGAGGACCATATGGAAGATTAGCTGTTAATGCTCAACATGTTATCCTCTTACAATAAAGACATTATTATTATTATTATTATTATTATTATTGTTCAGCTTCATTGATGCCTCGACACCAACATATGCGGATGATGTGGCCCTGCTGGTAAGAAAAGACTCACTGGAAATAACAAAGGACAGAAAGCAAGAAAGAAAGATATCACAATATAACTACTAGTTGACTGCGAATCGATCATTATCTGAATCGATTTATAATGATTGATTAGAGAAATACTTGTATTCTTTAGCTGTTAGTTTGCATGCTGTAATTTTGCCCTAAACTGTTCGCAAATGTTATAGATAGCTTTCTGTTAAAGGCGGTGGTCGGAATAATTATTGCACAATGTTGGTTTCTAATATTAGTCGTATGTTTTCGCCATTTTTCATTTTAACGTATACGTTTAATTGTAACATTAGCCAGGGTTACCGTCTTTCCTCACAGACTGTTCCAGCAGCAATCATACATATGTTGTGTTTAATGCAATCGCTTGTGTAGTTGTGTGAGCTTCTCTGCGAACTATGTATCTAGCAGCAGAGGCTGCAGTGTAACTTTATGCAAACAAGAGGTCATTAGTTTAAGACTGACAAACTGATTACCGAATAATGTCTGGTTTTGATGGAATATAATTACAGCCATGTAGCTCTGGGCACATAGGTCCCGCAAGGGTTGTCATATAAATTTGATTCGGATAAATCATTAGCTGGGTCATTCCCTGATTAGAGAAAACAGGCTATTTAATGTCTCTGAGACCGGTATACACACATACGTGTTACACAAAACGTACATACCAGGACGCGTATGGAAATGACAGCCCTAACCATCTCCCTGCCTTAAGTACTTATCAGAGGCGGAGGACAGAGTTTTGCTTGTATTTACAGACGATGCAAAGCCTAATTAGAAATGATACATAACTGGTTTTCCTAACCCTTTTTCTAGGAATCGCCTGAATGATACCTTTTGAACAGACACTGGAACATGTTGTCAGTGTTTTGATAGCCATTGTATTAAGCACGCGCTGTGTTTACTTTTTGACTGAAGCAATCTACATTAGTTAATGAAAAGGGTATTATATTAGACATTATACACCAATGAATGAAGAGGGTATTAATTTAGAACAAGATTCTCCTGACTCGGGTTAAAGCACTCAGCTGGTATCGGAATGCTGGATTTATACCGGATATTAACTGCTTAAGGACTTATTCGCAGATGAGCAGATGAGCCATGTTTATGTGTTATTCAGGGAAAATTCAGCAAGTATCATTCTAAAGGACACCACCTCCCCCCACCCCCATGACCCCCCCCCCCCAAAAAAAAAAACCAATAGGCACTGGAAAGTATTGCTCTGTGTATGTGCAAGGCCAGCTATTAATATTGCTCGCAAATTAAGATTAAATAATAATAATAATAATAATAATAATAATAATAATAATTTATTTATTTATAAAGGGTGACTCATTTAGTCAAGGACTATTCTCCCTTGAAGCCCTCTTAAGAAAAGTATAACGATCTGCATCATACGAAAGATAATAGTAATTACTATTTATTTTAACATTACTTTAGTATTATATATACTAAATTCTGTTATAGTCTATTAGTAACACATACATACTCATGATATCTCTTCTTAAATACTGTAATATTGTCTGCAGATTTTACATGCAGTGGAAGCTTGTTCCACAGAACTGTACCAGAGTATTGGAAGCTTTTCTTAAATTGCTCTGTTCTTAGTTTTGGTGGATGAAGGTTTCCATGTGATGTTGATCTCAACTGGTAATGTGTTGAATAAAGCTTGAATAAATCCTGATAATACTCTGGTGCAGCTCCATGTAGACAGTTATGGACAAGAACTGCCTTGTGAAAATCAGTCATTTCATATATTGTAAACCATTTTAGTTCTGTAAACAATGCTTTTGATGAATAATCAATAGACGCATCTAAAATAATGCGTACTGCCCTTTTCCGAAATTTATAAATCCTGTCAAGCTGAGATTTTGCACAGTTTCCCCATACAGTTGAACAATAATTCATTGTTGGAAGAATATATGAATTGTAGTATAGTATGTGAGTTAAATATTTCTTGATTCTGTTGAGTAAGGTAAGGTTGGATGACAGTACTTTACAAAGCTTGTCGATATGGTCATCCCATTGTAACTTATTATCTACAGACACACCTACTAGCTTTTCATGTTTTACATTTTCTAACCGACAATTATTTATTGTAAGAGATAATTATGGGTTACCATAACTCATACATTTTGTTTTATCTTCATTAATTACCACCTTAGTTTGTTGTGCCCAACTTTGGACTCTAATAAGGTCTGACTGTAATCGTGTTTGGATAACTTTAGTATCAGAACAAGATGTATACAAGGTTGCATCATCTGCAAACAAATCTGTATTTGTGGTATCAGTATTTAACGGAAGATCGTTTACATAAATAAGAAAGATGCAAATAACGATACTTGGATAAGTCTTTGGAGTGGAATAGGCAAAGTAAGTAAAAACCTTTATGCTCCGCCATATCTTATAATAATAAAAATAACAATCTAACAAACATAGGGTATATACTACTTGTATTTACGCCTGCGTTTATAGCTTTACTAGATTTTATTGACTACTTATTTGATTATATGGAATCGATGTTGGGTAGATATTTCTCAAACCGAGTAATTAGCCAGTTATTAGACATAGGTGTCATTCGTACTGAATTGTATTTACGGGACTTTAAGGTAGCGTGGATTAGTTTCGTAAAATAGCCAATGTCAAATGTCTTAATATAAGTAATTCTCGGGATATTCTCATGTATAAGTGTTTAGTCATTTGAGATAGGAATAATTCTGTGTATTAGGTGTTTGGGTCATGTTTTATAGTATGTGGCATGAAATACCGAATTACGGCTTAGAACTGTATGCGAATAAATCAAACGAACGTGAAACAAGAAAAATACATATAAGTGTGAATTTATAGTATAGTGAATTAGTGATCCTAAATTTGATCAGAGGAAATAATGTATGGTATTAGCTCGTTTAAAAAGCCTTCAATTGACAACGAATATTGTCTTGAGGTCCTTGGAAATAGGTGAAACATCGACCTCAAGCCAAACTCACTTAGTGGGCTTGACGTTGTTTATCTGGCGTGTTACAAAATACTATTAATATCCTTTATTTACCCATGGTGACATAATTAGCTAATAGCTATTTTACATTATGCTTGTGCAATCTATGGAGGAGGCATTGACTGTTGTACATGTCCATTAGCCCCGTCACATCACGTCACGTCCCAGCCCACAAACTTCGCTTCCGCTCAATAAATTTTGAAGGATTTCATGGATTGAAACTAAATTTGACATGCAGCTTTGCATTTAGAAGATCTAGTTCAGATTCGAGTTTCACCCTTGTCAATCAAAAGTTGTAGGAGTTATAGCCCCTGTTTGACTTTGAACTTGCATCAAAATTTAGTTTCTGCCTAATAACTTTTTGAAGGACTTCATGGATTCAAACCAAATTAAGTAAGAGGCTTCCAATTAGAGAATCTGGGACCGGGTCGATTTGCACCATTTAACGTAGTTGCATAATCCGTTCAACTTAAAGATTTCCCCTTCATTTGCATGAATATTTTATTTTCTCTCAATAACCTTTGATTGATTTCATGGATTCAAACTAAATTTTTGTATGAGGCATTGCATTAGAGAAGAGCTATGCTAAGCTGGATTGTCACAATTTTGCAACAAAATGTTACGACTCCTGCTTGATTAGAACGTTCAATTCCTGTTTCGTGTCTACTCAATAACTTTTCAAGGATTTCCTTGCTTCAAACGAAATGTACTACGAGGCTATACATTATCAAGACCGTCAAGTTCGCTTGTTACTATTTCAACACAATATCTCAGAGATATGATCCATATTTTTACGACAATCAAGACAGATAAAATACAAGAAAACAGTTTGATATGCAACACGCAGACCTAAATATTTTTATACACATTAATAAGTAGTTGATTAATCTACACAAAACACACCGTCCAGTCAGTATCCGCATGCTTGAAATACTAATAAATTCATTTGTGAAGTTCAGACTAGCAGTGGATATGAACTGCATAATATAACCACTTCAAGTTATTTTACATTTCACTGCATTTAATTGATTATTTTCACTACCAGCTCATCATAACGGTGATCTATCCAGTTTCTTGCCGTTACACTTTACCCATTAAAACAGTTGTGGGATCTGATTAAATAGGTAAATCTGTTCAGAAACAGACACAAGGTTTCATATCATACCCGTCTGAATGGCTAAATGAAGCGTTGTTTACGCCTACAAGTAACGCGGATGAATTTCAGTCCAAAAACTGTTACGTTGTTATTTTGCTGTCTTCATCCTTTTTCTTCCTTAGATTTAGAAAGATACCAATGCTGCATTCTCTCATACCACTATTTTTAAAATGGAACTTGGATACCATGCATACATTCAATTTCCACGCAGATTGTCATATATAATCCATTATTTTGCAAACGAACATTTCATGCATTGGTTATGAATATATACAAAGGGATGTACTTTGGAGGTTTTCCCTGTATTGGGTATAGTCCTTCATGTGTACCAGTAGTGTTTCGTTCTATCTACCCCGGTCAATAGTTTGCATATATGACCCTTATACAACAGAAAACCTTTCCCAAAGAACTGTGTGATGAGGAGACACAAAACTGACAGTACTCGTACAATTTTGTTGCTCGTGATTCCAATAATCCAAGTCATCTTTGCTCGTGGCATAGTCCTCAGAGGGCTGTATTGAGTCAGAGAGCAATGTACGTCTTCATTAGAATGGGTAATGGAGAATTTACATTACGTAATCACGCAACAAGTCATTCGGATATATAGGTGGTGGGCAAACAAAACATTCAAACATTATGGAACACAGAGGTAACTTTCCCGATGAAATATTGAAAATCAGGCAAGTCATTTTCGGTAAATTAGTCGTTTACAAGGTGGAAAACATGAAGGAAGAGGATAGACTGAGCATATTTTACAAACAGGAGTTATATCTATATGTCAAACAATATGGCATATATACAGCTGAAAAGATTTTGAAGACCAAAAGAATGAACGGTGAACAATATGTACTTGTAAAAGGGAAAAAATAAGATGGCCCGTTTAACAGTTGGGAACCGGCTGAAAATATTATGCCGTTAATTAAATGAAGTGCAAAAAGTACATCAGAGGCGACATTTCCTTCAGAGAGGACTGAAGAAGAGTAAATATTCATTTCATTCAAAATGAGCATGAAAGCTGTCAGATGAACATGAAAGCTGTCAGATGAACATGAAAGCTGTCAGATGAACATGAAAGCTAATGAGTTTCTAGAATGTGATAGATGTAGTAAAAGCAACGAGGTTTTAGAGAATGGGGGAATTAAAACATGTACGGCATGCCAATCTACGTTGATCACGAAACCAAAGGTAAAAAAAGTAAATCCAAGAAGATCACCAGTAAATAACAAAATGTTACACAAGACAAACGTGATAAGGCAACTACAGCGTAGGCAATGTCGTAGCAGGGTAGTAAATGAAAATACTGAAAAAATAAAAAGAGATAACATTCACAAATATGAAGTTGGTTCCACTGCATCTCAAACAAGTTCCAAAACAAATGCAATGTAAATGACTACAAGCTTGTCAATGGTATTTTGAATATAATAAACAGGTAAAAAAAAATCACATAAATGTTGAATCAATCATGAGAACATTTAAACTTCTTTGAATTTGTATTGAAAGAAGTTACAGCAATCATGTTATGTACACCATAAATTACGCTTTTTCCTGGATAAAGTATTTACTATATACAATTTTAACACATATATAAAACCTTTTGTTACGAGGTATTACCACAAAATTAACCAAAATCTGTTAATATAGTTACCAGGTTGATGATTACCAAGGTATATATATACTTTGTCCACGATTGATGACTGTGGAAATCTTGACAATGTTAGAAAACAGAAAACAACCAATCTAAAAAAAATTAGCTTTTAGTGATTGAAATTTTCAACTGTGTAATTAAAGATTTCAGAGAGAATACACGTTTTCTGGTTGTCTTTTAGAGTAAGGACGAACAAGTGATGGAACCGTCACTAAAAAAAGCTTCTCGCCATACATAGACACAGCTACTTTTCATTTTTATCCTAAAGATATCACGATTGTGTGACAGGAGTAAATTCCTTTCCTGATAAATTTCCGTGTGACGGAAGAAAAAATTGCGGTACATTTCAAATTAAATTTTTTATTTTATCAGGCATATTTTGTATTCCTTTACATACTGTCTTGTTGTCTTTTTCTCTCTTTAATAGAGTTTTCATCTTAACCCACAAAATTCTCTAGTCGAAATGCCGTTCACCTTTACCTTATAAGTCCAGGAACTTTCTTATTGATTTATGAAATACCAAATATGACCTTTGGATAGACACTGGTATCATAGAACTTGTCATCTTTTCATGTTAATGGACGTTTTCTGTTTCGACGTAGATACACAATGAATCAGTGTCAGTCATTAACTGTCTCATTATATCACCATATTTGTTTTGAACTTGTTGTGGTAAAATTTGTACATCAACCATTTAATAACTCTTACTCTGTAAACCCACCGTAAATGTTCTGGTTAAAATTAACCAGTACTAAGTCATCTTAATAACTGTTCTCATTGCAAATGACATGTCTTTCTGAAATTTGAAAAAATTTAATTTCAACTGCACATATTGTTGCTGTTTTTCATTGTCTGAGATTTCCATCTGTTTACCGAATACGCTGTTATTCATTAGTTTGAAGGAAAAAATAATCTTCCACTTAATCACTTGGTGCATTTTGTTTCAAAATTGTATCCAATTTAATGTCGGGTTTTAACCATGGTTGTCGTTCAACCAGCACAACCTCTATATCTTTTTCAACTTAAAACCCAATTATATGTAGAGTTTTAACCATGGTTGTCGTTCAACCAAGACAACCTGTATATCTTTTTCAACTTAAAACCCAATTATATGTAGAGCTTCAGATTTTTTGCCGTGGATAAAATATTTTTCTAAGTTTTTTAATGTACATAACAATTTTGGTACTTTTAGTTTTGTACCCTTGCAATCATCTATTAATTTCTTTTGTACGGACGATAAATCAATTTGATCTGGAATTTCTCTTGCTAATGGGCAGTCCTTGAAATGGTTGTGCAAGTGCCATTGAACCTCCAAATCCGCTTCTAAAATGCAACCGGTATCATAGTTATCTAGTATTTCGAACATATTTTCCTGTACCTATCTAATTTGTTTATCTTTTGCCCATCTAATATTTTTCCTGGCATGTATTGACTCGTGCCCCTTTCGAAAACATTGTTGGAATTAGGTACATAATGGATAACCTGACCATAATCTTTCATAATTAGCTTCGTTGCGCTCCGCGACTTGTACGTCACCATAAATGTTTATTTTTCCATCAATTTCCGAGAATGTATTCATGATTTGTTTCAGCATATTTATCTGGTATCATACTAACTCCACTACTTATTCCACCCTCAATCGCCATGAATATGTGACAGTCTATCAAAAGTTTAAGTTCTATACCCAATATATCTGTTATTGAGGGACCATGAGCTAGTCCTGATGCATTATAAAGGTGAGTAGGGTCCAGTCTGTAACTTTTAATACATGCATTCATATATTCCTCACAAATGTGACAAAGAGTCAAAGTATCTTTCATCATATAAGAGTCACGTCGATCACCAAGTGTATTCAGCCTGAAATGTTTCATGATATCTTGAATGTAATGGTAATAGTTGTTGGATATATATGAAATGTTTAGAGACAAATGGAACATGTCTATTGGAGGGATATCATTAAACTTTCCAACACTATCCACGTATTCGTATGGATAAATGTATTTTCTTATCTATTTACATGTCATGCCTATAAAATGTTTCAAGGACGCTGTAAATCTTTCGTCACTTTAATTTGTATGTAACTGTTCTATGGATTATCCCATGACTCTAAAGAGATCTACAAACCTTATTCTCCTTTTAGCTGTTATATTTTCTTTCCGTCTTTCATGAACCTATCAACTATGAAATCATTGCTGAATGATATATATTTCTCGTCGTTTTTGGTACGAATTTTACCTCTTCATCAGGATCGTCTTTTTACAAGTGTCTTGATAAACCAGATGTCTGTCATAATATGACAAATTATCAATTAGCAATGGTATGTATTTGGGAAATTTAAAATTCAAATCGCATTCGTTATGTGCTGGACATCGATATTTATCTGTTAAATGATTGTGATCACGCACCTTTTGTGCGTGTTCTTCGCCACCCCTTACTTTATTTTCACTTATTTCCCTCTCACGGATATGACATGTACTTTTTTTCAGTTGAAATGTATTTCATCTTCCTCTAGGAACACCACTGGTTTTGCATTTTTCGGTCTAAATTCTCTATATATCAAATGTTACAGTCTTACCCAAAGCATCGTAAAATACTTTAATACAACTTGTACTGGTGTAAACTATCGGTTTAATCTCTTGTTCATTGATGTGAGGTGCAAACGAAACCTTGATGTAATGCATTTGGCTGTTTTGATTGTTCAGGATTGTGCCCTACGGTATATATTCACTTTCGGTATTGTACCGAAAACTTGGAGTCCTTGTGCCGTAGTTTCACCTCTGGGACATTGCAAAATCAGAATAAATAATATACGGACCATGTAATTGGTAAAAATGTATGTATTCAGCTTGCTCTCCATCTTGTGTGACATTCTTCATAAGTCTGAAAATTGCGTCTAACTGAGCTATCGCAAGCCATTTTTTTCAATGTTTTAACTGATAATCTACTTCAAATATTGTTCAATGCCAATAAAAGAACAATATAAATCTTGATTGTTACCACCATAAAATATATTATTTAAATTTCTATTGAATGAATCTCTAAGTCTGTTTCCTATTTTTCTGTTTAGATGTTGCTTATTCATACGTGCCAATTCTTTTCTAGTTCTAACATGTATTAAAGGTAGTTGTAATTTGTTCTCACTTGTTTTGGAATAGACAAATGAAGTATGCCGAGTTTGTTTTTATTTGTTTAACTAGAAACATTTCAATAAATATTTAACTTTTTATATGTTTAAACTATAAATATTTCAATATATATTTAGCTATTATGTTTGTATCGAGTTGAAAATGTTTAACCATCGTAACCTTTAACATTTTAACATTTTACCTTTGGCAGAAAGTTTGACGAAAGCCCAAGCCTAGTGACTGGGTGCTTGGTCTTGCTTATTATTTTACTTCCCCAGAAATTCAAGAAAGACTTCTTGTTCCCCCTAATTAGGATTCAGTTCTCTAGCACTAAGAAACACGCACCCAATTACTAGTGTTGCCAATCCGATGCCAGGTCCACTCAACATTTTAACTCCCTGTGATCAGTGACGCCATAACGACAAAGGAGGTTACGTCTTGCCCTCAAACTGCTTGCACATTATCGCGAATCTGTGCTCTGCGATCCAACATGTGGTCATTCCACCAAACCAATAGGCTTTCCCACACCTATCTACACACAGGATCGCAGTTTCTTATATACTGTTCTTGTTACTGTTAATTTTTCAATTATATGTAGTTCATTTAAATACGTATTTCTTTTTAATCAAAAATGTTTAAAGCCAACAGGTCCTTTTTAGATTTTTTATTTTATAGAAAGTAAATTTAATTAAATACTTTATTTAAGTTTTTTTTTTATTGTTAAATTTTCTCATTTGTATGTTTAGATTTTTTTAAAAAAATCATAAACAAATATCTTGTGGTCGATTGTGCTGGAATTCCCAATATATATATATATATATATATATATATATATATATATATATATATATATATATATATATATATATATATATACTACTAACAAGGAAAGTAACTCATAATATAATAACCAAGGAACTAAGAGACTTATTTCCCTTGCCCATTATTTATGTTTGTTTAAAATACTATCAAATTAGTGCTGAGTGGTCCAGAAATATTATCGTATTCCTACATTAGATGGAAAAACGCAGATACATGAATGGTCTCGGAACTATTACATTTTTATTTTCAATGTTATCATATCCCAATACAGGATTTTGAAAACATAATTTTATAAAAATATATTTGGTCAAGCTTTAGCCATTTGTATATTAATAACCTGTTGGTTTTATTTATTAGAAAAAAAAAGTAATAAATAATGGGAAGGAGGAAGAGTGCTTTAACGGATGGACATATTGACTGAAGCCTCCTTTTGCTATATCATATCCTCGCAAGCCACGGGCGAAAATCCGCTAAACTCTCTTTTCAGCCGTTCCTGCCTGCGATAAGATTCCCACCTTTCTCATGAATATGCAAAAATAAAATTACACCATCAACGAGCGAATGAATTAAACTATTCTACATCAGTGGACGTGACTTCTTATCGATTGACATGTGACTGTGTTTGGAAGATAAAATCTGATTTGCTCACTCAATCAGCATGAAAGGTCATGTTTGGTCACCATACGAGAAAATTTTACTTGGGCTTACAATGATAGGTTAGCAGGTTTATGCATATTCATGAAAACAAGGAAATCTTATCGCAGGCAGCCAATGGTGAAAAGATAGCATAACGGAATTTCACCCGTGGCTTGCGACGATGGACATATCAATGATGCAGATCAAACATTATCACTGACTGTAAATTTAAGCTTATTTGTTACCGCTATAGTCAAGTCAAAGTGCTTTCGGCCACCAGTGTTGTAGTACTCAAAATTGTGTACATTAATCCCACCCTAATTGTATACATTCTTTTGTTAAAATTAACATGCTTGTGGAAATTTTGTAAAGTTATTTCGACAGTACTTCGAAAGGTTAGACATCTATCTATTTTAAGCCGTTGTCAGAAATTAGGCATTGAGAAATGCTGCTTTAGTCCTGTAGATGTAATTGTATAATAAAGTCAACAATACTTGTCCATTCTATGTTCAGACAATACTTGTCCATTCATTGTTCAGACAACAATATTTGTCTATTATATGTTCAGACAAAACAACTCGTCCATTTTATGTTCAAACAAAAATACTTGTCAATTCTATGTTCAGACAACAAAACTCATCCATTTTATGTTCAGACAAAAGAACTTGCTCATTCTATGTTCAGACAACAATATTTGTCTATTCTATGTTCAGACAATAATACTTGTCCATTCTATGTTCAGACAACAATATTTGCCCATTCTATGTTCAGACAATAATACTTGTTCATTCTATGTTCAGACAACAATATTTGTCCGCTCTATGTTCAGACAACAATATTGGTCCATTCTATATTCAGACAACAATACTTGTCAATTCTATGTTCAGACAACAATATTGGTCCATTCTATATTCAGACAACAATACTTGCCCATTCTATGTTCAGACAACAATACTTGCCCATTCTATGTTCAGACAATAATACTTGTTCATTCTATGTTCAGACAACAATATTTGTTCATTCTATGTTCAGACAACAATACTTGTCAATTCTATGTTCAGACAACAATATTGGTCCATTCTATGTTCAGACAACAATACTTGCCCATTCTATGTTCAGACAATAATACTTGTTCATTCAATGTTCAGACAACAATATTTCTTCATTCTATGTTCAGACAACAATACTTGTCAATTCTATGTTCAGACAACAATATTGGTCAATTCTATGTTCAGACAATAATACTTGCCCATTCTATGTTCAGACAATAATGCTTGTTCCTTCTATGTTCAGACAAGAAGCATTAATATTTGGTGATATTAAAAATAAGAAGGTAGTGAACTAGAAACAAGTTTTATTTTTTAACCCTTTTTAACACGTATGCCAGAAAAGAATATAAGTTTAACAAAGATCCGAACAACGAATCATAGGTTCCCCACTGAAACTAGAAGGTGGCAAAAGTTTGATATATCTGAAAGAAAACGTGAATTATGCGTCTCACAAGATATATTGTATGAATTTCACTACCTTTTTCAATGCCAACATTTTGCTGAAATAAGAAAACAATATACAACTAAGAAGCATCTCAAAAATGTTAAAACAAACAAATTGAGTGAGTTGCTAAATAACCTTAGTGTTAACGTACTTTTTACAGTAAGTAAATGTATAGAACTAATATTTAAATCATCATATTCCCATGTAAACTCAAAATAATTGCGTCTATTTTAATTTTTTTTACACATTTCGTTATGTGTATCCAATATATTAATCAAAAGATATCTCTTTTTACCATTCTCTTTTCTACCTTTCCCTGTCCACTTTACCAGCACCATTATAGTTTGTATTTGTACTTAATGCATATCTGTATTGTTAGACCTGAGTTGGTAATAAAGTTCAGTTCTGGTCTGTTCTGGCCGTAAAAATGAATGATGAATTGACAGACAACATATTGTTTTAGCTCAACAAGTACTTGATTTAAGCTGTTTCAACTAGTCCCAAGTTTCAGTACGTAATTTTCGGTTCGTGCCTACTTCAGGTTCCAGCTGGTCATCACAGTTGTATTTGACCTATTATTTGCCAATCCTGTGCCGTGTCTGTGCATAACTTATTCCAATGTTGAAACACCCTATCAACATCTCATTTATTGACACTCTGAACGCAGTGTATTTTGTACAAACGCGATGACATTTTAAAACACGGTTTACCGTGGAAATATTTTGCACTTAGGAATCACGTGCATTATTTGATAAGACCAGTTGAAGTAGATGCCACGAAAACATGGGGAGAAACAATAGTCGATTAAAATAAAACATAAAGGTAAAGACTAGACTATTTTCAATTACAGTTCACTATAACAGATTTGCCGCACCCTTCAAGAATAGCTTTATGATTTACACTGTATAAGTAAATAGAATCATTAGTGACTTGGTTTTGTTTGCAAGATTTTTATAGTTAAATTTTCAGTAATTTGCTTATGAAAAAGATTGAAATGATTCTATATAGATCCGGATATTATTTTCTGAAAATATTGTTTGATAGGATACAAAGTAATCACTAAGATATTAAAAAACACACTTTAGAAACGTTCTCTTAATTGATTTTGACTATATGATCTATGGGTATATACTTTGAATGGTCACTTGCCTGATATGCGATGGCCGGTTTCGAATGAACTGTCTAAGCCAGACTCGCAGCACAATTGGTATTGGAAAAATTAATAAATACAATGGCAGCCTAAGTAAATGACAATTTTTCTCAATAGGGATGAATAGAATTGGAAAGAAAAGTTATTGTGCCAGGGTGACCACGCATAGTTTGCAAAAAAATCCTTACTTTTTGTCCGCATTTTAGAAGATAATCCACACTTACATGAAATCAAAGACAAAAGCTCGGTGCAATAAAAACACAAAAGTCTTGAGAATGTATTATATTTAACAGCATTTTTCTGTAATTCAATACTCAGCATGCTTCATTTTCAATTAACAAAGAAGTCTGAAAAATAATAAAACAGTAAATACATAAATCAAGAGTTATTCTAAGTTTAATAATATTTTTTCAATGTTGTAAAACAAATCTGCACTTTTAGATTATCCGTCCGCATATCAACAACTTCGCGAAAAATTAATATAATGCGGAAAATTAAGAGAAAAATGTGAAAATTCAGATTTATTGAGAACTGCAATTTCCTGATTGGTTGATATTGTGATGATGAAATACACAGAAATATACTGTGAGTAATACGTAAATTCAATCAAAGCAATAGCTCATAAACAACTAAGTACACTTAACAGAAGAAATAAACAAAATAAAATCTCTTCTACCGAATAAAAAAACTTATATTTTGATACTAGCATTTTGATTGGCCACATCAGCTTGCTGGCTAAAATGAATTTAAATGGTATCATTATTTCCCTTGTTTTACGACCAAACATTTCACCAAAGTTTAGGTGCATAATGGCTATAAAATACTGGTGTAAAACTGTGAAAACACAACTGTCGTGAAACTTTCGTACTGTACCTATCTTTAATTTTTATTTTTTTAAATTTTCTTTATAACATTAATTTGCCTTTGGAAATAATATTTGCTTGTTGCAAAGTACACTGCACTGTGTACAGTGTTGTAAAGCTCCCTTGCGCGCTGGAATCTGGAACATCTCTCTCTCTCTCTCTCTCTCTCTCTCTCTCTCTCTCTCTCTCTCTCTCTCTCTCTCTCTCTCTCTCTCTCTCTCTCAATGTTGAGTGAAAAGATAATTAAATAAAAGAGCAGTTTTGCAACCCAAGAAACTGTAATGGAGAAGTCAACTTTGAATAATTTTTCTCATTTATTTGAAATTTATATTTGGATAAGAGAATGCAAAGAAGCGGAGAGCAAACAGCACGTGATACACTCATATTGTGACGCCTTTATGACCTAGGTCTTAGAGCTAAATACATGACAATTCATGTGAAACAACCCTTTAGTAATACTGTACACACACACACACACACTGTAGAATAGACCTCTCGTAGTTTAAGCGTTAAATATCAGACACGGATACAAGTCACAATCTACATTTTCATTTGAGAGTCTAAGGTCTCTGACTATGGTACGCGACATACTGCCCAGTCACGATATATATCTGGGTATTGTTTTATCACAGTATGTACAATAGTCCAAAAGTAACCATCCCGACATGGAAACGGGTCAAAAATCTTCACATAACTTGTAATGACCTTGGCCTTTAAGCCATCTACAGGGCTATGGTTCACAACATTCCGAAATCCATATCCCACGCAAATATTGGCATTGGTCCAATTTTTTTTAATTTTTTTAAAAATTCGATACATGAAAGTTGCATTTGGTAATCAACTATCAGGTATATCCACTATTATCAACAAGTAGTTTACGGCTCTGACATATATACAGATTTAAAAGAACCACGACTGAACTAAACATTTATGCTTGATTTATGGTACTAGTATTTGTGGTATTTGGCCTTCTCAATGTTGATGTATTATTTTGTAAATATGTTATGTAATTTGCGCCTCAATGCTGATGTAGTATTTTGTAAATATGTTGTGTAATTTAGCCTCACGGTTGATGTATTATTTTGTAAATTTGTTGTAATCTAAGTCTATGGCTTACATTATTGAAATAAACTTATATTAACATTAACAATACTGGTATATATCGGAAGTGGAAGTCAATAGTGCTTTTATCCAAGGATTCTTAAACGATGTTAATTTTTGACTTATTTTTCTCTTTTGGTATGTATTTTGTATTATGCCAGCTCCATGTAAATGTTCTACATTTTCATTTATTATTATTAGTTTATGGTTTAATTCATCAATACTTAATTATAATTTAATTCTGGGCGTTAAAACTATCAACCTTCCGTTTACTGGCCGTATACATCCTCAACAAAATCGATGCATGGCTTTTGCTGCCAACAATCAATGAAGCAGAGTAGAGATATAACACTGATATGGAGAAAGCAAATATTATTTTTATCTTGAGTTGTTCATGTATGGGCCACAAAGAATGTTTGACATAAGCCATATGTAGAATGATCAAAAACAACAAAATCACCAACACCACCAAGAAGAAAAAGGGATGCGACTACGACCACGGCGTTGACAAGACCTTTACCACAACACCAATAGGTACGACATAGACGTCAACAAGAACAACGCTATATAGACGTCAACAAGAACAACGCTAAGTATTGCTATTGACAGTGGATTTTTAAGTAAACTTTATGTTTCTGCATTTTAATAAAAATCATCTTTGCATGTATAAAAATATAAACTCATGTTGAACTTCATATGGAAAAATATTACAAAACAACACGTTAATGAAATGAGCATATTAGTATTGAGAAATAACTAGGTACGAAAGCTGGGTAAAAAGCAAACTTGAAAAGTTTTTTGACAAATTATTTTCCAAATGATGAGGTCTGAAAATATGAGCTGAATATATTCTGATGTTCGGGCATTTTACGAAGGCCAGGTTTTCGGTGATATAATAAAGTTAATGGACAACCATACATTCAATTATATAACATGGTTAATGAACATCCATACATTCAATTATATAACAGGGTTAATGGACAACCATACATTCAATTATATAACAGGGTTAATGAACATCCATACATTCAATTATGTAACAGGGTTAATGAACATCCATACATTCAATTATATAACAGGGTTAATGAACATCCATACATTCAATTATATAACAGGGTTAATGAACAACCATTCATTCAATTATATAACAGGGTTAATGAACATCCATACATTCAATTATATAACAGGGTTAATGAACATCCATACATTCAATTATATAACAGGGTTACTGAACAACCATACATTCAATTATATAACAGGGTTAATGAACATCCATACATTCAATTATGTAACAGGGTTAATGAACATCCATACATTCAATTATATAACAGGGTTAATGAACATCCATACATTCAATTATATAACAGGGTTAATGAACAACCATACATTCAATTATATAACAGGGTTAATGAAAATCCATACATTCAATTATGTAACAGGATTAATGAACATCCATACATTCAATTATGTAACAGGGTTAATGAACAACCATACATTCAATTATATAACAGGGTTAATGAACATCCATACATTCAATTATGTAACAGGGTTAATGAACATCCATACATTCAATTATATAACAGGGTTAATGAACATCCATACATTCAATTATATAACAGGGTTACTGGACATCCATACATTCAATTATATAACAGGGTTAATGGACAACCATACATTCAATTATATAACAGGGTTAATGAACATCCATACATTAAATTATATTCAAACTGATATAATATTGTCACCGAATGTGTTTAATTCTTAATCAAAGTAGCAGAGATCGCTTTACTTGTGCTGTGAGATCGGTTTACTTGTGTTGTGAGATCGGTTTACTTGTGATGTAAGATCGGTTTACTTATAATGTGAGATCGGTTTACTTGTTATGTGGCAAACAGCGAGAGACCTAAGAGAGGGAAAAAAAGCCAATGCAATTTGAAGCGAACACCGATTCAAGTACAGAGTATACAATTTTAAATAAATATGAGTCGGTATAGGGTCTAAAGGTGGAGTTAGGTTCACAAAATTATCAAAGGTTACAGAATGCAGTTGAAGTCTACACCAACAAAATTAAAATATGACCATATGAAAACCCATTGAACTTTGACTGGCTTAGTCTTACTGTCACCACCAATCATTCTAATCCACTGCGAGTGACTAATAGGTCGAATAGCATTCTTTGACTGTGGAAACTTAAATACATAAATAGAGCTGTGGAAACTTAAATACACAAATAGAGATGTGGAAACTTAAATACGTAAATAGAGATATGGAAACTTAAATACACTGTTACGACTCTATGGTCTAAGAAAAATGTAACAGAAAGAAAGTGAAACCAACAAATCATGTAAAAATCAACAAGCAATTTACTACTAGATAATTAAAATGAAAAATCAAAAAGTCACTTATAGTAATGTGTTTTGAAATCCTAATAATCCAATAAGAATGATTGTTCTAATCACAAGTCCTAAATATAGAATGTTCCGAATTCACGGCTGTGTCCTTGAATGTTATGATGTGCTAATGGTCTCCAAAGTCCTGATGTACTAGTAATCTTGATGTGCTGATGTCAAAATGAAGTATTCCAAAATCTCTGAATAAGTTCACATAAATTCCAAAATTGTCAATTAAAAATCCAAAATCCAAAAGTTTATGAGCACTGTAATAATCCAATGAATATTCAAAATAATTCCTCTCTTAGAATTTGGAATGAATTTTCACAACTGTAATAGCTCTTTACAAGACTGATGGTAATGTCAAAACTGAATAAAATTTCCACCAAACATGGTATATATAAAGATTGGTCACATGACAGAATGTTCTAGAACATGAGTCATCTTAATGGAATTTTAACTGTAAACAAAATTCAACCTTGACCTTCAAATTGAGAAAACATATTGATCAAAACAACCTAATTCAAGGACACTAGTTATACATGTTTTTCCTAATAAACATAAAGATTTAAGCAAATATTAAAGTGAAGAAACATTTATAATTTCCTAAAATATTTATAATATTATATAAACATCATACATAACAACACAAATAGAGATATGGAAACTTAAATACATAAATAGAGATGTGGAAACATAAATACATAAATAGAGATGTGGAAACTTAAATACATAAATAGAGATGTGGAAACTTAAATACATAAATAGAGATGTGGAAACTTAAATACATAAATAGATATATGGAAACTTTAATGCATAATAGAGATGTGGAAATTTAAATACATAAATAGAGATTGGAAACTTAAATACATAAATAGAGATGTGGAAACTTAAATACATAATAGAGATGTGGAAACTTAAATACATAAATAGAGATGTGGAAACTTAAATACATAAATATAGATATCTGTATCGACTGGATAACCTACTGCTCATTTGCATTCGTTATCCCTCTCATACAGAAACTGCAAGGTCCATTTAACTGTTTTATATACACAGTCACGCACTAAGCACGGTATAGATTGGTGTCAGTGTGTATCAGTTAAGGCAAAATATGTCGGTGCGTATGCATTGAGGTAAAATATGTCGGTGCGTATGCATTGAGGTAAAATATGTCGGTGCGTATGCATTGAGGTAAAATATGTCGGTGCGTATGCACTGAGGTAAAATACCATCTAAAACATGTACAAAGTACACTATTGGATGTCTCTAAAGTGTGTAACTGCTACTGAACTAGGATGGGTTAAAACAAGGTTAAGTGGTATGTGGGTAAGATCTGAAAGCAAGTGGTTAGGGGTTGTCCATTGTGCAGATAATACCTGTTTTCCTACCCCCCCCTCTCCCCTTTTCCGCATGTGGCTTAACCCCCCGGGCTGCGGATGTCCCCATCTAGCATTATACACTGCTCTATGGTCTGGCAGTGTATAGCTGGTGCATCTTACTTGGCTATTTGTATACTCGCTCAGGTCCGCAGGGCCGATATGTGGGCCATGTAATCAACCTCAGGCACTGGGAGCCAGACCTATGTATTAATACCAACCCATTCATATATATTCTGTGGCACGAATCGTACAAATTGAAATTAACAAATAATTTATACTTAGGGATCACCCATAAAGGACGTCTGCAAAACATACTGGAATACACGCAGTAGGCCTAAAGCAGCTGTTCAACACAGAATATCATAACAAAAAATACTAGCTTGCGGACGTCCGCAAGGTCTTTTACACCCCCTCCCCCCTTGTCCGCAGTTGTCCGCATTTGAACAACCCCCCTCCCCCCATCTTTGCGGACGTCCTTTATGGATGATCCCTTATCGAATGTGGGCTAAAAGACAAACAAAGGGTTCTTGAATATGTACTAAAATCTGTTCCAATGTTCCTAGACGAAGTTTAGCATGTCGGATGCTCTATTGTTATTCCCAGACGCCGCGCATCTGCACTTACGATGGTATGTTGACTTCGTCTATAAACACAGAGTAGACGGATCGTCATTGTATACATCACGTTTACTCGAACGCACAAAGCACATGTTCTAAATAAGCCAATAGCTCACATGATACCAACTGTTACCCACTATAACGATTAACTTGATATCCGTCAAGAGAATTCCCATTCTTTTCGAAAATAGCTGGAAAGATCATTTTAGTGCACATGACTTCCCATCCCGATTTGTCGGATGGTGGCCAGTAAGAGATGTTCGGACCGTACAGAGGCCTTATACTGACCTGGTCTCAGCTGGATAGAGAAACGGTATGAAATTGTAACTGCCCCATTGTTTTTGTTTTATCATAAGGCGTATATGATCCTCGAGTTTCTTCTTCCTATCATGGACCAGGCTATTGGTCTCCCTCTCTATTTAATAGAGTCATGGACCAGGCTATTGGTCTCCCTCTCTATTGAGTAGAGATGTTTGAAGCTTGCTTATAGAATAAATATTATACAATTATTGACTTCTGTTGAGGTCGACCAAAATCAAAAGTCAGCAATTGTCTTTTTTTTCTTCTTTTTTTCTTCTATTAATATGACTTATAATTTCTTGCCATTCTTTTGCTTCAATGGTATTTAGACGACACTGAATGAAACTTTTTTTAGTTTATTTTATAAGATATTAATACTAACTACTGACATTATCGACAAAGAAATAACAGCATTAATCAGTTTTTCTTCGGTTTTTTCTTCTTTTTTCTACGATTAATACCTCCAAAAATCTAATATAAAATATAAATGCTGTCACATAGAAGGAACGGCAAACGGACTGACAGACGGAAGACACACGATAGCTGAGATATTAGATATACAATCGAGATATTAAAGACAGCATAGAGATTATAGAGATACGATAGTTATTAGAGATACGATAGAGTTATTAGAGATACGATAGAGTTATTAGAGATACGATAGATAGTATAGAGATACGATCATGATATTAGAGATACGATGGAGACTATATAGATACGATAGAGATATTAGAGATACAATATAGTTATTATAGAGACTATAGAGATACGATAGAGATACAATAGATACTATAGAGATACGATTGAGATATTAGAGATACGATCAGTAATGCGTGAGTTTTACTTGAGTAGTGTTGCATACTCCGAAGAAAGAACACTAGCGATTAGGGGCTAAACCAACCGTTTACATTTTGTATCATTCTCCTTTGCGCACGTGTCACAAGAAGTTCGGATTCAGTTCAGACCTGTTTATATTCACCTCTTCCTGTAAACTGGGGTGAAAATCATGTGTTTTGATGAGAGGACACGGCACTATTTTGGTCAATGGGAGAAAGGCAAAATCTCAGTTACATAATTTAGATATTATACACTAATATAAGCCCAAAATTTAATAACAAATTAACATGCGCAGGGGCGATCAACGTCGGACGCATGTATTTCAGTACCACTAAGATGACCGATGAATAGAAACTAGTTACAGACCTTAAAAAAGATTTTTGTTTGCTGTGAAACTTGAATTTGTATGTTTCGTCTACGTAGTTGGTCATTTGCGTGCAAACAAATAGTGAACCACAAATATCTTGCTAACACACACACACACACACACACACACACACACACACACATATATATATATATATATATATATATATATATATATATATATATATATATATATATATATATATATATATATATATGAAAGATCCATACCACTCGTATAGGTACTACTAACGCACCTACAAATAATCCCAATGCGGTAGAACAACAACAAGGACAAAAAATCATCTAGTGTAGTCAACTGTTTTTTTCTCCATAAGGCAGTAAATACTATTATGTAAAATCCTTATAACACAATCCCATTTTAATGATTTTAAATTACAGATGCTTATAAACCCTTTCAAATGTACAAATTACATATGGTTTGTGCCTTTTTCATACTATTATTAAAGTTGACTTAGATGCAGCTTGCGGAGAGAGAACAGTAGCATCGATGTCACGTGTTCATTTTGAATTACATTAGTTGTGTTTTGGATATTGGTCTTAAGAATCGTGTTTTGAGTGCTTTCTCTCACTATGCAATGTACCCCTAAGTCACAAGCACACAAGCACACACGTGAGCGACTGATTCTAACTTTGGGTATAAATTTGCTGCATGTGATTGCTTCAAACATTTCGTTTAATTAGTTTGTTACACTCCGCTTCTTCATGCTAATAAAATTCATGCTTTTGACGGCTTAAACTCCTGATGTTGTTCTCTTGTGTTCTCATTATCGGCTTTCTTGGAACTACATTTATACCCTCCTGGTCACTACATGTCTCTGGTCCATGAGCGAAAAACAAAACAGTATAAGAAGTGAATTACTCAAAATATGCAATATAACAAAATAAAAATACACCCCTCCCCCCCCCCCCCAACACACACCCCCCCAAAGTTTTGTCCTCATATGCGAATTGTGTTTTGGGTTTCTCATTAAGAAAAATACAAGGTTTTCTTGGTCTTTATGGTTGAACTATGAGAGTTAAACTTTAGTTTTAAAATTACTTTGTGTAAGTAAGCAACTCTTCAGTCATAAACACATTGATTTTTCCATAAATTTGTGGACAATTTTGTATTTTAATGAGACACTGTGTCCTATAACTTTATTGACGATCAAGAGGCACGTTAGCGTATATTCTCGAGTATAAATTAATACCAACTGCACATTGCATAGATCCAGATCTGCCGTTGCATAATGCGCCGGCAGATCTGGGTCTATGCAGTTTGTAAGGACCAATCAGTTGAACAAACAACATGGACCCTGATCTGCCGGCGCATTATGCGACGGCAGATCAGGGTTTATGTTGTTTGCATTTGGTCCAAACTTATACGCGAGTATAGACGGTATGTATATTTCATACATCCGAGTCATTCTCTGCATATAATGATCGGCATAAGCATTTATAGAAACTATACACTTCAAGAACAATGTTTGGAAACGACATATTCTAAACGTTTACAGAACCTGTTCACTTTAAGAAGGTAGTTTGGAGACGAGTGATTTTGAACGTTTACATAAGCTGTTCACTTTAAGAAGGTAGTTTGGAGACGAGTGCTTCTGAACGTTTACTTAAGCTGTTCACTTTAGGAAGGTAGTTTGGAGACGAGTGCTTTTGAACGTTTACATAAGCTGTTCACTTTAGGGACATAATCTGGAAACGAGCGCTTCTAAACTTTCAGTGCGACTTCTGTTCCATGAAAAAAGATAGTTATATCAACTAACTTTAGAAAATCTTTTGAAACAGCGGTCAGATGATCACCTGTGATTATTTGCTTTTAGGATGCATAAAAAAAAAACTTGTATGCTTGCAAGGGAAATTATTGTGAACTCGTCTTCTCATAAGGTAGTATACTATCTTTTTCACGTGTCCACAATAGTTTTCGGTGTAAAAAATATGATATGTACGGTTCAGAGATAACATTTGCGTCAAACATTTCATACTGATCTTAAACAAATGATGTTGAATTTTGTACGACCGAGACTGGTTATAGTTTGAACTCTTCGTTTACCTGATCGTCTTTTTTTCCGGGGCAAGATGAACACGAAAGCAAAGGCAATTCGGAAATTACGGGCAGACTAACACAGTGTTAAATGAAAAGTCTATGACAGTTGGGAAAAATGGATATTGCAAAAAGATCGATGAATTATTTAATATAAGTAGCACAGATAATTAACCCATTATATATGTGTCTGATATAAAGTGACTCGCATTTTAGGTCTCGAAGAACGGTATCGGTGATCTAGCGAACCACGAGTTAGCTAAACTTGTTTTTGGTCAGAAAAGTAATTATTCCACGATATACATGTACACTTATTTAAATGTAACAAATGCTTAAAAACACCGGATACTTAACGCTTGGTATCCCATTATTATCCCAGAAGGGGCAAATTTGTTGAATTTATAGAATTGGGAAAGGCAGGACGAAGGGGACACAATTATGGACCTTGTACTTGACGCTATTTACACACACACACACACACACACACACACACACACACACCAGATAATAAATCTAGTTGTATCAGAAAGAACCTTTCCTACAGTGTGGACTACATTAATTATCTCCATATGAGTCCACACTGTAGGAAAGGTTCTTTTTTATACAACTGGATTTATTATGGGGTTTTTTTTGTTGTTGTTGTTATTGTTTTTGTTTTTGTTTTGTCGTTTTGAAAATAGCGTCTAGAAATATCTGGTTGTCTTTTGTCGGCTCTTCAGGTACAATGACAGCCGACAAAAGACAACCAAATATTTCTCTTCATTGTTCTCTTGGTAAGTTTGAATATTTCTTCATTTAACAAAGTACTACTGAGGATATGCATGAAACCTCTTAACATATAGATAAAAACTTGGTATTTGAAGTACTTCTGTGTTTGGCAGATAGGATCAAAGACTTAGATCAAATAAACATTATTTGTTTTATTTGTAGAGACGTACAATCTATTCAAAGCACAGTGGTTGCTGATATGCATATTATACATAAAACAATGATGTCTCTGTTAGTTTTAAAGGCAGAATATTATATATAAATTATAATGCGCAATCCTAAGCCAAGATTTATTCCAGCACATCCTTCAGGGGCTAAAGTTTAATCCGCCCTCCCACCCACCCTCACGGAGATTTGAGCATGTGTACATACATACATGGGTGCGTAAATGAAGATGTAAGTGGATATTAGCTTTACGTCAATGTGTAATCAAAATCGTTTTCCAATAACTGATCAAACTAAGTAGGGTCCGTGCCCTCATCAATTGCCCGATATATTTCGTTATTTACACAAGTAACTGAAAAAGCTGTGTGAGATATTTAGGTTTTAATAACAGCGGCATGTGAATGAGCCATAGTGATTAGAAAACGTGAATTATGTATACCGGAATTATATATTATATATAATGGGAGTTTTATAAATGAATTAGTTGCATTGACTGTATAGAGAGTATGAATCTCTCTCTCTCTCTCTCTCTCTCTCTCTCTCTCTCTCTCTATATATATATATATATATATATATATATATATATATATATATATATATATATATATATATATTCCAGAATTCATTGCCATTTGCCATTGTCATGACATATATAAAAATTATAATTTGTGCTGTCTCATTGTTAGATTGCCATTTTCCATATCTTAAGGTAGTATAGACTGTGGGTTTGAGGTGGTGTTTTGGCATCTATTATTTACTTTGTGGGTTTGAGATGGTGTTTTGGCATCTATTATTTACTGTGTGGGTGTTGAGGTGGTGTTTTGGCATCTATTATTTACTGTGTGGGTTTGAGGTGGTGTTTTGGCATCTATTATTTACTGTGTGGGTGTTGAGGTGGTGTTTTGGCATCTATTTTTTACTGTGTGGGTTTGAGGTGGTGTTTTGGCATCTATTATTTACTGTGTGGGTTTGAGGTGGTGTTTTGGCATCTATTATTTACTGTGTGGGTTTGAGGTGGTGTTTTGGCATCTATTATTTACTTTGTGGGTTTGAGGTGGTGTTTTGGCATCTATTATTTGCTGTGTGGGTTTGAGGTGGTGTTTTGGCATCTATTATTTACTGTGTGGGTTTGAGGTGGTGTTTTGGCATCTATTATTTACTTTGTGGGTTTGAGATGGTGTTTTGGCATATATTATTTACTTTGTGGGTTTGAGGTGGTGTTTTGGCATGTATTATTTACTGTGTGGGTTTGAGGTGATGTTTTGGCATCTTTTATTTACTATGTGGGTCTTGATGTGGTGTTTTGGCATCTATTATTTACTGTGTGGGTTTGAGGTGGTGTTTTGGCATCTATTATTTACTGTGTGGGTTTCAGGTGATGTTTTGGCATCTATTATTTACTGTGTGGGTGTTGAGGTGGTGTATTGGCATCTATTATTTACTGTGTGGGTTTGAGGTGGTGTTTTGGCATCTATTATTTACTGTGTGGGTTTGATGTGGTGTTTTGGCATAAATTATTTACTGTGTGGGTGTTGAGATGGTGTTTTGGCATCTATTATTTACTGTGTGGGTGTTGAGGTGGTGTATTGGCATCTATTATTTACTGTGTGGGTGTTGAGGTGGTGTATTGGCATCTATTATTTGCTGTGTGGGTGTTGAGGTGGTGTATTGGCATCTATTATTTAGGGTAAAATCAACACATACTCAAGCTTCAAGTTTTGGAGATGTATATATGCTGTGGATTCATTCATTTTCGTGGGGTACCAATTTTCATGGATTTGATGGTTGCCAGAAACCACGAATATAAAAACCCAACGAACAATGATCCATATATGGAAACCATATGACCCATTCCGTATCCACGAATTTTTATACCTATACAAATGTAACTTTGGCAAAAGCACGAAAATCGATACCAACAAAAATAAAAGAATTCACAGTAGACGACGTCTGTTAACTACAATAAAAAAAATGGATGACTATATACAGTAGGATTCGTAACTGGATTTTTTTTTTACTAACGCGAAAGGTTGAGAAAATGTTGTGTTTTTTACTCAGTGTGTTAGATAGCTTAGGCCTATAACTATATGGATAATTACTATAATCAAGGGGTTAATGACTGATTACACAGTACCAATAAAATGAGTCAAGTGACACGAATCCCATAAATACTCTTTCTATCCTAGAATTTAATGGCACTATCTCCTTGTAGAGTCGGTCACCGATGACACAGTGCAGTTCAAAGCACAGATATGTACGTTTGTGCTTCAAAGTACCGTAAAAATCCAATTTACAGAATTTCTAAATTGTAAACAGTATAACGTTTGAATATTTGGAGGGTTTTCTCAAATTAAAATTAACACTTTCTGACGCGCACACTGCAAATAATATTCAGTTACGACTGCTTGCTGATAAAAAGACAAGACCAGACTTCTATAAACTCGAGGGCATGCTCACCTATACTGTTACTGAACTACCAATTAAAAAAAAATCAGGGAAAATATCAGAGCTACCAAATTAGGAAGGAATATTATATCCCGACTCAAAAGAGGTAAGCGACAAACTGCAAAGCAATCTGTGTAGGAAATAGGCAATACATTTGTCCGTTAAGATTTTTGTAAACAAACAACGTTAAATAACATTTTGAAATGCTTGTGAAATCCGTTACAAAAGAGATATAAAACGAAAACAAATTTTAAAAAAGTAAAATGCTAATTGGAAAAGTGATATTTTCCGAGGTGGACTGAAAGAGGAAAAATCTCTTTCATGACGAGTTAGAATTCAAGAAATATTAGTCCAGGATACCCATTCAGCAAATGATCGGTTTTAATGGGGGGGGGGGGGGGGGTTGCCTGACGTGTAGGGAACTAATACTTCCACTGCTAGGGATGTCACATTAGAACAGTGTAATTATAACGGTCAGGGATATTAGACTTTGAGGAATAAATGCCATTAGATAAAATGATCTTACCTGTGTCTCTTGCATTTCCTGAATTTCGTCAAAATTTCCAGGTGGGTCTTCCTTAAGCCCCATATCGTAATACAGTGGCATCAGACAAGCATTTTCCTCAAATGAAATACAATTTCCAGAAAAATAATGAAAGTATTCCACGTATGAACATTTATTCTGCTACTACGTCCGCTCCATATCTGACTAAACAGGTAGGTAGTACGTCCCTTACCAATGCGTCTATGAATAGGTTAAACAATAATTGCTACATGTGTTTAAGTGGGTCGACTTGTAACCTCTGAGTGTTATTCAATTGTGTCAGTATGGACCATCAAGTTCGTAATCTGAGCCATCAAATGCCTCCAAGTTCTCTGACTGCATATGCTGTCTATATAGCTTGCTTTATTCCTCCTTCTAACAGTGGATGCATCTCTCGCTCAGTGTAATCACTATTCTACGGCGACTACTGCTTGCGAGTCATATATATGTGTTCAACATGCAGTCGCAGTTAGTTGGGGGAAATAACCAGCGTTTTCTAATGTGAGGTAGTTTCAAATGTGTGTTATGATTGATCAAATATATCAGGGAATCACTGTATGAAATTGTCATAACTCGCTTTTTTGCTTCAATGATGAGGTGAATAAAGGGCGGCCGGGTGATAGTAGTTATAAATGATGATTGAACATTCGGACATTTCTGTGACGAAGACACTGATAATGTTGCATTTTGATTACGTGTCAGACATAGGCGAACACAATTCTGCCATAGATCTAGCAAAACAACTGAATTGCAAATGGTCCTGAACCAAAATTCCAGCTGCAGGTCATATATTTATGACTAAATAGATAAATGTACATGGCAAACAAATGTTTAAACCCAGTAGATCTGAAATGGTTGCCGGACTGGCACGCTAAACGAGAAAGACAGCGAGTTTTACATTGTTGCACTGCTATTGGAGCAGCGATATTTAATAGTGTATAGAAGACAGTGAGTTGAATGTTGTAGCCATTACTTAATCAGGGAAATCTGCTTGTATAATACAAGACCATTAGCAAATAGCGTCAGCCAGTTTAGACCGCGGGAAGCTTTTCTGGAGGAAATTACCGTTAATTAACCCCGTCATTGCCAAATTGAAATGCGGTCCGGTTATTCCACACACACTAAATATAAAAACATATTGAGCATTTTAATCAAAAAGACATTTTAAAATCGATTTTCATCACCGTGTTTATATTTTTTTTAGCTATTTTGTTAGACTTGTTGGTAATTTTCCTCACTTTTCAGCCAATGTTTTAAAAACTTTGACCTAATTTTATTGATTTTAGGTCAATTTGGTAAGACCTATGTGCGAGGCCACTGGTTGCAAAGATTTTACTAAAAAAAAAAAAAAAACGTGGCCACTGGTCGCCAAAATTTTACTGAAGAAACGGAGGGCACTGGTCGCCAATAAAAGACTGAAGCCACTGGTAGACAAAAATTTTACTAACAAAACCCCCAACAAAAAAAGAGGCCTCTGGTCGCCAAAATGTTACAACAAAAACCGAGACCACTGGTCACCAATATTTTACGACTTCAGGCCACATACTTTCTTCTAACAAGCCCCCCCCCCCCCCCCCCCAAGAAAAAATAACTGTAGGAGAAAACGTCAGCGCCTATTCCAGAATTTTATTAACGACACAATTAACTATGCTGATTTTGTGCAAAATGACCACCTTACTACATAAAGCCTCTCCCCTATGGATAGACTAGGAAAGAAACATCTCATCTATAGAGTTGAGGCTGCATCTCTTTTTCAGATCTACATGACCTCTCTTTGGACTTATTGCGTTGGGACAAGCGCCATTCTGGCTTCAGGAAGACATGGAGTGTCTGTTGTTTCTTACATCTTTCTTTAGCTAATATGGCTTGTGTTATTGACTCCATTTCTTGTGTCGTAGATAAATAACGTTCATCCTTAGCAATCGCGAAGTTTTTTAATCTCTGTATAAGATCTAAAAAAGTCAGTGTAGGTCATATCACTGCCAGGTGGCACAGAACATATATCCTCATCATCGTATTCATCGATTTCATCATCGACCTGATTGCTTTTACGAAACAGCGACACAAGTTCACTCTCCCAATCATCGGAATTATCCTCAAACAGAAACATTATTGTCAAAATTATATAGGCGATCAGGGTAAATGTCTAGTCGTAATTCATGAGCTGGTCGAGTGAAGGCAATATCGTCCTCATAGTCATTGTCATTGACGTTATCATTGTCCGAATTAATAGGTAAGTCGGCAACTTCAAAGCACTTCTTGATTGTAACAATATTGTCGTCTCTGGCCAGGTTTTTAAAATCCAGTAGACAGCGTCAAACAGAGTTATTTGTTTACAAAGTTCACTAACATAATCAATCTTAGCCACAAGAGAAAGCTGCAGATCTTTCTGATATCTAGCCATGAATGCACGAATTATGCCCTGGTCAAGAGGCTGCAAGTGTGATGTCGTGTTAGATGGCAGGAATTTCAAAGCCAAGAACATAATGATTTGTCTCTCCTGCCGACTCATCTGTTTGTTTACATTATTTATCCATTTAGATGTTCTATTGATCATGTATACAAATGAATACCATCAATTACAATTAGATAATAAGCAGATAAACATAATTTTTTTAAATGACTTACCTACAAGCATTTAGTTATTAATAATCCGCATTAAAACCTGGCTCTTTTTATGGTGCAAAGACTTCAGATTAGCCTATTGTCAGTCCTAATCTGTTTCAAGTATTGTTTTCACCTCGCGTGCCATTGATACATTTTCCGGGATTTTGTCTCACAGATAAGCCTACTACAGTACTTGCTAACCGTAATTAATCTGTTCCAGCATGTCAGAAAATTTAGCGGATAAAATACATTTCCAAGTTTGAAGTCAGTTTCTGTTTTATTGGGTTTTATTTAGCATAAGATTGAAATTTGGAATCGAAATTTGTTTCTGTGTTCGGAGTTGAGGGGTTTCGGCTTACTGGGGAAAAATGATGATATTAAAGAAGGAAAAATTTGGGACTCCAAAAAGATTTCGGTCTTGATGGGATTCCGATATACGGATGGTTCGGTTTTGAGAGATTTAACTCTATTACAAAACCTTATTGATGGATATAATAAATCATACAATCAGCCTATGGACATGTCGCCAATTGAAGAGAACAAAGAAGAAAAAAGATATAAAGTATGGATCAACTTATTCGGCTATCTTACAACAGATGTTTATGGAACTTCCAAATATAACAAAGTGAGAAAGTAAGGATCACAAAATATAAGTCAGAAAAGTAATTTTAAGTCTCAAAGGTAGATAATATCGAGGAAATATTTTATAAGGAGGGATTATCTCTATATGATAAGCAAGATGATGCCTTCAAGACTGAGATACTATTTATGTCTTAGATAAAAGGGTGAAACTATGAAGAAAATATTTTAATGATGGTGAACAAAAGTTAACAGCTGAAGCAGAAAAAAATATACTCAAGTAGACAAGGAGAATTTAGCATTAAGTGAAAAAATGTTTATAGTTCAATTAGAAATAAAAGGAGACATATAGGGATTTAAGATTGAATTCAATACAGAAACTGGAATAAGGAGTCTTGCAGTAAATAAGAAAAACAGGTTAGTGAGAAGCGAGAGAGAAGCTAACGAGTTCAAATATGTTCTTAATAAATTAGATAATGAATTAATATTTGGTTGTATAACTACTGTATGGTTTTGGAAATACAACAAATATTATTGCTATAGTTAGTGTAAACGAATCATATTTGATTTGTGCAAGATAAGAGAAAGGTGTTTTAACAGACAAAAATGGTTTGTTGGGTTTATTATCTGGATATACAACACAGATACAAGTTACTACTTTTGGATAATGACTATGCTTTTAATTTAATTTAATTTAAATACTTAAACTTATTGATTTTTACCAGTCTTCCGATAAATAGATGACTAATGAATATATAGTTATTGCAGTTGTAATGGGAGTTTTCTACATATTTAGAACTTAACTTTTGTTTGGTACTAAATAGTCATTATTGTGCTGATGTGCCGTTAAATACTAATACGTATATGCATGCATACATACATACACACGTAATGGGACCTACTATTTTTATATTGGGTATAAGCATCTGTGAGCAGAGCTAACAAGTTCTGCTCTCAGTGATCGATTATCTCATTAAATAAATGGCAACATATGGAAAATATAAAACATCTTAATCAAACTCCTCAAACTCCCGATTAGTATTAAACATGAACAACATTTAAGATTGTAATACCTAGATTATGACCTAATAATATGACCGTGCCTGGTGGTAATACTTAGATTAGGACCTAATAACATGACCGTGCCTGGTGGTAATACTTAGATTAGGAGCTAATAATATGACCGTGCCTGGTGGTAATACTTAGATTAGGAGCTAATAATATGACCGTGCCTGTTGGTAATACCTAGATTAGGACCTAATAATATGACCGTGCCTGGTGGTAATACTTAGATTAGGACCTAATAATATGACCGTGCCTGGTGGTAATACCTAGATTAGGACCTAATAATATGACCGTGCCTGGTGGTAATACTTAGATTAGGACCTAATAATATGACCTTGCCTGGTGGTAATACTTAGATTAGGACCTAATAATATGGCAGTGCCTGGTGGTAATACTTAGATTAGGACCTAATAATATGACCGTGCCTGGTGGTATTTTGTTTCGTTCGATATGGAGGTCCAAGGAGATGCTAATAATTCAGTTGAAACAATTTAGGGAAAATGCTTGTTAGAGATATAACAATTTCTTTGGTAGCGGTGATATTTTAAAACTAAATGATTACAATATTATCATAATATATTAAAGATATATGGTTACGAACGTCTGTGAAAACAAACAGAACCGAGCAGGGCATTATGAATGAAAAAGAAGAAAATTAAGATTAGGATCGGCTAATGCGCAGAACACTGGTACTTAAACTGCTCAGTTCATCGTATATGGTAAGTGTGTTAGAATACCACTTGATTTCCAGATATTGACAGACCATCGTGCATTGTATCTTTTGTTCTTCCTCAAATTAGAGAAATCATCTGAAGTGATAGATGACACTAACCAGGATTATGAAATGGAGAATATTTGTCTTCAGTACGATACAATTACTTCTGATATAATGGTTAACTCTGTTAACGAAAATTATAGAAATGGCCTCCTTTTCTTTTCTGATTTTTTTCTTATTGATGAGGGACCACGGGTGGCCAAATGGTCTAAGGCGCTCGCCTTTAGAGATCACTCGAACATCTCACTTCTGTCTGTTTGAGATGGAGTCTCGGCTCGACCAACGTGGGTATGTGCAAAAGCTTGCCAGTAGCTTCCCGTGGGTCGGTGGTTCTTCCCGGGATCTTCCCAGGTTCTTCCTCCACTAGATATACTGGCCGTCATGTATAGCATATCATATGCTGAAAAATGGCGTAAAACCCCACTAAAACAAACAAACAAATTCTTATTGATGACTATGCAAACTTCGACGAGGTAAAAAGAAGGCAATAAAACTAACCAAACCAGCATTCAGTGGTAGACACTAAGGAATATCTATGTGATTAATAGTTCAAAAATATAATTCAGTAACAAAAGACTTAGAGAAATTGTTAGATTTGTAGATGTATTTTATTCAAGTGATATGAAGTACACGGACAACATTTTTGAAAAAATAATGTTGCACCTGTTGCAATAAAGGACGAAATATGTTGCAATAAAGGACGAAATATGTTGCAATAAAGGACGAAATATGTTGCACCTGTTGCAATAAAGGACGAAATATGTTGCACCTGTTGCAATAAAGGACGAAATATGTTGCAATAAAGGACGAAATATGTTGCACCTGTTGCAATAAAGGACGAAATATGTTGCACCTGTTGCAATAAAGGACGAAATATGTTGCAATAAAGGACGAAATATGTTGCACCTGTTGCAATAAAGGACGAAATATGTTGCACCTGTTGCAATAAAGGACGAAATATGTTGAAAACGTTACAATAAAAAAATGAAATAAACCGTGAACGAGGTTTGAATACCTTTATCAATGCTGACTTGAAATATAACCAAATTTTTTAAGTGATTATTTTATCTACTATATAATGTTTTTCATCCTGAGATGAAAGAACAACTTTACTCATCGTTATATTACACAGCTCATGATGATAAGATCATATTAAATTTATCTTTTCTAATTATTTTTCATTGGAAAGGTAAAAGGAAATTATTCTACATTTCAAATTTTAAATTCTTTTTTAACCACCCATTTTTAATACCTGTACATACTTTCTTTTCTTCTGCATCTGTTCTGAATGAATCTAGTTTACTTCTTAATCCAGACAATTTCTACATTTGCATACCATTTAATTCCTCTTTGATAAAGTCATGAAAATTCTTTTATTTACCTATGGGATGCAAAATATGTTGTCTTTTTGTAGTAACTTGCATACAAGAATCGAATATTTTTCTTTATATCATTATAAAAATTACATGTTTTGTAATAGGATTCATACATCAACCATTTGCTTACTTTTAATACTGTAAAGCCACCATAAATTGATTTTGTTAGTTTAATTGTTTGTTTTTTTAAAATTATATTTAATACTTGCTTGTCTTCATCTGGTATGTTTCATCTTTCAAAAGAAATATATTTCTGTAGTTGAAACCATTTTTCTTAATCTGTACATATTCTTACTTTAAGTCTCTCTAAGAGTTTCATTTCTTGAATTATTCATGTTTTTTCTTCGTCTTGCATATAATTAAATATATGATTTTAACCATGGTCTTTATCAAATTATATAGCTCTGTGTATCTTTTTTAGTTGCATGACTAACTGGATATATAACTTAAAATTTCTAAAGGGAATAGCATATTTTTCTTTTCTTTTAATATGCATAATAATTTACCATCTGAAAGTTTTTGTTCCTTTCTTTTCATCTATTTATTTATTTATTTATATTTGTTATGGAGATTATTCAGACAAATCTAAAGCTAATCTTTCGGGTGGTAATGAAGAGTATTTAAAAATATCATGAAGTTGTACTGGAACTTCTAAATCAATTTCCAGAATTCCACCAAATTCATTGTCATATCGTCAATGCATTATAGTTCCTCAAATACTTGTACATGCCGTTTATTTACCAATCAGAATTCCTCAAATATCTGTATATGCCGTTTATTTACCAATCAGATTTTCTTTTACAGACATTGTTTGGCACATTGATTGTTTGTGTCTAAAAAAACAATATAGGATTTTACAAGTGAGCTGTTAACCCTCCATCATTAAGAACTTCTCTTTCCTCACTAGAGTAAAACTCGTGGTTTGCTGTTTTATACCATGCTTATTTCCCCTCTCATGCCTGTTTCAACCATTAGAAACATATTGTAATCTGTTAACAACTCTAATTACATACCAGTTTTATTTAAACTACCATCATGTGCTACTTCTGGTGCAATACAATGATGTGCAGGATCTAATCCGTACTTATTTCTACATATTGATCTTCAAAAATATCACACTGCCTCAGTGTTTCTAATCCGTAGTTATTTGTACATATTGATCTTCAAAAATATCTCACTGTATCAGTGTATCTAATCCGTAGTTATTTATAGATATTGATATTCAAAAATATCACACAGCATCAGTGTTTCTTATCCGTAGTTATTTATACATATTGATCTTTAAAAATATCACACAGCATCAGTGTTTCTAATCCGTAGTTATTTATACATATTGATCTTCAAAAATATCTCACTGTATCAGTGTATCTAATCCGTAGTTATTTGTACATATTGATCTTCAAAAATATCTCACTGTATCAGTGTATCTAATCCGTAGTTATTTATAGATATTGATCTTCAAAATATCACACAGCATCAGTGTATCTAATCCGTAGTTATTTATAAATATTGATCTTCAAAAATATCACACAGCATTAGTCTATCTTCAAAAATATCACACAGCATTAGTCTATCTTCAAAAATATCACACAGCATCAGTCTATCTTCAAAAATATCTCACAGCATCAGTGTATCTAATCCGTAGTTATTTGTACATATTGATCTTCAAAAATATCTCACTGTATCAGTGTATCTAATCCGTAGTTATTTATAGATATTGATCTTCAAAAATATCACACAGCATTAGTCTATCTTCAAAAATATCACACAGCATTAGTCTATCTTCAAAAATATCACACAGCATTAGTCTATCTTCAAAAATATCACACAGCATTAGCCTATCTTCAAAAATATCACACAGCATTAGTCTATCTTCAAAAATATCACACAGCATTAGTCTATCTTCAAAAATATCACACAGCATTAGTCTATCTTCAAAAATATCACACAGCATTAGTCTATCTTCAAAAATATCACACAGCATTAGTCTATCTTCAAAAATATCACACAGCATTAGTCTATCTTCAAAAATATCACACAGCATTAGTCTATCTTCAAAAATATCACACAGCATTAGTCTATCTTCAAAAATATTACACAGCATTAACCTATCTTCAAAAGCGTAATAATCATGAAGATCAAAAGTTTTTAAATTATAATGTTTCATAACATCTTTTATGTATTTGTAATCATCATTGCTGATTCCTGATCCTGTACAATCCGAATAATATTTGTCTTCGATTTTACGTAGTTTAGTCTCTTTAAACCTTTCTAATCTAATTATATATTCATATGGATAGATGTCTTTCCTTAGATATTTTGACTTCATGCTATTAGGTATAGAACAAGATCCAGAATTACTTTTTGTTTCAGTGCATTTATAATCATTTAAATGTTTTGCATGTTCCTCTAAACATGGCCTATACAACGAAAAATATCATCAAACCTTATTGTCCTTTATACCAAAAAAAAGTTTCTATCTTTTTCAGACTTGTCTGCTACGTCTATTGTGAAAAGGCAATATACTTGTCATCATTGTTTGTTATAGTTATGACTCCTTGCTTAGAATAATTTTTGCCAGCATCTTTATGAATAGACGTGAATCATATCCAAATAGATTATGGATACATGGATGTATATACTTTGAATATTTATAACTTAAATTACAGTCACTATGCGCTAGTCCTCTATATTTGCCAGCTTGATTGTGATCACTTTATAATTATTAAGGAACTTGTTTGCTATCTCTCTTAACTTGTTCTCTTTGCTCTCTGATCTCTTTTTCTCAGATGTTAAAAAAATCAGTAGAGTTATAATGTTCTTCGTGTTCTTTTGATAATATAATTTCTTTACGGTGTTTTTCATATAATTTTGGAATACGATCTTATCCTAAGCAAACTGTTGGCTCATATTGATTTATAACTGACTTTATGTTGTTACGGAATTATATATCATTTTTCTTGTAATAATGGTATAGTTTATTAGTTTATGATCTCTGTTCTTAGTCTAACAGCTGTCATCTTGCCATGAGTACATATACGGTTGGCTCGATCAATATTTCGAAGTCTTAGTCATATCACGTGGTTTTAGCGCGCGGGAAGAGTAGAACTCGTGACCTAGATTCTATGAATCAATACAAAATTTATTGTTTAAAACATTGGTACTCTGGTACTTTAGAGATGTCACGTATAAAAACCAAATTTCTGATTGGTTTGGAGAGGGTTGTAATATGTCGATATGCCCAGTTGTTGATCAAAGACGAAATGAGTTTATTTGTTTCTCCGTAGTGGGAAATTATATTATGGAATTAACTACCGCATTCTGGATTAGTACTGTTTCTTCAACCTTAATGATTATACAGCTCCGTGGAATTATCGGAAACATTTCTAGAACTTGTGATATTCCATATTCGCAAGGATTACTTGGATATAACTTAATCTTATTAACACATTAGTACAGTGAAGGTTACTTCATTCGGAAGATACTACATTTGGAATATTTGGATTGACTTCCGGATCAGTGAACTTTAAAACAATTTAGGACTTTTAAGGAAATTCTATACTGTAAGTTTTTTTTAATTCTTTTACTTTGATTGTTTGTTCACATATTTTAATATTTTAGGAAATTAAATATTTGTATTTGAAATCTTGAAAGCTTTTTTTGTTTCTTTTCTTTTGTTACATTACTCCTAGTCGTAACAATGTGTATACAAAATCCAGATGGAACAAGCCGAGCTGTTTCAACTGTCCATAATGCATTAACATTGTGTGGGGTGGGGGTGGGATGCAAATAGCTATTGGAACAAGTATTCTCTCAAAAGGTTATTATACTCACAGATGGAACTTTTAATTAATTTTTTAAAATTTTGAAACTTTATTACATATCCTTTTTCAAACATAATATTGATTGTATTGTTAACTGTATTACATACAATTTTATGAGAATTTAATTTTAACTCTGAATTATAAGAGAAAAACACTTTTTACATAACTATTTCCTGTTTTGCTGATAATCTACCAGTGTAGATATAAATTTAGTCAAATCTTTAATATCAAAGTAGTGGTAGTTTTTTCCTTATCAGTTATAATCAGCATATTTGCATACGTATCTCTCTCTCTATATGACAAACTATAACTGGTCTTACGAACCTGTTCGCGTTTGTTTCTTCTTTCTTGCTCTCACGAACCTGTTCGTTTCTTTCACTAACTCTCAAAAAACATTTACTGACTTATTAAATTTATCTTTGAAATTATCAATATTTCTAATCCTAATTGGACACTCATTAAACTAATGTGAGCATTTTTTGGTTATATTTTGTTGGTCTGTGTGCGAATTTTTCTGCTGTATTAATAACTAATTTTTCTATAGCATAAATAAAACCATTAATACAGGCTCTTTTACCTTTAACCCAATCTGGTTAATCAATAAATGATCTAGCTCTTACAAGACCATATTTATTCATATGTAGAGTTAAATACCTTATTCTAAGGAAGACACAGTTTGAAACTGTACTTATTTCTTGGACACATTTTGTGTGTAAAATATATAAAACATCCTAATCTAAATGACATTATAACTTTCTCTAAATCTTTTAGTAATGATTCATCTAAAACAAAAATTAATTTTACAGAAACTTCAGTTAGATTCTATACTTTTGGAAGTTTGTATGAAATACCTTTCATTAAGTAAGAAAAACAAGAATTTATAATCAATGCAGAATTTATATTTCTATTAATTATTTTATGTATTTTCTTTTGGTCTAAAAGTATTTCAAAACTATATAAGGTCCTTAACGTTTGAGTAAAATATAGATTATTCTGGATTATTAATATCCCCTCTATTACCACTTTACTTATTTCATGTCTTAATACCATTTATATAAGTTTATTTTGATATTTAAGTGAATTACAGCGATTACTGAATTTATATGACTTCTGTGTGTGGGACTCAAGGCCCCAAGTTTCAATATAACCTAGTAATTGTTAATTTCTGCACTTGTTTGTATGAGAAATCTAGAACTATGGTTAGAACTCTTTTGTTTTGATATTAAAGTGAACTTAATTAATTATTTGAATTAGTGAATAAATAAATGACTTTTATGATACTCCAGAGCTCGTTATTTTCAACATAACCTAGTAACTTTTAATTTCATTATTTTTTTTAACAACATATATCTATATAACTATCATGGATGTTTATGTTTAACTATTTAAGTGACTTTCATGGTTTTGATCGGAATAATGGAATAATGGGTGACGATTGCGAGACTCTATGGCTTGTCATTATCAATATAATATAATATATCATCACAATTTTCTTCGATCTATGAAAAAAACTTTACATATTTGACTTTATTTATTAAAACAAAAATATGCCTATATTTTAAACATGGTGAGTGATGTTTTCTTCAAGAAAAAAAAATAATTGGAGGTGTCACATATTGGTGAGCTAGGGATTTTTTTAAAATTTTGAAAGTAGTAATCCTACATCAAGACAGCTTTTTGAAAACAAATATTGAAAATGTGGTAGGGGTCACATGTTCGGGTTTTCCGAAAAATTTTGTAAACTGGTTTAAAGTGGTTGAGTGAACTAGGATCCGCGGTTATCATCCACTCACGTTAGTATGGTTGTGTTTTTGTACTAAGGTAAAGGAGAGGACTGGACAACACATCTGAAGATCCAGTAGTTGTGGAAGTGGTCTCGCATTCAACTGTGATTTGTTATTTGTATTCAGTAGTAAGGTAGGTAGCTTCGTTATCTTGTTCTTGTTTCTATGTAATTGTAAAGGAATTTGGCCTAATATTTTCTATGTAGAATTAATGGAATTTGGCCTCATGTTTTCTATGCAGTTGTAAGGAGTTTGGCCTCATGTTTTCTATGTTGTTGTAAAGGAATTTGACCTCATGTTTTCTATGTAGTTGTAAAGGAATTTGGCCCCATGTTTTCTATGTAATTGTAAGGTATGTGACCTCATGTTTTCTATGTAGTTTTAAGGGATGTGGCCGCATGTTTTCTATGTAGTTTTAAGGGATGTGGCCTCATGTTTTCAGTGTAGTTGTAAGGGATGTGGCCTCATGTTTTCTATGTTGTTGTAAAGGATTTGGCCTTATGTTTTTTATGTAGTTGTAAGGGATGTGGCCTCATGGTTTCTATGTAGTTGTAAGGGATGTGGCCTCATGTTTTCTATGTAGTTGTAAGGGATGTGGCCTCGTGTTTTCCATATAGTTGTAAAGGAATTTGGCCTTATGTTTTTTATGTAGTTGTAAGGGATGTGGCCTCATGTTTTCAGTGTAGTAGTAAGGATGTGACCTCATGTTTCTTTTTTATGCAGTAGTATGGGAAGTGACATCCTGTTTGTTTTTTATTTTTATTTTTATGCAGTAGTAAGGCGATTGGGCTAGTGTATTTTTTTGGGAGGGAGGGTCGTTTGATAGTACTGGGATTGGATTATATGAACTATACCTACGCCAAAATAAGTCTTGACTATATTAAAATTACTCTACAGTTGTCTCGTGCTCTCAGACATTCCCTACACACACACACACACACACACACACACACACACACACACACATATATATATATATATATATATATATATATATATATATATATATATATATATATATATATATATATATATATATATAAACGCTTAGCTTCCATCCCACATTGTATGTATGGGTATATGATTATATGAAAGAAATTGATATAGAATGACACAAATATAATCAAACAGGTTAGAAGTGTTGCTATTCGTTCCAACCTGGAATTGAATCCGCGAGTAACGGTACCTATCCACTAGTGTTCGCTGGTATCCAACCTAAATTGGCAAGATTAGTTAGTCGTGTAGCGGAGCGTGTACCAGGGAGCATACGACGCAGGTAACCAAATAATGGCCGCGGTTCATCATGGGAAAAACGTACGGCGATTCCGTACTTTAACTAAGATGGAGGATGCCACGGCCCCACCAGCCCCAGAAGTGCGATGCAGTTGTCAGCCAATCCACTAGCCTTTATGCATTAGAGACGCTACTCCACTCGACCATGCGCTCAACCCTCACCCCCCCCCCCCTTCCAAAAAACCAAAACAAAACAAAAAAAAAAGAAAGAAAGAAAACAGGATGGAACTAAGGTTGATGGAAACAGCTGGAGGTGCACGGTAACCAACTCTAGACAAGAAGAAATTACCCCTCAGACAAATGGACAAACCCAAGTAAATAGATGCATGTGATAGCTTCAGCACAGAGAACAAGAGAGAAAGAAAGAAAAATAAACCTGAAACAAACTATACATGAGAAGCAAGAGAGTAAATGCGTTATAGTTCATGGTTTAGTTGATGCATGAACATTTTGTTTAAAAAGATAACAATGAGCAAAGCATGATAAAATATCACCTGTTTACTCTCCAGAGTAGTGATAGCGGACGGTATGCGTTCCCCTCTAAAAAAGGATGACAGTATGTTCCCCTATGGAAATTAACATTAGCCGTTGACCTGTAAAAAGGATAGCACTGTAGGGACCTATGGGAATTTAACATTGGGGTCCTCTGGGAATTTGACATTATGGGACAGTATGGCGCCCTACGAGAATTTAACATCAGCGGTTTATGGGTTTGGATTAGTATGGGAATGTATAGGAATTTAACATTGCATTTGTTACACATTGGGGGCCTATGGGAATTTAGCATTAGAGATTTTACTGTACCCCATCACGGGAATTTTGACAGGATAGAGACAAATATACACCACATTGAAATTTGTCTGATTTGTGTACTTTTGACAAATCCCACATTAGCACATCGATGCATTGTGTCTAAACATTGTTTCAAGTTATAGATTTGACGTAATGTTTATGTGTGGCTCATTGTAATTGTGTGTGTGTGTGTGTGTGTGTGTGTGTGTGTGTGTGTGTGTGTGTGTGTGTGTGTGTGTGTGTGTGTGTGTGTGTGTGAGAGAGAGAGAGGGAGGGAGGGAGAATATCATTTATAGTGTGATTGTTACCGATATATATATATATATATATATATATATATATATATATATATATATATATATATATATATAAATTTTCGTATTGTGATTTTTACAGAGAGAGAAAGAAAGAAAGAGAGTGGGGGAATTTAATGCAAAAGTAATGACAACCAACACGTTTTCTTCAAAATAAACACTTTAATAGTCGCTGCTCAACTTGTTAATGAAACTAACAATTATAAAACAATAATGAAGATGGATGATTAGTGCAGTCCACCTTTTTCATACACAACGCCTGCATTCTATAAAAAGGGTAAAAATGAACGCATATATCATATACAATCCAATACCATATACAATCCAATACCATACACAATCCAATACCATATACAATCCAATACCATACACAATCCAATACCATATATAATCCAATACCATACACAATCCAATACCATATATAATCCAATACCATATACAATCCAATACCATACACAATCCAATACCATATATAATCCAATACCATATACAATCCAATACCATACACAATCCAATACCATATATAATCCAATACCATACACAATCCAATACCATATACAATCCAATACCATACACAATCCAATACCATATACAATCCAATACCATACACAATCCAATACCATACACAATCCAATACCATACACAATCCAATACCATATACAATCCAATACCATACACAATCCAATACTATATACAATCCAATACCATATACAATCCAATGCCATATACAATCCAATACCATACACAATCAAATACCATATAGAATCCAATACCATATACAATCCAATACCATACACAATCCAATGCCATATACAATCCAATACCATACACAATCCAATACCATATACAATCCAATACCATACACAATCCAATACCATATACAATCCAATACCATACACAATCCAATACCATATACAATCCAATACCATACACAATTAAATACCATATACAATCCAATACCATACACAATCCAATACCATACACAATCCAATACCATACACAATCCAATACCATATACAATCCAATACCATACACAATCCAATGCTATATACAATCCAATACCATATACAATCCAATGCCATATACAATCCAATACCATACACAATCCAATACCATATAGAATCCAATACCATATAGAATCCAATACCATACACAATCCAATGCCATATACAATCCAATACCATACACAATCCAATACCATATACAATCCAATACCATACACAATCCAATACCATATATAATCCAACACCATACACAATCCAATACCATATACAATCCAACACCATGCACAATCCAATACCATACACAATCCAATACCATATACAATCCAATACCATACACAATCCAATACCATATACAATCCAATACCATTCACAATCCAATACCATATACAATCCAATATCATATACAATCCAATACCATATACAAAATTAATAGTGAATATATTTACAGGGTTGACAATATTGATTAGAGATAGTTGGATTCCAATTTTCCATGACGGATTTGTCTTACTATCGATTTCAACTACGTTTTCGAGCTAAAGAAATAGATAACCATAATGATCACCAAACCACAATTTGACTTTTTCATCGTTTCGAGGGAAATGGTATCCAAAGTCAAATATTGTTAAGGGAATCCAAGGCTTTGTTGATAAGTACATACATACAATATTGTCCACGCACGACTGAATATTATCCTTGTTATCTCACGTTACTGAAATGGGCGGAAACTGCAGTTCGTCTGTGATATCGGTCTTCGACGGTTGGTAATCCATACGAAATATTCCACTATGATGTCATTCAGAATGTAGACAGCGACCCAATGTGTTCCTGGTCGACTATTGTCATCTGTGGATCACGAATGCATGTATGTCTTTGTATTTTCGATTAGAGAGTTCATCTTTGTCGCTGACAAGTGGATTTAAGGATGCTGTGTACGAACTGTGTCTGAGGAGGTAATGAAGTTCCCAGGAATTCATTCTTTTAGACCAACATACTTCACCGGTATTGATAGGCGATAATTTAACAGGTAAAACTCCAATATTTCTTCTTGACTCATCATTAAATATGTTTTGTATTGTACTTAACTAGAATGATCGACTTGATATCATTAACAATATTCTTTCTTCAGGAGTGTAATCGTCGTATTGAATGCCGTGTGTACTGTTGGTATTCTTCAGGAGTGTAATCGTCGTAGGGAATGCCGTGTGTACTGTTGGTATTCTTCAGGAGTGTAATCGTCGTATTGAATGCCGTGTGTACTGTTGGTATTCTTCAGGAGTGTAATCGTCGTAGGGAATGCCGTGTGTACTGTTGGTATTCTTCAGGAGTGTAATCGTCGTATTGAATGCCGTGTGTACTGTTGGTATTCTTCAGCAGTGTAATCGTCGTATTGAATGCCGTGTGTACTGTTGGTATTCTTCAGCAGTGTAATCGTCGTATTGAATGCCGTGTGTACTGTTGGTATTCAATTGTCATGTGGCTTTAAACCTAGTCAAGATCTCAAATAATTCTTGTGTGTAAAATTGGCTTGAAAAGGTCTAGTACACAAATTCTGATGAGACTAGAAAGGGTCTTAGCAATAGCTGAGAATTTAATTGCTGACGATGCCAATGAAAAGACGTTAAGATAACTGGCCCTGGAACACATGACCTTCTATCTTAGATCGGAGTCTAGCAACAACGCTGAATGTTTTGACTTCCACAGGTCGTATGTCATATTTGACCGTTTTTCTAGTCAGAGTTTGACTGATGTCGTTTGCTACTCTAGGTCTAATTTCTATACGTCTCACGTACAGTCTCGCTTCATCGATGATAGTTTAGAAATCTTTAGTGTTGGCCGTCAGATTGAAGACTGTGCTTCTTTGATTCAGTCTCAGATGCACATCCACACCGTTCAACAAACACTTGTCTTTCAACCAAAGGTCCAAGTGCAAACAATTCATCATTTCCAAACTGCGACCTTGTTTTATTTGCTTTCGTTGGTCGTTGATTATCGTAATTTTCTGTCAAGCGCGTGTCGTTGAACGAGTTGGACGTGTCGGGCTCCATACCACACGAGCGTGTATTCTTGACTTATTTTCCGTTAAGTGAGTAGATTATCTAGTTAGGTTCGGTAAGAGTAAGTATTCATGCTGTTGCTGACTAGTTTGATGTTTAGGTATAGTTATACTTGACAGAACAAAGAATGCATGAAATTGTTGACGGAGCTGATCTAGCCATTTGATCTGAATTCGTATTGTCGTTTTTGACCACTTTTTCTTTGATGTACTATTAGTCAGATCGATGTAGTGTGCGGTTTGCCCTTTGATTTCAAACTCGATCTCAAACTCGATCGGAGCTGACATCATAATCGACGACACCTAATGGAATTCTACCCACTTGGATTCTAGAATCATCATCATCGTAGGTGGCATAGCAATGAAATCGAGTTCTGTCTTGGAACATAGGCAAGAATCTCAGCAGGTCAACTTTGCTTTTGAATGATTTAGTAATCAAAAATGTTCAAGTCTCTGGCGGTTTTGCGTTTCTTCTTATTTTTGCTGTGTCCGTGTTGTCTTAATCTTTTGTAAATGCTCTATTTGCCTCGTCCCTTCTTCTGCGTGGATGATAAAAAAAAAAAAGCTTCGACGAAGATGTTATGTGAATTTATAAGTGTTTCTCGAGGCCCCGAGGCCCCAAAAACTCTTTTTCGGTCTGGATCAGCACATTTTTCTCCTCATTCAGTAACGCCTGTCTGGGTCTCTGACGATGAGCACGATTTGGATAAATTGCTTTCCTTGAGACAGGGCGTGACTTTTCAAAGCACGCAGTCCTTGGTGGACGAATGTTTAAGTACTGGCACGACGGCACGAAAGGGATTTGAACATACTTCCAAAACCATGTCCTCGTTTTCGAGCTATTCCTCAGTACACGGATACTTGAGTTATAAGTCACTCGAGGAGAATCATTTGCAAAGTGTGATTTCATGGCAATTATTCCATTGACAAATAAAAAAAAGTTGTCTCAAAACTTCTTTTATGCCAATATTCACACCTTGAAACATGTTTTACTGACAGGAAGATAATGTGGATGAACAAATATGCTTCCTCCTTCTTTGTGAGCACTGATCGCAGAATCGCTTTCAGCAATGGAATGGCTGTGTTTCTCGCTACATTGTACTCGACGACATCTGAGCACACAAACATCAAGTAGAGTCCTTCGTTCGGTTCGACGGGAGATTAAAAATACTTGAAGAATCTGTTGTTGTTGTTGTTGTTGATGATGATGATGTTGTTGTTGTTGTTGATAATGTCTTTCGACTGAGGAGCTATGTTCGTGTTAGTACCCAAAATAGCAAATAAGCTAGAAGAAAATTTGATGGACAACGTTTTGATGTCGAGAAAATCCATCGTTGACGAGGAGAGGGTGCGTAGTAGTCGATATTCACGCGTGTGCTGGTCCTTGCCACTCCATCGCGTAGCTGGTCGTTGAGTACATTCCAAATCGTATCGACGAAATGTCGAGCATTAAAAATAATATCCTTCAGGAATTCTCATGTCGTACATATTCAATCTGGCACTGGCTGCCGATGTCATTTTCTTTTCTTAAGAGTCAGTATCTTAGTTGTCCAAGTGTTCTGGTAATTGTTCGTCTCGTATTTCTACGACGAAATGTGTTTGATCCCTGGTGATACTGTAAACTTGAGTGGAATGAATGATTTCCCAATGGGCTTCATGGTCATGTTGTATGGACTATGGTAATTTCGTGATAAAAGAACACAATTTGTTGGTGGGAAACACATCCAGAGAACTGTCACTAGATAAAGTCAAATAAACTTGACTATTCATAGTTAGATCGTTCTTCTTTCGTGGAGTCGCCCGATTTCAAAGGACTACTTTCCAAATATTCCAAGGGGTTGCTGTGACTTTTATTGTTACCGTTGCTGCTACTGTCGGTATATTTCAACGATGGATTGTGGAAGAATATAACCAATTCAACTGATGAGTAAATGGTCCAAAGGTGCCTATCGCCTTGTTTGCAACTCTGGTTTCCAATTGCAGCTGCAATCATACAATACACGACGTCGATCTGACAGTAAATTACTATTTGATCTTTCAGGACATGTTCTCCACACCACACCCACTTTTGTTCTTTTTGTTTCTGCGGCTCCTGTATTGATGAAACCTTTGAGGATGGCAGGAGGTTTAACGACATGTTCGTGAATTCCTATTCTTTTTATATTCGATGATTTGCAAGCTGCAGTCCAAGAATCGAAACTATGTGGATAGCCTTTCCATCGTATTCACTTCCTTGATGCGACGTTTTCCCACTTTGCGTGCTCTTTGGTCGATGATACTTTTCGAGATTGTAGTCGGCGTCGACGTCTTTTTTTTGACACTCATTGTAAATTTGGCAAATAAAACGTTCCTTTTCATATCTTCCATTTTATAGATAGGCGGGTGATGTCCAAGTACTTGTCCCGTCACACGAAACATTGCTGTCCTCAAGTTGGGTAACTATTCTTTGTCAAAGTGCTTTTCGTTTCTCCGATGCGAACCCAATCTCCCGTTTTCAACACTGGGTGGTTATTCTTATCAGATTTCTCTGGTGTCCCATATAACTGATCAAATACTTCGACTTCGCTTTGGGTTCTGACTAGTTCTGGTGCATGTCCAATGCCGCGATCGTACAATTGATTGTAGGCTTTCACAAGACGTGGTAGCACGTCGATGTATGTTAACGTGTGCTGGTGTGTGAAATATTTCCACATATGTTATTTTAATGTTCTTTGAAAATGTTCAAAATCACTCACGGTGGTTTAGGGATTTTCGATCGTGAAAAAATGAAAGTGTAGTTTCTTCAATTTCTCTAGAAACTGTCGATTGAAAAATTCAGTGTCAAGGTGATTCAGGCAACCCATGTCCAAACATCTTTTATGCAGAAGAAGAAGACGAAGGAGGACGAGTAGCTTTAGCAACGGGTGTCCCTTTGGTCGACATCATTGACAATGGAGTTGAGGTGAATGCCGATGCCATCGTGAGGGCAGATCGAGCTTTCAGTGGGTACGTACGCATTCTATCAACAGTGGCTTTTTTGGGTAGTGATCGTAGTCTTCGTCTTTCTCTCTTTTTTTTTTTTTTTTTTTTGGGGGGGGGGTGGGGGTGGTAATTTTTGTTGTGTATTAGCATATGCTCCCTTTTCTGTCTTTCTCTGTTTTTTGGCCTAGGATGCTGTTTTGGTATTTAATCGTAAAAGCGAACAAATAATCACTCCTCTATGACATTTACTTCTATCGGGTTTCAGGATAATTTGTTTCTTGGCCAGGGTATCGATTCCTAGATCTGCGTGATGTGTTAATGATACCGTATGCTTTTCTAAAGGAAAAAAACCCCGTTGCGTTTGATGAGGAATTTGAATAATTCCCTGCCATTAAAGTAAACCATCGCAACACTTCTTTGAGACTTCGCTTCCAACAAATGTAAATCCATTTTTGCATCTGTTTCGCGACTGTTGGCATACAGTGAGCTAATCAGTCTAGCTGGATGATGAGATTTGAGTGAGGTCATGTTGCAAAATGTCATGTATAGAGTGAGTGAAAATGGTTTTTTATTTTACTTTTTAGACAGACGAAAACAATGAAGACGACGTGTATAGCGCTCGACTACCCTCGTGAATTAAATCGTGAAACAAATCAGTACGAAATCTCAACTAATCAGGGATAGAATATTTTAATTCGGTCATTAAACAGGCTTGTGAGAAAAGTACGGCATCTTCATAGGCAAAATTGAGCTATGGCGATCCCAATTGTTTATCTAACACTTGTACTCAACATTTGTCTCTGTGACTTTTAAGCAAAACCACATAATGGGCACTGAAACTGATAATGCGATGGGTTTTAGTTTGTTCTAATAAATTTTGTGTAACGTAAATAATAATGGCAATGATATGATGTCATTTTGGTGAGTCTGACTGGAAGGAAAAACGATCCCTCCATCACCACACGGTCTACCCTCCACAAACGAAATATGTTCTCCTTGACTTTCTTTTAGTAACGAATAATCGATTGCCACTTTGTAACACCACATGATGCGTTGTGGAGGACGATCGAACAAAAGTTGCTTGTGTTCGATCACACGTTTAACAAGTTCAGTTTTAGCAGAAATATATGTCCACCAATGTTCATATTAAAGCGATGGTGAAGATACAACGTCTCTCAACTTTGAAGATATGACAATTCGTCGATCACTTTGAGAACGAAAGATGCAGCGATAACCCTAGAGTTTGGGAATTTAGCTAGTAAACAGACATCTTAGTAGCTGTATGTGGGTAACTGGGTCAGAGGTGGTACTCTGGGTACAAACGGGAATTTAGCATTGTGGGGCACTTGGGGTACAAACGGGAATTTAGCATTGTGGGGCACTTGGGGTACAAACGGGAATTTAGCATGGCGGGTGGCACTTGGGGTACAAACGGGAATTGAGCATTGGGGCACTTGGGGGTCAAACGGGAAAGGAACGGGAAAAGGAAACAAAGGGAGAGAGAGAAAAGTAGAGCAATCATGGAAAAATTAATCTTTTCTTGAAAAATGGGTGGCCCTGAAAAGGGCCGTTGGAGGAGGATTACTTTTTCCTCCAACATTGAGTAAAGAAGCCTAGGAAGGTGGTGTGAGATTTTTTCTTCTTCTGGAGTGGGGATGGATTGGTTAGCCAGTCGGGATGTTCCATACGTCTGAACTTATCCTGGATTTTCATCCAGTTTAAATTCAGGCGTTGAAATTCCTTTTCTTTCCTGGCCTGTTCCTTCTGACTTCTTTCGAGAGCCCACAAGATCTTAATGTGGGCTACTTCTTGCTCCAAAACTTTTCTTAATAATAATTTTGTCGTGTGAAGATTTATCTCTTCACGCCTGACGCTACTGGCGGGTGGATAGATCCAACAATCTTCCTTCACTTGGTGTAGGAAGTATTCCACCCCATCCAGTAAGTCGAGGGCCGACTTGATAAAACCCACACGACAAGGAGCCGAAGAAGTCTTTTGGGATTCCTCCACCAAGACATCCTTCACCAGCCTCCTCGCTGAAGTGAGAGCCGCTAGTTGGCTGGTGACGTATGGCTTGGTGGCAGGATATCTCCAGCAACACTCCATCCTTTCCATCAAGGACTCCACACCCACCATGACATCCCAGGCTTCCTGCAATAATTCAATGCTATTCATTCTTCAGTTGAAGTGTGAATGGCGCAACTGTGGAAGGCGACGGTTTATATGCTAGAAGCGCGTACGTGAAGGAAAACTTTTTTTCCAAAACATAAATTTTTTTATCAAACATACAAACAAAACACACACCACACCATCCTTTTTTTTTTTCTTTTTTATCATGCACACTCTATACAAACACACTCTACAAACACATACCAGGGAATGTAACTAATTTTGTTTTTGGAGTGGGGAAAAAACAAACACACTCTATACAAACACACAAACATACACACACCTATGGCAATTATGAAAATTAATCTTTTCTTGTGAAATGGGTGGCCCTGAAAAGGACCGTTGGGTTTTTTAGTTCATCTAGAGGTGCGGGCACCTCCCTGGCTTGCCCCGACAAGCAGGACAGCTTCCCCTCCATGCTGCTGCACTCATGCAGCGGTTGGTGTTGTTGTTGAGGATAAACGGAGGATGGTCCGCTTCAGGCTCCCAATCCTCCATCATCAGGTGGGGTCTAATGGGGATATTCTTCTCCCTCTCCTCCTTTTCCCTCTTCTCCACTTCATGGAGGAGGTGCCAGGCCACCTCTAAATGAACTCGAATCTGACGAACGATTTCTATTTTATTCATCTTGATGAATAAGTGGGGTAGCTCTATCAAGGAAGGTGTTGTTTTAATATACTAGAAGCGCGGACGTGAAGGAAAATATCCCTTTCCAAACAAAAAAAACATTACTCACACTACCCGCGTCTGACGTTATCCCTATGACGTCATTCTAGGCTTCGCGGATTTTGCACTCCATCACCCCTTACCCCAAAAACACAGACCCAGTGCGCGGACCTAAAAGAAACTACTTTTGATAAAAAAAAACCACATACAAACACCCTATCCTTTTTTTTTTTTTTATCAAACACAAACACCCAATCCTTTTTTTATTTTTATTTTTTATTTTTTAATCAAACACACACCACAAACATACAATCCGTTTTTTAAATTTTTTTTTCAAACACACAAACCATTTTTATTTTATTTTTTATCAAACACACACACACTCTCAAAACAAACATTATTTTTTAGGGAAAGGGATTTTTTGTTTTGGAGTGGGTAAAACACACAAACACACACACATACAAACACAAAAATATTTTTTTGGCAATGTGATTTCTTTTCTAGAGATCTGGTTGGCTCTGAAAAGGACCGTTGGGGTTAAGAAGTTATGTTTAACTTCTAGTTGTGGTAGCAGTAGCGGTAGCGGCAGCCGCAGCAGGGCGGCCACGTTTAGCCACAGGTCTCACGGCTTTAAGACAAGCTCTCTTTCTGGTAAAAGAGAAGGCAAACTCATCGCAGTCTATCTTACAGCTGACTTCTCCGTCGGATAGTTTCATCGACTGTAAGAGTTTTAGCTGCTGTTGTTGTTGTTGTCTTTGCTGCTGCTGCTGTTGCTGCTGCAGTCTTTGTCTCTCCTCCCATTCCGTTCTGTCCCTGATGATTTCTTCCCTCATGACTTCTTCCACCAGATGATGAGCCATTTGTAGGAAGATCATTGTCTTTCTCTCAGAGTTGGTCTCCATCAAATGATGCTTCACCCTCTGCATATTCACCATAGCGTCGTTCAGTTTGCTTATCTTGGCTGCTGCCATCTTCTTGAAGTGTTGTTGAGATCTTGACGAGTCAACGAGAGTGACTACACTGGCCAACTCACCGCTTTATATGCTAGAAGCGCGGACGCGATGGAAAACATGGGGTTCAGATCGAGAGTGAGAAAATGGATAGAGGGGGTGACTTCAGATCGATAGAAAGAGATAGATAGAGCCTATTCATTTTGTTTTTTCAAATTCAATATAAAAAAACCACACAACACCATTTTTTTCAAAAAATCAACATTTTTTAATGAACAACAAGAAGCTTCTTTAAACATAAAAATGCAAACTAACAATCAACAAGATATTAAACAGGAACGTATTTACAGGGTTGACAACGTTGGGGAGGTAAACTAAACTTCCACTTTTCTACATCTACATCATTCTGATGCACACTACGTTTCTGAGCTAAAGACAAGAGATAACCATAACGTTCACAAAACCATCGTTCTACTTTAGCATCGTTTCGAGCATAGTCTCTATCAAAACAAGTCACTAAATGTTCTAAGGAATATCCGAGACTGCGTTGATGAAGAAAATGTACACAATATTGTCCACACACCATTGAATCCGATCCTTGTAATCGGGCATTATTGAATCGAGTAGAGATGCATTTCTTCTCATAAAGTTGATGATGTCGTCTTCCAAAGGAGGTAATCCATAAGAATCAAAATATTCCACACCACCATTGTGATCGTTGGGAAAGTACACGGCTACCCAATGGGTTCCTGGTCGATGACTGTCGTCGGTATTGATGACATAGGCATGAACGTCTTTAGGTTTGCGATGAGGTAGTTCATCTTTAGCACACACCACAGGATTCCAAGAAGAAGCGTAGGAACTGCGAGTCAACAGGTAATGAAGTTCCCTGGTATCCATTTTTTTCACAGGAAATGATAAGTCATCAATTCACACTTGACTTTAAATTTGAATTGATCTGTCAAGTAATTCCACGAATACTCACGGCGGATAGTTTCTGTACTCTGTTGAATGAGAGCTTCGATGCGATGGATCTCCAGAGGAGTGAGTGGAGGTGAAAAAGAATCCTGCAAGTCTTTATACCATTGTCTCAACACCTTTTCTTCCGAGATCTGAGACCAGGCCTCTTCCAAAAATTCGTCCAATTTTTCTTCGCCCGTCATCATCAAACATTTATCGTGTTGTTTCTGACTGGGATGATCGATTTGACATCCATGACAATGTTCTCGGGTCAGGCTGTTAATTCTTTCAGTCAATTCCTTAGCATAACAGGAGACTAAATGTTTTTCTTGTTCAGGCCATCGAGAAATAAATCCAACAAACTCGGGAACAGTATTATTTTCTTCTTCTTCTTTTGGAAGTTCTGCATGAATCAACCCGTCATCATCAGTGATTTGTGACTGTTGTTGTACTTCACAAAATCCCTAATCATTATCTATCTCCATAGGTTCTTCTTCTACGTGCTGCATCTTTTATTTTCTTCTTCTAATAGTCTAGAATTACTTCTCTCAAACTGTTGATCTCTAGAGTATTATCAAATTCTGCATACAAGACGACGTTCACCGTGTCGGGTAGAGGATCTTTAAACTGAAGTATCACACGAAGTGGGCCTGATTTTATAGGGTGGAAATGTCCTTCGTCGCTGCCTTGGTCAGGAGTGAAATCAAAACCCCACAAGGCATACCCTCGTACGAAATGCCGTGGCTGGTGTTGGTGCCTAACTGTCCTGTGGCTTCAAACAGGCTCAGGTAAGATCGCAAGTAATTTTTCTGGGCGTCGCCAAAGTTAGGTTTAAAAGGTCTGGTACACAACGTTTTGCCATCTCGACTGACTTTCTATCTTGGAGACGTTGTAGTGTTTAAACTCGAACGGATTCTGATTGTGGACTCCGTTGAGGGCTGCATTACTGACGATTCCAATCAGCAAACGTTTGGGGAGCTGTCCTTGGAAGACGTGATCTTCGACTTTGGATCGGAGTCCAGCGGCAATGGTAAATATTTTCACTTCCACTCGTCGCACAGGATACTTGGCAGTGGTTCTGCTCAACGTTTGACTGATGTCGTTGGTACTTTTGGTAAGACTTCCACACGTCGCACGTAAAGTCTGGCTTCTTGGATGATGGTTTTCCACTCGTTAGCATGAGCCATCAAATGGAAAGCGACACTACTGCGATTCAGTCTCAGGCGTACATCTACTCCGTTCAACAAATACTTGTGTTGCAACCACATGTCCAAATGCAAACGATCCATCAATTCTAAACTGCGTCTGATTTTCTTTTGACGCTCGTTAAATCCCACATTGTGCGTATCTGCTGGAATTATAGTTTTATCAACGGCTTGCGTCGCCGGCACTGACACCGCTGTGTCGTTGAACTTTTCCGAGGTGTCAGCTTTCCAGACAACAAAAGCATCCAGATGAGTGTTCTTGGCTTCTTTTCCGTACGTCAAGAGATTTTCCAAGTAAGCACGGTAAGGGTAAGTATCCAAACTGCTGCTGACCAGTTTGTTATTCAAGTACAAATCTACTTCGCTGAACAGAGAATGCATGAAATTATTGACGGGTGCCACTCGGTCACCGTCCCCAGGAAGGCTGCTGTCCGCCGTTTTGATCACTTTGAGTTTCAGGTACAAGTAGCTGTTATTCAGATCGATGTAATCTTCGGTTTGTCCTTTGATTCAAATTCGATAGGAGCTGAATCCATCAAAGACGATACAGGATGAAATTCCACCCATTGGGATTCTTGCATCGTCATCATGGTGGGAGGCATGGCAAACATATCCAGTTCTGACTTGGTACATTCGCAAGAATCTCGGTGCATCATTTTCAATGGCTTTTAGTAATCAAACACGTCTAATTCTCTGACGGTTCTTCTTTACTTATTCTTTTTTGGAACACCACCGTGTGTTTTATGAACTCTGAAGGAATTTCGACGTCGTCTCTTTCTACCTTGTCCTTGGTGTGAAGTGGAGGAAGAAGTAATGCCAGGACCAGAAGCGTGAAGTGAATTTATAGGACTCTCTCGAAGACCCAAAAGATCTTTGCCAGTGTTCATCAACACATTTTTGCCTGCTCTCATAAAGGCTTCTTTAGGATTTTGTTTGTCAATGACGACGTTTTGCAAAAATTCTTTTCCTTGCGTCAAAGCGGCATCTTTTAAGGCATGCAATCCTCGAGTCACCATGGGTTTCAAAATAGGGGCTACCGTCCGAAAAGCCGATCTTAACATATCTCCTAAACCATGTCCTCCTTGTCGAGCCACTCCTCGGTACACAGGATACATTTTTTGTTACAATGCGTTAGAGAACTTCACCGTGACTTTTCCTTTGTCAATGAATGGCACACTTTGTCCCAAATCTCCTTTTATACTAATGTTGACAGTGTCAAAATACGATTTACTGACTGGAAGATAATGAGGGTGTACAAATTCACTGTGAACGTGAAACGTGTTTCCACCTTCTTCGTACGCACCAGCACCAGTATCTACTTTGAAAGGAATGACTCTCAGTAAGGGAGCGGCTGTGTTTCCCACCACGTTGTATTCTACCACATCGGAGTACACAAACATTAAATTCAGTCCAACGTTCAATTCGATAGGGGTTTTAAAAGCCTTTCCAAAATCTAAGTTGCTTTGGACGTTTTTATTTTTAAAAAATTTATTTCCACCCAAAATAGCATACAACCCAGGAGAAAAAGTTATGGCCAATGTGTCGTCGTCCGAAAATTGTAAGACGAGACGACGTGCCACAGGATGGTAACTGATCTGGACAGTTTTCTTGGCTTTGACTAAGGGTTTGGCAAATTGAGCCTCGAAGATGGCCTCAATGGTGTCCACCAAATGTTGAGCATTAAAATAATACCCCACAGGAATTCTCATGGTATGGCTCGCAAAGGGAGGAGTGGTCGTCATGAATACCTTTCTGGAATTGTCAAGGCCAGGTCTAATTTTCTCCAACTCATCATGCACTTCCTTGTTCAAGATATCCACGATGAAAGTGTTTTGAGCTTGCGTAGGATGAATGATTTCTAACAAACCTACTTTCCAATGAGCGTCGTGATCCAAATGGATGGCCTGAGGTAATTTGGTCGTGAAACAACATGAGGTGTTGTTGGGAAACACATCCATGGAACTGTCGCTGGGTAAAGTTAAATAAAATTGGTTATTCATAGTAGGTCTTAAGTTGTTTTGCTCTCCGAGGAGTCACTCGAGTTCAAATGATGTTCAAAGGGTTCCAAAAGAGGAGTGGTATTATGGTGACTGGAAGAAGGTGGACTGGCGTTGGTCGCACTACCGTGGTGTTGGCTGCTGTTGTTGTGGTGACTGTTGTCCGTCGTCGTAAATTTCAAAGAGGGACTGGGTAAAAGATAACCGATGCAACTGCTGAGTAAAATGGTCCACAATTGTTTGTCTCCTTGTTGCAAACTCAAATTGGCAATAGCTGCTCCGATGACACAATACACTACAAAAATTTGGCAGAAAAAGACGATTTGATTTTTAGACACACGTTCTCCGCACCACACCCAGAGCGGTTGTTTTTGTAATTCTTGAAGAGAGGAACTCTGCGAAGGAGTCGAGGTCGTGGTTGTGTTGAATGGCATGTTGGTTACTTCTTTTTCTTTTTATAGTCGACGACTTGGGAAGCAGCAATCCAAGAATCAAAACTAGGAGGATATCCTTTCCAACGTACTTTGACTTCTTCTACTCGACGTTTGCCTACTTTGCGTGTTCTTTGTTCGAGAATGCTTTCGATGTCGTACAAGGCGTCTTCTATTTTGGTCACTCGTTGTAACTCAGGCAAGTAAAATGTTCCTTTGAGTACTTCACCGTGCATGTCTTCCAATTTATAGACGGGAGGATTGCGTCCACGCACGGGTGTAGTGACACGAAACAATTCGGTGGTCCAGTTGGGTAAATAACCTTTGTCAAAAGTGCGTTTGCTTTTTCCGATGCGAACCCAATCTCCCGTCTTCAACTCCAGCAAGGTTTTTTTCTGGGGTGGTCTGCTCTGGGGTGTACCAAACAATCGATCAAACACGGTCATTTCGTTTTCAGGGCTGACCTCTTCGGGGGCACATCCGATGCTTCGATGGTACGATTGATTGTACGCTTTGACCAAACAGTGTAACACGTCGATATACTTGAGAGTATGTTGATGTGTAAAATATTTCCACATGCGTTCTTTCAAAGTTCTTTGAAAACGTTCCACGATACTGGCTTTGGTTTCAGGATTTTCGGTGGTAAAAAAATGAATCTGTCTTTGTTTCAATTCTTTTTGAAAAGCTTGGTTTAGAAATTCGGTGCCTTTGTCAGTTTGCCATCGTAAAGGGTGAAGACCACTTTGTTTCAAGACCAATTTTAAGGCACGTACCAATTCGGTACTGCTTTTAGATGTCAAAGGCACGACCCAAGCAAATTTGGAAAACACGTCGATGACAAAACAAATATTTGTGACCACGATTGTACGCTGCCAAATGAGAGACGTCGGCTAAATCGGCTTGCCATCGATGATCGATGCCCTCCACTTGGGTTGGACTTCTAGAAAATTTTCGTCGAATGGGTTTGTGTAACGTGTACGTCGATTGTTCTTGTAACCATCGTCGTACTTCTGGCAAACGTACACTTTTCAATTTACTTTTGGCAGCTCGATATAATTTTTGAACTCCTCCGTAACCAGAAGCATGGCCAGGATTGTAGTAAATGGTAGCTAAAAGTTTCTCCATGATTCCTCAATAAGTCAACCACTGTTCGATGCTACTACTTTGAGTGTCGTGGGCTTGACGCGTTCGACGAGCCACAATAGGAGTGGGTAGTGAAGAAGGGGTCATGATGGTAGGTGTCTTCTTGGTGGTGTCTTTTTTTCACTTCAGTCTTGCTGTCTTTCTTTTTTTCTTCTGCTGAAGAAGGAGTGGACATCTTCTTTTTAACCCAAGCTTTCATGGCTTCTCGATGAGGGGTAGGAGAGGGTGTCAACAAGGAAGCGGCAATTTGACTAGGTATGCCAGCAGACGGAGTTTGAAACACTTCTTGGGGCTCGTCTTTTTCTGTCGTCTCCGTGGCGGTGTCTGTTTTAGTGGTGGTGGTTACTTTAGGTTCGCTTTTCATCAGGGTTTTGAAATCTCTCAGAGTGGGTGGAGCTGTTTCGTCTACAGCTTTTTGGTGAAAGAGTTGCAGACGTTGTAAGAGTTGACCGTACCGTTGGGATTTTTCTGTTTCTGACAAATCGCTTCGTTCCATCAGTGTTTGTAATTCTTGTTGTAACTGTGACATCTCGTTGAGATTAGGATTGGGTGGTAAATGAGGTATCCGTTCTTCGTTCCAACGATGGAATTCCATCCATCGTTTGTAAGGTACTAAAGTCAGTTTTCGTCCTTCCATTTCATCCAAAGGTACAAAAATGTGTGGTCTTTCCAGAGAAGGGTGTCCTTTTTATCTTCTTTTTTTTTTATCGCATGACACCTCCTAAAAGCGGTCCAGCAATCGTTCCTAACAAAGGACCCGCTATTTTTAACAACGGTCCTAACAGCATAGGTAGAAATCCTCCTCGTTGAACCAACATATTTTTCTTTTGTTGGAGAGGTATTTTCTTTTTCACCATTTGGCGAAGAACGTTCCGATGTTTGCCTAATTTTTGTTTCTGTATCTTGGACAAAGGTACCGTTCCTTTCAAGACGTTCAAACAACATTCACACACGGTATCGATGATTTCTTTAGGGGCTGTTTGAATGAGTTGTTTTCGCATGGGAGGATTGGATTTGGTCAGGACAGACAAGACGTCCCAATGTTTCGCCAGACGAGGTGGAAGTCCTTTTTTGCTTTTCTTCTTTTTTTGGTGGTGGTGGTGGTGTGCACGTTTGGGAGCCATCTTAGAGGTTAGGAGTAAGTCTGAAGTCTCTGGCAGGTCACCCTTCTATTTTATACTGGAACACGTCTCCACTGATTGTCTGCACGACGTACCATCTTCATGACAGGCCTCACTCGACGTTGAGGTGTTTTCAATGGACTAAATCGTCTCAATTCTTCTTTCGATAAATCCACTAAACTTTGTAACACGCCTGTTCTTTCTTGGACTTTGGTTTTAGGGGACGGTACTTTGTTCGCGGCTGCTGCCATGGCTAGATCAGCCGATGTCGAGGGTCCCGAAGTGGTGACTTTCGAAATGGGTTTGCATTTTTGCATCAAATTAGGAAACACTTGTCTTAAGTCCGGTTTGGCAGGCATCATCATCAAGAAGGGAGGTGAAGTAGATGAAGAAGTGGACGCAAGAGGAGAAGGAGACCTCGTCACTGCTGGCTGTCGTGGTGGTGTCTTGCGGGTGTACGTTTGCGTCCTGGCAGCAGTACCTCTGTTGCGGGTGCCAGTGGTGGTGGGTGTTTTCTTCTTTTTGGCAAAACTTTTCTTTTTCTTGCAGGCTTTCTTTTTAGGGCTTTTCTTTTTGTGGCTTTCTTTTTAGGGCTTTTCTTCTTTTTTGGTGTTTTTGGTTTTTTGGCTTGGGCATTAGGATCCCATTTCAAAAGGGAACGAATCATAACCCCTCCTAAAGAACCGCTCCCTCCAGGGGTTAAAATGATTTGTTTTTTAGTCCGTGGATTGATTCTAGGATCGGCTAGTTGTGACAACACCCCTTTATGTTTTTGAAAAAAACGTTGAGTTTGATGAAGGATGTGAATGATGCCTTGCAGTAATTGACGTGCCGTCAAAGTAAACCATCGTAACACTTCTTTAAGATTAGCTTCTAACAAATGAGCACGGATTTGTGCATTTTTTTCGCGACTGATGCCATACAAGGCACGAATCAATTTAGCAGGAGGATGAGATTGAAAGGAAGTCATCTCGAAGACTGTGAGACAGAAATGACGTAGTGGATGTTTTTATAGTTTTTTTTCTTCAGAGAGTGGCTGAAGGGGACGTGTAAATGACAGGACCTCCTTCTTGACACCAATGGTGAAACAATTGGGTACGAAATCTCAAATAGTCGGGAGTGGTCGGTTTTAAGTCAATGAGTAAATACGCATGAGGTGTTTGAGTGGCATCGACGTACGCATAATTCAACCAAGGAGTGCCTAACTGTTTGGCTAACACTTGCACTTGAGATTTGTCTCTGGGGCTTTTAAATAACACCACGTAATGAGCGTTGAGACTGATGTTACGATGGGCTTTACTTTGTTGAAATAAATTTTGAGAAATGTAAATGATGCTGGCATTTCGATGATGTCCTTTTCGTGTAAACCAAAGTTTAATTTCTTCTTCGTCTTCTCCTAACATGTCGTCGAAGATGACCAGATGTGTTTGACTCACGTAAGACACGATCCCATCGTCTTCGCGAGGGATGCCTTCTACAAACGAAATGGTTTCTCTTTGACTTTCTTTCAATAAAGTGTAAGACGGTTGCCACTCTTTGTAACACCACACGATGCGTTGAGGTGGACGATCGAACAAATGAGATTTGTGTTCGATCAAACGTTTGGCAAATTCGGTTTTGCCTGAACCACTGGGTCCAGCAATCAACATGTTAAAAGGATGGCGCAGATACAAAGCGTCCCAACTGGGACGATCTAACTTTTCGTCGATCACTTTGACCACAGAAGAAGCAGAAGAGGCAGACGAGGCAGAAGAAGATGTAGCCATGACTGAGGTAGGAAGATTTTGAGAAGAAGACAAAAGACCCAAGACGTTTTATACGTTTCACACACGTTTATTTATTTTTTTTTAAAAAAAACAACACAACAAAAACATATTTTTACAAGTCATGAAGGACAAAAATGCATACCGCAAAAATGGTCAGGTACAAGATTAAGGCTACCACTAAAAGAATTAAAGTTCTGTACAAACAAGTCAATGTACAACAAGAACAAAACACTGTCCTAGGAATGGAAGGCACAGGCACTGGTGGTAGTATTCTTCTGCTCGTCTTTGTTCTGGTGGTGGTAGAATGAAATGTCTCTGACGGTAAGGAGGGGGTGTGTTTCTCAGGGGGTTGTATTTGGACGACGACGACGGTGTGGTCTTTCTCTGCTGTGTCAGGTTCTTCTTCAAGGATTGTTTCTAAGGTCATTTCTTTTACTTAGGTTCCCATTTCACTTTTGGACACTTAGTGACGTGCCAGATCTTTGGCAAACTGAGCCACTTCTTGTAGCCAAACATCGAAACCAATTTTTCTCCAGTCACGTACATCTTTACAATCGGTAAGTTGTTGGTGTAACTCACTAGCAATACACACTTCTTGAAACGTATGAAGGGTAGATAAAGTTTGACTAATGTCTTCTTCACACGGAGGTACCCCACTCGTCTTCATCACCACTCTCAACACTTTGACTACAATTTGTCTTTCGTGTACCGATAAAGCATGAATGGTCATGTTTTTTTTTTATGGTTCATCAAAATAGTCCAAAACAACCACGGGTCCTCCAAAATAATCAAAGACAAACAATGGTCCTCAAAAATACTCCACAACGAATGTCCTGGAAAACGAAATCCAAGAAAGGCAGTCACTAACACACACACGACATAGCGTCCAAAATTCAATGGAAACAGTTCTTGTATCAAGTGTTTATAATTCTCTAAGGTCTGAACACGATCGTTGACTTCCTTCCACGGAATACGTTTCAATAGTGAAGACCACAGTCCTGGCATGGTGGGAATTTATTGGATGAGATTCCAAAGGTGGGTATCTTTTGTGGTGGGTTTTTATATCCAGGTTCCCAAGGTTGGTATCTTTTGTGATAGTCTTCTCCAAGGTCAATGCGATAGAATCTTCCCAAAATCAGTCTTCTTATACTTTGGAGGTAGCAATGGTTTAAAAATCGAGGAATGACTTTGAGTTTGCGTTTCACTTGTATCTGGACAAACTCTTGGTAAATCCGTTCTCGCAGCTCCAAAGGCAAACCACGAATGTGTTCTGGTAAAGTTTCCGACTTGGAAAGAAGTAACTCTCTTTTGTTTTCTTCACGATAGCTGTGATAGTTTCTCTCCAGAATCAGACTTCTGATACGGTGGAAGTAGCAATAGTGCGCAAATCGAGGAATGACTTTGAGTTTGCGTTTCACTTGGATCTGGACAAACTCTTTGTAAATTCGTAGTCGCAGCTTCGAAGGCAAATCACGAATGCGCTCTTCTAAGCTAGTCTTCTTGGTGACAAAATAGTCATACACTTGCCAAAGGCCATCGGTGGGTAAAGGTTTTCCAAGATGTTCAGTGAGGACCCTACTACACGTCAGACGACGTAAAGGCATTTCATCTTGAAGTGACACTTCTTGTAAACGTTTTTGGTATTCTTGTAAGTTGGTTGTTTCCTCCACTTCGTTCCATGGAATTTTGTGTATCACTCCCACATGGTAGGTGGTGCCATCCAATTCCTTACGAGACCAATTTCTTATTTGATCAATGTCTGACCATTTGAATATTTTCAAAGCAATTAAACTTCTTATAGCATTCAGATACCACTGGTTAAATTGTTTGTCTCGTAAAGGATGTAACTGTTCTTTACGTTTCACTTGTATCTGAATCCATTCTCTGTAAATGCGTTCTCGCAACTCCCAAGGCAAACCACGAATGTACCATTGTAAACTATCATCCGACATGTTACTTCTTCTTTGTAGGTATGACATCCGGCTCATCGTACCCGTACTCTTCTAAGGCTACTAAAGGTAAGAACTGACAGTGCGGAGACCATCTGGCATGTTCAATGTAAGCTGAATCGGTAGGCTCCCATTGGTGAAGTCTCACACCGCAACTGAAACACTGAACTTTATCTCCTTCTCCCAAGTAGATAAATCCAGATCTGGCTAAAGCTTTGGCAGTAGTTGCTTGTAGTAGATATTTAGGCCACTTGTCTTGAAAAGTCTGGAGTCGCTTTTCAAACTTGGAATAACCAGGCAAAGCCACAGGTATCGTCAATTCTTTACTCCTGTAGGTATGACATTCATGTGTACGTTTAATAAAGAGTAAAGATCGTCCTGCATCGTTAGAGGGACGGTGAGGCACACGCACAGCATCATCGCTGTGAAAGCGTACGGAATCCGTCTCATCGTGTGAATCGCTGATGCCAAAGCGTACGGAATCCGTCTCCTCGCATGGCACTGCATCGCACTCCAAGTCGTGATGGCACTTGGAGTTCACACTAGATTTCTCCCTTGGTGGGTGGGTGGCATGAGTATTCTTATTCATCTTTGGTGGGAGGATGACAAAAGCACTCATCTTTTTTCTTCTTTCTAGGTTGACGTCTGTATTTGCAATGAATGGTTTGACTTGGAAGGGGTCCCTTTTTTATACTGCAGATCGGCGTGTCCGTAAGGCAAAGTGGTGTGGTCTGGAAGTCTTACTCGCTTCTGGTACACGATTTGGTACACTTTTTGTAAAGGGCGAGTGATAATTTGGTGATTAGGTAACCGTACGATCTTGTGAGGTTCTAACGTGTGCACTCGAAAGTCTTCCACTTGTCCAGACAGCAAAGCATTTTTCAAAACCTCAAAATTGACCACTTGGCTGGTTCTATAGTTTAGGGTCAATCCTTTGACTTTGCATTGGGTGTGAAGTTGACCTTCTTGGTCTCGGTATCGGTAGCCGTAATTTTTAGGGCCACCGCTGGCAAAACTCAGGATGGTGTCTTGATGGTGCTCGTCTGTCCAGGCTCCTAAACTATCTCCTTGGATGGTAGGGTGTGGGCAACCGGGTCGATGGATGTACATACAACTGTCGGTGTCAAAATACAGGACACGATCTCCCAAGACTTCTAAAGCTTCGTCGTACAACTTCAAACGAGCATGGGCTGTCAAGTAGGCGGCAATGACCACGTTGCTAAACTTGTCAGGTTTTACAAACTTGGGTTCTTCTTCGAAATTGACTAAGATCAAATCATCACGGACGATTTCGACGTGTTTGACTAGTACACTTTTGTCGTCCACCAGTTGAAAGTAGCGATAAGGATCGGTCACGTATTCCGTCTTGGTTAAGATGGGTCGTTGGGCCATTTTTCCCCACAAACAACTGAGCATGACTTTGGCAAACGATCTTTTTCCTTCGTTCTTTTCCACGTCTTCCAAAGTGATGCCTTCGACGTCACGGTACTCTTCTTTGAATCGGACTTGGTCTTCGGGAGTCTTGCACCACGAAGGATAGCCGCTGGCTTCTTGTCTCAGTTTTAAAAATTGGTTGACGTACCCCGAGAAAATGCCTGGATGATTCGTGGCGTCGTCCTTTTGGTATTGTGATGTGGTTGGAAAGTGCCAGATTTCGTACACTTTCAACAAACGGTATCCTCGATCCAGAGCTCGAAACAATTCGTCGCTGACCCACGTTCCTGTCATAGACCGTTCTTCCTCCGTGTGGTGACAGGGGTTATCTTGGTTGCATGTTTCGGCACACGTACGGCATAAAGGAAACATCAGTTTTTCTTGGCAATGGTGAGGTAAGATGGGGTGGTACAAGTCGGTCGAAGGTAATACTTTACATTTGATCAATCCTTCGTATTGACGAATGTGTTCCATGTCGATGTGTTCTGTCAAAATTTCTGGGTGTCCGGTTGGAAATCGTTTGTATTTACACACCCAAGGATAGAAAGAACACACGTCGATGTATTTGATTTCTTCTCCTTTGGATTCGTCAACGTTGTACAGCAAGCGAGTGGCATTGGTTCGTCCTCCAAATAAACTGTGGCGCGGATCCAAAGGTTCGATGTCGGCCACGTCGTAACTTTCGGTGATGCTCTTAAATTCAGGATCGGTTTTCAAACGTCGATCGTAGTCGTGCTCCCACATTTCAACCACTTGGTATCCTTGACTTTCTAACTTGAGTCGTCGTTGGTAAGTGCGTTCGTACAACTGTTCCATGGTAGAGTCTGAATAAGGACTTTTCATGTCTCGATCAGGATAACAGGTAGGACATCCGTGAAACAAGTAACCCTGAAATTCGTACACCGTGTGAGGGTTTTCTAAATCCCAACCATCCACGGAATAAGATCCAATCTTCTTTTCTCCTCCTCCGTTTCTGGCATGTTGTATCCATTTGTCTTCTTTTTGGCACAAGTAATGGAGCCAACGTAAAGCTTTGGCCGAATATTGACGACTGGCAAAGAGAGACGTGTTGGAGTCGATGATGACTAGTTCGTTCTCGGGCATGAAATTTTGGGTGTACACTAAGGCACAGGCTTTGGGTAGGGTGCACGCATCTTTCAAAGGATCGACGTCTCCGTGATCTAGAAATAACTCTCGAAACTTTCCACAGCAACGCCGTAAAATGTCCACATCGGATCGACAGTACTTCAACATTTCCTCTTGGAAGTCAAACGGTTCTGACTGGTGAACGCGGTACCAAGCGTGAAAGGCTTCTCGCTGTTCGGGGCGCATTCCGTCGGGGTCGTAATCATGGAGGTCAGGCAAATGAGGTAGGACGGCATGTTGATTAGCCTCCGTTTTGAAGAAGTGAGGAAAATAGCCTTTGGCCATTTCTGTCATGCCAAATGTTTTTGGCATTCGACTCAAAGGCATGGCTAAATAACTCATGGAATCTTTGAATTTGACTTGACCCACCTTCATGTAGATGAGTTTGGCTCCGTTCATGGTGACTTCAGGGCGTTCGGTACCTTGTTGCGAATAATATTTTAACAAAAACTGTCCATCTTATCCCGAGAAATTGTGAGCTATGACGGTCGCATAGCGATGACAGTCTCCGTAACGTTGAATGTCCTCTTCGCTCCAAGTGTCGTCGGTGGGGTCTAAAAGCCATTCAGCAAACTCGGACAAAGTGTTAGGACCACGAAAGATTTTTTCACGTCCTCCTGGAATCCGACTACAATGAGGACAGTGAAAATGGATCGTTTCTTGAATGCACTTCTCACAAGCCCGATGAGCCACGCAGAAATTGGGAATGTGAATGCCTGTTTCATGCATGCATTCAAAATCAAAAAAGATGAAATCCACTTTGTTCTTGTTCTTCTTTAATTCTTTCCTCTCTGTCTTGTCGTACTTTTGAATAAAACATTGATGATCAAAATCCACGATCTGGTCACAAATAGGACATCTTTTCTTTCCAGTACAAATGTGTGCCTTGGGGTTGTTTGTTCGAATCTGCTGTCCACACGTGGAGCACAATTTCAATAAGTCGCAAGCACATTTTTGTTGGTGTCCTTGTGTCTTGCGATGCTGTTGGTAACAAGAGGGACTGACAAAAGTGCGTCGACACGTCTCACAATGGACGTGGTGTTGTTCAGGAAGGCATGGTTTGTCCGCTAAACAGCCCCGACATCTCTCTCCGCAATGAATGTGTTGCTCCCGATTGTTAAATCCTTTGTCACATTTCTCGCAGTAGTAAGAGTGTCCCAAAAATCCGGTGATAGTGGTGATGGCATCGAAATGTTCTTGGTGGTAATACACGTGAATGTATTTTCCTTCGGGGAAATCGGGGCCTCGAAACAGCAGAGCTCCGCGCACTTCTTGAGGGTGTACTTTCAAGGTGTAGTGAGGAGCCAAGACGTCTTGAAGTTGTTGCATTTGAGAAATGCCACACACGGTCTCTTTGGGGATACCAGCTTGTCGTAACAGGAGTTCCTCTTCTTTTCGTTGTTGGACTCTGTTCGATCGTCGAATGTTATTCCAGGCTCTTTTCCATTCTTTGCTCTCGTTCTTGTTGGCATACGTTCGCCCCACCACGATGGCTCGAGCCAAACACATCTGGTCTTGTAAATTGTTGATTTGGACGACACTGAATTTGGTAGTGCGAAGGTCGTCCACCAGTAACGCTTTCCTACTTCTTCCGCTCCCTCGAGGAGGAGCAACGTGAGTCATGTAAAGTGTAGCCTTTCCATCCGTGATGGTAAACTTGTCGTTGGATTGTTGAACGTGTTCGATTTTGGACATGACTTTGTCTAGTGTTAATTCTGCCGGGGTGCTGACCTCGATCCAGACAGGCGACTTCAAATTGTCGTGATGGATGGCCAGTCTCAATCGATCGTCTTCTTTGGCTCCGCATTATCGTTTCAAGTTCTGTAACACAGATCCTCACAAATCGCTAATGAACCCCGCCGCTTTCTCGGGAGGTACTTCAGACTTGAAGTCTTTGAAGTGAATCGTGTGAGTGTAGGCTGTGGTTTTAAATTTTCGAGAGGTTATTTTTTGCGTCTCTCGAATCCGATAGTAATTTTCGGGAGCTACGGTAGTAGGTCTTTTTTGGTCAGAGGTGTTGGTGATGGTGGTGGCTTTTTGGGGTTGGGTTTTGGGTGGGTTAGAAGGTGGTAAGGTTTCAGGTTCACTCATCTCTTCTTCGAAGTCGCTAGCATGGACTTGAGCTAGCAGTTCAGCCAGCGGTGTTTCAGGCGGCACGGAAAATCTTTGTCGTCGTGGCCTCGTTGTTTCTTCTTCTGTTTTCTCATAGATTGGGCGTGATCTTTTCATCTTGAAATCTGATTTGAAACTGATTCAGTTTCACACAGGAGACTATATATAGAGAGACCTTCTTACCTTCAGAATCAGTCTTTGTGATTGAACTTTCAAACAGTAAAGATGGACGAGTCAAGAAGACAGATTGCTTTTTTGGTCAGAGATTTGCAGACAGTCCTTAGAAAGTATACTACCAATAAGAGTAAGGACTACTCCTCCTCTACCTCTCGAGATAAAAGTCAAGATACTTTTTATATCTGCCAAGATAAAGGACATTGGGCTCCAGAATGCCACAACGTCAAAACCAAAACAGAGATAAAGGGAAAGATACCTGTTATCATTGTAAAGGAAAAGGACATTGGTCTTCGGAGTGCCCTCAGAAACAAGAAGAAAATCTACCAGAGAGGGAGGAAGCCGAAGGATCTTCAAACCTAGAAGAAGAAGAAGAACATATCGTCAAAAAAAGCAAGAAAGCTAGACGACTGGAAGACAGTGAGGAAGAAAAAGAACCGTTGATTCCTGTGAAGAAATTCAAGAAGAACAAGAGAGACAGCAGACAGTGAACAATGGTCTTTTTTTGGAGTGTGGTGTGATGTTCATTGTAAAAAAAAATGAGAATGGAACAGAATGGAAAAAAAAGTAAGTGTCTTTGTGTTGTTATTTTAGAGTATGGATGCACGCACGCACGCACTCTTACACAAAAACCAAGGAATGGGATTTAAAGTTTTACTTGATTTTTTTTTGGCAATTTGATTTCTTTTCTAGAGATCTGGGTGGCCCTGAAAAGGACCATTTGGGGTGTTTGTTTGTTTGCTTTGTTAAAACAAACGTATGGAGTTGATATGATCAACTTCAATTGTCGTAATCCTTTTCCACGACCCAGTCCAATACCTCCTGCTGCTGCTGCTTTGTTGGTCGTAGTAGTGACTGGTGGTGGTGGTGGTGGTGGTGGTGGTGGTAGCATCCCAGTAGAAGTAGTGATGGGTTTCGTATGTTTAGCCCGTGATGGTCTTTTTCTCTTAGGCTGAGTTCAAGAATATTGATACAGGTTTCTCAAATGCTTTAACTCGGATAAAATGTCTTGGAGAAGACTCACCGTTTTATCTTCCTGACTCTCTTCTTGCGGTTCTTCACTCTTCTCCTCTTCTAACTTTCTTAGTTCTTCTTCTCGCTTTCTTCTTTCCTCTTCTTGTTGAAGAAACACTTCTTCCGCTTCTCTCTGTCGATGTAAAAAAAATTCCAATTCTTCTTGTTGCCTCTTTTTGAAATCGTCCATGACAGGCAGCAAAGAGGCTGGTACAGCAGCAGTCGTAGTGATTTCAGGCTCAAATTCTTGAGACAGAAAATCTAAATTAAAATCTTCCGGTTGGAAGTTTAACAAAGCAGCATTCGTTGCAGGCTCACCCCAATACATACTGGTCTTGGTAGTCTCCATTTAGGCTGTCCAAAATGTAAAAACCCTACTAACGCTGTGATGCCTTTATACCCAAAATGACGTCACACCCCTACTCTCTTCCCATTGGAAGAAAAACCGACCCGCTTGTAACGCGCGCTTGGATTGGTAGTTGATTTAGATGCATTTCAATCTGATCGTAGAGTATATATACGACCGCTTGTCTCATAGAGCTTCATCGGTTTTCTCCAAGACCACTCCAGAAGAAGAAAAATGTGGACAAGTGTGGAATCATCGACTATCATCTCGGGGATGTTGTTTAACCCAGCATTTCCCATGTATGTCAAAGCTTCATGGGCCATCACCAAGATCACAGAGACCGCCATCTGGAAACGTCGCATCTATATTGAACGACAAGAATGTTTAAAGCGTGTCTTGATGTACGGTCCGGAAGTTCGTAGAAGTCTCCGAAAAAGAAGACAACCCTCAAGGAGATGTGTATGTTAAACCAAAGAACAAAACCAACGGCCCTTTTCAGGGCCACCCATTTTTCAAGAAAAGATTAATTTTTCCATGATTACTCTACTTCTCTCTCTCTCTCCCTTTTTTTCCTTTTCCCGTTCCTTTCCCGTTTGACCCCCAAGTGCCCCAATGCTCAATTCCCGTTTGTATCCCAAGTGCCACCCGCCATGCTAAATTCCCGTTTGTACCCCAAGTGCCCCACAATGCTAAATTCCCGTTTGTACCCCAAGTGCCCCACAATGCTAAATTCCCGTTTGTACCCAGAGTGCCACCTCTGACCCAGTTACCCACATACAACTACTCGTCTTATGCAGAATGGGAACAGGGTTTAACTTATCTAAAATAGACAACACATGAACACAGTTTAACTGCAATTTCAAAAAGCTGATTTTGTTTTATTTTGTCACTGCACGATCTGTCTGGGCTCTGGTTGCTGTTGATGTAGTTGTTGTGATTAGTAGCAGTGTAAATATTTACACACGACCTCTGAATGGTGGGTTACGTTTCGTCTCCAAGCCTTAAATCTAAGACTTTTCCAACCACGTAAATCATTCCAGTATTAAGTTCGTTGGTGCAAATCACAAGCGACGCAACATTCTTGGTAATAGATGTGGGCAAGATACGACGAATATCTTCTTCACACAGAGATAGACTGGTGTTCATCACCATTCGCAACAGTTTGGATTAAATCACTTTTTCATGAACAAAGTTTTGATATTTTTGGTTGTTGTCATAGCTATCATTTTTGTTTTCATGAAATGGCGATAAATTTGCCAAAGTTAGTCCGCAGGTAAACGAAATCTAAGAAATACGGTCACTAACACACACACGACACGTCGTCCCAAATTCAAAGGGATAGCATCATGGGGAATTCATTCTTTTAAGAGCACTTTGTAATCCTTTAGGTCTTTAATCACTTGATTAACGTCCTCCGACGGAATTCGGTACAACATTGCATCCAGACGTCCCACAGAATTCGGTACAACATTGCATGCAGACGTCGTGGCATCGAAGGTTTTCTAAGGTGTTCTTATAGCGTTTTCTATTTTTATAATGTGTTTTTTAAAAATGTCTGATCATTTGAACACTTTCAGAGCCATATAATATTCAGATACCAATGGTTAAACACTTTATGTCGTATTTGATATAATTGTTCTTTGCGTTTCACTTGAATGCATGCAAAACAGTTTTGATGTGTTCTTGCAAATCCAAAGGTAAACTCGAAATGCGCTCTTCCATAGTATCAGTGAAACGATCTCTATGATCGCTAGGCTACAGCTTCCTCCACCAGTTGTTTTTTTTTTTTTATAATGTGAAGATACCAAAACTTATCCATGTAATTTCGTTGGAAATAATGTGAAGAATAAGTCTTTAGGCACTGTCTGGACTGACCAAGCGATGGTAGTGACAGCTCGGAGACCATATGGCAAGTTTATGGTAACCTCTATCATTATGTTCCCATTCGTGGCGTTTCACGCTACAACGGAAACACTGTGCTTGTCTCCTCCTCACATGTACACAAATCCTGCTCTGGCTAAAACTCTGAGACTCTGTCCTTACAGATATTGTGGCAATTTCCCTTTTAACATGTTCAATCGCCTAGCAAAATCACAATATCCAGGGAAAGCACTGGGAACCATGTATTTTGCTCTCATCCATGATTCTCTGTAATAAGACGGGGTTGATTCTGGAACAATTGGTTTCAATTTTGCTTGTGGTGTAAAGGGTGGGTTGTAGCAGAAATGATGGTGCTGATAATGAAATCCAGAGTTTGGCACTGTGACTGCAGTATCACCCTCTTCATCATTCAACTTTCGGTAGGGTTGATCATAGTGGCCTTTTTTCTGTCTACAAACCATCTTTGATGGAAAAGAAATTGTTCTTTTTAGGTCAGCGCCTCTGCCTAGATAAATCTCCTCCCTTGAACTCTTCCTCTTTTAACCTCAATGCTATCCGTAAAGTTTAGTGTTGTAATCGGGAAGTCGCACTCGATTCATGTTGACAATTTGATAGACTTTCTCCAAAGGTTAACTGACAACTTGGTGATCTGACAAACATGTAATCTTGTGTGGGGCATTGGTTTTGATGACAAAGGCGCTATCTTTTTCTGATTTTAAGGCTTGTTTTACAAGGTCAGAGCTCACGACTTGACTAGAAAGAAAGTTGAGTTTTACTCTTTTCACTTTGCATTTCGTGTGGTGTTTTCCTTTCTTATCTCGGTACTCGTATCTGAAACTTTGGGTCTGCCATTGGCAAACCTAAAAATTGTATCTTCGGCATGCTCGTCTGTCCATGCTCCCAAACATTAGTCTTCGATGTGGGGGTGATAGCATCCATGTCAATCAATGTACGTACACTAGTCTGTGGGCTAGGAAGGCCTAATTTGTGCATTACCCGAGGACTCAATCTTTTTGGTGTTTTATTATGCTTTAGGGTATGCCAAACAAGAAAGAAGATGTTAACATTGCAAAGTTTGGGATACACTAGTTCTGCTGGCTGAATATTTAAGGGTAACTCAATATATTTAACTTAGCCTTCAAGTTTTCTCCTCTGTAGTTTGGGTTTGGGTGTTTTGTTCTCTGAAAAGTAGAGATGTACAACTTATATATGTCACTCAGTTACAGGATTCTTTGGCCATTTATGATTTCTTTGTCGATCACTTGGTAAACTGTGGTAAAACCTGACTATTTGCCTCCTCAACTTTTTCTGATTTAACTTTTCTTTCTCATCTTCACTCCTCCAGTAGTCTGGATCTTGAACATATTTCTGATGACATTAGCTGTGGAACTGTGCCTCTCAAGCAAACAAGTCATAACCTCTTATTCTGGTGAGAAGTTTCTCATCCCCTCTCCTCTCAGCTATTTCAAAGACTGACTTCATATTCAAACTTCTGTTGTCCATACTCGATTTTATTCCATTTTCTTTCATTATTCTTTGTTGCAAAAGATGCAGTCAGGATTGAAAAGAATCTTATCTGATTCATTAGAAGATCGGCAGGAAGTTCGAGTTGCACATGTTGCAAGTTCTGACAAGACAGGTGATGATTTCAATCGAGACAGGTTCATTGTATGCCGATGGTAACAGTCATGGTGGTATCCGTGTTCCTTTGCGTATTGATAAGGTACATGTTCACCAGTATCATCCAATCTTTTCCCAGAACCTACAGGTTGAGTCAGCGTTTGTTTACATATATCTTTGAACTTTCTCAGTCTGTTATCTGAATCTTTGTTTGAGATCAAAATGTGAATGATTCACAGTTTGATCATGCAAAGTGAACGACTCATATCTGTCTCTTCTTTATCTCTGAAGTTGAACCTTCGCAGTCTTCTCTTATGTGAATCCATTTTCTTCCTCTATTTCTTCATTCACTCCAGTTCACAAAAAGATCATAATAATAATTAACAGTTATGACATCGTATGTAGAAACATAATGGAATCGTGTATTTACACTGCGGGTCCACAAGCTGTAAAGCACCAAACTATCGAAAACTGAACACTACTGCTAATACTAAATCTACTAAATACTAAATGTCAATTATATGCAAGTATGCTAAAACTTTATCTTTATTAATAACAACACCAGACATGCCAAAACCTGTCACTGATTCTTGTAAAATACAATAATATCATTTTATTGCTCCACTGGCAATTTATCTTTCTTTTTTCAAGAAAGAAATAAGCTTTAAAAAGTTAGGAGTCGGGGGGAATCATTTGAATACCATTACATCAATAATAGCCCCAGGGACTTGCAAAATGGCTCAAATTAATTCCAAGAGACTTCTCTCTAGCAGTCTAATGCAAAACATTGCAAACAAAACGCATAAAGGGTGTGAATTTGAAAACAAAATTGATTTGGGGTAAAAACACATTTAGTAGATCTCTTTAAAACCTTCCTGTGGCCAAATGGGTTGAGATATTTGGATGCTGTTTGTTGTTATGGACAGATGAAAAGATCAATTGTATTGCCCATGTGTACAAAAGTCACCGACTTCAACAGTAAAGGATTCCAATATGGGCAATGTGACCACATCCCACAACTGTCTCATTGTGTACCGTAAATAGGCCGCTTGGGGTTCCCTTAAATATTCAGCCAGCAGAGCAAGTGCATCCCAAAATTTGCAAGGTCAACATCTTTTTATTGTTTGGCACACCCAAAAGCATAAGAAAATACCAAAGAGATAGAGAGGGGGGGGGGGGCAGAGGTACCGTAGGCCTACCTTGTCGTGTCAAAGTTAAGCATACGACAGTCCCCTAAAGGTTGCAAAATTGAGTACAATTTGAAATGGGTGTTTGCTGCCACGTAATCAGCGATGATCACGTTGACAAGCACGTTGGTTTCCACAAACTCAACCGTCTCATTCTATTCATAATTCTCCAAGATCAAATCTTGTTGTATGATTTCGACGTGTTTGGTGAGTTTTCCATTATCATCTATCAACTGAAGGTATTGGCTTGGATCCATCAAGTATTCCGTCTTGGGCATAATCGGGCGTTGACCTAGTTTGCCCCACAAACAACTGAGCATGACTTCAGTAAAAGTTAGTGTTTCCTCGTTGATATGGGCGTGTTACAATTCGATTCTATGGATCGGTACCATCACTTGGATTTGTATTTTTCTTCTTTGTGACACCATGATGGGTAGCCGGTAGCTAAAGGTTCAGTGCCTACGACTTAGTAGTCTTCTCGACGATGCGTCGAAATTCTGGGTCTGCTATTAAACGTCTGTCGTATAGGTGCTCTTCCACATTTTCACCACATGATATCCTTAAGCTTCCAAAATCTGACCTCGTTAGGAAGTTCTTTCATACACATCTTCCATGGTTAACCCCGTATATGTATTATTCATTTCTCTGTCGTGATAATCACATCCGTGCCAGAGACAACGATGAAATTCGTACATGATGTGTGAGTCTTCCAAATTCCATCCATCGACCGACTAAGGACCGATCTTTCTCTGTCGTCTCTGGCATATCGTATCCGTTTGTCTTTAGTCTCACATACATAATGCAACCAACCCAAGACCTTTGCCGAATACCGACGACACATTGATTGATATATTTGAGGTGGCACGATAGGCAACGTGTTCTCGAGCATGAAATTATTTCAGTACGCCAATCCACAAGCTTTGGCAATGGTAGATGCTTCCTTCAAAGCGTCGATACTATGTGTTCGATAAACAAGTGTCGAATGTTTCCACAATAACATCAACATAGAACCGTCAATATTTTAGAATTTCTTTTTCAAAATCAAAAGTGTCAGAAGAGTGAGTCTGGATCCATGTGTAGAAAACATCCAGCTGATCAGCTTGCATACCGTCTAGGTCTTAGTAGAACGACGTGTTGATTTTCCTCAGTCTTGAAACAATAATAGCCATTTCAGTCATTCCAAACATTTTAGTCACTTTACTCAAGATCTTAGCCAAATAATTCATGGAATATTTAAATTGACCTGTTCCTATTTTTATGTAAATGATTTAGCTCCGTTCATGGTGACATGTGGCAATTAGGCACCTTTTTCTTCAAAATGTTTTTGAAGAAACTGACCGTTGTACTCAGTGAAATTGTGAGCTATTATTGTGGTGTATTGTTGTGGCGTATTGGTGACAGTTGCCGTAACGATCTAAATCGTCTTCATCCCAGTTATCAGTGGGTCCAATACCCATTTTGTAAACTCTTGAAGAGTTTTGGGTCCACAATATATTTTGTTGTCGTCCGCTCGGGAGAACGCTACAATCAATTCCAACAGTGATACAGTAAAGGTTCATGATACATTGTTTGCAAGCTCTGTTGGTAACACAAACGTTAGGGATATGAATGTGGATGCCAGTGTATTATGGACACCGAAAGCAAAAATGCTAAAATCCACTGGATGGTTCCGTTTCTTTATCTTGTTGCAGTTGTCCAACTCTACGTCTTGTTCATTGAAGTATCGTTTAATGAAGCACTGATGATCTAAATCGACGAAGTGATGACAAATAGGACATCGCTTCTGTCCTGCACAAATATTTAAGAATTTTGAATTAGTACAAACATTCTATCCACATTTTTGGCACTCTCTCAGTAATTTACAAGCACTTTTAAAAAAAAAGAATACATTCATTTTATGTCGGTGGTAACACGCTTAATTATAAATTGGCGGCCACAGATGGAACACAGGATCATTTCCTTACTATCAGGAGCACAAAGACACCTCTCTCCACAATGTATACGTTGCTCACGAAGCCTATGTCACATTTTTTGCAAAGGTAACCGTATCAGAGATATCCTTTGATATTGGTAATAGCGTCGAAATGATTATGGTGATGATAAATGTGGGTATGTTTTCCGTTGGAAAACGTAGGTCCTCGAAACAGTAGATCTCTACGTATGACGGGTGTACTTTCAAAGTATAGCAAGGGGCCAACACTTCGTGAATTTTCTGCATCTCATTGGGTTCTCATACGGTCTCTTTCGAAATACCCACTTTTCTAGAGTCTCTGCTTCTCTCCGTTGTTGGGTTTGCGTGATTTTCTAATGCTCTACCATGGTCGCTTCCATTTTAGTGTATCGTTTTTTATGCCAGAGCTCTAGCTACCACGATGGCGCGCGCTTAGCACATATTGTCTTTAGAGTTGTCGATCTTGACAAAACTTCGTTTGGTCCTTTTGGGAGTTGATCCATAAATAAGATTTTGCAACGTCGTTGTCCACTAACCGAATATGGTGCAACGTGACTCACATGCACGGTTGCTTTTCCATTGGTGATATCGAACTCGTCTTTTGATTATTGTACGTGTTGAGTTTTGCCCATCGGTTGGGAAGTGTTAATTCAGCAGGTTTTTTCTAAATTAGATCCAAATAAGAGTTTTCAGACTGTTGTTGGTGATGTAAAGTTGCAAGCGATCTTGATTTTGGGCCCGACACTCTCGTTTCAACTCGAACAACATTTACTCAAATCAGGCAGTAATAAACGTGTCTGCTTTCTCTGCGGGGACTTCGGACTTACTCTCTTTGCATTTTAAAGTGTAAGTATAGGGTGTCATATAACATTTTCTGGAAGTCAGTTTGTTATAGGTTAAGTAGCGCACAGTCAACCACGATCTTATCTAACTGCACTGTAAGACTTTATCGATGCAGCATTATGTAGCGCGTGGTAGACCGCGAACTTACCTAACCGCACTATCAGCGTGTTTCGATGTGGCAATACGTAGCGAAGAGTCGAAAACAAAATTACTTAACCGAGCTGTTAGTGCTTATCAATGCGGTATTATGTAGTTCACAGTCAACAACCAACTTATGTAATTATGTGTGTCTTTGTCCCTCTCTCATCCTATTTGTCCACCCATTTCAAAATTCCCATACATGGCTATACCGGCTACAATGTTAAAGTTCCCAGCGATTAAAAAAAAACTATGTTCTTTATGCTTGCTCTTTAAAAGACTTTGAGCCAAATTTAGACCTTAAAAGTTTGCTTTTGACCAAGTTTGTACAATGTTGCAATCGCGTTCATGGAATAAGGTCAACGTTCCGAGTTTATATAATCTTGCAGTTGCGTTCAAGGAAAAAGGTCAACTTTCCTATTGCTTTATACAAATAAATTTTAATTTCCATATACAGAGTAAGTAAGAGGGTGACATTTGGCAAGTTGCATTGTTATTTCCTGGACATTGTCAGAACAGATGTTGATCAGTCATAATATTTGTTGGTTAGCCAAAATAGATATTGGTCAGTTAAAATAGGTGTTGGTCTGTCATAATGTGGATTGGTCAGTCAGAATGGGTGTTAGTCAGTCAGTATAATGTTAGTCAGCCACAATATGAGTTGGTCAATTAGAATAGGTGTTAGTCAGTCAGAATAGGTCTTAGTCAGTCAAAGTAGGTTTTGATCTGTCATAATTTGGTTTCTTCAGATAGAATAGGTATTGGTCAATCAAAATAGATTTTGTTCAGTCAAAATAAGTGTTGGTCAGTCACAATTGGTATTGGCCAGTCAGAATAGGTATTCTTCGGTCAGAGTAGGTGTTGGTCAGTCACAACATTGGTCGAACAGCCAGGATAGGTGTTGGTCAGTGACAATAGTTTTTGGTCAATCACAATAGGTATTGGTCAATAAAATATCTTTTCGTCAGTCACAATCGATATTGGTCAGTCATAATAGATGTTGGTAAGTAACAATAGGTATTGGTCAGTCAGATCTGATATTGGTCAGTCATAATAGGTGTTAGTTAGTCAAAACATGTATTGATCAGATACATTAGGTATTGGTCAGTCACAATAGGTGTTAGTCAGTCACAATAAGTATTGATCAGTCCTTGTTTATCCTTATGTGTTTTTGACCCATTCTGTTCAAGTTTGAGAAACCATAGAGTGTCCCATCATGTTAAATTCACGTAAGCCCCATCGTGTGATACTTAATGTTAATGTTCTATATGCTTTATAGTGTTCCTAATGTTAAATTCCCATAACCCCATAGTGTCATACGTAATTTTAAATTCCGACAGGGGTCTATAAACCACTAGTGTTAAATTCCCTTTGATGGCCATAGTATTCCATCCCCATGTTAAATTTCCATAGGCCCCATAATATATCGACCATTTTTAAATTGAATTTCCCATAGGGCCCAATACTGACCCAAATTTGCCGTAATATCAATTCCCAAAGGGACCATACTTACCCATCCATCTTATATTTCCGTAGGGCCCCATAAAGCGTCGACCCTTTTTAACATGGATTTCCCATAGGGCCCCATACCGTCCAATAATGTTAAATTGCCGTAGGGCCCCATAAACCGTTCATATCAAATTCTCGTAGAGTCCATATAGCGTCCCATAATGTTAAATTACCACAGGAACCCAATGTTAAATTCCCATAGAGTTCCCATATTGTTATAATTTTATAAATCAGCGGCTAATGTTAATTTCCATTGTGTCATCGTTTTTAGACACGATGGCCCCATACCGTCCGCTATAACTATTCTCCAGCAGTGCCATGTAAACTGAAACAATCTAGTCACATTTTAAGTCTGTCTGATAAAATACCATTTAATTATTCAGTTTGAACAATTCAGCCATGTGATTCATTTGCCAAGAACTGTACAGTGTGATCAAGCATTATCAAATACCATTTGATCACACTGGACAGTTCTTGGCAAATGAATCACATGGCTGAATTGTTCCAACTGTTAATCATTGAACACAATATACATCACGGATCATTGGTTGTCAAAACAAATCCTCCTGGAAAGGGAAACTTTTGTCGCTTTAAACAGTGACTATTATTACGAGTTAAGTAATTTCAAAAACATAACAGTACCGAATAATTATTTTCACAGTGATTTTCACTCCTGATTTAATTATTGACATATCTCTGAAATCAATTTGAAATGTTTTCAAAAGAACCAAATTTATTCTGATTACGTCAACATGGAGTTAAGTTATGAAGATTACCAAGACAATTGCATTATGGCAATGTTTTTAAAAGAACCAAATTTATTCTGATTACCTCAACATGAAGTTAAGTTATGAAGATTAACAAGACAGTTGCGTTATGGCAATGTGTAATATTACTAATAATTTTCAGAGCAACGTAATATTTTACCAGACTTTATTATTCCACCCTAAATACTGGAATTCAAATTTATATTTCTACACTCAGTACCAATGAGAATTTTAACCCTCTTAAAACTTTTGATACAGTTTGGTAGACTATCAAAATTTACTTGATATTCTCCAGTAATCCTCTTTTTGTTTGGTAGACTATCAAAATTTACTTGATATTCTCCAGTAATCCTCTTTTTGTTTGGTAGACTATCAAAATTTACTTGATATTCTCCAGTAATCCTCTTTTTGTTTGGTAGACTATCAAAATTTACTTGATATTCTCCAGTAATCCTCTTTTTGTTTGGTAGACTATCAAAATTTACTTGATATTCTCCAGTAATCCTCTTTTTGTTTGGTAGACTATCAAAATTTACTTGATATTCTCCAGTAATCCTCTTAAAACTTTTGATACAGTTTGGTAGACTATCAAAATTTACTTGATATTCTCCAGTAACCCTCTTAAAACTTTTGATACAGTTTGGTAGACTATCAAAATTTACTTGATATTCTCCAGTAATCCTCTTAAAACTTTTGATACAGTTTGGTAGACTATCAAAATTTACTTGATATTCTCCAGTAATCCTCTTAAAACTTTTGATACAGTTTGGTAGACTATTAAAATTTACTTGATATTCTCCAGTAATCCTCTTAAAACTTTTGATACAGTTTGGTAGACTATCAAAATTTACTTGATATTCTCCAGTAATCCTCTTTTTTGTTTGAACTACTTTTTAACACCCATTCGTGGACGATATCCTTATTAATTCTTTGGTGTCATTTGAATACTTACCATTGCGTCTTTAGATATATACTTGAATACTTACCATTGCGTCCTTAGATATACATTTGAATACTTACCATTGCGTCCGTAGATATACATTTGAATACTTACCATTGCGTCTTTAGATATATACTTGAATACTTACCATTGCGTCCGTAGATATACATTTGAATACTTACCATTGCGTCCTTAGATATACATTTGAATACTTACCATTGCGTCTTTAGGTATACATTTGAATACTTACCATTGCGTCCTTAGATATACATTTGAATACTTACCATTGCGAACAAATGTATGGAGTTGAAACGTTTAGAAAGGATCACAAACAATTAAGAGCTAAAAATTGTGTTTGGATCTGACATCACAGATTTACAAATCTGACATCACAGATTTACAAATCTGACATCACAGATTTACAAATCTGACATCACAGGCTTACAAATCTGACATCACAGATTTACAAATCTGACATCACAGGCTTACAAAAAATATCAGAACACCCATGAATTCATCCTGTCATTTAAACTTGGGAATTCCGTATTTACTTTATGATAAAGACTGTATTCAACTCACAGGTCTGACGAAAGAACAGCTTTTAGATCCATATATATCCTGACATGCATCAGAAACCATTCCCAAAGATCTTCTCGCAGGTGCCTAGTTTTATTATTAATGAAACTTAAAACTATTCTAACAATTTTTTTCTATTTTCTTTGGGCTAAAAAGAGTGACAAGTGAAAGAATCGTCCACATGACTAGATCAACATTGATTCAAACCTTCGTCCGCAAAAGCTAGAGTCTTGTCTGTCATCATGGCTATGATCCACAAAAACAGGTGCCACAACGGAGGAGAAAACCAGTGATTTCCTTATTGTCGCTTTCCTTCATTAAAAGCGGTCCTGGATACATACTAGATACATATTTAAGTACGAGAGATCTACCGCTTTTATCTATATGAGTTTCACCTGGACCTGACTGGGGGATACAATCCTTGTACTATATTGTCCTTTAAATTAGTTACAAGTGGTCTCGGGGTGTTTTCTTTGCACTTGCAATTGAAGAGTTGTTGCGAAGCAACATCCTCGTACCTCTACACGAGTTGGTATTAATTTAGAATGTATCAGAGGGATGTTTTCGGCCACGCAGAAAAGACGGAACTAATTTAAATGATATAATCGGCCTTGCACTGTGCGGGGAAGGAGAGGCGTCTAAACGCGCGTTAAAACGAGAATAGAACATGTCAGCCAGTGAAAGACACTCCAGCAATCAAGACAGAATTAAAAATAAAAAGGAGCGAATCTCAGTAGAGACTAAGTGTACAAATTAGGAGGCAGAAGGTGAATCTGGCTAGGCCTCATCGAAAGCAGTGTTCCGAGGAGAAATGTTTTGGAATCCATGATGTTTCTCATATGCATGAAAGATTTTATTGGATGTTATCAACCTGAATTATGGAACATTTCGTGGATGATGCCAAGATAAACGGGACAATTTTAAATATATAAGAACTCACTTGCAATGTAAGAAGATTTTGATTTTATGGCACAATGGTACCAACAATGGCAGACACGTTGAAATACTGATACTGACATGTGTAAAATAAAGAATGTAGGGCCTACGAATCCATTAGATGCATACATGGAAGAAATGAGTCAATACAAGGCCTTAATTAAATTGACTCAAGGGAAAGGCTTAGGTGTGTCGTTTATATACATGGAGGAAATGAGTCAATACAAAACCTTCCTTAAATTTACTCAAGAGAAAGGTTAGGGGTGCCGTTTTCATACAGAGTTCATATTCGAGGGACTAATCTTGACCAGTGTTTGAAATTAAATACAATAAGATGTGTCGGTGGGTAAAAAAAGAACCATGAACTACACACACATATACATATATACATATATCGTTTGTTTTTCGCTGCACAGTGCACTCGTTTGAATAAGTTATATGTAATTTTTGCAAGCTTTTAAATACATTATTTTGACGATTAAAAATGACGAACAAAGACCGACTGAACTGGCAATAAATCTTAGCAGTAAAATCTATCGTACCTGATTATTGAAATTAGGACCAATTATCTGGAAATTACAGACGAAAATAAGAGGAAATTTGATAAATACATTTAAAGATTTTTGAAGTGGTTATGCAAAATCCAAATATTAGAGTTTGTAATGCTTGCTGTTATGTGTTGTATAACAACTCGATGATCTGCTCTCAAGCGCGGGGAAACGATGATCTGCTCTCAAGCGCGGGAACCGAAAGTTTATAATGAATTGAAGACTACCGTAAACTTAACCTCGAACAGTACGGAGTCATCAATTCCTGGAACAAGCAGTGGCGGCGCGATGGTTCAAGGCGCCCGAGGGCAATGTTCTTTAGTGGCGCCCCTACTTTGCCACGGATAATAGTTTTCATATCAGTTGCCAACCTCCATTCGCACCCCCCTCCCTTCTAAATATAAGTTTAGTCAAGAATTGCCCCAGTTACACTGAGATGAGGTGAAATACTATGAAAATTTCAGCTAAAAAAAAGGTTCCCGACGGCGCCCCCCCCCCTCTTGTCTGACGCCCGGGGGCAATTGCCTCCCTCCGGCCCCCGCCCCTCGTGCCGCCACTGGGAACAAGCTTTCTTAGTTTCCATAGAAAGCTGTAAGAAAGTTAGAACTCCAGCAAAATCAAATCTGCTCTTAACATGATCAGTATGAGAGTTTCTATTTGGATAGGATAAAAGTTATAACTGATTATCATCAATGCGGACTGTCAAAAAAGTTTTAATCAGGGGGCTTCGGTGATGTTAGCAAGCCTACTCTTTACATTAAAGATTGGAAGATTCATGGTAAATTCAATACAAATCCAAGCTGTGGTAATATATTCCTAACTTCGTCTTTAAAGTTTTAACAGTGTAATAGAAATATGCTGCATTTGCCAGACCTAGCTGGATAAAAATATACATGTGTATAGTTTCAGTAGCTTAAACGTTTAGATTTTTAACGACACATACAATTCTGAATTGTTTGTAAACTTAAAATGTTCTTTAGTCATCACAGAATGACTACATACATATCTAAACTATTAGTAAAACGAATTGTAAACATCAAGTTAGGCCATGTGTCTCTTATTTAACGTAACTTTTATTTGCTGAAAATTAGCTTCTAATGTTCTTAGAACCATCTTCCCCGCAGAACATGTAAAATGTATTTCAATCGAGCATCCAAAAGTGACTGGTTTGGATCTGGACTTGGTTCTGTTATTCTCATTTGCTAATAATTTAGTCCATATTTGCTTTAAAATCATTTCGTACATTTTGCAAAGGATAGAGGATTGCAGGAAACTCAATATTTTCTATGATTACTGCCGGACTTGCAGACTAGATAATAATTCGGAAGAAAAGTTTAATACAATTTAATTCGATCAGACCTTGCGTCTCTCAGTACAAGACTTTTCAGACACAAGACACTCAGTACAACACTTCTCACACACAAGACACTCAGTACAAGACTTCTCACACACAAGACACTCAGTACAAGACTTCTCACACACAAGATACTCAATACAAGACTTCTCACACACAAGACTATCAGTACAAGACTTTTCACACACAAGATACTCAGTACAAGACTTTTCACACACAAGACAGTCAGTTATAGACTTCCCACATACAAGACACTTAGTTATAGACTTCCCACACACAAGACATTCAGTACAAGACTTCTCACACACAAGACACTCAGTACAAGACTTTTCACACATACGACACTCAGTACAAGACTTCTCACAAACAAAACACTCAGTTATAGACTTCCCACACACAAGACACTCAGTACAAGACTTTTCACACACGAGACACTCAGTACAAGACTTCTGACACACAAGATACTCAGTTATAGACTTCTCACACACAAGAGTAGTAGGGTGGGGGTAAATAGGGACAAAAAGGGCACTTGGGGGACGTACGAGAGTTTAACATGGAGGGGGCACTTGGGGGACGTACGAGAGTTTAACATCGAGGGGGCACTTGGGGGACGTACGGGATTTTAACATGGCGGGGACACTTGAGACCCAAACGGGAGTTTAACATGGCGGGGGGGTCTCTATAAGGACAACGGGAGGGAGGGAGGGAAATAGAATTAATCTTTCTTGAAAAAGGGTGGTCCTGAGGAGGACCGTTGGAGGAATATTTTTGTTTTTATGTTAGAGTTCATTTTAGAGGTGGTTGGCACTTCCCTGGCTTTGCCCTGCATACAGGGCAGCTCCCCCTCCATGTTTCTTTACTTTGTTTGCATGGAGCTGTGAAGGCCGACGGAGGATGAGTCGCTTCTGGCTCCCAATTCTCCTTCTCCTCCATCATAGGGTGGGGTCTAATTGGAATTTTGTTTTCCTTCTCCTCCTCCTCCCTTTTCTCCACTTCATGAAGGAGGTGCCAGGCCACCTCTAAATGAACTCTAATCTGTCTCACAATTTCTATTGTGTTCATCTTGGTTGAATAAAACTAGATAGCTTAACCGGTGAAGACGTGGTTTTAATATACTAGAAGTGCGGACGTGAAGGAAAACATCCTTTTCACTGAACGCAATTTTTGGCGCCAATTTAAATTCGTGATATTTCAAACCGAGTACCTTGTGAAGATTTTAAAACCAGGCTTAGAAACAGGCGCTAGGAACCACACTAGCATTAAACCTGGACAGAATCCTTGCATATCTTTCAGCTCCGTGAGATCACTGCAAGATTTTCTGTTACTTTGAGCTTTGCAAACAAAATCTTCACACTTGCTCCTATATCCAAGGTTCAGTTCAAAATTTAACCACTTAACAATTTTATAATATCTCTATACTTTCTTCATATTTAAATCATACTCATTTGTACCCTTTATTTATCCTAACATTTATTTTTCCATTCTGGTGTTGGCAACTAATAACATATAACTTCATTTAAGACCCTTCACTAATCTAACAATTTGGTATTTTAACATATCCCTCCGTTTTTTGGTCTTTTGCTTTGTTGTCATTCATAGGAATTAGGGTTAATTTTCAACCCCAAACACAACAGTAAAATCACCGTGTTAGCTATTTTTCAAACCACATTTCCGTTTCACTAAGTAAGTAAAAATAAACCGGACGGAAATGGGCAAAGTTCACATGAAGAAACAAAAGATCCTCAGGAAAAGTCGGATCAACATGAGTATCAATCAAACCCCGCCAGTAACTCACATAGGTGCATTAAACACAGATAAAAACAGCAAAGTTTGGGAAAAAAGATTAATCTGCAATGAAAGCCAGTCCTCCCAAGATAACACACCGCCGGGGGTGTCATTCAAATTCAATAGGTCTCTAAACTCCAGTCACGACACCCCGGATATGAACGATACAGGGGTGTCATTCAAATTCAATAGGTCTCTAAACTCCAGTCACGACACCCCGGATATGAACGATACAATGCCCATGGAAACCACTGCAAACCCTACAACATCTACTCCCTACGCAAACAGTATGGACTCAGAATTGGATTCAGAGGTATTTATAAATTGGAACCCAAACGCAGTCGACTCTTATGACCAGGACCCTACACTACCCATATACGAATCATCGCCACCCACGATAATGTCGATTGACTACACTGGCTAGTGAACCGCCTTATATGCTTAACGCGCGGACGCGATGGAAAACATGGTAAGATTTTTTTTCAGATGATCGACAGGGAGATCATAGATAGATAGAGAGGTTTTTTAGATCGATAGAAAGAGAGAGAAAAGAACATATTCATTTTTTTTTTTCAAATTTCAATAAAAAACCACACAACACCATTTTTTTCAAACAATTCACAAAAAATGATATTTATTCAACAAGAACTATGTTAACAATTAAGAAGTAACTATGAAAATTTTTTTCAAACAGGAACATATTTACAAGGTTGACAACGTTGAGAAGGTAAAGTAAATGTGAAACTTTCTACATCGACATTATCATTTTGATGTACATTACGATGGTGAGCTAAAGACAAGAGATATCCATAACGTTCACAAAACCATCGTTGTACTTTAGCATCATTTCTAACATAGTCACTATCAAAATAAGTGAGTAAATGTTCTAAAGAATATCCAAGACTGCGTTGATGAAGATAATGAACACAATATTGTCCACACACCATTGAATCGGATCCTTGTAGTCTCACATTATTGAATCGAGTCGAGACGGCATTTCTTCTCATAAACTCGATAATGTCTTTTTCCAAAGGAGGTAATCCATAAGAATCAAAATATTCCACACCATTGTGATCGTTGGGAAAGTACACGGCAATCCAATGGCTTCCTGGTAGATGACTGTCGTCAGTATTGATGACATAAGCATGAACGTTTTTTGGTTTACGATGAGGTAGTTCATCTTTAGCACATACCACAGGATTCCAAGAAGAAGTATAGGAACTACGATTCAATAAGTAATGAAGTTCCCTGGTATCCATTTTTTTCTCCTTCTTCAACAACAGAAATATTGAGTCAGCAATGCACACCTGACTTTGAACTTGAATTGATCTGTCTTGTAATTCCAGGAAAATTTATCTCGGATAGGTTTTTCACTCTGTTCAATGAGTCCTTCGATCCGTTTGATCTCCTTAGGAATCAGTGGAGGAAAAGAAGAAGTCTGCAAGACTTTATACCACTGTGTCAACACGTCTGTTTCTGAGATGTTTGACCAGGCATCTTCCAAAAATTCATCCAATTGTTCTTCGCCTGTCAACATCAAACATTTGTCGTGTTGTATCTGACTGGGATGATCGGTTTGACATCCATAACATTGTTCTTTAATCAGTCTGTTAATGATGAATTTCAATTCCTCAGCATAACAGTCCACTAACTTTTGTTCTTGTTCTGGCCATCGAGAAGGATAAAATCCAACAAACTCAGTAACAACAGTATTAGTCTCTTCTTTTTTAGGTTCTGAACGAATGACTTCGTCATCATTATCATCCTCTTTGGTGATAGTAGTTGGTAACTGGTGAATCCCTTCACAAAATCCCTCATCTATTTCCATACGCTCTTCTCTGTTCTGCATCTTTTCTTTGTTTCTTCTTCTTCTTCTTCTAATAGTCTACAATGACTTCTCTCAAACTGTTGATCTCTAGAGTGTTATCAAACTCTGCAAACAAGACGACGTTCACTGTCTGGGCTAGAGGTTGACCAAACTGAAGTTCCACACGAAGTGGTCCTGATTTTATAGGGTGGAAATGTCCTTCATCGCTACCTTGGTCCGGAGTGAAATCAAAGCCCCACAAGGCATACCCTCCTGCAAAATTCTCGTATGTAATACCGTGGCTACAGTCGCGGTTTAACTGTCCTGTGGCTTCAAACAGGCTCAAGTAAGATCGCAAGTAAGTTTTTGCGTTGGCGTCAAAGTCAGGTTCAAAAGGTCTGGTACTCAAGGTCTTGCCATCTCGACTGACATCTAACTTGGTGACGTTAAAGTGCTGAAACTGGAACGGATTTTCATTGATGACTCCATTGAAGGCTGCATTAGAAACCATACCAATGAATAAACGTTTAGGGAGCTGTCCTTGGAAGATGTGATCTTCGACTATGGATCGGAGTCCAGCGGCTGCAGTAAAGGTTTTCACTTCCACACGTCTAAGAGGATACTTAGCAGTGGTTCTGCTCAAGGATTGACTGATGTCGTTAGCTACTTTGGGTAAGATTTCTACACGTCGTACGTAAAGTTTGGCTTCTTGGATGATGGGTTTTCCACTCGTTAGCATTAGCCATCAAATGGAAAGCGGCACTACTGCGATTCAGTCTCAGGCGTACATCAACTCCATTGAGTAAATACTTGTCTTGCAACCACATGTCCAAATGTAAACGATCCATCAATTCTAAACTTCGCCCTCTGATTTTCTTTCGACGGTCGTTAAATCCCACATTGTGGGAGTCTGCTGGAGTTATATCTCTAACAAGATGACCCTGACCATCAACAACAGCAGCAACCCTGGCCGGTACTGACAGTTCTGTGTCGTTGAACTTTTCCGAGGTGTCAGGTTTCCAGATCACTGAAGCATCCAGATGACTGTTCTTAGCTTCTTTTCCATACGACAAGAGATTTTCCAAGTAAGCACGGTAAGGGTAAGTATCCAAACTGCTGCTGATCAGTTTGTTATTCAAGTACAAATCTACTCCACTGAACAAAGAATGAAAAAAATTATTGACGGGAGCGACTCTGGAATCATCCGCAGGAAAGGTGTTGTCCGCCGTTTTCTTTACTTGAAGTTTCAGGTACAAGTAGGTGTTATTCAGATCGATGTAATCTTCGGTTTGTCCTTTGATTTCAAATTCGATAGGAGCTGAATCCGACAAAGACGATACAGGATGAAATTCTACCCATTGGGATTCTTGCATTGTCATCATGGTGGGACGCATAGAAAACAGTTCTAGTTCGGACTTGGTACATTCGCAAGAATCTCGGTGCATCATTTTCAATGGTTTAATAATCAAACACGTCTAATTCTCTACCAGTTCTTCTTCTTTTTCTATTCTTTCTGGAAGTACTACTACCGTGTGTTCTTTTATGAACTTTGAAAGGATTTCGAGCTTTTCGTCGTCGTCTCTTTCTACCTTGTCCTTGCTGCTGTGAAGTAATGCCAGAGCCTGAAGCGTGAAGCGTATTTATAGGATTTTCTCGGAGACCTAAAAGATCTTTACCAGTAGTCATCAACACATTTTTGCCTGCTCTCAAAAAGGCTTCTTTTGGATTTTGTTTGTCAATGAGGACATTTTGCAAAAATTCTTTTCCTTGTGTCAAAGCAGCATCTTTTAAGGCATGAAATCCTCGAGTGACCATCGGTTTCAAAATAGGAGCTACCGTCCGAAAAGCTGATTTTAACATATCTCCTAAACCATGTCCTCGTTGTCGAGGCACTCCTTGGTACACTGGATACATTTTTTTTTTTTTTTTGAGAGGAAAGTTATTAGAGAACGTGTTTTTTTCGAAAATGTAGTTTCACAGTGACTTTTCCTTGGTCAATGAATGGTACATCTTGTCCCAAATCTCCTTTTATACTAATCTGGACAGTGTCAAAATACGATTTACTCACTGAATAATAATGAGGGTGTACAAATTCACGGTGAATGTGAAATGTGTTTCCACCTTCTTCGTACGCACCATCATTAGTATCCACTTTGAAAGGAATGACTCTTAGTAAGGGAGCTGAGGTGTGTCCCACCACGCTGTACTCTACCACATCGGAGTACACATACATTAAATTTAATCCAATGTTCATTTCCACGGGGTCGCGAAAAGCTTCTGCAGATTCGATGTTGGTGCTGACAGGTGATAGATAACTTTTATCTTCGTTATTACCACCCAAAATTTCATACAATCCAGCAGAAAATTCAATAGTCATAAATCTTCTCTCCTGATCGGGGATGCCTTTTTCTTTAGCTTCTTTGTCTGACATCATGTCACCCGATTTTTCATCTTTCAGAGAAAATTCCATGTAGAAACGGCGTGCCACATCATTGTAATTGATGTTTACTATTTTTTTGTTCTCCATTAGGGCTTTACCAAATTGACGGTTAATGGTAGCCTCAATAGTGTCCACCAAATGTCGAGCATTAAAATAATACCCCGTAGGAATTCTCAGGGCATACACTGCATAAGCCCCTTTGGCTCCTACCCCTCCATCCCATTTTTTGAAATGTCCCCGCATGTCATTTTTATTTGTTGGGTCTATTGCCCAGATTTTAGGATCATCTTTTTCCAAGGAATCTTGTAGTTTTTTGTTCCTAACTGTCACGATGATCTGATTTGATCTTTTGTTGATGTTTGTGATTTTCGTAGGATGAATGATTTCTACCAAACCTACTTCCCAATGAGCATCGTGATCCAATTGGAGGGCTTGAGGTAATTTGGTGGTAAAACAACATAAGCTGTTGTTGGGAAACACATCCATGGAACTGTCACTAGGTAACGTTAAATAAAATTGGTCATTCATAGTTCCAAAGTAGTGGATCTGGTGGTGTCCGAGGTATCACTCAAGTGGTGGACAGAAAAAGAAGGATGTTCAAAAGGTTCCAAAAGAGGACTGGTAGTATTTTGGTGGTGGTAACTGGACGAAGAAGAAGAAGAAGAACGCCTGGCGTTATTGTGGTGACTGTTGTCGGTCGTGGTCGTAAATTTCAAAGAGGGACTAGGTAAAAGATAACCGATGCAACTGCTCAGTAAAATAGTCCACAATTGTTTGTCTCCTTGTTGTAAACTCAAATTAGCAATGGCTGCTCCGATGACACAAAACACTACAATGATTTGGCAGAAAAAGACGATTTGATTTTTAGGCACACGTTCTCCACACCACACCCAAAGCGGTTGTTTTTGTAAATCTTGAAGAGAAGAACTTCCCGAAGGAGGAGGAGGAGTTGTCTGAGTAGCTACTGTGTTGAATGGCATGTTATGAGTTTTTTTACTACTTCTTTTTCTTTTTATAGTCGACGACTTGAGAAGCTGCAATCCAAGAATCAAAACTAGGAGGATATCCTTTCCAACGAACTTTGACTTCTTCTACTCGTCGTTTACCTACTTTGCGTGTTCTTTGTTCGAGAATGCTTTCGATGTCGTACAAGGTATCTTCTTTTTTAGTCACTCGTTGTAACTCAGGCAAGTAAAATGTTCCTTTGAGTACTTCACCGTTCATGTCTTCCAATTTATAGACGGGAGGATCACGTCCACGGACGGGGGTAGTGACACGAAACAATTCGGTAGTCCAGTTAGGTAAATAACCTTTGTCAAAAGTACGTTTGGTTTTTCCGATACGAACCCAATCTCCCGTCTTTAATAACTTCAACAAAGGTGTCTTTTTCTTTTTTCTTTTTTTGATCTGGTGGGGTGAACCAAATAATTTATCAAACACTGACACTTCGTTTTCAGGGCTGACCTCTTCGGGGGTACATCCAATACTACGATGGTACGATTGATTGTACGCTTTGACCAAACGAGGTAACACGTCAATGTACTTGAGAGTATGTTGATGTGTAAAATATTTCCACATGCGTTCTTTCAAAGTTCTTTGAAAACGTTCCACGATACTGGCTTTGGTTTCAGGATTTTCGGTCGTAAAAAAATGAATGTGTCTTTGTTTCAATTCTTTTTGAAAAGCTTGGTTTAGAAATTCGGTACCTTTGTCCGTTTGCCATCGTAAAGGTTGACGTCCACTTTGTTTCAAGACCAATTTTAAGGCTCGTACCAATTCGGTACTGCTTTTAGAAGTCAAAGGCACGACCCAAGCAAATTTGGAAAACACGTCGATGGCACAAAACAAATATTTGTAACCACGATTGTAAGAAGCTAAATGAGAGACGTCCGCTAAATCAGCTTGCCATTGATGATCGATCCCTTCCACTTGAGTAGTACTTCTAGAAAATTTGCGTCGAATGGGTTTGTGTAACGTGTACGTCGATTGTTCTTGTAACCATCGTCGTACTTCGGGTAAACGTACACTTTTCAATTGACTTTTAGCAGCTCGATATAATTTTTGAACTCCTCCGTAACCAGCAGCATGGCCAGGATTGTAATAAATGGTAGCTAACAGTTTCTCCATGATTTTTTTTCCTCAAGAAGAATAAGTTAACCAATTTCCAATACTCTTTTCTTCGTGAGGTATCTTTTTGGATTGTTGTTCTTTACGTGTCCGACGTGCTACTGGGGTAAAAGTAGATGTGGTTTGAACAGGGGTCATCGGTTCTGTTTTGACTTCTTTCTTCACTTCTTTCTTTTTCTTTTCTGAGGATAAAGGGGTAGACCTTTTCTTTTTTATCCAATCTGGGGTGGCTAACTTTTTTATTTTTTTAAGAGGTGGAGTTAGTAAAAACTCTTCTTCTTCTTCTTCTTCTTCTTCTTCTTCTTCTTCTTCTTCTTCTTCTTCTTCTTCTTTTTCTTCTTTTTCTTTTTTGATAGTCACTTTAGGTTCGCTTTTCATGAGAGCCTTAAAATCTCTCAAAGTGGGTGGAGCTGTTTCGTCGACTGCTTTTTGACGAAAGAGTTGTAGACGTTGTAAAAGTTGACCGTACCGTTGGGTTTTTTCTGTTTCGGACAAATCGTTACGTTCCATCAGGGATTGTATTTCTTGTTGTAACTGAGACATTTCGTTGAGATTAGGATTGACTGGTAAATGAGGAATCCGTTGTTCGTTCCAACGATGAAATTCCATCCATCGTTTGTAAGGTACTAAAGTCAGTTTTCGTCCTTCCATTTCATTCAAAGGTACCAAAAAGGTGTGGTCATTTCAGAGAAGGGTGGTCCTTTTTATCCTTCTTTTTTTTTTATCGCATGACCCCTCCTAAAAGTGGTCCAGCAATCGTTCCTAACAAAGGAGCGGCTATTTTTAACAATGGTCCTATCAACATAGGTAGAAATCCACCTCGTTGTACCAACATTTTTTTCTTTTGTTGAAGACGTATTTTCTTTTTCACCATTTGACGAAGAACATTCCGATGTTTCCCTAATTTTTGTTTCTGTATCTTAGACAAAGGTACCGTTCCTTTTAACACGTTCAAACAACATTCACACACGGTATCGATGATTTCTTTAGGAGCTGTTTGAATGAGTTGTTTTCGCATGGGAGGTTTGGATTTGTTCAGGACAGACAAGACATCCCAATGTTTCGCTAGACGAGGGGGAAGAAGTCGTCCTTTTTTGGTGGTTTTCTTCTTTTTTTGGTGGTGTGAATGTTTGGGAGCCATCTTTTTTAGTCGGTAGAAAACAAGTCTGAAGTCTTTTAGCAGGGTACCCCTCTATTTTATACTGGAACACGTCTCCACTGATTGTCTGCACGACGTACCAACTTCACGACAGGTCTGACTCGACGTTGAGGTGTTTTCAAAGGACTAAATCGACTCAATTCTTGTTTGGATAAATCTACTAAACTTTGTAAGATACCAGTTCTTTCTTGGACTTTGGTTTTAGGGGATGGTACTTTATTGCTAGCTGCTGCCATGGCTAAATCAGTTGAAGTTGACGGTCCCGACGGGGTCACTTTTGAAATAGGTTTCCATTTTTGCATTAAATTAGGAAACACGGATCTTAAGTCTGGTTTGACAGGCATCATGGTAAAAGGTGAAGAAGATGTGGACGCAAAAGGTGACCTTGTTACTAATGGGGTCTGTTGTTGTGGTAGTGTTTTTTTCTTCCTGGTTGCAGAAGTACTTCTTTTCTTCTTCTTCTTCTTGGCACGACTTTTCTTTGGGGATTTCTTCTTTTGGGGGCTTTTCTTTTTTTTTTGGCTGACTTTCTTCTTCTTCTTCTTTTTAGGTGATTTGGGTTTTTTGGCTTTGGCATCATTAGGATCCCATTTCAAAAGGGAACGAATCATAACCCCTCCTAAAGAACCACTTCCACCAGGAGTTAAAATGATTTGTTTTTTAGTCCGTGAATCGATTCTAGGATCAGCCAGTTGTGACAATGCCGATTTATGTCTTTGAAAAAAACGTTGAGTTTGATGAGGGATGTGAATGATACCTTGTAGTAATTGACGTGCCGTCAAAGTAAACCATCGTAACACTTCTTTCAGACTCGCTTCTAACAAATGAGCACGAACTTGTGCATTTTTTTCACGACTAATGCCATACAAGGCACGAATCAATTTAGCCGAAGGATGCGATTGAAAGGAAGTCATCTCAAAAAGAGTGTGTGACAGAAATGACGTTGTAGGTTGTTTTTATAGTTTTTTTTAAAAATGGGCTGAAGGGGACGTGTAAATGACAGGACCACCTTCTTGACCCCAAGAGTGAAAGATACTGGCACGAAATCTCAAATAGTCAGGAGTGGTCGGTTTTAAGTCAATGAGTAAATACTCGTGAGGGGTTTGAGTGGCATCGTCGTACGCATAATTGAGCCAAGGAGCTCCTAACTGTTTGGCTAACACTTGTACTTGAGATTTGTCTCTGGGGCTTTTAAACAAGACCACGTAATGAGCATTCAAACTAATAGTTCGATGGGCTTTACTCTGTTGAAATAAATTTTGTGTTATGTACACAATACTAGCATTACGATGGTGACCTTTTCGTGTAAACCAAAGCTTAATTTCTTCTTCGTCTTCTCCTAACATGTCATCAAAAATAACTAAATGAGTTTGACTCACGTCAGACACAATTCCATCGTCTTCGTGAGGGATGCCTTCTACAAACGAAATAGGTTTCTCCTTGACTTTCTTTCAATAACGTGTAAGACGGTTGCCACTCTTTGTAACACCACACGATACGTTGAGGTGGACGATCAAACAAATCAGCTTTGTGTTCGATCAATCGTTTGACAAATTCGGTTTTCCCTGAACCACTCGGTCCAGCAATCAACATGTTAAATGGATGGCGCAGATACAAAGCATTCCAACTTTGACGATCTAACTTTTCGTCAATCACTTTCACCACAGAAGAGGAGGAAGAGGCAGACGAGGTAGAAGAAGAAGATGTAGCCATGATTGAGGTAAGAAGATTTTTGAGAAGAAGACAAAAAACCCAAGGCATTTTATACGTTTTCATACACGTTTATTTTTTTTGTAAAACAAACCAACCCACAAAACAATAACATATTTTACAAATTTGCATGAAGAAGTGAATTTGTGAGAAAATATACAATTAAACCGAACACGTACACAATTAAGACTATCACTAAAACAGCTAAAGTTCTCTCTAAACAAGAAAAGGAACAACAATTGTTTTGTGTCCAAGTCATGAAAGACACCACTGTTTGTGGTAACATTCTTCTTCTACTCGTCTTTTTTGAATTCACTGACGGTAGTGGTGGTAAAGAAGGGTGGTGGTGGTGGTGTTCCTCCTCAAGAGGTATTGGAACCACAGCAGTAGTGGTAGTGGTGTCAGGTACTTCTTCTTCTTCTTTTAGAGTTTCCCATGGAGGTTCCCATTTTTTTTTTTTCACTTTTAGAATGTTATCAATAAGTGGTTGCCAAATCTTGGCTGAACTGGGCCACTTCTTGTAACCAATATTGGAAACCAAGGTTTCTCCAGGGTCGTACATCTTTCCAATGGAAAAGTTGTTGGTGTAACTCACTAGCAGTACACACTTCTTGAAATGTTTTATGCACAGATAAAGTGTGACGAATGTCTTCTTCACATGGAAGTACGTCACTAATTTTCATCACCACTCTCAACGCTATACGTACAATGTTTCTTTCGTGGACTGATAAAATCAAGTTTTTATAGTCTTCTTCTTCTACTAAGTCCGAAGAAGAACACACGGTCATATTGTTTTTTGGTACTCAACAATTGAGTCCAAAACAACCACGGATCCTTCAAAAGAATCCAAGGCAAACACTTGTCCTCAAAAATAGTCCACAACGAATGTCCTGGAAAACGAAATCCAAGATAAGTAGTCACTATGACACATACCACATAACGTCCAAAATTCAATGGACACAGTTCTTGTATCACTTGTTTATAATCCTCTAAGGTCTGAATTTTATCTATGATTTCCTTCCACGGAATCCGTTTCACAACTGGTGTGTAGAGTTCAGGCATACCCACTCTTTTATAGTCAGGCAGTAACTGTGTCACAGAATCCGTTTCACGAGTAGTAAAGTGATTTGAGACGTGCCGCCTCCTCTTTATAGGGATCGATGGCTAAGGTTGGTATCTTGGGTGGCATGTTTTTATAGCCAGGCTCCCAAGGTTGGTACCTTTTGAGACAGTCTCCTTCAGGATAGAAGTTGTGATAGACGTTTCCCATGACCATTCTTCTATGCCCTTGAAAGAGGGTATAGCGTAAAAATCGAGAAATGACTTTGAGTTTACGTTTCATTTGTAATTTCACAAACTCTCGGTAAATCTGTTCGCGCACATTCAAAGGCATGACACTAATGTACTTGGGTAAAGTTTCCGATTTGGAAAGAAATACTTCTCTTTTGTATTCTTCACGATACTGGTGATAGTCATTTTTCAGAATCAAATTTCTGATGCGACGAAAGTAGCCATAGCCTTGAAATCGAGGAATCACTTGAAGTTTACGTTTCACTTGAATTTGAACCAACTCATTGTAAATCCGTTTTTGCAACTTTGAAGGCAAGTCACGAATGCGATCTTGTAGAGTAGGTATCTTGGTGACAAAATACTCACACACTAACCAAACGGAATCGGTAGGTAAAGGATATCTATAGGATCCAACACCAGTTTCAGTGATTATCCTATCTAATTTCAAAACACAAAAAGGTGATTTGTCTTCAGGAGACAGTTCTTCTAACAGTTTTTGGTATTCGTCTATGTTAGTCACATTTTTTTCCTTCACTTCCTCCCATGGAATTCTATATTCCACTGCTACATTGTAGGTAGCCCCCACCAATGTCTTAAATTGGGGATGTAGATTTTCATCAATGTCTGACCATTTGAATATCTTCTTAGCAATCAAATGTCTTATTGTATTCAAATACCATTGGTTACAACAAGTCTGTCGTAAAGGATGTAACTCTTTTTTACGTTTCAGTTGAATGTGAACAAATTCTTGGTAAATCCGTTCTCGTAGCTCCAAAGGTAATCCACGAATACGATCTTCTAAAGTAGGAGGAATATACTGAAAAATACGATCTTGTAACTCTAAAGGTAAACCACAAATAAGTTCATCTAAAGAAGAAGTATTCTTCTCCTCCATTGTATTACTTCTTGGTATCTGGTTCATCGTATCCGTATTCTTCTCGAGCCACTAAAGGTAAGAACTGACAATGCGGAGACCATCGAGCATGTTCGATGTCAGCTAAGTCGTAAGGCTCCCAATAGCAAAGTCTCACACCGCAACTGAAACACTTTACTTGATCTCCAACTCCCACGTAAAAAAAATCCAGATCTGGCTAAAGCTTCGGGTTTAGGGCCATTTAAATATTTTGGCCACTTGTCTTGGAACGACTCGAGACGATTTTCATACTTGGAATAGCCAGACACAGCCAAGGGTATCATCAATCCATTAGGTCTGCAGGGAGTACCGTTTTGTGTACGATTAGTAAAACATAAAGGGCGTCCTGCATCTTTTGAGTTGGATCGACGGTGAGTGACTGAATCCACGATGTCACAACGTACGGCATCGGTCTCGTCATGGCATGGTTCAGCATCACACTCAAATTCCTCAAAACTGGAAAAAATACTCATCTATTTTTTTTTCTTCTTGCTCGGTTCACGTGAAAAGTCAGAATGAAGGTTAGGCTTGGAAGGGGTTCCTTTTTTATACCTGTCGACTGTACCATCCGAAAAGTATTGTAAGGTGATCGGTGGAAACGCTAAAGAAAGGTAAGCACAGTTTGGTGACCATCTGGTATGTTCCACGATAGCTGAATCTTTAGGACTCATGCGAATGCTTGCACCACAACTGAAACATTTCACTAAACTTCCCTGTCCAAAGTAAACAAATCCTGCTCTGGCTAAAGAGATGGCTGTGGGTAATCGATCCCCTTTAGGCCATTTTTTAAACGTCTTCAATCGGCTGGTACAATTAGCATAGTCAGGCAAAACCCATGTTGTTGTTGTTGAAGACATCTTTTCTGTTTTTTCAAGAGGAGGGCTTCCTTTTTTTTATACTTCTCCAAATCGGCGTGTCCGTAAGGTAAAGTAGTGTGATCTGGAAGTCTCACTCTTTTTTGGTACACGATACGATACACTTTTTGAACAGGTCGAGTCACGATTTTATGATTTGGTAGGCGAACAATCTTGTGAGGTTCTAACGTAGCGACTTGAAAATCTTTCACTTGTCCAGACAACAGAGCATTTTTTAAAACCTCAAAGTTCACGACTTGGTTAGTTCGATAGTTCAGAGTCAATCCTTTGACTTTACAGGAGGTGTGAAGTTGACCTTGAGGGTCTCGGTATCGGTACCCATAATTTTTAGGGCCACCGCTAGCAAAACTCAGGATGGTATCTTGAGGGTGCTCGTCTGTCCAGGCTCCTAATCGATCTCCTTGAATGGTAGGGTGGGGGCAACCGGGACGATGAATGTAAATGCAACTGTCAGTATCGAAATACAGAACACGATCTCCCAAGACTTCTAATGCTTCGTCATACAATTTCAAACGAGCATGAGCAGTCACGTAGGCGGCAATGACTACGTTACTAAACTTGTCAGGTTTCACAAACTTGGGTTCATCTTCAAAATTAACAATGATCAAATCCTCACGGACGATTTCAACGTGCTTGACTAGAATACTTTTGTCGTCCACCAGTTTAAAGTAACGATAAGGATCGTCCACGTATTCCGTTTTGGGTAAGATCGTACGTTGAGCCATTTTTCCCCCACAAACAATTCAACATCACTTTAGCAAACGATCTTTTTCCTTCATTTTTTTCTACCTCTTCTAAAGTGATGCCTTCGATGTCACGGTATTCTTCTTTGAATCGAACTTGGTCTTCGGGAGTTTGACACCACGAAGGATAACCACTAGCTTCTTGTTTCAGTTTAAGAAATTGGTTCACGTACCCCGAAAAAATGCCTGGATGATGAGTGGCGTCGTCCTTTTGGTATTGGGCTGTCGTTGGAAAGTGCCAAATTTCATACACGTTCAATAAACGGTATCCACGATCCAATGCCCGAAACAATTCGGCACTGACCCACGTTCCTATCATCGACCGTTCTTCCTCTGTGTGGTGACAGGAATGATCTTGGTTACACATTTCGGCACACGTCCGACATAAAGGAAACATCAATTTTCCTTGACAATGGCAAGGTAAGATGGGATGAAACAAGTTTGTGGGAGGTAAAACTTTACATTTGATCAATCCTTCGTATTGACGAATGTGTTCCACGTCGATGTGCTCTGTTAAAATTTCAGGGTGTCCGGTAGGAAAACGAGCATATTTACACACCCAAGGATACAAAGAACACACGTCAATGTATTTGATTTCTTCTCCTTGGGATTCGTTCACGTCGTACAATAATCGAGTAGCATTGGTTCGTCCTCCAAATAAACTGTGACGTGGATCTAAAGGTTCAATGTCGGCTGCGTCGTAACTTTGAGTGATGGTTTTTAAATTCAGGATCGATTTTCAAACGTCGATCGTACTCGTGTTCCCACATTTCTATCACTTCGTAACCTTGACTTTCTAACTGAAGTCGTCGTTGACAAGTCTGTTCATATAACTGATCCATGGTAGAATCTGAATAAGGACTTTTCATGTTTCGGTCAGGATAACAAATAGGGCATCCGTGAAACAAACATCCCTGAAACTCATACACAATGTGTGGGTTTTCTAAATCCCAACCATCCACAGAATAACCTCCAATCTTTTTTTCTCCTCCACCGTTTCTAGCATGTTGTATCCATTTGTCTTCTTTTTGACATAAGTAATGAAGCCAACGTAAAGCTTTGACCGAATATTGACGACTAGCAAAAATTCCCGTGTTGGAGTCAATGATGGCGAGTTGGTTTTCGGGCATGAAATGTTGTCTGTAGACTAAGGAACAGGCTTTAGGTAAGGTGGATGCCTCTTTCAAAGGATCGACCTTTGCACTATCGAGAAATAACTCTCTAAATTTTCCACAACAACGTCTTAAAATATCTACATCCGATCGACAATATTTGAGCATCTCTTCTTGAAAGTCAAAGGGATCGTTCTGGTGAACACGGTACCAAGTGTGAAAAGCTTCTCGCTGTTCGGGTCGCATTCCATCGGGGTCGTAATCATGAAGGTCAGGTAAATGAGGTAGGACGGCCTGTTGATTAGCTTCCGTGTTAAAGAAGTGAGGAAAGTAACCTTTGGCCATTTCTGTCATACCAAACGTTTTTGGCATGCGACTCAAAGGCATGGCTAAATAACTCATCGAATCTTTGAATTGAACTTGTCCTACTTTCATGTAGATGAGCTTTTTTCCATTCATGGTGACTTCAGGACGTTCGGTTCCATGGTTCAAATAATAATTAAGTAAAAACTGTCCATCGTATCCCGAAAAATTGTGAGCTATGACGGTCGCATACCGATGACAATCTCCGTAACGATGAATGTCTTCTTCGCTCCAACTGTCGTGGGTGGTAGGGTCTAAAACCCATTCAGCAAACTCCGACAAAGTATTCACTCCACGAAAGATTTTTTCACGTCCTCCTGGAATCCTACTACAATGAGGACAGTGAAAATGAATCGATTCTTGAATGCACTGATCACAAGCCCTATGGGCTACACAAAAATTAGGAATGTGAGTGCCTGTTTCTTGCATACATTCAAAATCAAAAAAGATGAAATCTACTTGTTTCTTGTTTTTCTTTATTTCTTCTTTCTTCTCTATCTTGTCATGCTTTTGAATAAAACATCGATGATCAAAATCGACGATCTGATGACAAATAGAACATTTTTTCTTGCCAGCACAAACGTGTCTCTTGGAGTTGTTGGAACGAATCAGCTGTCCACACGTAGAACACGATTGTAATAAGTCACAAGCACATTTTTGTTGTTGTCCTTGGGTCTTGCGATGTTGTTGGTAACAAGTAGGACTGACAAAACGGCGTCGACAGGTTTTACAATACATGTGATGTTGTTGTGGTTCAGGAAGGCATGGTGGGTCGGATAAACAACCTCGACATCTTGCTCCACAACCAATGTGTTGCTCCCGACTATTACACCCTTTGTTACATTTCTCACAGAAGTAAGAGCATCCCAAAAATCCAGTAATACTGGTAATGGTATCAAAATGTTCTTGATGGTGATATAGATGAATGTATTTTCCCTCAGGAAAATCAGGGCCTCGAAACAATAGAGCTCCACGCACTTCTTGAGGGTGAACTTTTAACGTATAATGAGGAGCCAAAACATCTTGAAGTTGCTGTAATTGAGAAATACCACATACAGTCTCTTTAGGGATCCCTGCTTGTTTCAACAAGAGTTCTGCTTCTTTTCGTTGTTTGGGTCTGTTAGATTTTCTAATGTTCATCCAGGCTTTTTTCCATTCTTTGCTCTCATTCTTGTTAGCATAGGTACGACCCACCACAATAGCTCGAGCTAAGCACATTGAATCTTCAGTATTGTTAATTTGGACGACACTTTGTTTGGTAGTACGAAGATCATCCACCAATAAAGTTTTTCTACTTCGTCCACTTCCTCGAGGTGGAGAAACATGGGTCATGTAAACGGTCGCCTTTCCATCGGTGAGGGTAAATTTGTCATTGGATTGTTGTACATGTTCTATTTTAGACATAACTTTGTCTGGCGTTAATTCTGCCGGGGTACTAAATTCAATCCAAACAGGACTCTTCAATTGATTATGATGAATGGCTAGTCTCAAGCGATCGTCTTCTTTGGCTCCACATTGCCGTTTTAAGTTCTGTAACACAGATTCCCACAAATTGGTAATGAACCGCGCCGCTTTCTCTGGAGGTACTTGAGACTTAAAGTCTTTGAAGTGTACTGTGTGAGTATACGCAGTGGTCCTAAATTTTCGAGAAGTGATTTTTTGTGTCTCTCGAATCCGATAGTAATTTTCAGGAGCCACGGTAGCGGTAGCGGTAGCGCTAGTAGTAGGACTTTCTTGGTCAGGGGTTCTGGTGTTGGTAGTAGTAGTGACTTTGGTTTTGGAAGTTTGGGTTTCAGGTTGTTGTTCACTCATTTCGTCTTCAAAGTCACTGGCATGGACTTGAGCCAGTAATTCCTCTAAGGGTGTTTCAGGAGGCACGGAATACCTTCGTCGCCGTGGCTTCTTGGTTTGTTCTTGTTCTGGTTCTGATTTATCATGGTTTGGGCGTGATCTTTTCATCTTGAACTCTGATTTGAAAACTGATTGAGTTTTTTTAACCCAGGTACCTTTATATAGAGACAGAAGAGTATATAAAGAGAGAGCTTCTTACCTTCAGAATCAGTCTTTGGTGATCGAACTTTCAAGCTGTCAAGATGGAAGAGTCAAAAAGAAAAGATCGATGTCACAATAAAGGACATACTCCTGCTTGGTATTATTGGAATTATCTAGCTAAAGAAAGATCAATAATAGATAAAAGACAAGATACTTGCTATATCTGTAAAGAGAAAGGACATTGGGCTACACAATGTCCACAACGGCAACACCAAAACAGAGATAAAAGTGAAGATACTTGTTATATCTGTAAAGAGAAAGGACATTGGGCTACACAATGTCCACAACGGCAACACCAAAACAGAGATAAAAGTGACGATACTTGTTACATCTGTCAAGAGAAAGGACATTGGGCTCCAGATTGTCCCAAACGTAAACATCAAAAGATAGACAGAAGAAAAGATATCTGTTATCATTGTAAAGGACCAGGACATTGGTCTTATGAATGCCCTCAGAAAGAACAAGAAGAAGAACAAGAAGAAGAAGAGGAGAGGGAGGAAGTGAATTCAGAATTTACAAACCTAGAAGAAGAAGAAGAACATATCATCAAGAAAGGTAAGAAGAGTGTAAGAAGAATGGAAGACAGTGAGAATGAAGATGAAGAAAAGGAAAACAGGATTCCTATGAAGAAAAAGAAACACAAGAGAGACAAAAGTGAGAAGGAAGAAACTCCAGTGTTTAAATTCAAGCCACACAAGCATTACAGAAAGTGAACTTTGTTTTTTCTTGTGTGTGATTTTTTTGGTGTTATATGTTATATTGCTGAATTTATTTTGTAAAAGAAATTGGATGAATACACCAGACTGGAGAGAAAAAAAGTAAGTGGTTTTGTGTTATTTTGTTTTAGAGTAGAAATGCACGCACGCACGCACGCACTCACTCACACTTGTACTATGGTGGTAGGATTTTTTAAAGTTTTAACTTGATTTTTTTTGGCAATTTGATTTCTTTTCTAGAAATCTGGGTGGCCCTTAAAAGGACCGTTGGGTTGTTTTGTTTTTGGTTTTCAAAACAAAAACTTTCAAATTAACTTCAAATGCCGTAGTCCTTTACCACGACCCAATCCATATCCTGTTAATGCTGCTGCTACTGATGGTGTTTTCATTATGGTGGTAGTCACTGGTGGTGGTGGTGATATTGGTAACATGGGTGGTGGTGGTGGTGGTGGTGGCATCTCACTAGCACTGGAAGGTTTAGAAGAAGAATGTTGTTTAGCCCGTGATGGTCTTTTCCGTTTAGGTGGTTGATGAGTTAAAGAATACTTATAGAAATTAGTCATCCATTTTAACTCATATAATACCTCTTCTAACAGACTTACAGTTCTTTCTTGAAGACTGAGGCTTTCCTTTCCTGTTTCCTTCTTCTCCTCCTCTTGTAACTGCTGCTGCTGATGTCTGATTTCTTCTTCTTCTTCACTTTGTTTTCTTCTCTCTTCTTCTTCTTTCTGTTGTTGTTGAAGAAGAAGAAACATTTCTTCCTCTTCCCGTTGCTTTTTTACAAAATTTTCCATCTCTTCCATTTGTCTTCTTTTAAAATCATTCACCACCATTGTTGGTACAGTAGTAGTAGTAGTAGTATTGTCAAACTCTTGATTTAGTAAATCTAACTCAAAGTCTTCCGGCCGAAAGTTCAATATTGCCGCAGCATTCATTATCGTTGTAGGATCACTCCAATACATTGATGTAGTACTTGTCTTTCCAGTCTCCATGAAGGCTGTCGAAAAAAAGTAATAAACCTCCCTACGAACGCTACGATACCTTTATACCCGAGATGACGTCACACCTCCGCTTTCTTCCTATTGGAAGAAAACCGAACCGACTTGTAACACGTGTTTGGATTGGTAGTTAATTTGGATCCATTTCAATCCGATCGTAAGGTATATATACAACCGCTCGTTTCATAAATGCTTCACCGGTTTTTCTCCAAGACGACCAATCCTAAAAACAAAATCATGTGGGTTAGTGTAGAATCCTCCAACATTGTTTCAGGAATGCTGTTTAATCCAGCATTCCTGATGTATGTAAAAGCATCATGGACTAAAACCAAAATTACGGATACAGCTACATGGTATCGACAAAGTTATGTGGAGAGACAAGGTTGTCTAAAGAGGGTTTTACTGTATGGCCCCGAAGTTCGAAGAAGTTTAAGAAGAAAAAGAAAACCCTCTAGGAGATGTTCTTGTTGTTAAAAAATCCAAACAACAACAATAACAATAAACAAAAAAGGTCCTTTTTAGGACCAGCCATTTTTCAAGAAAAGATTAATTATTTATCAATATTGCCTATATAAGTGTGTGTTTTTTTTATATGTTTGTCATGTTTTTTTTGTTATAGTCTACCCCTTCTCATACAAAAAAACCCTTCTCACCATGTATGTTATGTGTGGTGTGTGGGTTTTTTTTCGGGAAAAAAAGGGGAATGTTTTCCATCACGTCCGCGCTTCTCACATATAAAGCGGTGCCTTCCACAGTTGCGCCATTCACACTTCACACTGAAGAATGAATACAGTAGAATTGTTGCAGGAAGCTTGGGATAGGATGGTGGATGTTGAGTCGTTGATGGAAAGGTTGGAGTATTGGTGGAGATATCCTACCACCAAACCATTTGTCACCAGCCAACTAGCGGCTCTTATTTCAGCGAGGAGGTTGGTGAATGATGTTTTGGTGGAGGAAAGAGTAAAAACTTCCTCAACCCCTTGCCGTGTGGGGTTCATCAAGAGAAGTCTGGATTTATTGCATGAAGTGGAGAACTTCCTTCACCTTGTTCAACAAGATGAATGGTTGTATCCACCCGCCAGTAACGCCAGGCGAGAAGAGGTGAACCTTCACATGGTGAAGGAATTGTTAAAGAAAGTTTTAGAAAAGGAAGTAGCTCAAATTAAAATCTTGTGGGCTCTTGAACGCTCCAAGAAAGAACAGGCCAGGAAAGAAATGGAGTTTGAACGCCTGAATTTAAATTGGATGAAAATCCAAGATAAATTCAGGCGGATGAAACATCCTGACTGGCTACCACCAACACTACCAACCAAGAAAAAAAGATCCACCACCTTCATAAACTTTTTTACTAAATGTTGGAGGAAATAAAAATATTCCTCCAACGGTCCTCCTCAGGACCACCCTTTTTCAAGAAAGATTAATTCTATTTCCCTCCCTCCCTCCCGTTGTCCTTATAGAGACCCCCCGCCATGTTAAAATCCCGTACGTCCCCCAAGTGCCCCCTCCATGTTAAAATCCCGTACGTCCCCCAAGTGCCCCCTCCATGTTAAACTCTCGTACGTCCCCCAAGTGCCCTTTTTGTCCCTCAATACCCCCACTATACTACTGTTGCTTCTATTTTAAAAATAAAAATAGTAATATTTCATTATTATGGCATAGTACATATTTTTTCATATCTGACAAAGTGAAAATATTGCATAATTATGAAATTTGTCTTATTATTTAAGCATTAAACTAACAAGGGTAAAATTTTTTAACAGTATCATCAGAATTGACTTTAGAAACATGAAACATTCAACATTAGAAGTTATACTGAACTGACCGCCCTCCACCAACCCTAACAAATAATATATCATGTCAATGACTTGAGTATTGTGGATACTTTCTTGACCTTTCATTCGTGTTATTACCCTTCTGAGCCACCTTAGAGACAAATACTCATTTACCGCGACATTGTCCTTTTAAAAATAATGGCTGTCACCTGGCTTGCTGATGAGCGGAAATGAACTCTAATCTTTTAAAGGACTAAGAATATAAAACAACAACAGAATTATAGTCAGATCAGTCTTTTTAATAATTTATAACAGTTCAATTCATTAGTACCGCGAGATTAGGGAATGCCGGTATATATATATATATATATATATATATATATATATATATATATATATATATATATATATATATATATATATATATATATATATATATTCGGTTGTGAACAGAATACTTCTTTCAAGTTTTTGGCAGAGCTTATTCACCCTAAATATGAGGCTGTCGCGGACAGATCCTGCACATCTGGCTTAAGTTACTTGTGATTCTAAACTGGGCACCACAGGTCATCTGGAAAAAAATATTTCACTTACAAGCAACTGTAGTAATGAGCTAACAAATCTTCATATTTATCCTGGCACTTTTTACAGACCGCCAGTGATTATGAGATCACGTCCATCTGGACGTTCAAGCAACATTTTGCACAACTATTCTTGCACCTTTCAAGATAGAGTCCAAACCTTATTATATGATTGCGGGTGGTCTGTAAGTGTGCACTACGGCTTTAAAATTCTTATGCAGACCCTTGGGGTTGGCGAAAGTTGTTGGACGTTTTAAAAAAAAGAATTGTAAATAACAATATCAGACTAACATGTCTGACAACTGAAATCTGGGACAACTGACTAGCGTTAACAAATGTCAGATGAGGGTTTGAATAGAATATCTAAGTAATAACCCAGGGGGCATACAGTTGTGACCTCTGGGTCAGGGACACAACTTAAGATATTAGTTAAGATGATCCCTCTATGTACTCTTCTTAGGCATAAATCGATTAATTGATTGATACAACTGTCATTGCCATTGGGGACATAGTTTTCCACCCTATAATCACACACACACACACACACACACACACACACACACACACACACACACACATATATATATATATATATATATATATATATATATATATATATATATATATTAAAACACGAATTCAGATATACACTTGGATCTATTCGTATCTAAAGTAGATTGATCATTGAATACAGCTGCAGATTGATCATTGAATATAGCTGCAGACCTTGGTCCGTGGGTCAGTGGGCTTGACAAAGCAGGGAGCATATTATTATGATTATTAGTAGTATTATTTTGGCCACACACTGTGATATAATCGATTCATTACCAGTTACCTGAAAACCTGAGGATGCCCACCAAGTCGTCCTCTGGATAAGGTAATTGCTATCATAATCATTATTGTCGTCATTTTGTCGTCAGTAGTAGTAGTAGTAGTATTAGTAGTAGTATCATTTATGACATAAACATCACACATGCAATCATCTTTGAAGGTGATATTGTTTAAGTATCAAAATGAGAATGCCTTTTCAAATTTTGATGTTAACATTTTAAAGATGAGGTAACTTAGAAAATTACAAAAACAATTGTGGAGGATTGGCCGTAATTTTGAATGGAATAAAATGGAACACTGTGTCTACCCTTTTTCGGCCTCGGCCTTTCTGTTGATTACCGATAAAATGAATTCCGATTTTAATGCATTGTAAATGTATATATAATGTCAGGATGGTGCTTTGAACAGTTTATTTGTTATGACCCAGGGGCAAGATGTCCCCAGGGGGAATGGAGATACCGGAGAATCAATGCTGCTCGCTTAAATGACTTAGGCTGTTAATGTCGAGAACGTTTATACAAGGTTATAATGGAGGACCTCAGTGGTGTCCATACTATGACCCAGAGCATTGACACCAGGGGTTAAAGGTAACCCCAGTTACCAAAGCTGTCTGCAAAAGATAATTCCCCTTTGAAATTCCAAGTAATTATATAAATACACTTTTAGAGTTGGGCTATTAATAGTGGAAGCTATTCTGATTCCACATTAGGCGCAGCAAGTTCGCTCATACTCTTATTGGTAATCTTAGTGCTATCGGCTTGCACAAACTTTTGTTGTTGCCGGCGACGAAGCCAATATGAGCATTGTTAGGTCTCGCATTTACCTGCTAAAAGGAAGAGAAAATAAATGAAAATTTTCCTATGAAACAACTGTCGATGAATACTTCTCCTTTCATCAGCATCTGTCACAAAAAGGTAACCAAACATATTCAGTATCGAAATCGAGCCAGATAATCGTGAATGCCCGTCTTAATAGCTATCAAAGTAAAATGTAAAATATTGGCCATTCCCCAAAGACCTATTTAATTATCCAGTAACCTGAATCGTGTAAAACTGTTTGGTCCAACTGATGAAAAATCAAATTTCAGTAGCACTTCCTCAGACGAGTTCTTACAAGTGCATTGAATAGTAGTAAAAATCTACTTGAATCTCTTGAGAGCCCGTCAAATGTGAGCACATATTCATCAGAAAATCACTAAGAGGACATTTTGACCTTTTCCTTCTTTATTGTGCCGAGAAAATAGAGCAGTTATTGCTAGCAAATAGTAATCCATATCCATTTAAAAAACCTAGTTTTTGTTGGTTTGAACCGAATATAATAGATGCATCCGTTGGGATAAGAATTTGGTCCAGATCTAGTGTTCGATTTCAAAATGCTTCCTGCTAAATTGAATAACGGGTGAATGGGTTATTCATTGGCTGTTAATAAAAGACTCAGGATGAATACAACTGGCCTGTCAAAGAGTTTCCTGCTTTTGATGAAACATATATTTCAATCTTTCGGCTACGAATTGACAGACATAGCAGTTGTGGATTCTTAACGAAAATTACATCCAGGCTGAAGCCATATATAATTTTCATTTTGTAAACTGATTGATAATAATTGCAAAAAAGTTTTGAAACAAAAGGTAGATTTCAACTCGTGCATAATCATATTTTGAGATTTGTGCTCGGAATCATATGTCTTTTCGATTGAAATTTTAAATCAAAGACCCTCCACTTTATGCAGCCTAGAAAATAGAATTAGGAACATCGTACGAATCAGCTCTGACCCCTCTGACATAAAAGTGTACTCGATTCCAAATCTTACTCGAAAATAGTCCAACCAATCAAAAATCTGCATTTTCCAATCTCGAATAATATTTCCGTGTCTGGCCACTCTGTTATAAAACTTGAATATCTGCAGTAAGATTCGGAATCGAGGAAAGCTTTATAATGGAGGGACTAAGAGTATGATTTTGTTACTCCAAATGCTGAGTAAAGTGTTATGATTGAGGTGCCAGCAGTATGATGTTGTTACTCCAAATTTTTAGTAAAGTGGTATGATGCCGGGGCCAGGAGTATGATTTCGTTGCTCCAAATGCTGAGTAAAGTTTTACGATACAAGTGCCAGGAGTATGATTTTGTTACTTTAAATGCGGAGTAAATTTTTAGGACGCATCGGCCAGGACTATTTATAAATATTATCAAGTCATTGTGTCAGTAATTATTTACACATCTCAACGATCAACCTAGAATATGATTTCAAAGATCCGTTTTAACAATGGCATGTGCCCTTCCAATCTCTCTCTCTCTCTCTCTCTCTCTCGCTCACCAAGATTAGAAACACAAGCTGTGTGCAAAATTTAAATCAAAGTACATGAACTTCCATTTGCCATTTTTATTTTTGTATGTAAAGCGTCGCACCATTACACTTGTATTCGAAATACGCCTAACATGTAGCATTTCTTCATCTGCTTGGTGCAAGTCCGATAAACACTTTTCCGCGTTGATTGCATGGGAGTGTAATCATAGAGGAAGTATAATCATATGATCGTACATTTTGTTCTCTTTTATAAGCATACTCCACAAATACTAAACGATACACTCACATTATCTAAACACACCATAAACAAGTGGCAAGTAGGTTAATCCGAATGGTATATGCCAAAATATTGCCGATACATAGGAACATATTCAAGAATATGTAAATAAACATAGGTTATTTTATACAATCTGATCCTTCAAAGTGTTATCATATTCTTTATTTGATTTTAATATGACAATAATAGTCTTCTTCTTCTTCTTCTTCTTCTTATTATTATTATTATTATTATTATTATTAAGGTAAGCTTTTAACAAACAGAGCAGTGATGTCCGGAAAATCGTTATTTTGTTGCGAGGTTTGCAAATTCAAACAAAATAGCAGCATCCATTACAATACGAATCTGATTCGGATATTTTGCTTGATTTATAGACATTTCCTTCCAGTAAATGATGAAATAGATTTTAGATGTTTTCTGAATATAATGCCGCCACGTTTCAACTAAAGAAATTAAAGTTGTCACGAATACGTTTTAGCAATTTGATCCAGATGTGACAGACGAAGAAAGAACGGCATGTGCAATATAAATCTCTTTCCACTTCTTCGTACTAAAAGTAACGTAATTCACAAATATCGAAAATAGGTTCAGAGCATACGCTGAAATGATAAAAGGAATACCAATGACAAGTGTATCGTTTAAACATTTGTCGAGGAATTTTCCCTTTATAGCAGCATTTACTAAAATAAAAATTAAGGCATTCTGTATAAAAAGAAATGCACAAAAAAAAAAAAATACAAATACCTATTAACTGTTGATGCAGCATGCTTATCAATTTGCTATAAAAGTGGAAGGAATTGACCATTTATCAAATGTCGTTTCAAATTTCCAAACAGCTGGGTCCGTTAAAACCGTCAAGTGCCCCACCTATAGATGAAAAAACAAAATTTCTATAGCACAACCACAAAAGAATTGTTGCTAGTAAAATGAATAATGTCGAAATGCTACTTTGTTCTCTTCTGAGCCGGATGAATATGATCACATACGGTCCAGAAAATCATAAATAGAGCGGACGCTTTTGACTTTTTGATGCTCATTGTGCGGAATGAATTGAGCAAATATTGCTGAAAGATAATGATCTCAATTCCCTCGCCAGACGATTCTCTTTTCTGAGAGTGCAAATTGAAATGTATGATATGTATGTATCCATATACACACAAACTTAGGAACGAAGCGTATTTGTATTTTAAGGTTTAAATGTGAGACTCTCAATCGTAAAGAAAACAAAGGCATACCTTAGAACTGCATGAAAAGGTACACACTTGTCAATTGTTGGTAATCTATGAAGCAGAGATGGCAATTTCAAATTAAAAAAAAATCAGAATGATAGGTGGTTAATGACACGAAAGAATTGCGGGAAAGAGGTGATGGTTGAAGAGTAGTGATGAACAAGAGACTTACACTATCATCTTATTGGTCAGCTGTACTTATTAAGCACAGAAAATTACTCTTATTAGCAGAGGAATTAATGGGAAGATCAACGTTATTGCCCATCGTAAAAAATTGTAACAATGACTAGACTGGACATATTCAGTACAACCAACTATGAAAATAAGGTTTTGTTCAAATAAATAAGTATCTGATTAGACCGTAAACTTAATAATAAAGTGGTTGTATTAAAAAAACAAAGTTTTGATTTTACAGGACATTTCATGTTGATGCCAAGGCGTGGTTATCTCTGTTCTAGCGACAGGTTTCTTAGGTGGAAGACTTGATGTAAATTTTGACGTTTTAAGAGTAATTTACATAAAAGCTTGTGCGAAATCCCCCCCACCCCTACCCGTAAGTTTCAACAAATTTCACTGAATCGTCTCTTTTTGAAGACCACGCCTACTTCAAAGTGATGAAGTGTTCTTCGACGGAATATCATTCAAAGTCAAAATTAAACGCAAGAAGACTTAAACGATTACTGTCGTTTTCAGAGACCCGTTTTAAAATAAGCATATGCATGTGGCCAACTCACCGTTTAAACTCTTGCGTGCAGGCGCGCTCTCTCTCTCCCTCTCTCTCCATGCACCAATGATCACCCATATTTAGCCATTGCTCTAAAACAAGACTGCTTTTCACGTGTCGATCCAAATCCAAGTACGTAATCTTTACATTTTCATTCATCTAGGTAAAAAATCGTAACTTTATATTCGGGAAACCTTTAACATTTTACACTTCTTCTGCCGGAAGCAGTTAAGATTATCACTCTTCTCGATTACAGATGGATGAAAAGTGTAATCGATAAATCTCTCTCTTTATTAAGATTCCACACATATTAATGAATACAAACACGACTCGTACATGAAATTAAAACAAAGAAAGCGGAAAATTCAGACAGTTGCCAGTAAACGTTGGAATCTGGAACGAAGAGATGCAATAGGAAATTATTTTCTACCTATTTCTTGCAAACGAAAACAAGACATTTTGAAATATTTCAATTATCACAGTAATACTTCTTCATGCAGTTAACATGATGTTGATAACAAGAGATATTAATATATTCTTTTTTCTTTTCTGCTACTATTTCCACCGATACTGTTCTACAGCAACTATTACAAGAATTAAAACACCACTAGCATCAACAACTGCAGCTACTATCACCACAACTTATTTCGAGCACAACCTTTCCAAGATGTGAAAATAAAAACTTGTTTTCATTTTTTAATGGTAAAAAATACATATTATGCAAATAAGAAATTGAAGAAATTATCTCTAGGATATACGCTATAAGAAGTGAAGGGGTTATGTATTATAAAGTTAATTATGTCCAGGAATCTTTCCCATTTTATCAGCATTTGTCGCAGAAAACAAAAGAAATACAATTTTGCATCAAACAATAAATTCATGAATGGTCATGTGCTTGTGATCTGAATAACACTTTAAACTGGTATCAAATTGCAATGAAATCATAATGGGTTCGCTATCAAAAGGACTTTTTAATTTTCCAACAATGCCAGTTTTTTTAATGAAGTCAATTTTCTGACAATTGATGAGAAAAAGCAAATTTCTATAGCACTTTCGCAAACACTTCTAACCAGTGTTATGAATAATATCAATAAGCAACTCATGTCGCATGAGAGATTGTTGAGTTTTATCATATACTCATCAGTTAAAAGACATTTGGCCTTTTTATGGTTAATTATGCCAGAAGAATAGAGCGGTTATTGCTGGAAACAGTGACTTTTTATCCGGTCGCGAGATCCATTGTTTGCGCATGCGAAGTTAACACAATAGCTGCAACCATACAACATGAAACTGGTCTGGATGATGTTTCTCTTTCAAGATATATCTTTCAAAATCCAGAACAGGTGTCTGAGTTATTTACTGTATGGTAATAACGTATCGCATAACTGAATCGTGTCACTGAATTGGTATGAAAAGGAAGAAAAATATGACATGTCGGTGAACGATATTTGTTATATTTGACTTGTAGCCATATATAGTACTTCTGTGTTTGACAATGTCAATATTAATGTCACATGTTCCTTAATAAATATATATCATCCCGAGTTCCATCATTTTGTAAGATTTGTCATAAAGGTAATTTTAATGGTAAAGCTTTTTTAAAATCAGTTATTAATTTGTATTTTTTTTAGATGTTGAAACTTACAAAAATAAAAGTAATTGGATTTTAAAACTGTAATGATTACCTTGGCGTATGGCTGTAAGTGCTTATTAACAAAAAAAAAATAATAAAAAAAATAAAAAAAAAACAAAAAAAAAACAACAAAACAACAACAACAAAAGAAAATAAAACAAACAAACAAACAAACAAAAAACATTTTTAAAACTACTATATGTATTTTGGGTGGCGTGTTCCTAATATCACAGACATACATAGGTTTGTCTGTTGATAAACAGATCCATCTGCATATCCAAAAGGACCACATACATACATACCTCTTGATGGATGAACCTCGACCAGAGTGCATACCTTGCCAGTGTCCATTGAAAGCGGAACGCATTTTATTCGAGTTTATCGACTGCCACCTTGCGTGACAAGCATTTTTGCTGTGAAGTCAGTTCAAAAACTTCGTGGTGATGTATTGCAAAGGAAAATATTAAACTTTCCTGGTAAATGTTTTTTTATATAACAGGTTTTGACCCTACAGTTTAAGGACCTTTTTTTATCTTTGACTTCTATTTTCTGTTCTATATACATTTGAAACAATTGTAACATTTTTACCTTTTATCAGTTATCGTGTAGAACTTCATGCTTATTTTTATTTGGAATGTTTTATCTTCGTAAAGTGTTTTTTTCCTTTTTTGTTTTGGTTGGCAATTTTTTATTGTTACTTGTTTTAGAACTCGTATTTAATTGGGACTATATAGCCAGTATTGTGATAACGTGCCGTTAAATTCTATATATGCACACTACATATATACATACATAAATACATACACGGTTTTTGTTTTTTTGTTTTAAGGCACGGCAACACTTGTTGGTTATTTAGTGCCGATGCAATTGGAGTAAAGTGCTTAGCCCTAGGACACGCCGCAGCAGACGACCCAATCTGATCCAATGGTAGAATTCGAAACCTTCACCCTTTCGGTTGCGAGTCCGGCCCGCTAACCACAGACTCACCCACCTCTATTAATCGTCTTTTAAGACAGGTAGGAGAACGCATGGGGCCTGTTCTACACCTCCGAGCCCGCAGGGTGTTGTACATTTTCGATAACGACTGCACATAACGGAATTATTAAAAACAATACATATTCATTATGAATCTGATATGTGGAAGCAATGTCAGTTCTACAGTTCAGAGTACAACGGACTGACAATAGGGTATCTTCCTTTGAAAATGAGAAGCTAATATATAATCACTTTGAATCATCTTTGACGTGCTTGTATAACAGGGTCACCTAGCGATGGCGGTGCAACATCCATAACCTCTGGGTATTTGTATATTTTCAAATTAACCTTTGTGTACAAACACTTAAGTTTTGTATACAGAATGAAGTTTACTAATACAGGTATGTATTATTTATAACAAAATCGAAGCTGTGGTAGCTATTATTTTTATTTTATTTGTTTATTTATTTTTGTTATTATTTATTTATTTATTTATTTATTTAGCAAGAAGCTGCGTTATCAACACATAAAATAGATTTTAAACATTGTAGTAACAATCTACTATTGCTTTTAATGGACTTTGTTTTCTCTGATTCCATGTAGGGAGCCGCGGTGACTCTGTTGGTAGAACGTCGGACTCGGAATCCAAGGGTCGCGGGTTCGATATCCGCCCAGGCCAGCCGGCGTGGGCTGTCTCTGCGTATCTTTGGGATAGTCACTTAGCTCCCCTTTCCTCGGCATGCTTTGGCCAATAATGTGTTAAAAGTACCGTTAAAAACAAGAAAGAAAAAGAAATGTACAATAATTGATTTCATGTAGCAAAGAAATACATACATTTATATAAGAATGTCTACTTACTCATTTAATTTCGGACGGACTGACTAATTGTTCATTATGCGCAAGGACACAACACTGTAACCAACCCGGGCTGACTCATTGGAAGGATTCGAACCCATACCCTTTCAGTCACCAGTCCGGCACGATAATCACTGAGCTACCAATAGTTGCTTCTTACAACATGCGGGAGGGCGCTTTGGACCTGTTGCACATCCCAGAGCCCGCAGGCGGTAGCTTGCATAGATACATATCTATATAAACTAATGGATGGCTTGATTAATAAAGACCTGCGGACATAACAGAAGAAGACGCACTGGCCATATGAATATTAACAAGATATAAAAATATGTCTACACCAGTTCAGAGATGACTAGTTTAACACTAAAATTATGGATCTTATAATTGCGTATACTGACTATTTTTAAGTAAATACCATTATAAAACAAATACGTGCGTAGTAACTTTATTCGCAGACGTCTATGCGCAGCTAACTTCTGAACTCAAACGAAACGCTAGAAGCAGACATCGTAGGTGTAATTTTCTAGAAATACGTTTTACAATTTCTACTGATACTATAAATGTATCAATGCTATCTACAGTTGACAAACCCGAGCTGATGCGTTACGTCCAACGATATAATGAAACTGTTTGTTGGAATATATTGTGGGATTTCTCCGTTCTTTGGAACGTTCGACAATCTTTGCAATCTTCCTCTTTCCTCATCCGCATATACGTAAGCTTCTGTCGATCAGAAATCGAGGCTGCCTTTCACATCTTGATCAATATCCTAGCTCTTAACAGCTACCTCGTTTATTGACTGAGGTTAAAGGCCGTGCCGTTATATCTGGAAAATTCTTAACATCTGACATTTCTTCATCTGCTGGAAGAAGCTCAAATAATCAATCATCTAGCCCATTTATTGAAAGGTATCGCAGTCAGAAAATTGTGCATCTTTCCCTTTGGAACATGCATACATGCATGTACAGGTTTTTACTCTAACTTGTTGGTGTTATTTTTTAAGTAAGAGTGTATGGCTATATAGTTCTTCATGTGATTATATGTTTGTCCTTATGATACGTGTTCTCTTACGATGCGTCTTATTTGCATGAACTCTAACCCGACAAGGGATGGCAGTATTGCCTTTTAGCGGTCGCCAAATGGCAGGAACAATTCTTCAACGTATACACAAGAAACATCTTTGTATTATAATTAAGACTCCAGACGAAGGAAATATGATTCGCTGTATTTTATCAGTACAGGATCTATAAGGAATAGTTTTCATAATATTCCTGCCGGTTACATGTGCGTGTTGCTGTTGTTGCTTGAGAATTTGTGAAATCTATTGCATGAGGATACTGATGAACATTTATCTATGTAGATACCTAAGTCTTCTATCTCGTTGTGTCGCATCTTTTACTTGCATGTTTTACTTTTTGTATGTGCTATTTTCCCATAACCTTTAAAACAGTATCACGCTTGTCATCTAACTTTGTTATTACTACTGTACCAATTAGATTATGTAATCAGTCATAAGTAACAACAATTAGTCATTACAACTGAAGAATCAATAATATTTTATTCCACTTACTGTCTCGCAATTGAAAAGCGGATTATTTTTTATACGGATCCATGTCTGTTCAAGTCACTTCTTTAACAAGATGTCAAGTATATTATGTTGTCAATAATCGTTGTCTTTCTATCAAATAATAATAATAATAATAATAATAATAATAATAATAATAATAATAATTATTATTATTATTATTATTATTATAACGTCTTTCTGACATGTATGATCCATGGCCAAACAAGTCTACATGTCCAAAAATCAAGTACAATAATGATTTTCAGTGATACTGTAAAATATCTGGTCCGATTATTTGGAACAATCTTCGTTTTTAATTAAGACATGCTACCTCAAATTACACTTATGCTGTAACGTTTGTTACGGGGTTTCGAAAATTACATAGCCGTAAATTGGTTTCAATTATTAGGAATACTCATTCGACAGAGCAGATTTTTTAAAATATAAAATTAAGTAATCAATTCAGAGGATTTAGTCAATGTTTAAATTCATTTTAGTCTTATCAAATAATACACTTGATTTAAATATGCAGTAAGTATATTTAGAATGAGAGTCGACGTACAAGGCGAATAGCATACTTAATAAGTATAGCTCAATACAAAACTGCTAAATGTAATGCGAAGTTGTATACTTGGTGTAAATGTAGCGACTCTTGTTGACTTCAGAGACAGACTGCGATTAATTAGGCTGTGACTTTCCGTATAACAATAGGTCCTTTAGTGATTACTGGTCGGGCGCAATAAAGATGTAAAATAATAGTTCACTCTATTTTGTCAAGTTAATGATAAATAAGAAATGTTGGTTTTTGATATCACTATTCACTTGACGTAGCCATAAAATCTTTGTTTAATCTCCAGACTGAGTGGGGGAAAATGCGTGGGATTTGGATTCTTTGTAACGCAACACCTGTCTTACGTCGGTGCTGGTTTAAAGATTTAGTACTTCTTGACAAATTAAAAGTGAAATATAGCCCCTGGGTGTGGCGTTATGTTTCACCGGGGGCATCAGCACTGTCACTTAATACAAATCCTTGATTAGCGGGCAGACCCTCATCACGTAAGGCAAAAATATATGTTGCAAGATTAATCGTCGTACCTAAACGGTTTATTTTTCAAATTTGCAACAAACCTATGTCTGCAAAAAAGATTATATACCCCCGAATAGTAATGTTACAATTGGTAACGTAATTTCGATTTTTTGCGGAGTTGTAGATATTGTATTACCTTTACAGTAATGGAGTTTAAACTTACAACAAGGGCAGAACATTGTCTCTATCGAATAAATCCTTTTGCAATTGAATAATGTCCTCCTTGTTCAAATAAATGTAAGTGAAAAGTATAAAAACAATCTCAGTTTAAAATCCTATGATATTTATTTATGTTACATATTAGTGTTTCTGAAGTAAGCCGTATATGAAAACTTGTTCTTTCCCCGCCAGTTCGATGACTTAGATTATGTGTGATACGGGAACGTTATCTGATTCATCGGCTTGGAAAATCCTCTCGATCTCAAATTTAAACCGGTGAATTTGAAACTGTTCGATGACTTTTGTTTACAGTAACAATCATTTTATGTTTGAAAGTACATACTTTCTATAGGCTTTTTCTTTTCCACCGAATCATGTTTTGGAACATCATTGTCTTCGTGGCATAAAACTACACAGTTACAAGAGGGCTTTGGTGGGGTCTTACTACAACAATCTCTTAGCATTTTCTTTTAGAGTTTTTTTCCCGGCACAGACACCAAAATGTTGGTCGATCTTTGCTTTTCCACCTACTGTGGCTTTCTCTGGATAATGTGACCATTTAAGTTAAAAATGTACTCTTTCGCTTCAATTTTTAAATGATAAGAACTAACTAAACTGTATAACTTATACGAATAATCAGGCCATATTAAATGAGTACTTCTATCGCAAATGTTGAAGATCCCTTAGAGCTTTTACAACCGAAAGGCGAGCTCTGGTGGCTCAGTGGTTAGCGTGCCGGACTCACGACTAAAAGGGTGCGGGTTCGAATCCTACCGGCGGACCAGCCTGAGTCACCTACCGTGGTGTGTCCTTGGGCAAGGCACTTTACTCAAATTGCCTCGGCACTAAATAACCTACTTTTGTTGCTGTGTCGTAAAGCACCAAACCAAACCAAACTAAAGCATAAAAAGATTATATTTCTATACACAAGTTATCATGAAATTTTATTTTCCTGTGAGGACATTTAATGTCGATATAGCTTTCCGTAATTGTGTAATAACAGTAATAAACCATGTTCATATCAGACAGTGCTCAACACATTCATCACGTATGTTTCCTGTGACAAGTAGTTAGTAGTAGTCTTCAGTACAGATTAAATCAGATAAGTGGATTAGTATTTACATCATGGGTAGATTTTTGAAGCAGACGGTCAAGTTTTTAGGCGTCTTCTGAATAGAAGAATGCAATAACCAATGTAATTCACCTTTAAAAACGTGTAATAATTCGAAGAAAATGGGGTTTAGGAAAGAATATGGAAACTGTGTGAAGAAATCTGAGCCATGTCAATGCGACTCGGAATTGTTCCACACATATCACACTTGTCGATCTAAATATGGGAATCAATGTGAAGAAATCTGGGCCATGTCAAGGCGACTCAGAATTTTTTCACACCTACCACACTTAAATAGTATTTATTCTCAAACTTCGCAGCAAGATGACAATACGGGAAGCCTTATGAGATCGGGACATCCTGCCTCTCCAGGCCTGAATGAAAATATATTTAACTCGCTATTTGCACAATCATATAAAACTGTTTTCATCTTCGTCTATATCCTGATTCGACCAAACTTCAGAAAAACCACAATCATTTAATAAATGTCTTACGAGAGGCTGCGAAGAATCGTATTTAGTTCGATATCATTATTTTAAAGAATCATATTGTAAGTTTGTCAAGCAAGTCTTCTTTCAGCTATTTTATCTTACAAAGCTTTCTGGCAGAAATTCATGGATATCTGCCCATTTTTCCGAATGCAAAGTCGTTCTGAGGGCATTTTACAATCCCACAAATTTGTTTGCAAACTTTTTACTGAATACGATTCAGTGTAGGACACTTATGAAAACCTTAGACTTCAAAGCTATACTTTAAAATTGGATAGAAAAGCTTACCGAATAACTCACATTCACGTTTCGGTGATACATTAGTACATTGTGTACATTCCATAGTCCCTAACAGTACGAATGTAAACCAAAAATAAACCTCAGGTCACTATGTTACACTGTATACTCTATTACCAATAACACTAAGTTTACTTTCCCCGCAATGATATTCATTATTGATCGTTGTTTACTCCTTTTGAATGTCAGTGTGTTCAGTCTTTTCTCCAGTTACATGGACATAATTCCTCCTATTTCTCGATACCAGATCTCTTGCGCCACCCTCAGTTACCGCCAATAAATTTGAATGTACGCATTGATTTGCCCTTTAATTCTCCCTTTCATTCGCCGCATTCGCAATCCCCGTCCGCCAGATCTTATCAATGTACAAATTACATATAAATAATGATCACAGACTTTGAACATCCGCCATGTTTGTCAGGCGGAACGTTTCAATTAGTGAATTCAATTATCGACCACCTCCAGTAAAGGTGATTGGTATTGTCAGCTTGGTTTCTACTTATCTAGAGAAACCACGGCACAGAGATAAAAGCAAGTGTGAGATGGAATGATAATTATAATAATAACTTTAGTTTCTGAGGATCATATATTTGGTTAAGAATCAACCAATCTTATATGTAGTCCTCAAATAATAGAATATTAAAACTATACATGCAACGGGTCCCCGGGTGGTCGAGTGGTCTGTGGCGCTCACCTTTATATATCACTCACACATTTCATCGCTGTCCGCGTGAGTTCGAGTCTCAGCTCGACCAGCGTGGTTATGTGAGAAAGCTAGCCAGTAGCTTCCAGAGGGTCGGTGGTTCTTTTCGGGTTCTTCCTCCACAAATATACTGACCGCCATGTATACTATAAATGCAACTGTATGTAGGGAAAGAAAAAAAGAAAGAAAAAAAATATATATATATATATTTATATATATATATTTCTAACATACTACCGTGTCTGTGTGTCAACCACTCCCTTCAGACGCGAAATCATGTGATCGTGGATGAACATGACATCGACATGTGCAAGAAGCGGGAGAAAAAACTGAACACCCTAACACTCAAAAAGAGTAAACAACGATCAATTATGGAATTATTTGTGGGAAAGTAAACTTAGTGCTATTGGTAGTAGAGTGTACTGTGTAATATAGTGATCTGCGGTTCATTTTTGTAATATTCATTGATACTGTTCAGGACTATGGAATGTACGCGATTAAGGGACTTGCTTCGGTAAATATGTGAAAAGCCTTAATTAAAATACATTGTATAACTATATATTCCTAATGAGCCAATGGTTAGATTTACCAGTGTCGTTCTTTCTCTCTCCATGCGTCTATCTATATATCTATATATATATATATATATATATTGTTACGACTCTATGGTCTAAGAAAAATGTAACAGAAAGAAAGTGAAACCAACAAATCAAGTAAAAAAAATCAACAAGCAATTTATTACTAGATAATTAAAATGAAAAATCAAAAAGTCACTTACAGTAATGTGTTTTGAAATCCTAATAATCCAATAAGAATGATTGTTCTAATCACAAGTCCTAAATATAGAATGTTCCTAATTCACGGCTGTGTCCTTGAATGTTATGATGTGCTAATGGTCTCCAAAGTCCTGATGTACTAGAAATCTTGATGTGCTGATGTCAAAATGAAGTATTCCAAAATCTCTGAATAAGTTCACATAAATTCTAAAATCATCAATTAAAAATCCAAAATCCAAAAGTTTATCAGCACTGTTATAATCCAATGAATATTTAAAATAATTCCTCTCTTAGAATTTGGAATAAATTTTCACAACTGTAATAGCTCTTTACAAGACTGATGGTAATGTCAAAACTGAATAAATGTCCACCAAACATGGTATATATAAAGATTGGTCACATGACAGAATGTTCTAGAACATGAGTCATCTTAATGGAATTTTTACTTGTAAACAAAAATCAACCTTGACCTTCAAATTGAGAAAACATATTGATCAAAACAACCTAATTCAAGGACACTAGTTAAACATGTTTTTCCTGATAACATTAAGATTTAAGCAAATATTAAAGTGAAGAAACATTTATAATTTCCTAAAATATTTATAATATTATATAAACATCATACATAACAATATATATATATGTATATATATATATATATATATATATATATATATATATATATATATATATATATTCGAGCCAGAAATGTCTTGCGGGGGTGGATGGGGAGGTAAACGAACTTTTGTTAGGGGTTTGTCTAGAGTCGCGATATTACGATGGCCGATAGCGGCCGACAGATTACAACATCAAAGTAACAAATTTGTACATCTACGTGACCTTAGCATATATTATCTTCACCCATAAAAATGTAAATTTAAAATCTTTAATTTTAGAGCTATCTATAAATAAACAGAAAAAGATTGCTTACATAAATCATCCAATAACAGTTCTCCATCAGGGATAGGAAAGTATATCACCGTGTCGTCTCTTTCTTCTGAATTCTATATTGGAATTTGTGGCTTAAAATATAAAATCTAATAATAATATAAAGTTACCAACATTACTTGACTTAAAATTGAAAGAGGTAGTTATTATAAGCCAAGGAGTTTCCATGTAAGTCAAAAAAGCTTGGCATTTGGTCCAGTTGAAGATGATACACAGTTTATTCAATTTTATTTTATTAAAGAAGCATACAAATTTGAGATTAAACCTATTCACAAAACCTAATATCAGTTTTCCTGATCTGAAAGCTTACACTGTAAAGACATAAGTCATTCATGCAAAGTTATTAATTTAATCATGATTGTAAGTACAAAAACTGATTGCAACTTCAAAAAATTACAAGCCTTGTTGAACAGATAGTTTTCTCGTTTCTTAGGGTAATGATAATTTGTGTATTGCATGCAGTATGTAGATCCAATATCTTGTCAATTATTAGAATGTATCTTTGTTGGTCTTCCAAATAAAACTGTTCTATTTTTATTTTGTTCAGTATGAAGTGTTCTTGTATAGAGTACAAGTATATCACGTACTGTGCTTGATCACGTCTAATGGCACTAAAATGAAGGTACCAATATCATACCGTTGTCATATTGCAGCAACACAAAAGCGCACTCTGGTAATATAGCACACATCGGGTAGAGAAACAAAAACAAACGACCCAAAAAACTATTTGCTGTCAGAAAGGCCAATTACTGTATACAAAAGCACTAAAATAAAATGAAATTATACACAGTATGTATGATTGTACAGTCAGATATATATATATATATATATATATATATATATATATATATATATATATATATTTACATGTTTGGTTAGAACTGTGATGATCTAACTACAATTGATATAACTGGTGTGTAGATTTTCTTCGCTTTTTTACTTGATGTATCAATGTGAACATAAATTGACCAGTTTAATTGGTTCAGACGAACACATAAATAACACAAGAGGTTAAGTCCTTATCAGAAAGCTGTATTGTTCTTTATATTTTATTATTGCGCAAGGAATGTTGTTAATTGGCTTTAGTTGTGAGTAAGAAATATTTGTGCATGAAACATTTTGCTACATGTACAAATTTGTTAACTTTAATATGTAGTTCCGTCACGTACACATTTTAGCAAAATGTGTACATGTACAAATTTATGTTACTTTGATGTTGTAATCGGTCGGCCGCTATCCGCCATCGTACAATATTTATAATTTCAGAATGAAAATTTACATATTGATGTTTTCTTTTCAACTTGTAATCAAACAAGTAGAAAGTATAAGAAAATAAAACAAGGAGGGATCATTAGACGCAAGAGCAAAAGTGTAATGCCTACAGAGAATATGAGTTAGTGATATATGTATAATTCTAAATTTTACTGCGCTTCACTAGTGGGTCAATGCCGATTCTGCTTTTCTATCTCACATGACTATGTAATTTAATTCGTTGTTTTCTTATATTCTAAATTTACGTGTGTCCAAATGATAGCAAACATTAAAAAAGAGAACTAATTAATATAAGAACATTGTAAGTACGAAATTGACAGCAAAACCAAGATAATCGAACCTTAATTTGAGATTCGTTAAGCATGATGCTATTGTACATAAGTATGATGGGCTTGCGCAGTGAAAAGTATGCTTCCATCAAAGAATACTTGTTATCCTCGCTAGAAAAAAAAAAAAAAAAAAAAAGCAGTGCTAAATCCAATACTATTTTTCGGTCTCAAGCATTATATGTTTCACGTATATTCTCTCGCTCCAACCGCATTTGCTTTGCTACGTTAAAAACGTTTTCGTCGTACATCCTTCCAACCTATGTCTGTCACTGCTAAGCTGCCAGAAGCGGTTAGTATTATTCAGCTCACTACTAACTTCGTACGCATTCGTTTGGTAGGATTGCTGCTTTAGGTGGTACGTTTTAGTTTGTCTTGTCTTATTTTGAAAGAATCCAACTTTTCTTTACAAAAATTAGACGGTACTCACCTGTATAGTAGGGATAGCTATTGTTCTTTTCATGGAGAGATTGTAAAAAAAAGTGGACTCAGATATATTTAATTTTTTTATGTAATACTCAATGTAGCAACGTTACTGCCCACACTACTGGATACAATGAAATCGAAGATAAATATCATCTGGTACAGTTCATAAAATATAAAAAGTTTAACCATTAATTTTGTTTATGTCGGACATTTTTGTAATAGACGGATGTGCAGCAGTTTAGGTTTCTAAATTGCCTTCCAGTAATCATCTTTCTGTAATTAGTTCAGCTATACAAATCAGAGTAGATGTATTGATTTATTTCGTATAGTGACGTTTCCTTCAGCGGCCAATTCATTGCAGTAGAAATACAAAGAGTTTCCGCCTGTAAAATGCTTTATTGTGGCACAGTTTTCTACTTGCGCATACGCGGCAGAAACACCTAGCATTTTATGAACCAACTTGAGACATAGAGTAATGTTATCCCAAACTTTCAGTGGAATGCATCAAATGTTGTAGAAGCTTTCACGCAGCACGTAAACACGTTGATAATTAATCCACCAGCTTTCTCCTTACGCAGGCGATACAGGACCTATTAGCACATCAGGGTACAAAATAATTACACCTTGCAATCTTATCCCAAAGTTTCAGTTTAATACAGCAACTGATGCAGATGATATCTGACTTTCAAAAGCATTCACACAGCACCTGAATATGTTCTGGCCATGATGCCAGCAGCCTACTGCTTACGGAGGGGAGACAAGAACTCTGAGCATATTAGCGTACAAAAGTCACAATTGTATCATTATCTAAAAGTTGCAGTTGAAATCAAGCAACTGATGTAGTAGATATGTAACTTTAAACAATTCTACACATCACCTTAACACTGTTGATAATGATGCCGCCAGCATTATTGGCACGTGGTCCAGACAGAAACGGTAGTGTATTGGAGTAATGTATATATGTATGCAGTAGTGTTTTACGGCACCTCAGAACAACAGTGGCTATGTAGTGCCAAAAAAAAAAAGGTTAAGTGAAAAAAATTAAAAAGGATTGCAGAAAAATTTTGGGAGTTAAACCCTTCCATAAAATGTAAAATTAAGTACAAGAAGAGAAAAAATATAAAACGTAAATGTTAATATTCTGGAAAATGTATATTAAATAACAGATGACGGCAACACATGTAAAATGTATATAAAATAACAGATGAAGTCAACACATGTAAAATGTATATACAATAACAGATGAAGTCAACACATGTATAATGTATATAAAATAACAGATGAAGGCAACACATGTAAAAACTTAAAACATGATTATAATTTCTTGTATAATTTTAATTCCGTTAAATAGTCCAAGAATGTCTAAGGTGGTACGTCCTCATACAATTTCTTCAAGTCAAACTACTTCAAAATACTCCTGTCTCAGGGTGGAACTCGACAAGAATGTGTTCCTTTGTCAGTGGGCATTGGCAATGTACACATTCCAATCGAGGTTAATCCTTCAGGAGGTACGCATGGGTAAGGTATGTGTGTTCGATACGCGATCGGCACAGTACTACGTCATCTCTCCGATTTGTTCTATACGAGGGATGGGTTTGATGTTCTTAAGTTTGTTTGTGGAGTCAGTATATGGAGTCTTCCATTCGGAAAGGGATGACTGCAGGGCAGCATCGGCTGCTTTATCAGCCCTGTCATTACCCTTTATGCAAATGTGACTAAGCAGTCAATAGTATTGAATACTTTTCCCTGTATGAGAACACCATGTTTCTGTCATATCTGGGATAGTTTCGGGTTGACACATTTAAGATTCTGCACAGCTTTCAATGTGGAGAGGGAATCCGAAAAGATGATGTAATTTTTTTTCCTGAGGTTTCAACGTTGTTCAAAACTTTGAGTATGGCTGTAATTTATGCAGTACAAAATTGAGGTTTTATCCGGTAACCGGCACGAGATGGTGCCATGGGGTGTTGCAATAGCAGCTTGAGCATATCATGGTAATGAAAAGAAATACTTTAGGAATAGAATAATATTGTCCAAAGATTCAGGACTTTAACATCAATGTCATTATTGACGACATCGCAGCCGCCGCCGCTGGAAAAGTGATACCTATATCTCACTATTAACAGGCGAGACAAAACCTATTGAGATGTCCAGTGCCATGTTGCAATTTTATCCTGATTGAGTCTGACAAATATATTACTTGTTAAAATTATTGTACATACCTTAGCAACATCATGCATTACTGTTTTTGACTGTATATATGGCTGGGCTGGGAACCAGTTGAAAGCAGCGCATAGGGCAGGGAGGTGGAAACTCCAACATCACTTTCCAAAGTCAGCACAAATCCAGTGATAATATATTCAATTTGTTATACCATTAGTAGAGGTATCTGTAAATGTAGAACCCTTTCAAAACGTTGACCTAATAATAGATATATCATAGTCTCTTTCCTTTCTTATATCCGGTATGTAGTCTCACTGCCTAGAATCCAATCCACTTTAGTATAAGAATCAACATTTTTCAACGGCAGTCAAATCATACAATCTGCTTGATTTAGTTGAATGACAAGAAAATAAATCAACATTTTGAATATTGTATCATTAGTACATTTCTAATAAATATAAGATACATACAAACGACAAGACTTTCACAGGAGCCAAAAGCATACATGAATCACTACCAAGGTGGCATATGTCGATTTAACCATTCAAAATTGTAAAATTCATATTTTGATTGTCTCCAATCTCGAAACAGCAACACGAATATGCAATAGGTATTTCTTTCATAAAACAGTTTCAATAAAGCACAAAAAAAGATACTTGGGATGTATGAAAAAACTCAATACATTCTACCCTATGCCAGCATTGGTGAGGAAAAGAGTGAAATTACTCAGAAATTGTCATAACTGTGATACGAATTTAACACAAACGAAAACATGTATTCATTTCATAACAACGTACGCAATTCCTTTCTAAAAACCATTTGAGATAACATTCATACAAAGCTGATATTTTACTAGGTTAATATCAACAACACGAAATATGTAAAAGCAAATTTATATCGATGATATAATCTGTTAAATAAAACTCGTTTGAATTTCAATTCACTATATCTAATTGGATGTAATTAATATGTTGTCATTTATTAATGAATGTGTACAGCCTTTTCAAATTTGGGAATTTATATATAGCCGAGTACTCCGCAGTTCTTTTTTTTCTTCTTCCAATCTTGGAAGTAATCTATGATTGGTATAATATAATAATCTATGATAGGTATAATATAATAATCTATGATAGGTATAATATAATAATCTATGATAGGTATAAAATAATAATCTATGATTGGTATAATATAATAATCTATGATTGGTATAATATAATAATCTATGATTGGTATAATATAATAATCTATGATTGGTATAATATAATAATCTATGATTGGTATAATATAATAATCTATGATAGGTATAATATAATAATCTATGATAGGTATAATATAATAATCTATGATAGGTATAATATAATAATCTATGATAGGTGTAATATAATAATCTATGATAGGTATAATATAATAATCTATGATTGGTATAATATAATAATCTATGATTGGTATAATATAATAATCTATGATTTTTATATTAATTATAATAATAATATAATAATCTATGATTTTTATACTAATTATAATAATAATATAATAATCTATGATTGGTATAATATAATAATCTCTGATTTTTATACTAATTATAATAATAATATAATAATCTACAATCTATGATTGGTAAGCACATATTAACCCTTTAAGAGTCTGCTTACTTTCATAAAATAAGCATTTTCAAAGTCATAAATTCCTCACTGCTTGTAGTAAAAATCGTTGGATAATAACATTGTATGGCTCTTTGAATGCTAAATATCAGTTCATTGCTTTTCTATCTTTTCATATATTAAAAAAGAACAATCACAAGACAAAATACGTAAATTACTAAACTTTAGATTTTTCTTACCAAAAAAAAACAATTATTGAGGCGTCGTTTGATTTTTGTTGTTCAATGTTTTTTTTATAGCTTATTTGCAACAATTCACACAAGGGAATAAGGAGTTTTTGTTTCTATAAAACACATACATACACAAAACCTTTAGGCCTATATAAGGCAACAAGTTGACATGGATATTTGTCATACAGCTTTTGTGTATGCTGGGCAAGAATTCGAATTTAGCGTGTGGAACGAGATCTTGGAGAAAATCGTGATTACATTATTTTCTCCTTGATAATTTGCAAAATATCTGATTATAATGCTTGGCACACCTAAGTAACGAGAAACTATTCATGTAAATTTCGCAAAAAGTCGAATGAATTAGTTTAATTAATGTATATACAAAGATGTTTCAATAAAATATGATCCACTTGGTAAAAGTGAGCAGTGGATTTATTTATTTATTTAATAGTAGTTAGTTATCTAATTACTTAATAAGCATTTTTTTTAACTCTGTCTTTTGGGTTGAATTAGAAGAAATAAACAAAAACCTCATATTTTTTTCATATGTTGCTGAATTCTTTTAAAAAAGAAATAAACGTAAAATCTTTGAAGAGAATCAATTTTATCAACAACAGTCTTTTTTTAAAACAAAAATCAGATAATTTTCAAACACTGTGCGTTCAAATGTACCGAGAGGTTAAAGTTAGGACATTTTACCAAAAGGTGCGAGGTCTTGTGCAACATTTAATTTGTTATACCAGTACTCATTGTGAACCTTTCACCAATATCAGTTGTGTATTATTACGTTAGATAATGCAATGTATGCCTTGTGCTGTAATTGTACAAGATTAAACAATGAAATTGAATTGTTCAAAAACATATGGCATAGTTATCTTGCCACCAATATAGAATAAAAGGCAGTATTGTCAAATAAAGTAATGGGGAACAAAACTGTGCACACGAAATTCCACACAAAGGTTTCAGATTCAACGGGCTTGCATATCCCCCCAAAAATTTTGATTTGGAACTGACATAAGGATAATCTGCCGCAAGTGCAAACAATCTCGCATTTAATCCGTCCAGTCTTAAATTATTTCTAGCATCCAATTGTGCTGTAAAAAGTTAATTTACTTCGCGAAATTCTCAAGCATAGTTAAGCATGTAACTTTTTATCACAGATATAATTCGATTGTAAAATCCCCTTTCCGAAAAAAAGTACATGCATGAAAGGTACTCTACTCTGTAATCTCAAGGAAAGACGTTGTGAGACTTTTCATCTTGACAGAAATTGAAAAACGGAATGAGAATCTATTATATGATAGATTCAACTTATAACGCTTGGAAGAATGTATAATCAATTTCATTCCACAACTTTAATATCATGTTTCGGGGTTGTTTTACAAATAAAATAAACTGGGGAGACTAATCGCAACTATAATACTCTAGTTAATTAGATGTAATAATACAAATTGCGACCAATTTGTGGATGACAATAATTAATGGTTTGGTTCAACATATAATACCAATGTAATATCGGATATTGAAAGTCGCAAATGAAAAACCATATTTGAAACAAATAAGGAAAAGATAGCCAATTAAATCTTATGCAGCTATGTGTCAATCAAACCGCTGATCAGGAAGAAATCAGTTCTAATTTGAATTATGTCGTGTACAGCTGTCATAATGTTAAAGACAGGCGCTGATTGGTTTCCCAAAGGAACCAACTTAATTCATCAACCTCTGTTTTGTAGTGACTCGGACAGTATATTAGAATTTCGACTGATTGAGTGCCTTATGATTTATTCAGAGTATAAAAATATTCGGAATTTCTGCAGAAATTACACTGGTTTTTAAAGCGAGAAAAATCTTTATATCTGCAGATAGCATGAACAGGGAAATTCCAGCATTATATTTTCAAGAATGTCTGATTTTCTAACATTTGTGTGTGGTTTTTTTTTTTTTTTTTTTTCGAGAGCTTGCAAATTTCTCCAATTATTGTATTCCATTCCGCGAGATAAACATGTTCAATATATCTCTCCAGGCCTCGATAAGTGCGAAACATTGAGCAGAAATTTCCGCATATACGGTATTGATAGAACATTTATTTTAAAAAAAACACAAAAAAACAACAACAAAAAAACCAACGAAGCATGTGGCTAAATACAAAGTATTTATGGTGGTACTACTGTTCATATTATCGAGAACAGTAAAACATGTTGTGAAATATACAGTATTTATTATATACTTTAGTGTGAAATATAGAAACTTATTGGCGAAATAATTTTCATATTTTTTCATTCCTATATTTTCACATGTGAAAAATATATCCTTATATTTTCACATGTGAAAATATAATATTTCCCATCATGCCGTGCGACGCTGCATTGTGTGTGCCTACAGAAGTTATACCTGCAGCAACAAAAACGAGCATTTTGGGAGATAGAACAAATAAATAGAATCGACGCCGTTCACGTCTCTATGAAGTTATTTCCCCTTACTTCCTTGACAACAATGATATACCCGCTGTGATGCATTGTTGAATCGGACTTGCTTTGTGGTCAAATATGATCAAATAGTTTACAAAATGTCAAAAATATAATTTACTGCGACAGATTAGGTCAACCCAATCATACAGCTATCATAAGTCACTGATATTGATATGACCAGCATTTGAAAGTGAGGTGAATTTACGAAAAAAGGGGTGGGTGTGGGTGGTGTGTGGTGCTGAATAGTGAGTTTAATCTTCTAAGCTTCGATTCTGGAGAAACTTTGGTATATAATAAAAAGAAAATATACTCTATTTATTGTGGTGGTACTGTTCATATTATCGGTAAGAACAAAAGTCGTCACAATCTAAGTATGAATGTAGAATGAGATATACAATTGGAAAAATGTTTTATTAAAAACTGATACTATTTTCTGTGGCAACATCTTTAAGTCATGTGTGTCTCTCATATCAAATCACTTCATTTGAATGGCTGCAAGATACGAAAATTGTGTTATATGACTGATGATCTAAAGATTAGGTCGAACACGATCGCCATGCATAAATGTATGTTACATCACTCCTTCTTTAAGATGTGAAATATCACTTGCTGCTATGTTCAATTTCTCCTTTACGTTTCTTCTCTATACAGTTTCAATTGAATGTCGGAATCAACTGAATGTCGGAATCAACTGAATGTCGGAATCAACTGAATGTCGGAATCAACTGAATGTTAACAGAATTTGATTATTCTGCCTTGACTCAGAGGTATAATGAAACAAAGAAATGAACTATTGCTCGGTATATAGCATATGCGATGATATTTTTTTTATGACCGTTGTTCTTTAAATGGCAAATAATTATTATACAGTAAGGTCAAGGCCTGTATGCTGATACCACGATAGAAGCATTTATGTAAACTTTTTGACCTTTATCCCAAAGAGAAAAGTGTTAACGAGTATATCCAAGAATGAACTGCCTTTGGTTCATAATGACATCAAAAGTATTGACAGAGTCCACGAAATAGTTGAAGAAATATAAGCAAATAAATAACTAACACCTATTTCTTAAGAGTGTTACATTGATCTAAGGTCAAAGGGACGAACGAGTGTGTTAAAGAATGAATCGATGATTGTTTAATAATAATAATAATAATAATAATAATAATAATAATACATAACAAGTAAGAAGAGAATCCATCAAGGATTTAGAAAATACTCGCAAATGAGAATCTTTAGCCAACGCCGTAGCGCAAATCTTCTAACGTCGTGATCATGACCCCGGTGTTAGAATGTCTAGCGAGTGTGTCGCATACTGAATTGTCTTAGCTTTATTATGATTCATCCTAAGTGGAAAGAGAACACATTAAAGGGGTTTAGAAAATATAAGTAGATGAAAAGCAGTAATAAAAAACTTTACAGAACTGTTGACACCGCCTCATCGGAAAAGTGACTGATATTTCTCATTTTTAGACTAACTTGGGGTCAACAAAAACTTTCTCAATTATTTATTATTCTGACATACTTGTATTTTAAATTCCCCTTTGCCAGTCTATTCCTGTATATAATTTGCGTCCTTACTTACTAACCCGATAAACCCTGGAACGGAGAAGGGGTGCGGGTGGGGTAACCTTGATATAAGCTTTCCACCACGGCCCATACAATTTGGTAACATATATTGAATACAAAACCTGCAATAAACAAATATATCTTAAAATAAACATTGAAACGTAAACGATATCCTCAATATTTCGTCTCGATCGAACTGTTGTGACTGTTTTAATTGATACTAAACCGGTAATTTGTTGCATTCAATAAGAAACGTAATTTTACTTACTTCAATTGTAGATTTCAAAAGAGTTATATAATTTTGATAAATTCAGTTGATAGTTTTAGGCGCTTCGAGATGTCACATGCCTACACTTTACACATATCTTTGTAATAATTTTGCGGTGATTGTATGCGTAGACTGCTTATCTATCCGTTTGGAGATTATTTACATGCAAAGAAGAATATACTAAACATTGGTTTATGTCAGATATGTGATCCGCTCTAAATGAAGTGTATTATTATTATTATTATTATTATTATTATTATTATTACAACGTGTAGCGGTCAGTGTATGAGGCCACGCACTAACTAATCTAGCAGGACCGGACCTTTCGGTCTTGTGATATGTGGTCCTGACCGAGACACAGATAAACCAGGTTCAGTTGCCGACCGCTACTGTCAGACTATATGTCCCCTCCCGTTACAGAAGCATTTACTCCAATGCGTATCAATTAATTAATTCGTAGATGTTCTTATATATTGGAGTGTTCCAATTAAACTTTTTTTTTTTTGTTGATTTAAAAAAAAAAAAATTTCTGACAAAACACTTAATCAGAAAGATTCTGTCAGTTCAAAGACACCCATCTTTGCACTGAATGTTTTTGTCAGGCGTTTCAATACATATGAAGAAACTTACAAATTCCAATTGAGTGAGATTAGACCATCAAATCTCAATAATAAATTCTCATTAATAAATTATTTTCGGCGAATAGTTACCAATACGAGATGTCATTTTATCTCATCAGCATAAGCGATGTGACAAAAACACAACAACGTATTCTATAGAATATGTACAGAATGTTGTGCTCTCATGGGAGATGATGAACCCGGATATAACATGATAGACACAAAAATAAAACAAAAAACACATAAAAAAAACATTACTGATTCTTTTCTGGACAAGACGGATTGGGGAGGTCTTCGGGAAGTAATTAGGGTAATCAGATTAGCGTTGGTCGTGACAGCAATTGATGACATCGGTTTTAATTAACACAAACCGCAGCGGATGGCATGGGATCACTGCAACTAACCGAAAAAGTCCCCATCCCCACCCCCCAAAATAGCCCCCCCCCCCCCGCGCAAACAAATGTAGAGGCACTCTATTCTAATTTCTTCGTCAATAATGTTTCTTCGATAATACAAGTACATCAAACAGTGATATAAAATACAGGTTTCCAGCTTTAAAATGTATATAAACTTACAAAGAGAGAAACAACCAAAGAAAGAAAGAAGGAAACACACATACATGTTGGTTGATCTGTTGAATGATGTTATATGGCACATCAATACATCTCCATTTAGAGCCGAGGCAATGGAAGTTAGGTATCTTGCTCAAAGGCACACTACGGCAGCCGAGGCAATGGAAGTTAGGTATCTTGCCCTAAGTCACACTACGGCAGCCGAGGCAATGATAGTTAGGTATCTTGCCCTAAGGCACACTACGGCAGCCGAGGCAATGGAAGTTTGGTATCTTGCCTTAAGGCACACTACGGCAGCCGAGGCAATGGAAGTTAGGTATCTTGCCCTAAGGCACACTACGGCAGCCAAGGCAATGGAAGTTATGTATCTTCGCCAAAGGCACACTACGGCAGCCAAGGCAATGGAAGTTATGTATCTTGCCTTAAGGCACACTACTTCAGCCAAGGCAGTGGAAGTTAGGTATCTTTCCCTAAGGCAGACTACGGCAGCCAAGGCAATGGAAGTTAGGTATCTTGCCCAAAGGCACACTACGGCAGCCAAAGCAATGGAAGTTAGGTATCTTGCCCAAAGACACCCTACGGCAGCCGAGGCAATGAAAGTTATGTATCTGCCCAAAGACACACTACAGCCGACCGACATTTATAATCAAAATGAATAGTACTCAATTTGATTACGTTATTTGTATGTGATACTAGATAAGATAGATCTGCTTGTAACACAACACGTAGGTTCTATGCATAAATACCTTGTTTTCGTGACTTTTTCCGGGATTCTGAGAGTAGATATTTTTCCATGACCATAATCATAATAATGACGCGTTATATATGGAATAAATCATACACTTAACAAGTGTAATGTTTAAGTCAAAGATGACTTTACATTCAAACCCAAAGTATCCTATATCACAGATAATCTTCCGAGTTGTTATATCTAAGTTGTATGCCCCTCTAACTAAGTTAGCAATATAACTATTGTAGAAATGCAAAATGCAAATTCATAGATGCAAAAATATTGGACAATACTTGTAAGTTGGAATAGAAGGCAAAACAACCCATAAGGTCATGATAGATGTCACCCAGGGTATTAAGCAATCATACATCCCTACTCGTTTATTCAAGTAGGTGATTGACTCCTCATTTATCCTTAATCTCCTTCAATTTTGGAAGCATATATCATCATTAAATTGTTATATTTTGTTTATCGAAACATATGCGTCACATTATAGGATCACAAAATGCATCATTCGACTATTCTAACCTTTATTTCAAGCAAAACATAAACTACTGGGATCGACATGGGACTGGAGATAGGATTTGTGTAAACCAAATGTGTTCACCTACCAGAAACAAAATTATGACCCGAGTGCTAAACATATGGATCTGTATGCCATACAAACTGGTTTTAGTTCTTAGCAGAGAGAGTAGATCATATATATTCTATAACAGAGCACTTGCTATCGATTGCGTGTATATATATATATATATATATATATATATATATATATATATATATATATATATATATATATATATATATATATATACTCCTAGGCGTATATCGGGCAAGGCACTGTCGTCCTCTAGCGAAAGGATGATGGTTTAAAATTTATCGCACGGGCGGATCCATAATTTGTTTTCTTCCATGGGTTGATTTTGAGAATAAGCTGGTTCTTCTACTTCATAGAAGCACAATCTCACTTTTCTCACCGAAAAGGATGTTATTTAAACTACATAGAAAAAGAAGGTTCAGCAGAACCTTCAGAACTTCCTTTGATATCTGCATCTGTATCTCTCGCTGAACCAACAATGGAACATATAAATTCATCGATGACACTAACGTGGCCGTACCTCAATACATATTAGGCAGGAATATCTGGTTGACACCAGGTTAAATAACCGTAACATATCCACTAATATCTGGTTGACACCAGGTTAAATAACCGTAATATATATATTAAATGTACATACATTCTAAAAACCTCAATTAAATATACTTTACGAGTTTCAGATTCAACATTTATCGTATAGTCCTGGCTAAGGAAATAACTCACCTTGTATCGAGCGACTCCATATTAAATCAAAATAACTTCTGATTTATTAGGGAAATATGCAGTTAACATCCTTCCTTGATACCCATTTAATTCCGTTTCTATCGTTCTCTAACCAATCGATATAAATGGCTTATTGAAACCCCTATCGTTTTAGGGCAACGTATAAAAAGTATTGTTATCCTGTGTGATACCAATAGTTCAGTACTCCACGAATTGAAGCCAAATTTGTGTCTGTTTCTTAAATGCGGTAACATATCTGGAATTGTTTCGTTCATTTTCTTCTTCTGAAAGGAACGAGCTTACTACGGAGGGAAAATTAAAATGCTTTTCAGTGTTGAATAATTGAGTTGACCGTCCACGTGTTAAAGAAATTGGTTGCTGAACTAATACCGCCAAACCGATAGCTCCATTCTGGTACATGAATCACATTAGTGTTTTGTTTCGTCAAACTTGTATTCAATTTTAAATAAATTGGTTACCCCACAGTTAGTTGCTCTCACACGTGGTTTTCTTTTATTTTCTTTATTGCATGTTATTCATACAATATCCGGCACTTTATCTGCATCAGGTTTCAGCAATGAATCAGGTAGACATAGTCAGTGAGTCTCGTACCAGTTCTCCAGAGAACGTTTCCGTATCATCATAAAGGGAGTTTATGACCATTCAAGTGAACTATATCAAACAGTTTTAATTTCTTATTTCTTCTTTAATAATATATTCGCTATTTTGTAGTAGGCTTTTAAAATGAGTGACCTAAGGCTAAATGATACAGATCTGGTATTAGGTATTATGCGGCTTTCAACTTTTTCCTCTTAAAGGAAATTTGTTTTCTGTATTATTGGGTGAATGTTTTACGACAGCTGTATATTACGAAACTTTAATACTGAAAATAAATACAACTTTAGTGAAGAATTCATCAAGAATATGCTAATGCTGCATACAAAGGTAAAGATGAACCAACTGACCGGCCTGGTATCATTGGCAGTGTAATAAACTGACTTATATAATGAGCTGGACAAATTGTTTTGCGATTATCCGATCATGTCAGTTTGCATATGTTAACATATGGTGGCTTGTTGCTTGCAGTTGTAAATGAGAGTTTAAATTTGGCAACAAAAAAAAAAAAATAAATGAAAAAGGGGTACGCGGTCAAATATAATATCCTATTTCAAGAAATTTATAAGCTCCGGCAACCAAATACATAATTATAAACGCCTGTTTATTTATTTCGCAGGAGAATCGAAAATGATTACAATCTCTTTATATAAATAATGACATGGTTCAATTGTAAGTCGTGCAGTTGTGATTACAAGACTCACCATTTCAGTCCTTCTTGTATACATAATATTTACCAACGTTATATACATAATATTTACCTACGTTGTATACATAATATTTACCTACGTTGTATACATAATATTTACCTACGTTGTATACATAATATTTACCTACGTTGTATACATAATATTTACCTACGTTGTATACATAATATTTACCTACGTTATATACATAATATTTACCTACGTTGTATACATAATATTTACCTACGTTGTATACATAATATTTACCTACGTTATATACATAATATGTACCTACGTTGTATACATAATATTTACCTACGTTGTATACATAATATTTACCTACGTTATATACATAATATTTACCTACGTTATATACATAATATTTACCTACGTTGTATACATAATATTTACCTACGTTGTATACATAATATTTACCTACGTTTTTCGATTGACTTTTCTAGTGAATTGCTACAGGCTGCTTATCAGTTGCTGGTATTATATTCATTACCATGTCAGCATTTAGGACATATTAGCTGTATCTAACGTAAATTGTTGTTGCATCAAACAATGATACCAGTTTTTAGCGTCATATCACTGGTTTAAAAAAAATATACCCTCACCGCCAACAGCATATCTTAGTCTAATTTGTGAATCTGAAATATATTGCTGAAATCTTATTGAAATGTTTTCTTTTGAGCTATAACCTTGTTTACCCCAAATTAATTTTTCAAACAGCATTTATACAGTGTTATGAGAAGTGTAAACATATTGTTTAATAGATGTTTTGTTGTGTACTAGAGCACCTAAAATATATATCGCATAAAACCTGATCATTGGACTTAATCTAGATATTCCTTGCTATGTCAAACCACTATATTGCAGAAAAAAGTAAGTCCAGCCAGTAGCTTAATTTGAACTAATGTTTCTATCATAGAATTTGTAACTTGGTTTCATTTATTTATCCCCAAATCCCTAATTGTAATTTTTTATTACTCCATTTTTCTTTTCTTTATCTGTTATATCCATTTCTCTTTTGTTATCAGTAAGTGCTAGTTGAATATTTCATTCGTGTATCTCCAATTATGATGATGAATGAGTGTTAAAATTATTGTATATTATAATAAATTGTTACACACATATATACATACACACACACACACACACACACACATATATATATATATATATATATATATATATATATATATATATATATATATATATATATTGCTATTTTTTGGATTAAAATCTTGCTCATCAGGTCATGGCATTGAATATAAGGGACAACGGTTTTCATATCTGAAAGTAAAAATGAAACCCTATATGTTGATTTTATTAACTCTGGTACACTTGACCTGTTATATGCCAATTTGATATTCCGCATTCCGCTGTTGCCATCCATACTGCCCAATTATGTTGATTTTACAGGAATATAATATCATACATGTGCTCTATATATGTGTATTGAATCATCACTGTCAAAGCTTTTAAAGTATATTTATCAAACATATTCGATGTAACAAGATGCTGTAACTATGTGTTATATCACTACCATGCTAAACAATAAGTTTAATAAAGATGATGGCAATAAAAACAATCAAGAACTAGAACTTTGTCAAAATTATCGTCATCATGACCCCTGCTAAAAGTTAATAACGAGTGCAGTAAGTGTGACATATATCATCTCTCTCTCTCACGCACACACATACACGCACACACAGAGTACCATGTGCGCTTTAATTTGTAACTGACAATATTCAAAAAACATTCCAGGTATTTTCAATTATTGCACACACGTGTAACAGACCATGTATTCAGAGTCAATTTTGTGTAGCTGGATAGGGCCGCTTTGTATAATATAATGTTAGAATTCATCCGGGTTTTGCTACTTTGCATATGCTTGTACTGAATGTAAAAGCTTCCCAATCGGGTACGTCAGCCTTTGTTGTTACCTATCTATAAATCAAAAACCCATTGTGTAAAGTTCAGGGATAAATAAGGCATGGATGTGTGTATTCGTTACAATTCTAATCCGAATATCTTGTTTGCGTTTATTCTATTCTTTTTTTTCGATTTTTTTACGAGATACGGTTTACATCGAAAATAATATAATGAAAGTAACGTACATCGATCTTACACAATAAATTGTGCTTGTGTAACTCACTTCGGTTTTATGTTTACAACCACTTGTAACCTTGGCACACATCGAGAAACGGGTACGTTTACTTATGTTTGGTTACGTGTAGATTTATGAGTAAGTTTAAATTAAGTACATTTGGAGAAGGGCCGCTAGATATTTACTTTTTATTCGGTCAAACAATACAGAAATATATGAGATACAATTTACACGAGCGTAGGTGGTACAACCTTTGCTGTGGTTGGAACTTTATTTTTCACCTTAAAATAATGTTAAGAGTAAAATGGTCATCATTATCTATGTGTCCAGATACCTGTATATTTTTAAACTCTGATAAATTTACACAAACTTAACGAATAAATCTTGTTTATCATCGTTGGTTTATATTATGGAAAAACGGTAATGTTAATAAAATAAAAAGTTTCATTGCCAAGCATGTTGGTCAAACTTTTTGAAAGTTTTGAATCTAGATTGTCTTTGTTTTCTATTTTATAAGTTCTGGTTATTTTTATACTGTCTATTCTTTTCACAGATAATTGCTATATTGATATCTTTTTAGTCCAAAAATAGCATTTTTGTGTTTTGGATACTTTGGAGCCCCTATTCCTTGCGAATGGAATGCTTCTGTTCAAACTGCAAAAAGCAAAAAGAAATTAATTGAGAACCCGGTCACATTTAATCATAATCAATCTTTCCAAGCAATTTCTTCAACCAATATATTTCAAAATTTCGACTGACTTACAGCCTTACTCGTGTTTGTTATGTCATAAAGTTGTCTTTGAAACGATTGGGCTCTCTGAGGTTCTGCAATCGTGTAGCCACAAAGAAACACGGCTGGGCTGTCTGAGGTTCTTTAATCATGTAGCCACAAGGAAACAAACGGTTGGGCTGTCTGTGTTCTTTAATCGTGTAGCCAACAGGAAACAAAAGTTTAACGAAGGTGACTAAAAAGGCATCTTTTATTTCGGACAGCCTCGTTTATATAGCTGAAATGGTTTATATGCATACAACATTGAGTGTTTACAATGTGATGATTTTGTATGTGAATATTTTGTCTCGTGAAATTATTTGAAGTAACACAATATTTACGCTCGAATGATAGTCAATTTCATTTCTTGACCATATAATTGATCAACTGTTTTTTTTTCTGCAACGATCCTTGAAAATATTGCACGATTTATAATCGAATATTACACTCTCGTGCTATCTTTATATTATAGTAAGGTAAACAAACACAATCACATTTTACACCAATAATAAAGAAATTGTAATCCAGGAAGCATATTCTCACATAATTTTGAGATCAGCTGCAAAGCTTAGTTTTATTGATGTTCAAGTTTCCATCGTAAACTAATATGATTATGATATATTTATTTTTCTGAGGAAACTTTACATGTAATTTCCAGCGGCGATAAATTATTCCAACCAGTTATAGGTACATTGTAGCAGTAATATAAAACACACAAATAACATAATCAGTCGAGCGTATGGATCTGTTCTTCATGTTAGTCAGATAGATCGACATATAACAGTACCTCATGGAGATTCGATTTTATAATTTTTCAACATCACTGTCTTTTCATTTTTTATTTTATTTTTTCTATTTAAAAAGGGTTTAGTTGTTTCAAAAGAAAACCTCTTTTTCGCTTAAATTATTGCATTCGTTGTAACAATTTCAAGTACGAGGTACATTGATTGATATTACACGTGTATGTGATTTCACAAATATCCTTATATTATTGTGTCTGTATTCCTTAAGACACTAAATCGTTCAGGGTTTCTCTGCACAATGTTTATCTTAAAACCGCTTTATCTCTTCAGGAAAAGCAATGCAAAGTCATATCCAGATGGTATATGCTATCAATATTCTTTAAATTATAAATTTTCCCAGGAGTAAAATGAAATTACTACCAGGAATCACATAAATGCTTTTATGTTGTAAGAGAGAAACGTGTGAACGTTGAGAATATCAATTAATATCGGCAGCCGTTTGAAGTCAGGTAGTAACTTGGTTTCTAACCAGCTTGTTCATTGTTAAAGTAGACCGGAACAAAGCCACGTCAGTGTTTTGACAGCATACAGTATTCAGCAGGAGAAACGTATGCAGTGAAGCTTCATCGTGTTTACTCAAGATCATATACAGAAAATAACAAATTGTGCCTGTTTTTACAAAAAGACGTTTACAAGATGATAATATTAAAAAAGATAATGCCAGATTTTAGAAAAGAATTCGTACTAATTAATATATATTATAATAAAATAGTTCATTCTTTTAGTATACATTCTTCAAAGGGGCCCAGGTAGTAGAGTGGTCTAAGGCGCTCGCCTTTACTGATCACTTACACCTCACCTTTGTTCGCGTGAGTCTCGACTCGGCCAACGCGGATATGTGAGAAAGCTTGCCAGTAGCTTCCCGTGGGTCGGTGGTTCTTCCCGGATTCTCCCTCCTAATATACTGACCGACATGTATAACCTATCAAGTGCCAAAAATGGCGTTAAACCAATAAACACAAATTTCATTCTTATGCTTCTGTGACATTATGATCCATAAATCTCCACAATCTGGGAAAATTATTATGTACTGTTGGCTGCCTAGTCACATTGGGATAAAGGGTAACAAGAGGCCAGATAAAGCAGCCAAACCTGACATGCAGTCACCCGTTTGCGAACGAAAGATTCTATATACTGACTTCAAATATTGTATAAACCAGCATGTTCGTCATGCTTGGCAAAATATCTGAAATGAAAACTCCACAAACTTAAAAACATCAAAATCACCATGGCTTCTCTCGCATAGGACAAATCAGAGAGATGAGGTGGTATTGTGCCGATCGCGTATCTGACACACATACCTGACTCAGGCTTACCTCCTGAAGGGTGAAGTTCGACTGGAGTGTGTATCCAGCCAGTGTTCACTGACAGTGGAGCACATTCTTGTCGTGTGTGTTGATTTCTAGCCAGCAAGACTGAAGTATCGTGTCGTGAAATGATTAAAGAAACCGTACGTAAACGTACCACCTGAGGCAATCTTGGAGTTTAAAGAGAATGCTGTTTATACAACACATTTTAGTCATGTTTAAAAGATTTCACATGTGTTATATTTATCGTTTGTTTAATATAGTTTACAGAATTTTAACATTTGTTACATTTTATATTTTTTCTTGTTGTACTTCACGTTTACATTTATTTAGAAGGGTTTATCTTCTTGTTTTTTCGTGCAATCCATTTTAACATTTTTAGAACATCAACCTTTAGTTGTCACCATAAAAACACTATTGTGCTGAGGTGCCGAAAAGCGCTACTACAAACAAACTTACATACACAATTGAAACTTTGGACAGGATTCCCTTGATAATGATTACCATAAACAATTTTGAATAATCATGTGGCACATATGTTTTGGACAGGTTTGCCTTTATAATGATTTCAGTGTAAACAATTTAAAATAATCATATAACACGTTTGGACATGTTTGCCTTTAAAATGATTAGAGTGAGAACAATTTTGAATAATCATAAAGCACATATGTTCGGACATGTTTGCTTTTATAATGATTACCGCGCAAACAATCTTGAATAATTTTGTAGCACATATGTTTGGACAGGTTTGCCTTCATCATGATTGCCGCGAAAACAACTTAGAATATTCGTGTAAGAAAGGGGCTGAGACAGATCTTGATAAATGCGGCTGATTTCACACGTAAAGCATTATCGTGTATAATGTAAATAATTTGAAATTTTTAATTGTATTGTAGGACAAAAAACTATTGGGAGCTTAGCCAAACGTACGGTTAAGTCCTTATTTAGACGCCTAGAATAAATTTGCTACCAGTGTTATACCTTAACATTTTTTTGAAACAATATAATATAAAGTCTAAATAGTACGATGAAAGACTTTTAGATGCACATAATTTCAAAGAATGCCAACTAACAGCAACGAAAGACATGGCATTTCATAGGAGACAAAGTATTTTACAAGTGTAAATTTTTCCATTCTACTCTGAAGCAAATACAAAGTAAGAACTTATGAGGCGCACATAAGTCTGTACTTGAATAAACATGGCTTAATTATTTCGACAACGAGTTTGAATTTGAAATGAGCACAATTACATATTAAATTGAAAAAGGGGTTCATTTTAGTACACGAGCATTATAAGCTATCAGCACTCAGTTAGTATATCTCTTTTGATTGTCCATGCTTTACCATCTGAATCTGCGTTCTCCTTCAGCCGACGTCAGACAATCAGCTGATGATGTCAACTGATACATTAGGTATTCCAATTGACTAAGTTCCGTAGAGCTTGATACATTCGGTATTCCGATTGACTAAGTTCTGTAGAGCTTGATACATTCAGGACGATGCTTACACTAAATTAATTGATTCAATTAATATGATCTTTATCAAAATTCTGACTCTTTAAATACTGGGTGAGGTTGTTAAAGAAACAGATCGCTTGACTGTGATAGCGATAATTGCTCTCACATTAAAGGTATGATTACCCGGAAGAAATCTTCCACAGTCAACGTTTCAGTTTATAGCCCTGTCCCACTTCATAAAATTCCGCTTTGTTTTATCACTATGGAGCGAAGGACAGTGAACAAAATATTCGATAAAGTACCAAATTTTATATTCTGTGAAGGACATAACATATAAGCAAACATTTTTTAAACATGGATTATAGATTTTTTATGTACAAGAAATAAATGAAGCTAGCTGTAGAAAAAAATAAAGTCAACGTGAAGGCTAAATGCTAAAGAGGTCAGACGAAAAACGAAAGCCCACAGAAAGACTATACAGATCAAATTTCAGGACAATAAATAATTAGTGGAATGTGCACATGTATTGCTGGGTAAGTTTATAACTTTTTATATCCCAATAAATATCACCAGGAACCTATGAAAAAAAAATAACAATATGTAATGTGGCTGGAAAAATAATGTGATTTAAACATTGGAGTATGATTCTCAGAGGAATATATGTGTATGAATTATACTAAAATATATTTCAACATTATATATAATTTTGTTAATAGCTTTATTGGTAATTTAAACATTAAGCAATTTAAAACATGCTTGTCTTATGAACGACTAGTATATTTCTCCTTGCATTATTTCCAATCAGGCTATTTAATCTTTTTAATAGATACTGACATGATTAAAAAAAAAAAAAAAGATTTACGTTCTCCTACTGATATACATTTTACATGCAAAGAATATTTAGGATTCAAATTATTTATCAATATTTTTTATAATTACAGATCTGGTGTCATAATGTCTTGACTTTGCTATCTTAAATAAATCACTGGTCCATATACATGATATCGGACCAGTGATTTATCAAGCACCAGCCAACAAAAGAAATGGTACATAACTCGTTGAGACAAGATTGCTCCTGAACCCTTAATGAAGGTTACATTTGCCACAGTAACAATGACCATGAAATAAAACGTTCGCCAGTGATCTGTTGCTTTTATGACGTTCTGGCGAAACAGTCAAGACGCTAGCCACACGTTTAATGAAATGAAGTAAAAATATTTGATATGCATAACTCAGTAAAAATCAAAATTGCAATATGAAAGAAAGACTTTTGGCGAAGTTCTAGAAAGATTACCTTTAAGCTACCAATTGTAGGTCTTCCATAGTTTAATTTATGATTTTCAAGTCTTTCTTCCTCTCCTAATCATTAACCTAACAATTGAGTCCCTTGTCCATCCAAATATACCAACTTCAAAAAGAGAAACTTCTATTCCAATCTCACGAGTAGTTTTCACACGTGAAATTTGTATTTTTATTTAGAGTTAGACTACTGACATGGCAAGATGTTAAAAAATCGTGTGCGTAACAGTAGACCAAGCCAAGAATTCCTTTTGGCACAATAGTGGAGATACAAATTTGCAGCTTCGTGGTTTTGGTGCTGTACTTAGTCGAAACAATACACCACACACCACCAGAGGTTTAATTACAGCTCTATTTTAATAACAGGACCTGAGTACGGTTAGTAGCACATTGTTTAGAAAACGAAGAGAGGGCAAAACAAATATATGTTACAATTTAGCAGCATGTAACTATTGCATTGTGCCTAATGCATCCTTTCCATACTTTGTTGCCTCACCTCACGAAATAGGCAGAAATACCCATATAAGTACCAGAAATCATAAAAATGGCTGAAGCACTTGGAAATTTGGATTTTTGCCTAGAGAGAGCTGGAGATGGACCAAGACTGAAGGTGAATTATAGCTATAACTATGAGATTGAAAAATAAATTGCTCTTGTTGGCATTCCGTCGTGCTGGTATTCAACAAAAGAGGAATATCTGTTTTCCGAGTACTGTTTGACAAAGAACTATGGTACAAACACATGTTTCCAAAGTTGGCTGAATTCTACTTTAATCATGCCCTACATTATATGATGCCAAAATATAAAAAATGACATTTACAGTGCAGGAACATCTCGCAGTTAAAGACCACATGTTGTTAAGACAGAGCATGACATCGTGACTTTCAAAGCGTTTGCAAGTCACGTATTTTCATGTATACACATACACTTTTATAACAGAATTGTGTCTTTGTAAGAAAAACCGTGTTAATTGGATAATTGTCGTATCTCGAATAACACATCAAAACTTTGGTTCCATGCTGTAGTTAATTATTCAAAATGTTTCAAAGTTCTGCATGCAGTCAATGCATGATAAATTAGTTTGCATCTTGTGACCATGCAATGAGTGGAATTTGAAATATAGCTAATAAACAGCAATCAGCCTATACCTGGTCAAAGATTCCGAGTGACTTGATTCGAAACCTGTTTTGTCAAATATGTGAAAGTTTTACACTTTACCTGTTGCTTACTCAACATGTATCCTGTGATGTGCTATCAGCTGTGTGTCTTGAATATCGTCTTGTCAGAGACGTTTTATGTTTTGGCAAAATGGAGGCATGTTCGATTTTAGACCAATATGTTTTGTTTCCTCAGTATCCTTGGGAAATCCATGTAATGATAGATTCTAATCAAACCCAGATGACTTACAGTCAGGTACACAGCAGTAGAAACGACCACTAGTTAGTAGAATTCAGCTGAAATAAATAAATCTACAAATATTAGACATTGGCTTGCTAGTGCAAACAAAAGGGTCGCTAAGTCAGGGTTTACTTCCTGTGAATGACGTCACCTGATAACTGTCTGCTTGACGACATGGTGTATAAAAATGCGGTAGCCACTACAAATATATCACTATAGATAAGGAACAACAACAGATGCAACACAGCAGCAATGACACAACATTAGATGAAACAGAAATGATTATATTAGATGGTCTTGACATAAAACAGAACAATAAAAACGAAAGAGTAAATGCAAAACAATCAGTCTGTGTGATATTCTTTTATAGTTTTAACATATTCAAATCACATTAGGGAGAGGTAGGACATTCTGACGCAAGTAATTATTTCATCAAATTCATTTTACACTTGTGAGATTAGGTTATGTTTTATCATTTAATTGAGCTCTTAGGGCACACCTATAAATAAGAAATGAAGTACAAGCCAGGACGATTCTGGAAGAAAGCAAAGCAAAATAAATGTAAATAATGATGCATTGTGATTGTGCATAAAAAGACCAACAATGTATTGTGCTTGTGCATAAAAGGACCAACAATCCTAACACTTTTCAAAATTTAAAAATTCAAGCCGATGAATTTGATTGGATATTTGCTTCTCATAGTCCCTTACCGATGCAAATCAGTTGCTGGTATACATATATGGTAGATGGTTAAATGCCCTTATTTGAGTGTGCATGTGTGTGTGTGTGTTTTGGTATACTTGCGAGGAATTGATTTGTGTTGTACACCAACATCTCGAGAACGTAGCTACATTTCGAGGACTTACACACCAGTCCTCGAAATGTTTGTTTGGAAACTGATTCAGAACGATCATTAGAGATGGCCCACATGATATTGTGAAAGTCCTCTCAACGTCGGTATTGTCTGACAATCAGTTACACAGTTACTGTATACTACACACAATTTGCGGCCGTCCCTAGGTGCGACTAGACTGGGTGTATAAACGTCACCCATTCACAGGGTGCGTGACTTCTGATTGTCTGTCTGCTAATCAGAACATCGCTTCTTTACAGTGTCACTGTAATATACACTAATGATCATAAAACTAATCACGTACGTACTCCATTTACAATGTTTAATGTATTATTATGACTAGCTTTATTTGAATATGACGTTTATACAGTTTCATAACATGTTTTCTAGTCATTCAAATATTTCTGTATATGTTGTTAAATTGTGTAGATACCCCAATGAAGGTCCCATTTATGGATCAAAAAGAGTTGAATTGAATTTTACGGCACAGACTATCTCACTGTTTGATTTGTACATAGCAAAATAAATGATTGAACGATGGATTTTTTATCTGGTTATACAGAGACAACATGACACTCGTACCTTAGTCACAAATTCTCCACTCAAAGTGAAGCAACTCAAAAATAATCTGATTGCGATAATACATTTATTCACATATGATTTCTCTTCAGTTATGCTACAATTCCTTCCTCATGAATTCTCGCCATATATATTGTCTTGCAGCTGAGGTCTTGGGAAAACTCAGAATTAAGTTTAGTGGGTAAAGGGTAGTGCAGAATTTCTTGCCACGCTACTGAATGTGAAAAAACCATGCATATGATTCTTTTCAAAAAAAAAAAAAAAAAAAAAAAAGAATAATATGCAAAGTGTAATCAGTAATATTAAACAATATTTACCAGTATCTTTTGTAATTTGCTACAGTACAACATTAATTATACATATACTGACTGAAGGTCCTCTATACCTAAAATTTGTTCTTTATATCATTTTAATTTATCTAGATGATCATTTATCAAGACAAAATTAATGTCTCCAATAAGTCATGATAAACAGTTTTTGACTGTATCAGCCCATCATTTACTATTCTTTTTGTTAAGCAACCAGACGTTAGTAGCATTGAGAAAAAACTTCTGATATAGGCATTATCACGTGTACGAGCATTTTTCAGTTATGTGATGTATGTTTTATATATGTACAGATTTTATCATTGAATTGCTTCAAAATACGACTCTTCATACGTGAAAAACAACATTCTTGAAAAAAATATACCAACTGTACTCACAATTGTGAACTAAAGCATAAAGATAGAATGGATGATGCAAGGGCAATGGGGCCCCTCTCAATTAAATTTTGCATGTTTGATGGAACTTTTGGGCCTTCAATGGGCCTGCGGACCCCACCCCCACCCCCGTTGCAGTTGCGGGGGTCGCTTGGGCGGTTGCTAATCCACTGTTCCCATTCCAACCCAGTATTTATCATTGTCATTGAAAATAGTTGGAAGGATGAAATTGTTGTACGCCATATGAAAAGTCTGGCATATTATTCTGTAGAATTGTACAGTCATCTGTTTGTCCATTTGCTGATACTTTATCCAGGTATACATCATGGCTAAGACAGTGCGTCATGTACCACAGTTATGCCACCAACCTCAGCAGTCAAAGTAACTGCAAGGGAAGATATAACATTGCAACCTGTTTCTGTGTGCGATGTTTTGTCTTAGTCTGATCTGTAGTTTTAGAATAACATGAGCTATGATGACCAAACTTTACACTTTACTTTATAACTTGAAAGTCTGTCACATACGTATTTGTCAGGTCCCTCGTTTAACGGCCAAACCATGGCAAGGTATTGTAAGATTGTAAAACTTGTTTCAGGTTTGGTACCGTTGTTATAACTGGTTTGAATAATGAAAGCAGTTACCAGGTATCCAGTTCTTACATTTTATTTACCGTAATATATGTATATATATATATATATATATATATATATATATATATATATATATATATATATATATATATATATATATATATATATGAATTTGAACGTTTATTGTTATAGATGTTGGTTCAGAGCAAGAAGAAGAAGAAAGGGAAAAGAAAAGTGATGTCCATTATTCAGAAGGTAATTTATTACATTTGATGACCCTGAAGCTTCAAATATAAATTAATTGAAGTGTTATGCTTCAAACACCTACAAGACATGATCCCTCGAAACTATCACAGATGTGAATTTACTAGTTTTGTGGTTTCTGTAGACCACTAATCTAAAGGCTCCACTGAATTGATGATCCATCGTAGGGAAACACGGACCTTTGTTTTGATCTACAAATGAACTATGTCCGCTTTTGTAAAATTAACACTAACGACGCAGCTTGAAATGGCATGATCATGATGTCATTTGTTACCAAAGTGTATGGCTGTTTTACAGATTCATGGAGATTGGACATAAGTTGATATCACTTGTTACCAATGTGTATCGTAGTGCTATCAACTCAGGAAGGGATTGGACATGAATGCACTCACTTGCTACCTAAGTGTATCGTAGTGCTACGAACTTGGAGAGATTAAATTTAAATTGATGTCACTTGTTACCAGTGTGTATCGTATTGCTATGAAGTCAGGGAGGGATTGGATATACATTCACGTAACTTGTTACCTAAGTTTATAATAGTGCGATGAACTCAGGAAGGGACTGGACATAAATTGACGACATTTGTTAGCTGAGTTTATAAAAGTGATGTGAACTCAGAGAGAGAGAGAGAGAGAGAGAGACTGGACATAAATTGACGTCACTTGTCACCTAAATGTATCGTAGTCCTATGAATTCAGCGAGAGATAACAAATAAATTGACGTCACTTGTTACTTACGTGTACCGTAGTGATATGAACCCGGGGAGAGTATGGACATAATTAACATCACTTGATACCTAAGTGTATCATTGTGTAATGAACTCTATAAGAGAATGGATTTAAATTGACGTCGCTTGTTACCTAGATGTAATCATAGTGCTATGAGGAATGTTTAAATTTTCGACAAAATGTTTGAGAAATTGACGTGAATTTCGAAATCAACATGTTCTGTAGAGAAGACCTGGATATATATTCTGCTTGTATAAGTATGGATGACACCCACAGGTAACTGTTTTAAAGAATCTGCTGTTAGAGCAGATTAGAGAGTATGTTACAATAATAATGTTTCTCAGAGTGAACGTAAGATCCTAATTTTAATGTTTCCTATTACAAAAATTGGTCTGTTTATATTGCTTACATAGTAAGCAGTTTAAGAGTTCGTATTTAAAAGTTGTATTATATGTAGTGGGTGTAACACCTCAAATTAAAAAAGGAATATTTCTTAATATGCCAAAGCAGCAAGTCAGCATCCAGTGTGAAAGTAAACAAGAGGATGTTGAAAGACAGCTTGTACAGTTTCTGGGAACAGCGTTATTTCCAGGGAATGCAGCAGGTGGAAAGGCCAAGAGGAAAGAGTCTATTCTGGCAAGGCGCTTATGGAACCAAATTAATTCTGCATCTAAAATTCAAATCCAAAACAGACATTAAAACTTAAAAGGAGAACCTTGAATGTTGAGAACTCATAGTAAATAATTAGTGTTGAGATCTTACTGTATCTTCCTGAGGTGAAATAGCTTTTGTATACATAAAGCCTGCATAATAACATTTTAAAAAGACGTATATTTTGCAGGTGAAATTTATGACGTATCAGTATGATTTTACCGATGTCTTTCTTAGTGTGATTACAATTTGTTCTTAGAATTAGCCATTAGATTCATTTGCATTTTCAGGTCATGAAAGTATAACTGATGTTTAGATTTATAGTTTTTGATAGTTGTTCTTTTTCATTTTTGTAAACAAATATTGTTGTCGGGCCTGACAAAAGTGTTTAAAAATGCATTGTTTTCAAACGTATGAATTTGAATGTTTCTAATTTTGAAAATATTTTAGTATTGCCTCTGAAGTCACGTTTGCTTAATTATAATTATTCGTTGCTATTTTTCAACATTCTGTTTTAATTTTTTTTACTTCTTAGTTAAACTGTATGCTATTCCAGAATATATTTTTCATACTAGCTTTAAGAAAGTTTGATTTATGAATAATTTATGTATCTATATTACATTAATACATATATGATTTAGTAATATATATATATATATATATATATATATATATATATATATATATATATATATATATATATATATATATATATATATATATATATAGAAGATATGGCTTGGTAACAAATATATAGAGGATATTTTCTTATTTTATGTTAATGCCTGGTATATGTCTCTTTGTGTGGTACAACACGCGTGATATTTGTAATTGTGTTGGACCACAAAATGAATTAAATCTAGTATTTAGTTTGAAAAAGAAAAAATTCCTTTTTGCTATATGCCACACTTGCTTCTGAATCAAAGCTTTGATGATTAAATTCACTCCTTAGCACACATCCTCCACTCCCCTTTAAATTCACTCCTTAGCACACTGTTATGTATGATGTTAATATAATATTATAAATATTTTAGGAAATTATACATGTTTCTTCACTTTAATATTTGCTTAAATCTTTATGTTTATCAGGAAAATCATGTTTAACTAGTGTCCTTGAATTAGGTTGTTTTGATCAATATAATGTTTTCTCAATTTGAAGGTCAAGGTTGAATTTTGTTTACAAGTAAAATTCCATTAAGATGACACATGTTCTAGAACATTCTGTCATGTGACCAATCTTTATATATGCCATGTTTGGTGGACATTTATTCAGTTTTGACATTACCATCAGTCTTGTAAAGAGCTATTACAGTTGTGAAAATTCATTCCAAATTCTAAGAGAGGAATTATTTTAAATATTCATTGGATTATAACAGTGCTCACAAACTTTTGGATTTTGGATTTTTAATTGATGATTTTGGAATTTATGTGAACTTATTCAGAGATTTTGGAATACTTCATTTTGACATCAGCACATCAAGATTACTAGTACATCAGAACGTTGGAGACCATTGGCACATAATAACATTCAAGGACACAGCCGTGAATTTGGAACATTCTATATTTAGGACTTGTGATTAGAACAATCATTCTTATTGGATTATTAGGATTTCAAAACACATTACTGTAAGTGACTTTTTGATTTTTTCATTTTAATTATCTAGTAATAAATTGCTTGTTGATTTTTACTTGATTTGTTGGTTTCACTTTCTTTCTGTTACATTTTTCTTAGACCATAGAGTCGTAACAGAAATTGGGGGCTCGTCCGGGATTGAATTTCTTTAAAGCATATTATAGATATTAAATTTATCTTTGAAATTCATATTGATTTTGTCTCTGAATTTTTTTTGTCTTTGGCAAAGATTTTTAAATAGAGAAATTTTTTTGTGTGAAACCAACAAGCATTTACAATGGCATCTAATGTTCAGAATTTCATTTCAAAACCTACCCAGGAGGGGTTAGAGTGCATGAGAAAGGATGAGTTGCTCGAGCTTGCCAGAAAATACAGTCTATCTGAGGCAAAATTATCATTGACAAAACAGGAGATAAAGATTATTTTAATTCAGTATTTAGTAGGAAAGGGAATTTTTGAAAATAGTGCTTTAAGTTTGAAGAGAAAGCCTGTATCTGGTTCTGACAGGACATTAAGGGAATTAGAGTTAAAGTACCAGATGGATTTAGAATTGGCAAAGCTTCAGATTCAGAGAGAGAGAGAAAAAGAAGAGAGGCAGATGGAGAGAGAGAAAGAAGAGAGGCAGATACAGATGGAGAGAGAGAAAGAAGATAGGCGGATACAGATGGAGAGAGAGAAAAAAGAGAGGCAGATACAAATGCAGAAAGAAGAGAGGCAAACGCAGATGCAAAGAGAAGAAAGGGAAATGCAATTTAAGTTAAGAGAATTAGAACTGGCAAACAGAGCACACTCCACTCCTTTAAACACAAGTTCAGGTTTTGATGTTACTAGATATATTAGGTTAGTACCCCCTTTTCAGGAAAAAGAAGTAGATAAATACTTTCTTCATTTCGAGAAAATAGCTGAAAACTTGATATGGCCCAGAGAGCATTGGACTTTGTTATTACAAAGTGTACTAATTGGCAAAGCTCGTGAAGTCTACATTTCACTGTCAGTACAACAAAGCACTGATTATGATGTGGTTAAGGAGTACATCTTGAAAGCTTATGAGTTGGTACCAGAGGCATATCGACAAAGGTTTAGGAATTGTAGAAAAGAAACTGGACAAACTCATGTCGAATTTGCAAGGGATAAAGAACAACTATTTGATAGGTGGTGCTCAGCCAAGAAAGTTGATCAAGCTTATGATAACCTTCGACAGCTCGTATTAATTGAAGAGTTCAAGAGGTGCATCCATAGTGATGTTAAAACCTATCTTGACGAGCAGAATGTGGAAACTTTGGAAAATGCTGCTCGTATGGCTGATGATTATTCCTTGACTCACAAAATTTCATTTGGCAATAAGTCGTCCTCTCAGCAGTTTTCTGGTAAAAAACCATTTCAATCTCATTCGAGTACTTCCAAATTTCACAACAGCACAACTGTTAGGAATCAAACATCTGATAAGACTGATCAGAAATCCTTATCTCTTCCTACGTGCACTTATTGTAAAACGAAAGGGCACGTTATTTCTGATTGCTTCAAGTTGAAAAATAAGCAACAGAGAAAAGACAGAGCTTTTCCAAATGCTCTTATTTCTACGAGGTCAAGGTCACGGTCTTGTATTGAAAGCAATACATTTGTTGGGTCAAACAAACCCTAGTCTGATTCTATTTTGGAGGCTTATGAACCATTCATGTCAGAAGGTTCTATATCACTTATTGGTGATTCTGCCAAACCTATCCCAATTAAAATATTAAGGGACACTGGAGCTTCTCAGAGTCTTTTATTATCAGGTACCTTACTTTTGTCTGAGGATTCTTCTTCAAGTGAAAGTGTTCTTGTTCAGGGAGTAGAGTGCGGCTTTGTAAATGTTCCTCTTCATTGTGTAGATTTGGCATCAGACTTAGTTTCTGGACCTGTGACTGTTGGGGCAGTGACTTCTTTACCCATAGAGGGTGTTCATTTATTACTAGGCAATGACCTAGCTGGAGATAAGGTTGTGGTTAGTCCACTTGTAACTGACAAGCCTTGTTTGGATCAGAAAGTTGATCCTGTCGAAACTGAAATCCCTGATTTGTACCCTGCTTGTGCAGTTACTAGAGCTATGGCAAAAAGAGCTCTTGAGAGTGATGTTGATCAGGATATTATTCCTTTAGCTGACACATGTATTGGTCAGTCTTTTGATGAGGTCACTTTTTCCTCAGGTATTGATCAATCAAATGGTATTGATCACAGTGATCCTCTTTTGGCAACTCATTCTCTTTGTCCTACTCAGGGTGACAAACGACAATCCCTTGTCGTTGAACAGGAGCAAGATCCCGAGATATCTTGTTTGTTTCAGAGGGCTATTAGTGAAACTGAAGCCACACAAGTTCCAGTGTGTTACTTTGTGAAAAATGGGGTCCTTATGAGGAAATGGAGACCACCTGATGTACCCGCTGGTGACGAGTGGTCAGTGAGCTATCAAATTGTTGTTCCTAAGTCATATAGACAGGAAATTCTTAATTTAGCCCATGAAACTCCTTTGGCTGGTCATTTAGGAGTCCGTAAGACTTATCACAAGATCTTGAATCATTTTTATTGGCCGAAACTCAAAAGTGATGTTTCTAAATACTGCAGATCTTGTCACATTTGTCAAATGGTAGGAAAACCCAATCAGGAGATACCTAAGGCTCATCTGCAACCTATTCCTGCATTTGATGAACCATTTGGTAGAATAATTGTAGACTGTGTTGGTCCTTTACCTAAAACCAAGTCAGGCAACCAATACTTGTTGACCATCATGTGTGCATCTACAAGATTTCCAGAGGCAATTCCTCTGAGAAATATAAAAACTAAAACTATTGTGAAAGCTTTGGTGAAGTTTTTTACACTTGTTGGCCTTCCCAAATCTGTCCAGTCAGATCAAGGGTCAAATTTTATGTCTGGAATTTTCCAACAAGTTATGCATGAATTAGGCATCCAACAGTTTAAATCTTCTGCCTATCACCCTGAAAGTCAAGGTGCTTTGGAAAGATTTCATCAAACTTTGAAGAATATGATTCGATCCTATTGCTTTGATACAGAAAAGGATTGGGATGAGGGTGTTCATTTGTTGTTGTTTGCTGTTAGGGAATTAGTTCAAGAGTCGTTGGGCTTTAGTCCCTTTGAACTAGTTTTTGGTCATACTGTCCGTGGACCATTGAAATTATTGAAAGAGAAACTTCTTTCAAATGAAGATTCAAAGATTAATCTTCTTGATTATGTTTCTGATTTCAAATACAAGTTGTCAAAGGCCTGTGAAGTAGCAAGAACTAATCTTCACACTACCCAGTCAAAAATGAAATTAAGGTATGACAGAAATTCACAGGAAAGGAGTTTTAAACCTGGTGACAAAGTTCTGGCTCTCTTTCCCATACCTCAGAATCCTCTTCAGGCTAAATTTTATGGTCCTTATACCGTTGAAAAGAAAGTAAATGACTTAAATTATATCATTAACACTCCTGGGAGACGGAAACAGAAACAACTTTGTCATATAAATATGTTAAAGGAATATTTTGACAGAGATAGCTCAGCTAATTATTCTGTTAATTTAGTTGTACCTGTCCCACACAGTGAAGATATCAACGATGAAATACAATCAGACTATAGTGACTCTGGTATAACCAATCTTCGGAATTCAGAAATATTGAACAACCTAAACCAGAAAGTTTCACATCTACAACAACAGGAAAGAAATGAACTAAAACAGCTATTACATGAATATGAGCACTTGTGTCCTGATGTTCCAACACGAACAAGTAAAATTTATCATGACGTTGACATTGTAGATTCTGCGCCTGTGAAACAGCATCCTTTTAGGATGAATCCTCTCAAACAGAACTATCTGAAGAAAGAAATTCAGTATTTACTGGAGAATGATTTCATAGAACCAAGTAAAAGTAACTGGAGTTCACCATGTATTCTTGTTCCCAAGCCAGATAATACATTCCGTATGTGTACTGACTATAGAAAAGTCAACAGTGTCACCAAAACTGATTCATTTCCAATCCCAAGAATGGACGATTGCATTGATAAAATTGGAAATGCTAAATATTTCACCAAGTTTGACCTTTTAAAAGGATTCTGGCAAATTCCACTGACGGAAAGGGCAAAAGAAATTTCAGCATTTGCAACTCCAGATGGACTTTATCAATATAAAGTCATGCCGTTTGGAATGAAAAATTCGCCTGCAACGTTTCAACGTCTGACGAACATGATAACATTTGGTCTTGATAATTGTGACGCTTATATCGATGACGTCATTATCTACAACAACACCCGGGAAGATCATTTGGAAACCATTCGAAAATTCTTTGATCGTCTCAGCGATGCGAATCTGACAATTAATTTGAGCAAAAGTGAGTTTTACCATGCTTGTGTCACATTTTTAGGACATATTGTGGGACAAGGTCAAGTTAAACCTATAGAAGCTAAGGTCAAAGTTATCTCTGAATTTCAAGTTCCAATTTGTAAAAAGCAACTGATGCGATTTCTAGGTATGGCTGGATATTATCGGAAATTTTGTTCCAAATTTTCCAAAATTGCTGAACCTTTGACAAGTTTATTGAGTAAGAAAACCAAATTTTTTTGGTCTGACAAGTGTCAGGAATCTTTTGACAAGTCAAAGGCCATGCTTAAGAATGCACCAGTTCTTTCTGCACCAAATTTTAGCCAATCATTTAAATTATCTGTTGATGCAAGTGATGTAGGGGTTGGTGGAGTATTGATTCAGGAAGACAAAAGTGGTGTGGATCACCCTGTGTGTTTTTTTTCTAAAAAACTAAACAAGCACCAGAAAAATTATTCCACAATTGAGAAGGAATGTTTGGCTTTGATATTGGCTTTACAGCATTTTGAAGTGTATGTCACCTCAGCTCGTTCTCTAATTATTGTGTACAGTGATCACAATCCCCTTACTTTCATCAACAAAATGAAAGATAAAAATCGGAGATTGTTGAGATGGAGTTTGATATTGCAAGAATATAACATTGACATTAGACACATCAGGGGAAAAGACAATGTGATTGCAGATGCACTCTCACGTGCCTAGAAATGTAATGTTGCTTGATGTAATTAAGTCCAGTATCATAAAACATGTTCTTATGTAATTTTGGTTATTGTAGTATTAGATGTATATTCAAAAGAAAGCTTTATTATATAAATCTTTCTTTTTCTTTATGAGGTGAGGTGTTATGTATGATGTTTATATAATATTATAAATATTTTAGGAAATTATAAATGTTTCTTCACTTTAATATTTGCTTAAATCTTTATGTTTAGCAGGAAAAACATGTTTAACTAGTGTCCTTGAATTAGGTTGTTTTGATCAATATAATGTTTTCTCAATTTGAAGGTCAAGGTTGAATTTTGTTTACAAATAAAATTCCATTAAGATGACACATGTTCTAGAACATTCTGTCATGTGACCAATCTTTATATATGCCATGTTTGGTGGACATTTATTCAGTTTTGACATTACCATCAGTCTTGTAAAGAGCTATTACAGTTGTGAAAATTCATTCCAAATTCTAAGAGAGGAATTATTTTAAATATTCATTGGATTATAACAGTGCTCACAAACTTTTGGATTTTGGATTTTTAATTGATGATTTTGGAATTTATGTGAACTTATTCAGAGATTTTGGAATACTTCATTTTGACATCAGCACATCAAGATTACTAGTACATCAGGACTTTGGAGACCATTGGCACATAATAACATTCAAGGACACAGCCGTGAATTTGGAACATTCTATATTTAGGACTTGTGATTAGAACAATCATTCTTATTGGATTATTAGGATTTCAAAACACATTACTGTAAGTGACTTTTTGATTTTTTCATTTTAATTATCTAGTAATAAATTGCTTGTTGATTTTTTACTTGATTTGTTGGTTTCACTTTCTTTCTGTTACATTTTTCTTAGACCATAGAGTCGTAACAACACATCCTCCATTCCCCTTTAAATTCACTCCTTAGCACACATCCTCCACTTTCCTTTAAATTCACTCCTTAGCACACATCCTCCACTCCCCTTTATGTAGGTTGGCCTCGGTATCAATGGCATTTATTGGCTTAACAAATAACAGCTATTTGGTTTGAAATGAAACTATTTTACCCTATCTGACTGCAAAAGCAAGTTCAATTGAGCGACGCAGCACATAGGATTTTTCACATTGCTGTAAAGTTTGTAACGGAACATAACTTCGTAAAGAAGCATATGGTGGCGAGTCAAGTATATATGGCGACAAATAATTTCCACGTCTGAAGGGTAATGCAATTTCTACTTACTGCTCAAGCCCACACAATGCTAATTTGTTTGCTGTAAGCATAACTTATATAGGCACACACAATCAAGTGTCACATGGTATGATGGGAAATATTGTATTTTTAAATGTTCAACTATAAGGATATATTTTTCATATCAGAATTATCTAATAATTAAAAAATATGAAACAATATTTCACCAATAATTTCCTGTATTTCACACTTAAGTATATAATAAATAGCAGTTTTTAAAGTGGAAATTTTCACGGCGAAAATGAAATGATTGAGGAAATATTCTTACACAACCTAAGACTAAGTACAGTCAGATTTTATTATTCCAGCTTAAGTTTGTCTACATTTTATGATAAAGAGACAATTTATTCAACATCTTTCGATGTCAGATGTTCATCCAGCAACTGGTACATCAGACATTTAAAATGTAATTCAGTGATAGGAGCTATTGAATATTCTAAGCTTCTATTTGTAACAGCTGTTTGTAATCTGGGTGAAAAAATATATGACATAGTTTGTTCAGACGACCGCTGCCGACATCTCATTTTGGTCAGTCTTTTGCACTCCTTGAACTTCAAAATAAAGCTAGTTAGCATGATAATACAGACACATTAAATTAAATTTTGAATGCTTGTTTGTCTGCATATGTAGACAACATGCTAAGTTTTCACACCATTAAGTAATGTTCAGAGTTGTCATCATTTCTTTGCACTTTGAAAACTTGGACTTTTTTGGATAAAGTCATTTGAATTATTCGAATACATTTACACTAGGCAAATTAAATTTTGTAGGCTTCTTCATCTTCCCTAAAAAGAAAAAACAATTTGACTTTATATCCAATTTGGAAGGAAGTGCCTAATCTGCTTATAATACAGATTGTTTCATGCATAACATTAACGTTATTGAGATAGATCATTTTGATGTATTCATGCAAAATGCAATAGTATCGCATGTATCTTTAAGTGACGTTATTTTTGCCGAGTCCCCGCTGGTGCATGCTTGCCATAGTGATCACTTTAGCGTAGTGTGCATGTCCTTTCGTACATCCATCCACACACTAGATTACCCTCAGCAGTAAAGTTTGTTTACTTCCTTTCATTTCAATACCATTTGATATCACCTTCTTCAGATTTGGAATATAGATCAAGGGCAAGCTCAAGATATAGGCAATGGCCAGCTCTTGTATTTATTCAACAATTATATCAAATTCTCGGAAGGGACATGTGAATATATGCATGGCTTGGTTAACATAGAATGCAATTGAAATGTTACATTTTGTCTTGTTTCCTGCATTTTTCTTGCTTTCACTACTTTGGATTCAAACATTGTTGGACTTGCAGATGGATAAAGTTGTATTTCACAGCATTGCATGGGTGTGTTACAAATGAATACCTAGTTCACTTTTTCAGGCTCTGTTTATAATGGAGTCGTAGAACTATGATGAAATCTTTATTTAAGAGTACGTCATCATTTTTCAAAATTCAGGTCACTGTGATGTCCTTTATGGCACAGTGACTTTTCTTAACCGTAGATTAAGTTCATTTACCAGGCGATGCTTGTTGTGAAGTTGGTAATTCTTTTGCGTTGACGCTGTATAATAAAACTGTACTAAGTTGCTTACCTGGTGAGGACTTGTCTGTATTTTATGTTGAACTAAGTATGAGGAAACACTACATTTTAATGAACCAGCTATGATGGAACCTGATAGTTTTATGTATGTAAAAATAATTTGGAATGATTTTATAATTAGACGAGATCTTCATTCTGAAGAGGTTTGCTGTTGACCATGTTAGGTACAAGCGATTGATACTTTATGAAAACCTGATGCATACGGAAACTGAGTGCCAGTGAAAATGCATCACCCTGATTTGCACTTTGTTCTACGTATCTTTTGTAAAATGAGTAAGTTTGTTTGCTCTTTAGTAATGTATAAACAAGCCAGTACTGTTTAACAAAATGCACTATAGCTCTGTTTATATGACTTTATGCTAGAGCAGTTGTGATGGTCATGTCAGGGTGAACCTTTAAGATTTGTAGTTGAAGTTTTGCATGTCGGAAGTGGGGTGGGTGGATGTACTTTAATGTAAGGAATGTATGGATGCAGGTGAAACACCAGATTCTTTGGAACATTTGTTTAAAAATTCACATTAAATTTAGCTTGAATACCTTTGTCATTTGCTATGGATGAGATAAAGGTTTGATAAGAGTATGCACTCATGATAAATTACAATAAAAGCGGTTTTTCTGGAAATTGATGTTTGTCTTGTCTTATAGTTGTTTGCTTTATATTAGATGTTTTTTTATAGTCATCAAAGGAAGAGATCTAATATGATAATTATTTTGGAGTTATATATTTTTAAAACTTCTTTAGATTGTATAGGAAAACTGTATGTGATTTAGCTTGATAGATGTGCTATTATATAGTTTTTCTTGCCCACATTGCATAGCAATTCCAGATTATCTTTTGATTTGGCCATGAAAAGTCGAGGTCACTGTGTTTGAAAAATGAAAAAGGTGTCTGCATAATAATTTCAGTTCTCGACCATGCATCTTCAACTATGACTAACACATTGGGCAAAAAAGCAGCCTATTGATTTGCGGGTCAAATAAATCAAAGGTCAAAGAAAGTCACAGTGACTGAAATTAGAAAAAATGTTGTTTGCATAATAACATTAGTTCTTAATCAAGTACCTTGTCCAAAGGTTGTGGGGGGTTTGCACTTAAGGGATGGAAGAGGCTTATTGGCTTTGGGGTTCAAAGGTCAGGGTCATTGTGGCTGTGAGAAACATTGGTTTTGCAGAATAATTTTTGGTCTAGAGGAAGTTTCCTGATCAAAATTTGTGGATGGCTTGCACTTAGGATAATACAGAAACTTAGATATTCCAGGTCTAATGGTCTGAGGTCATAGCCATTGTAAGACTTGTAAGAATAATAATAATGGTTTCCGCACTTTAATCTGACTTCAAGCCCAAATAGTTTTACTAACTGTCGAGGTCATTCAGACCCTTTTGCAGTAATATTGAGAGTCAACCATACCTTACAAGTGCGCACAGAGAGGACTGTTAAAAACAGGATGGGCATATAATGTGTTGTTCATGAGACTCTTATTTAAATTTTTCAACATGTTTGAACTTTTGGACTTATACTATTTGGTCTGCATTGGGGGAATACATGTATTACAATCAAAGATCTAATTAAGTTCATGATCTGATAGGACTGAACTTATGCATTTATACAAGATACTCAAAACATTTTGAGCAAATCTTTAATGTTTAATCTTCCTGGGGGAGGGGGAGGGGGGAGAGGGCGTTAAATTTACTGCGATCTGAATTTTTGCTGATCAAATTGGAGTATATGCTTGATTATAGGTCTCAAATATATAAAATAATTGTGGGTCATAATTTCTGGTGTTTATGAAGAATGTCTAAATACGTGTTCTAAAATTTGTAAAAATTAATATTGTATCCGATTTATTGGGACTCACTATTGAAACAGCAAATGCAATCTCGCTTTGGTCACAAACTAAATTTAAATAATAAACCCAGAAAAATCTGAATTTTTTTTATCAGTGAACTGACATTTTAGATAGCTTTGATATCCTTAAAATTTCAATTTGGACATCCTTGGGTTGATAATAAGTTTTTTTTAAATTATTATATATCAGTTCTCAACTTAGTGGTAATTTCTAATTGTGTAAATATAGTCATCACAAATACTTCCTTATAATAATTATACAGTTAAAGAGGTCATTAGGTTGTGAAACAGTAGCTGAATTTGTATCAGTGTGTCTAAAGTATTAACTTAAGGTGGATTCATACGCTTTCACATCAAAGTGTTTTAATGTTATTGCAAGTTATGAACAAGAACAGAAGAAAAAGATGGCACAGGTCCTCAATTTGATGGTACTCTCTGAATGTGTGCAATTGGTCCTCACTATGACGTCATCACAATGATGGTAAAGTAAGAGTAGTCCTCATAATGTTTAAAGAGCTATACAGGGAAAAAAGGTGATATACATATAGCCTGAACTGCACTTAAGTTTATATTCAATTTTTCAGCCAATACTTTCATTCCTTTCTTTTGGTCCTCGAAATGTAGTTATATGTCAAGGTTCTCATAAGTTTATCAATACAAGTAGGGGTGTGTGTGTGTGTGTGTGTGTGTGTGTGTGTGTGTGTTTACATAAATATTATTATTGAAGTCAATACTCCTAAAAAGAATTGTTTAGATCACGTCTTTTATAACATAAAAATAATATATAATATAATGAAAGATTGTCTTGTTCACATTGTCTTTTCTGGCTTAACGTTGTCATGTTTTCTCTCCTTACTAAAGAGATGTCCAAATTTCTTTGTAAACACGGCAGTTATTCTTACGCAGATGTAATATAATCAGTGCATTTAATTCCTGTAAGAGCACTGTGCGACAAAGAGAAATATTCTGAACACACATTATAAATAATTTTCACATTCGTCTTGACCTGTTCCTTCACAATATATTAGATGTGGAATTTATTGAATATCTTCTGGATAGGGAATTTCTCAACGGTGTCGGCTTAGACGAGCCCAAAATACTAAGAAATGTCATAATGTCTGCTTCAGTGTACTCTGCATCTGCAATACATGGATTATTTTCTTAATAATAAGACTGATTTTTGAAATTATCTATGTATGGAAGACATGTGACGGTATAATATTCATTGTCGTGTGCTCTTCCTTGCTATTTTTGACATTACATATAAAATATATTTTATTGCAAACAATAATAATGATGTGTAATATAATTAAGTATTGGAAGATTGTGCATGAGTGCGCCTTACGGTTTAATAAGTCTGGTGTTTGAAAATGAGAAACCCCAAAGCAAAGCTGCGCCTTTAAGAGATTCCTCTCATGTACTTAGCTGTTAATTGTATATAAATAATGCATTCCTCTTTTTGTTTCTTTTATCTCTTATACGAGAAAATAAAAATTGATGAAGGAAAAAAAAACTTTCTAACCATGAGGATTCATGGAAATATTTAGAAACCTCTAAGGTAAGTTGAATAGAAAGGTGATTTCTCAGATCTGCCTAAACCTTTCGTTGGTTCTAATTGAAACTAAATTTAACTTTTACAAATTGCAAAAACAAAAAAACAAAAAATAGGATGGAATCTGGACTCGAAATGATATATGCTTCAAAGAACGATGCAATATTTAAAGAATCTAACGACAGCTTATCAGTTAGAATTTGTATTATGCACTGAGCTGCTTCGGTCGAGTCTCTGTTACTATTTGACTTTCTGCTGGAAAGAAGGGTACACTGTAATGCAGATAGAATCTTGATTATGAAGTAAAATGAAGACCAAGAGACACTTTGTTTCTATTTTAAATTACAAAACACGTCCTTTTAGCGAAGCTTCGTTTGTATTGGAAGAAAGTTTAGATGTAGTTTTCCGAAACGACCTGCATTGAAACTGCTGCCAAGTTATGACTGAAGGTGAAAGGACACTAAATTCCTTGTGTGCTCAATAACAACTAGATAGGGACAAATAACAAAATTGATTTTTGTTGATCATTACGAGAAAAAAGATCGATGTTCTAATTTATACAAGATCTATCAGCAATATAGATCTAGACATGTTATCTATATACTACTGGATCTTTTAGTTTGAAATAATAGAAGCAAACCTCTGTAAACCTGGAATCGGATACTGCTAAAGTTGACAAGTTGTCCGATTCAATTTATCTCAGAGACAGGGATCGATGTAACAAAGATGTGTTATTTGTTTTCCATGGTGCTGATATAACATTGCATTATTTGTCCCTCTAGACTCGAAGGTTTGCATTATACAAGACATAATTCAATAACATGATGGAATGTGAATTATGACATGTGTAAAGTCACAGAAACACGCAGCCCATCTATGCTATTGGTTCCACCTGGTTTATCAAAAAGAGTGAGTGATGGCTCAAGATGAACAGTAAGGACTCAATACAACTATGCTGCCATATTTTAGCAGCGGAAATTTACCTAAAAGTCTTGTCTGACCAGTTGTCTTTGACATTAAAATAAGACAATGAAGCGATAGTAAATTATTAATCCACAAGTTTAAATTGTTTTAAAAAGTTTGAAAGTTTTAGAGAATCGTTACCACATGGATATACCGACTTTTCTTGAATAGAGGCTAATTTATCCCAAACGTTAAACGTAAGAAGGCTTTTATTTTGAACTTTAGAAATGAATTACATTTGTTTTTGTTTTTTATATTTCCAAACAATGAATATATGATACTGGCCAGTAGTGATATAAACCAATAGATCCTTTAATCAGTCAGTAAATCAATCAATCAATCAAGCTTGGTAGCTATATATCCATCCGTTTCTTCATCTGTTGTTTAGCATGCCTTTGTACTAGTTGAAAAGGTTTGTAAATATGAGCAAGGGTTTGTTTTCCAAATCATGGTCGTTTTCTTTTAAGTTTATTATAATGTGAATTAACACAGTCGTTGCTGTACGATCCAATTATTTTCCTTTACTAACATAACTGGTAGTATTTGAGGTTCTGATATGCCTTAAAAGTTTAACCTGACTTCAATACATCGATCACATTTCCCGGTCCTATTTCTTTACAGTGTTCCAGGAATAATTTGCAGTATATCTTTGTCTGCCATGACCTTTCCCTATAAATTCAAAGAACGCTATAAATTATTAAACAGCTTATCATTCTCAAAGCCATTAGTCTCGGTCACACGGGATCCACATTAGTGAAGCACGAAAACCTAATGTTGAATTCTTGGACTCATTTGAAATATTTATTGGTGTGTTGCGTGCGACTGTCATGGTTTCCTGAACATTCGAAAACGTCAAGGAAGCCAGGGCTGTTTTGTCGTTCTGACCAAAGGAGTTTGTTCCGCCTCGGTAGCAATGATACCAACCTTGTATCCGCAATGAACAGCTAAATATTTTGGCCCTGTATCCGCCATCTTGCTTCTATTAAACACAGTATTGGGTTGGAGCAATTACGTCACACAAACACAACCAAGGTCGCCAAAACATCCGACCATAGACCAAAGTGATACGTGTTCCAGTACCGCAAAGCACATCCCAGATTGGGTATAATTTTGTTTCTTGCAAACTTCCTTTCTCTTTTTATTGCTCTGTGATAATAATAATTAATTTTCTTCTTCTATCAATGGTCAAGATATATGTATCTTCACCAGTATAGTTAATCTGATAATAAGGGACCAATTGGACAATGTTTTAATGTGCAAAGACGAATAAGTACTATTGCATGTATGACTGTAGTATTCCACAGCTTAGGCGTGTATATACTGTATAAATTACGAGTGGCTGTTGGTCTACTGATTTGCATGTAGATTCGCATGTATTTTTTTCAAAACTGAAGCACATACGGAAAGAATACGTTCAATGCATTGCCGCAGTACTAATATGCTTGTAAGCAAAAGCTTTAAAAGAAATATTAAATCGAGAATGTGTAATAACCACAGTGTGCCTTCGCAAAGATTCGCCACAATTAGCAAATTTTATATTTGATTAGGAAACTATCCTTGAGATTTTTATTTAATACCCTGTCAATTGCAAAACAGTTGTTCTTCAATTGTTTTATAAAAACAAGCACATATAAAAGTAAAATGTACAAAATGACAACCGTGGAAAACAAAGAGAACATAATTAACATGAAATAAGGGGACAATAACTACAACTTTGCAGGAAAGGAGAGTAAGACACAATACGAAAGTAATAGCAGTATGCAACACTAAAATACTGCATACGTGAAACATATTTGTGATAAAAGATACAAACATATAGCCAAGAAGATATGAAGACATTATTACGTATCATACATATTGCATAAAACAATTATACATAAAACAGGTAACAGAGGTCAGAAGAATTAGCATGAGACATAAACATTAAAATTAATCTATGAGAAATTGTATATACTTGACAAAGTTTCAGAGTTGGTACATCAAGTGGAATAACATCTCATGTGTGACTAACAGTTTAAACTATACCCGCTTTTTGTTATATAAACTTCCTGAATCGTATTTGTTTCTCTCAGTGATTGCGTATACTTAGATTTGCAAAATAATGTAAGAAAAATAATCAAATCCTGTTTAACACTAGGACTGTAATGCAACTGTACTCCATTTACGGTAAGAAAGCTGACAAAGGTGTTGATATTAAAATAACATTTGCTTTATGTTATTTAGTCAGTTTTTTTTTACTGAAACATTTTAAAGAGTACAACTACTATATGGCAGTAAAACATTGATATCATACGCATGCTAGATGGATATATGTATTCCATATCAAACTGAGTGGTTTCGCTAGATGCTGTATAAATGAAGAAGATTCGTAACAGGCAATGTGTGGAAGCAACCTGTTTGCCGAGGTCGCGTCTAGTGTCGTTGGAGGAAAGGATCCTAATAGTTGAGTAGAGGAGAGACCACATGTTGCCGCTTTGATGCAACACACCACTTTGGCCTCAACTTCAGATAGATCGGTGATCAGAACGACCCGGTCTAATCAATCTAGTAGTCACGCCAAGCTTCAGGGACTATGTTACAGATATTCAGATTAACTCGTTTGCATACTGTTTTAAAGTGGCCTTTGCGATTAAAGAACAAAGTGTTGTTCACCAAACCTTACACACGACACAGTATCTGAGGGGTGTGGCAACTGTCAATTGAATAAAGATTCTACATTACTTGAGTATATCACCCTGTGAGGCTCTACCATGAGAAACGCAACAAATGAGTGTAAATCGGTCCCCTTGTTCGGCCGAAGTGGGTGGCGGTGCACAGAGGACGAATTATTTAGCATGCCACTATGGGAAAACCAAACAAAACATCAACCAGTGCTGTGAGACCTGGTCTCAAAAGGACTAGGACTAATTTAACCAGCGACTTGGATGAAGAGACTTGTCCGAGTCAGGGAAATTGGCTAAGATTGCGAATCATTGAATCCAATGATGAAAACCAAAAACTAACCAAGCAGTCACCTTTTGTGATAGCCAAAGAGCTTCAAGGCTTGGCTGGAGAGCCAAGAAGTGTAAAAGAAAAAAAAAACTATTTCGGGCCAACAAAGAATGTAGTTTCAAATCTCATTCTGATAATCTACTTTGCACAAAGCAGTTTGTGGAGATATCTATCTAGGTATTTCCACACAAATATCTCAACTAGTCATGAGATGTTATTCAATCTAGAGATTTAGATGGCTGCAGTGAGGTCGAGATGCTCGAAAATCGCAGCTCTCAGAACGTTTCGCAAGTATAACGAATCGACATTTGCTGTAACCACATGCAGATTTTCACACTTAAATACTAACGTTCAAATGCGCAACTTTGCCTACATCGATCAAAGTCGGGTTCTTGAACATCCCATTGACCCTTTCATTATTAACCATTTGCGGTGTTTCAGCTTCCAGAAATATGGCCACCACAAAGATGGCTGCAAGAGGAAATCAGTCTGTCTGAGATGCGTGCAGGAGGGTCACGATGGCTCCTCTTGCTCAGAGAAAATATTTTGTGCGAATTGTTAGGTACAACATTTCCCATACTTTTGAGACTGTCCTATGTGGAAACTAGAGAAGGAGATCCAACGCGTGAAACAGGAGAAAGTCATCAGCTTTCCCGAGTCCATACAAATTGTGCAAACCACAATTCCACTTAATACAGGTGGCATATCCTACACCAGCACAGCTAAAGTGGAGAAGAAACCTCCATAAATACTGTCTGTGCCCAGACAGACATTACATGGTCACAAGGTCAAACCAAATTCACAAGTTGATAAGTCATGTAATCAATGTGACAATGTAGCAATTAAGACATCTAATGCTACAAATGAAAACCAAACAAAATATAGCTCACGAAAAGAGCAGCAACCTACTGTCAAACAAAAAAGGAACAGAACGCTGTCCCCAGTGGTAATTCATCCTCTAAACCAAACAAGGAGAGGATTAAAGACTCTGCTAGATTTCCTAAAGGATCCGACAATTATATCAAACTCTTTAATATGTTTGGGAGTCTAGAGAGTATGGACACTGGAGAACCACTTGATATCGTAACAGGGAAAACTCCCAAAAGTCGCGTATTTACACCACGTTCATAAATATGTCCGACACCATAATATAATGGAATTGCCGATGTTTAAAAACAATTAGTCTTACACTCAAAGAATATGATCCAATAGCTGTTTGTCTTCAGGAAACCTTTTTAAAAGAAAACGATGGTTAATCTTAAAACCTTCACCACGCACAGCAGCTTTTCAAGAAATACTGATATGGCTGCTGGAGGAGTGTCCATCATCATAAATAATAAAACTCCTCACAGCCAAATTAATTTAAATATTACTTTACATGCTATACCCGTTCGTGTTTTTGTACATACAATTTTTACTTTGTTCAATATATCTCCCTCCAAGCAGTGCAATCAATCAATCTGATCTTGGCGATTTTAATGAACACTAACTAGTGCTTTTTATTTTGCTTGGTTACTTTAACGACCACCATTCAAGTTGGGGCCATAAATATACAACGAGAGAGGTAAGAATATAGAAGACGCTGTGTAAAAACACGATCTTTGCCTTTTAAATGACAAGTCGTATACCTACATGCATCCTGCCACAGGATCCAACTCATCCTTAGATTTGACGATCTGCAACCCGTCTCTTGTAGTTGACTTCTCTTCGAAAGTTGGTAACGACCAATATGGTGGTGACCACTTTTCTATATATTTAAGAGGTAATATCCGCAAACTTCAAGGGCAGAGATGGAAATTGAACAAGGCACATAGAGAAACGCTTCAGTTCCTCTGCGAGTCAAATCTGATAACTTATCGTTTCGACAACGTTGTATATCCAATACTCCTATTTACAAAGATTCTCTAGAATGTTGCTGGAAATACAATACCAAAGGCGTCTGCGATTCCTAAACGTGTCAACAAACCATGGTTTGATGATGCAAGCAAAGAATCCATCAGGGAACGGAAACATGTCCTTAAATATTTCAATACTAATCCAACAAATGAAAATCTGGACACCTGCTGGATATATCGTACAAAAGCTCGTCGTATGATTAGAGAGCTCGAGTAAAACACGAAGGTCTTTTCTCTCTCGGTTGAACTCTTGCTCCTCTATTAATCAGTATGGAATATGGTACGCAAAAATCATTGGCAAAAATGAAAGCAGCTGTATCAAGCATTTAAAAAATCTAATGAAATGGTCACAACCGTACGATAGATCTCAAATATATTGGCTGAAATATTCTCGAACAACTCCTCACAAGAGAACTATTTTGACAATTTCTCTGTGACAAAAACCTAAAAAAAGGGTTCCTCTAAATTTAAAATCTGTTAATGCTGAAGATTACCAAAAACCTTTCACTCTTAGAGAGTTACAAGACTCTCTTGATATCCATTATTAACTTCTGAAACACTTATCTGGCACAGCTTAAATACACTGCTAAACATTTTTTTTCTAAATTGTGAGAAACTGGCGACTTCCAGTAATACCAGTACCCAAACCTGGAGAGGACCAAACCGACCCTTGCAGCTACCGTCCCATAGCATTCACAAGCTGTATTTGCAAAACTAAGGAACGAATGATAAATTATAAACTAATCTGGTATATCGAGTCCAACAAGCTACTAAAATAAGTAAGTGTGGATTCAGACACCAGAGAAGCACCATTTTGTCTGACTTGAAGCATTTATTAGAGAAGCTTTCTTATAGAAAGAACATATAGTTGCTCTCTTTTTCGATCTGGAGAAAGCTTATAGTTGCTTATAGCTTATAGTCCACGTGGAAGTGCGGCATAATGAATGATCTATTCCACATACGTCTAAGGGGCCGCCTACCTAACTTTTATCTCCAAGTTTTTGAAAGATAGAAACTTCAGATCTAATGTGGGGAGCATCCTTTCTGAAAACTATCCTCAGGAGACGGGTGTACTTCAGGGCAACATATTGTCAGTCACTCTATTCAACATCAAAATTAACAGCACAGTGAAATGACTTTATCCAGGAACTAACTGTTCATTGTTTGTTGACGACTTTTCGATCTGCTATAGATCAAAGAGTATGCGTACTCGTGAACGTCAACTACAGATAAAGCATCAACAAAGTTCATAAATAGGCAGAAGGAAACGGGTTAAAATTTTCTAAATAAAAAAACTCACTGTATGCACTTCTGCCGATTACATCGTATTCATGATGATCCAAAGGTCTATCTTGACGGTTGTCTTATTCCTTTTGTGGTGGAGAGCGCATTTTAAGGGCTGATGTTCGCCCGTAAACTAACCTTTCTTCCACATATTAGATACCTCAGGAACATATGTAAAAAAGCCATGGATTTAATACGAGTCGTGGCAAACACAGATTAGAAAGCAGATCGGAAGGTCTTGCTCCGTTTATTCGGGTCATTACTAATATCGAAAGATGACCATTGCTCTTTTGTGTACGGATCAGCTTGTAAATCTTACGTTCAGAGTATGTCTCGGTGCACTCAGAACTTCCCCTTCAGAAAACCTCCATGTTGAGGCCTCAGAACCATCACTTTATCTCAAACAAACGAAATTGGGTCTTCAGCATTCTACTAAACTATCTTCTAATCCATCTATCCTCGCACATGATGTAGTGTTTAGGCCCAAAACACAAAAAAATCTGAAACGAAACTGAATTCCACCTTTGGCATACGAATTCGTCCTCACTTAGAAACAGCATAAATCAATGTTGGAAATATTGCAAAATGATTCTGTATCCCAAAATCACCCCGTGGCTATCAAAACCTCCCAAACTAATGTTCAAGTTTTGCGAATTCAAACCAAGTCCTCAACAAATCCTCTCCTTTCCCATAGTAAACTCAATGAAATCAGAGCCTCCTATCGTAGCTGTCTGTCCCTGAATACAGACGGTTCCAAAGATGCAGAGAAAGTTGGAGTTGCAATTGCAACACCACAATGGAACCATTGCAAGTCGGTTTCCTGATAAAGCTCTTATCTTTGCTGCAGAAAATACAGTCATACTCAAAGCTTTGAAATACGTAGACACCTCTCCTTTTTCACATTAAAAGCCTTGCATAATCCTAAATCTGACGACCCCTTTATGTTCCAGATATTACAGACACATGATGTTCTCGTAGAATCGGGGAAACGTATTCTGTACCGTTGGCTGCCTAGTCACATTGGCATAAAGGTAATGAAAGGGCATACAAAGCAGCCAAATCTGCCTTGCAGTCACCCGTATCCGAATAGACGATTCCATATAATTACGTAAAATATCGCACGAATCAGCATATTCGTCTTACTTGGCAAAATATATGGACTGAAATCTCCACAAACTTAAAAATATCCAACCCACTATTGGAGATTGGCATTCCTCCTATAGAACAAATTGGAGAGATGGGGTGGTGTTTTGCCTATCGAGTATCGGACACACGTGCCCGACTCGTGCATACCTCCTGAATGGTGAACCTCGACCAAAGTGTTCGCCCTGCAAGTGTCTACTGACAATGGTGCATTCTTGTCGAGTGTGTCGACTGCATGAAGACGTGCCACTCGAGAAAATCTTGGACTTTTTAAGCGAATGCAGTTTATAAAAAATGTAATCATGTTTAAAGGATTTTACATGTGTTACCTTTATCCTTTGTTTTATATACTTTTTATAGAATTTTAATATTTTTTACATTTTATATTTTATTTTTGTTGTTCTTCACGTTTGCATGTGCTTGGAAGGGTTTATCTTCCCGTGGTTTTTGTGCATTTGATGTTTTCATTTTACGAACATTTACCTTTAGTTGTCACGATATAGCCAGTATTGTGCTGAGGTACAGTAAAGCGCTGCTACACGCTAACAGAGTTAGTATATAATCTCTATAGCTTAATACACGTGATGGGACCTTGCCAGTTTTTGCTCCCACATTATACATGTAATATGTCATACTGTGCAATCAGTCCTGCCAGGCAACATCATGCGACCCTTGTGTTGGCCATAGATAAAGGGACACGGAGGTGCCAAGCAGGGTTGATTGACATGGTGAACTAATAATTACTATATGTATATCCACTTAAGTCCCTTGATGGCGAATACAATTCTTTTTCAACACTGATTTGTTTTGTTGCCGCAAACATATATAGTGAAAAGCATGTTAATATCTGTTCTAAACGAGAAGATATTTTACTATTAATTTGGAGAAATTCATTGAAGATAGCATTTTAAAACTACAAAATAAGATAAAAGGGCAAGGTCGCTTTTATGCCTTTATGCACCAAAAGAGGCCGGTTTCTCACACCCTAAACTTAAATTTCGCGAGGCGAAAATATTTTGATATATTTTGCTGGAAGAGCGGTTGACTAGACCGGGGGGGGGGGGGGGAGGGCATTCCTTCTTTACAGTCTTTTACCTCATGGTGAGAAATCCATAACTGTTGACGAAATCAGTCATGGTGCTCTCAACGGACTATATAAATGGGTACAAGCTCAGAACTGGCACAATATCATGCACAATGGATCTCTTTTTATTCCCCATGTACCTTTTAGAAAGAGAGTAAATACAATGAATCTCTTTTCAGTCTCCATGTACAGATTATCACTATCTTTTGAATCCAGTCTTTGATGTTTATTGCCAAATCACGCGTTATTCTACCAAAAATCAACTAAGTATCTCAAAACACAAGACCGGAATATTTTAAAGAAGTTTTACTAAAATGTTGTTTTAATGTGGAATACCTTACATAATACATATCGTACCGGTGCTACCGGAACAAAAAGCTTAAAATAAATATTTTTGTTTGAAAGATTTGATTTCACGTGAACGCTCAAACTGTTGCCAATTATTTCCTCTCGGTTCGATCTTTTATTACTTTATAACAACCATGACGTTACAGTTCTCAAACCCACTATGATGCTTTGTAATCCGCAATCGACACCGTTATAAAACTACAACAGTTTTACAACGCAATTACATCATGTATTTCTTCCTCTCATTATTGCATCTATATAATCAACCTTCACTAAACAGTCACTCCCCTTATCCAGCCATCTGTCTCTCTCTCTCTCTCTCTATATATATATATATATATATATATATATATATATATATATATAGAGAGAGAGAGAGAGAGAGAGAGTTAGTTAGTTTTACAAGTAATGCAGTATAATAGCAAAACGAATCGAAAATGTATCACACCTTTAAGGATTAACATAGCCAATTCTATCAAACATATGGGTGGGTGTGGTATATAGAAAACACCCAGTGGTATTCCCTCATTGGTATTCGATTAAATCTTGCTTACTCTCGACAGAGCAACAAGTCCGTCAAAAACGAGGTTTCCAACTGACGGCGTTACGCCAAATCTTTTGACTTTCATATGAAATAGAATAAACGCCGTCCTTAGGGAATAAAAAAAACCCCGCTTTAATCTTGACTGGCTTTATACACATATACATAGCATAGATCTGAATTTTGGTATTCATAAAGTTTGTAAAAACATGTTCCACTGAATATACGCAAACTATTTTAATGTCATATCAGCACATTTGCGACAATTCAAAAGAGTTTGCTGGGGGCGTCTGTAAATCGTTAATTTTAAATCCTAATTAATTACATTGTAGATTGAATATTTTCCCCTTGTTTATGCAGAAAATAAAAAGCTGTTTTAAAACAAAAGTAGATCATACCACTTATAAAAACAAAATCACAAGGAATCAGCTTCATAGATAAACTTTGTATTATTAACTTTATCGATGACGGCACTCATGCAATATACCAGTCTGAAGAACTGTTTTGTGGATTTGAAGAAGACGAATACTTTGTGTTCTTCTACATGCATCCATTGATTTACTATGATGAATGAAAAGCACAGATAGGGCTGAATTTAATTTTAACATAAATTTGAATCATACAATCATAATAATATTTAATCCCAAGATTGTTTAAGCATTATTTAAATAATTCTGTTTGTACTTTTCATTATGATTTCCTGCAATATGATTGGCCAGTTTCTGTTTTACACCTGTACGAGTCGCAAAACAAAATTCATTTAATCCTACCCACTGACACTACTTTTCGGACATTCGCAGAGAATCACGGGTAAAGATTTTCAATCGACAATGACGACAAGTTTATTTAAGGGCGATCGGAAATTGCAGTTCATGTGTATGATTTATAAAAAATAATGCTGTGATTGACCAAAACAATGTATGTATGTAGTGATGTTATACGGCACCTCAGCACAAAAGTGGCAATTTAGTGCTAACAAAAGGTCAAGTTAAAAAAATAATTTAATTTAATTGCAAAACATTTTAGGAAGATAAAGCCTTCCAAATAAAGGTATAATTAAGTACAAGAAGATAAAATATAAAACGTAAAAGATGTTAAAATTTGCTAAAATGTATACAAAATAACAGATAAAGTTAACACATGTAAATTCCTAACAACATGATTAAAAGTCCTTGTATAAAGCGCATTCCTTTACAAATGCCAAGTATGTCTCTGATGGTAGATCCTCATTGTGTGTATTTAAGCACTTCATGTCAAAATACTTCTGTTTCACTGGGTAGAAATCGACACACTCGACAAGAATGTGCTCCACTTTCAGTGGACACTGGCAGGGCATACACTTCGGTCAAGGTTCACCATTCAGGAGGTATGCATGAATCAGGTATGCTAATCCAATATGCGATCGGCACAATACCACCTCATCTGTCCGATTTGTTCTATAGGAAGGATACCACTCACCTATAGTGAGTTTGATGTTCTTAAGTTTGTTTGTGGAGTTTTTATTCCAGATATTTTGCCAAATATGACAAGCATGCCGATTTATACAACATTTCAAGCCAGTATATGGAATCATCACTTCGGAAACGGTGGCTGCAGGGCTGCTTTGACTGCTTCACCTGCCCTTTCATTACATTGTATGCCAATGTGACTAGGCAGCCAATATTACAGAACACTTTTCCAGATTTTGCGAGAACGTTATGTTTTTCTAATATATGGGATATTAACGGGTTCTTAAATTAGAAAGATTTTGCAAGGTTTTCAACGTGGAAAGGGAAGCCCAAAAGATCAGGTAATTTAGTTTTTGAGAGGTTTCAACGTAGTTCAAGGCTTGGAGTATGGCTTTAATTTCTGCACTAAAAAGTGAGGCTTTATCGGGTGATCGGCTCGAAATGGTTCCATAGGGTGTCGCAATGACATCTCCAACTTTGTCTCCATCTTTCGAACCGTCTGTATACAATAACGTATGGCCACAATAGGAGGCTATAATTTAATTGAATTTACTCTGAAAAACGATAGGATTTGCTGACGCCTTTTTGTACTCAATTATTTTAGGATGTTTTGGTAACCACGGTGGTGATTTGGGAATACAGAATTTTGCAAAATTTCCAACATTGAGTTTTGCTTTTTCGAAGTGGGGACGGATTCGTATGTCAAAAGGTGGAATGGAGTTTGGTTTCTGAACGTTCAAGGTTTGGTATTTGGGTCTAACACTACATCATATGCGGGGTTAGATGGGTTAGAAGATAGTTTCTTAGCATGCTGAAGAGTCAATTGCTTTCCTCTGAGATAAAGTGATGGTTCATTTGCCTCAGCATAGAGGCTTTCTGAAGGGGAAGTTCTAAATACACCCAGACTGAGCCTAAGTTCCTGATTGTGCACCGAATCAAGCATCTGGTGTTAAAATTTACAAGCTGATCCGTACACAATCGAGCGATAGTCAAGTTTCGATCTTACGAATGACCTGCATATCCGGAGCAAGACCTTCAGATCAGCTCCCAAAACAGTGTTGCCACGACTCGTATTAAATCCGGGAATTTTCTACATTTGTCCCAGAGGTATCTAATATGTGGAAGAAACGTTAGTTTGCTGTCGATAATAAGTCCTAAAAATGTCCTCTCCTGTACAACAGGAATAAGACAACAGTGAAGATAGAGCTTTGGGTCATCAAGAATACATTGTAATCGGCAGAAATACATAGTTTGTTTTTGATTTCGAAACTTTGAACCCTTCTTCTTCTGCCCATTTCTGAACTTTGTTGATGCTTATATGTAGCTGACATTCTATGGTATGCATACTCTTTGATCTATAGCAGACCAAAAAATCGTGAACATACAACGAGCAGTCGGTTTCTGGGTTAAGGCATTTCACTATACTGTAAATTTTGATGTTGAACAGGGTGATTGACAATATGCTGCCCTGAGGTACACCCATCGTCTGAGGATAGCTTTAGGAAAGGGTGCTACCTACCCTAATTCTTAAGTTTCTATCTTTTACGAAAATTGGAGATAAAGTTAGGGCGGCGGCCATTTAGACCTAGGTTGAATAGGTCGTTCATTATGCCGCACTTCCATGAGGTATCATAAACTTTCTCCAAGTCGAAAAAGAGGGCAACTATATGTTCTTTCTTTATGAAATTATATCTAATAAATGCTTAAAGTCTGACAACTTTTATTGAAAACATTTAGCAGTGTATTTAGAGCAGTGTCTGGTAAGTGTTTCAGAAGTTGATAGTGGCTATCATCTGGTCCTGGTGACGTGTCACGTGCTGGATCAAGAAGGTCGTGTAACTCTCTGAGAGTGAAAGGTCTATTGTAATCTTGAGCGTTATCAGACTTGAAATTTAGGAGAACCTTTTCTTTCAAGTTTTTGACACGGCGGAAATTTCAGAATAATATCTTTTGAGAAGTTCTTTGCGAATTTTTCGGCGAAGGTATTTGAGATGTCTGGTACGGTTGTGACCATTTCATCTAATTTCTTTAAAAGCTTGATACTACTGCTTTTTTTGTCAATGATTTTTCGTACCATATTCCATACTGTTCTAATAGAGGAGCGAGAGCTCAACCTATAGACATACGATCTCCATGTTTTCCTCTTGATCTTTCTAATGGTATGGTTAGCTTTAGCTCGGATTATACAGTAATTATTCAGACTTTCGGTTGTTGGATTGGCATTGAAATATTTAAGGACCTTTTTCCGTTCCCTGATAGCGTTTTTGCATTCATCGTCAAATCATGGCTCCTTAAGGAATCGCTGAAGGTTTTTATATTGTTTCCCCAGCAACATCCTGGAGCATGTTTGTAAATAGGAGTATTGGATCCACTACATTGTCAAAACGATCAGCTGTCAGTTTTGACCCGCAGAGGGATTGAATCGTTTCCCAATGTGCCTTGTTCAATTTCCATCTTTTCCCGATCCCTTGACGTTGGGGAGATTTTCCTTCTAAGATATATCTGAAAGTGATCAGTACCACATAGGTCGTCACAAACTTCACAAGAGAAGTCTAGTAAAAGAGATAGACTGCAGATAGTCAGATCTAAGGACAAGTAGGATCCTGTGGCAGGATGCATTTAGGCATACGACTTATCATCAAAGAGGCAAACATTGTGTTTTGAAATTAAGTCTTCCATCATTCTTCGCTCTCTCGTTTATATCATTACAGCCCCAAAGTGTATGATGGCCGTTAAAGTCACCATGAAAACCAAAAGGCGCTGGCAAACTGTTCAATATGATGATCAAGGTCAGATTGGTTGATTTGAGAGCTCGGATGGAGGTATATTGAACAAAGTGATAGGGTTTTCTGTAGAAACACAAGAACGGCTATAGCCTGTAGAGTAGTGTTGAGATCAATTTGACTGTGATGAGTTTTCTTATTTATGATGATAGACACTCCTCCAACAGCCTTATTAGTATTTCTAGAAAAGATGCTATATGTAGTACAGTTTGTAAAAAAATTCTTTAGGGAAGTCTCCTGAAGGCAGAGAGCTCTTAGATCATGTTGTTTAAGTAAAAGACTGATTTCATCAATATTTGCCTTTATTCCTCGGCAATTCCATTGTATTATCGTGTTAGACATATTTATGGTTGTGGTGGGAGTACGGGACTTCTGAGAACTGCTGTGATATCAGGGGGCTCTCCAGTATTTATACTCTCTAGACTCCCAAATTTGTTAAACAGTTTGATAGGATCATCCGATCCTTTGGCAAGTCGAGTACTTTCTTTAATCCTTTCCTTGTTTGGTTTAGAGCATACATTACCACTGGTGCCAGCGGGTTGCTGCTCTTTTGGTGGGCCGGATTTGATGGATTTCTTTGTAGGAGAGTTGATAATCTGATTCTTTGACAATGGGGGCCAGAGATTTGCTGATCTTTTTGAATGCTAGATTTGGATGGTTTTTCATTATAGCACAAGGAGTTTTAATTTTTACACTATCACATTGATTCTTTGCGGCTGCTAATACGGGTTTTGGTGGCTTGAGCACTGTAAATTTGGCTTGAAGTCCGGGCTATGGAATGCATGTTTGGTACAGAGAGCATTTGTGGAAGGTTTTTTTCTCCACGCAAGCTGTGCTGGCATATGACTTGCCAGCTGTGTTAATTGGAGCTATGGCTTCTACAAATTTCCTGGCCTCAGGAAAGCTCATGCCTTTCTCCGGTTTGACTCGTTGGATCTCCTCTTGTTTCCATCTGGGGCAGTGTCTAGAGTACGAGAAATGTTCTGCCTGGCAATTCGCACAAGATATTTTTTTTCTCTGAGCAGGATGATTTATCATGACCCTCCTGCCCACATCTGGGACAGACTGGTTTCCTCTTGCAGCCATCTTTGTGGTGGCCATATTTCTGGCAGTTGAAAAACCTCCAAGGATTAGGAATGAAAGGATCGACAGGGATGTTAAGGAACCCTGCTCTGATTGATGTAGGCAAAGTGGCGCGGCTGAACGTCAGTATGTAAGTGTTTGTGGGAATCAACTTTCCGTTACGGCGAATGTTGATTCGCTTCATTTGTGAGACGTTCTGAGAGCTGAGATGTTTTAGTATCTCAGCCTTACTGCAGCCATCCAACTCTCTAGGTCGAACGGCACCTCTATACGAATTTAGAGATTTGTGTGGAATAGTTACCTTCACAAACCGCTTTATCTGAAGTAAATTATCTGAGTGAGCCTATCAGCTACACACCACAAGTAGTTGACCCGAACTAAGTTTTTTTTTGTTAACACTTTTTAGCACTCCAGTCAAGCCTTGAAGTGTTTTTGCTATCACAAATGGTGACATCTTTGTCAGCTTCTGATTCTTATCTCTGGATTCAATGAGGAGAAATCGTGCTCAATTTCTAGGCCTTGCACTAGTTCCATCATCACAGTCACTGGTTGAATCATTCCTGGTCCTTTTGAGATCAGGTCTCACACTAACGGTTGTTTTGGTTAGTTTTCCCATAGTGGCATAATATATAATTCGTCACCTGTGCTCCCCACCTGCCTCAGAGCCCAACAAGGGGACAGAGATTTAGGTCAATTCAATGGGTTTCTCATGTCAGGGATACACAGGGTGGTATATTCAAGCAAAGTATACACTTTTCTCAACTGAACTTTGCCACTGCCCTCAGGGACTAGGTCCTTTGTAAGGTCTGGTCAACAGCAACATGTACATTAAACGCAAAGATTACTAGTAGACTCTATGCTATATACATTAGATGAATATTGTTAGCATAGCCAACGAAGCATAGCGTGGCTAGCCGATTGATCAGACTGGGCCCTTCTTACCACCCGTCTAGCTGAAGTTAAGGCCAAAGTAGTGTGTTGCGTCGAAGAGGCAACATTCGGCCTCTCCTCTACTCAACTACCAGGATCCTCTCGTTCATGAACACAGGACGCAACCCATGGCAAACGGTTGGCCTCCACTCAGTCGCATCTTGCGACACGCGGCGTGGACGCATCGGGCCTATTATATAACCCCGAACCCGCAGGAGACTGACCAAAACAAATTTGTAATTCGATTTTATAAAGCTCTGAAAATATAAAACTGAGAGTTCGAGCGGTCGATCAAAAACTAATCCGCCCGAGGAAAGGAGTAGCGAGAATGGGAAAGGGGCAAGTCGATTTTAACCTATAAGTTTTAACTGTTTAACACGTAATAAGGTCAAGATGATTCGCACGGCACTAAATAGGTTGATATCGCTTCGAGATTTGAGAAGGTACATGACTGTAATTCTGATTTAAAATAAAGAATTTGTGTAGATTTAAATTGTTCGCACTTTGGCTGGCTCTCCCCTTTAAAACAGTGGAAGCTGTCTTTAGTTGTAATCAAAATGTTGCGCGTGAAAAAAAGTATCGGCTACATGTAAAACTTGTTTTGGGATTTGTTTAGAAGTTAAAGATGTTTTTTGTAGGAATTTAATATCGATAAATCCTGATACAGCAGAGAAGTAAAATAGTAACTAGACAAGTCAAAATGTAGAATTCGAGACCAGATATTTCAATAAGTAAGTCTAGTTGTATTATTTATCGAGATTGCAGTCTTGCATTGTACGAATCTTTCTCTCTCTAACAAACATATGCAAACGCCCATTTTAACAGATGCTATCAATCAAACATACATCGGTCCATGATTTTTTTAAAAAGAAAAGATTTTCTATTGACAATAAAAACAATTAGTTTCCCCCACCCCATCCCGCCCCCTTTTACATTATAACATCATATATGGGTTATAGAAATACTTACAATTATGATTACTGTGATATTGATAAAAGTTTATATAAGATTTTGGTCATAAAGATAATGATATTGTTTTGCAATAGCAAATGTTGTTTTGGTTTCCTTGAAAATGATCTTTTTAAATCAATTCTATACATTTAATTTGTTTTGGTTTTATCGTTTATGTTGATATTATAGACATTTTAAGAACACAATAAATGTCCCTATTCCATGTCGGTTTTTTGTTCAAGTTCTCAGATGAATAAACAATTAAAGAATTTGTTTTGTACTATTAGTAGAGCTTTTCTGACTTGGGTCATATATTTAATTAATTTGGGTTTTATTTCCTGGCTTCCCATTGACCAGTAACACATTTTGTTTTAATATATATTGCTTGTTGGTTAATATTAAATCGAGACTGAATGTAGACGAATTTGCATTCTGGCTTTAAAGAAATTCATCTTTATTGACATCTTTAATAAATTACGGATATAAAAGGACAACTTAATTACCTCCAGAATGAAGAGCACTAAAACTAAATCAAAGTGCAAGTAAACAAAGCTTTCACTCTGGTATATTCGTTACAAACTGAGATCAATGGTTGAGACAGTACAAATAATTAAAATAAAATAAAAAAGACAGTAATGAAATTAAGATATAAATTTTATTTTCATCATATTGAATTGAAACAAATATAATAATCTATATCTTAAAACCGATAATTGTCAATCAAAATTGTTGACGAAGAAAATCTTTTTCTTTTTGATCTTCATATGGTTTTCAAGCAAAATAAAGGCGAATATTTCCGTATTGCTTCGTTTTGCTAACTATCCCACGAAGAGTGCAACCCAGATATTCCGTCGCATAATGTGCCGGTAGCTCTTGGCTGCACTGTTTTCTTGAAATCTTACGAAGAACAAATATTTTTTTTGATACGTTATGCAACGGCAACTGGATACGCGTTATACTCGAACGTTGAGTGATGCACATTTTAATTTATTACATTCATAAAAGATTATTCTGAATTCTTATGTGGAATGTGGAAATGTGGAATGTGGAAATGCGGAATGTGTCAATGTGGAATGCGGAAATGTGGAATGTGGAATGTGGAACACAACGTATAGGTATCTACACAGTGAGTTAAGCCCCGAAAAACAACTTGTGCTCGCATGTGGATATTTGTCATAAAGGAATACAACAATTATGGGATTTTGTTTCGCACTATTTACTGTTTTACCGAGCTAAGAAATATAGATATTGACCTTCGCTTTGCATTGGCCAATATCATGTTTCACAACTAAATAAAACAATGTACTGAACTCATACATACCCATAATTACATAATATTTCCACCCCCAATCATTCGAGATTTAGATCTAGCTGTTGTTACGATTCTATGGTCTAAGAAAAATGTAACAAAAATAAAATAAAAGCAACAAATCAAGTAAAAATCAACAAGCAATTTATTTCTAGATAATTAAAATGAAAATCAAAAGGCACGTACAATATTGCGAATTAAATTCCAAAAATAATCTAGAATGTAGTAATCACAAGTCCTAAAATATAGAATGTTCTGAGTGAACTACTGTATCCTTGAATGTGCTGATGTGCCAATAGTCTGGACTGTCCTGATATGCCAGTAGTCTTTAATGTGCTGATGTGCCAAAATGAAGTACTACAGAATATCTTGGAATAAGTTCACATAAATCCCCAAATCGTCAATTCAAAATCCGAAAAGAAAATGAGTACTATAAGTAAAAAATCCAGTAAATGTTTTGAAATAATTCCTCTCCCTGAATTTGGAATGATATTTCACAACTGTAATTATTCATTATAGACTGATGGTAAGATCGAAACTAAAAAGTGTCCACTAAACATGGTATATATATATATAAAGACAGGTCATATGACAGAATGTTCTAGAAAATTATAATGACGTTTAACACACAACTGTTCTAGAACTGTCTCTTCTACCATTCGTATTTTGAATGAGACCTCGTACGCCATGTTCCAGGAGAATACAGATTTGGCCTTGGATCATAACTTGGAAACTATTGAGATCCACATCCTATAACATATTTCCTCGCCTGCGACGAATGTGCCAAAATGCAAGATACAGTGGTCATACTGTCCGTCCATGCGTCTCTCCATCCGTCCAGAGTCAGCGTTTGGTTGAAGTTTTTTTGAAAGGCAGTATTTCCTGCTTTGATGAGTTGACCATCAGCAGAATTTTCTGATAAATGTGTCAGGGACGAAAAATATTTCCAGAGGATGAAGGCCAAGGTCACATAAAGCAATTCTTTAAATTATATGTGGGTGGTCAATGGTTAAAGTTTGTATAGATCTGTCAGTACTATTATTGAGATCGAGCAATTGTTATCAGATACAGTAAAGATGTGAGTGGAAGTCATGATGCCCAAGTCACGTGGTCAGTTTCTTATTTATTTTATGTTGACCGGGCAGCAATTTATATAATGTTTCCATGGATACGCATTGCACTTTTAACCCAGATGCAGCAGTGTACATGGTACATCCTTGAGGATGAATAATCCAGACGTCCAATGTCCAGGTCACACACTGAATTGTTTATTTTTATCACAGGCGCGAGGTGGGGTTGGATGATTAATTGTTACCTATATGAAGAGGTTTTATCTTTTGTTTCCATACATGTATCGATATAAGATTTGTCGCATATTAGCAGAGACACGTGGTGGTTGTTAGATTGTTTAGTCATGACTCGTGTTGAAGCAACATTGTCGCAGGCGAGACGATTAATTTAAGTAGTTTTAATCTTACTGAGCATGAAGAGACCGATTCGATACCCAGGGGCGTAACTCAGACCAAGACATATAAAGGAGTAGTTGATGAGTAATAACACGATTCGATGCCAACAATATCTAACATTAAAGAAGAAAACTGTGCAGAATTCTAGGAAACTAGTATGCTCTCCGATCAGTATCTTTACAAATACAATCCTGACAATATTGGGGAGCATAATTGCATCAAGAAATAATTAATTTAAGAAATAAATATAAAATAACTGCAAAGGCATCAATATTTTATATGTTTTAAGAATAGTATGTATTCGATTGTGTATAATGCTTGCTGATACAACTCTATCAGCAATTTATTCATAAGCACAAACACATACATGCACACTCATGACTGAATACTATTTTGTAAGCATTCCTCTAACTGCACATAAATTCATCTCTTTACATTTTCCTGTATATAATCTGGAAACTGAGAAATTGTTTCCACAGCTATTTCATCTGTTTTTGACGTTTTCACTTCAGTTCACATTTGGATAGAATCTGGTATACTAAACCATTCTTTGAATTATATGAAGCACGCAGCGGTAACAGCGATGCAAGTTGCGTCAGAGGTCCAGCACGAAACTAAATTAATTCACGAGTAAATGAACTGCAGTTTCGTTTCATATTTAATATAAAGTAAATATATAATAATACGTCGTGAATATAATGCAGTGTGCATCAACAATAAAAAACAGAAATGCCACCGTGCATATAAAACAAATATATATTTATTTCGTTATCATTCTAAATGAAATTCAAAGTTTGTTGCAAAAAATAAAATTGTATACATGTATTAGAAAACAATAGCATCTTTTCTTCAACGATATAATATGCCAGTATACCTCATTCGCTGGTATCACACATGACTGGAACCCTTCAAAGCTATTTTTTAAAAATCTTCGTATGTAATCCCAATTCTGTGTGGGTATAAAAGGTACTAATTGAATCATAAGGAGGCTTCACTGAGTATACTCTACCATCATTACATAAAGTAAATACATAAGGTTATAGTTGTATTTTCCGTGGTTTTTGCTCAAAATGAATTGAAAGTAAACTAAAATACAAACATTATTAACGACGAAAAGAAACTTCAGGTATGGCCAAGAACCCGTTGTGCATACTTCTTTAAATAAGAATGTATAAGCAGTGATTCGGTGAAGAAAATAAACAGGAAAAAATAACATTAACAGCCTTTTGTATTATATTATTCGTTTTAATAATTAACAGACATACAACCCAGAAGTTGACAACATTTTCAATACTGTATCTAGATAGGACTGAGTAATGTATCTGTGAATGAATATGATATATCTTTTCCATCTAATGTAGCTTTCACAGTGATAATGGAAATTTCTATTTAGATGATTGAAAGTTCCATACTCAACAGACAGCTGTCAGCATCGGAAGCCTATTTTGACGTCCAAGCTATATTGTGAATTGGCCAGATCACAGGTTCTGCCTTACTCTAAGCAGATATTTCGTTCAATAAGAACCCGAAGAACATTTGTTCCTCATGAATCAACAAGAATAAACAGTCCCGAGTAACCTCAGGTGCCGGGTTGCTCTTACTGATCAAGTTATGGACATAAATCAATTAGAAAATGTCACGGACCAATGACGGACCAAAGCGTCTGAAAAATGCAATGGTAAACATAATTCATCCACTCCATACATGCCGAATGTACGATGCACATAAAGTTGATGGCTTTACAAATATCCTGGCTTTATCAACGTGCTTTCAAAAATCAGAGAAACTAACTGCAGCAAAATATATTCTTATTGATCAAAATGCTGCAACAAATTAAATTTTCAAATGTTGCGTTTATTGAAAGGTCGTATTGTCAATTTGGGATCAGTATGGTTGTGGAAATAATTCTAACGTTGCCCTACATAGCACTTCATAACATTTGGTTGGTTGGTTTTTATGGTTTTAACGCCAGTTTTCAACACATGATATACATGGCGGCCAGTATATTTGGTCGAAGAAGAACCCGAGAAAACCCCGGGAAGAACCACCAACCCACGGGAAGCTACTGCAAGCTTTCTCACATACCCACGTTGGCCAAGCCCGAGACTCGAACCCACGCGGACAGAGGTGAGATGTCAGTGATCTGTAAAGGCGAGCGCCTTAGACCATTCGGCCACCCGGGGCCCCCATTTCATAACAATGCAATGATATGAAGATATATTATCTCAGTGAGAGAAGAAAATAGCCTATGTGGAAAAGAAGAACGTGCTCTGCTCAGAGCTGGATTTACATACAGGTAAGGATGCCTTAACGCACATTTCCTTAAGAAAAGGGTCATAACCTAAACACCCCTAACTTTATGGAAGGTCTAAACTCCTATTACAAGTCTACATAACCAATTTCGATATGTGTTCAGAGTGAAATTTTGCTACTTTTTGCGTATCACCCATATATTCCGTCACGAACAGCAAAGCGCACAACCCTTCAGTAATCGATAAAATCACATATGATCACTAAAGTGAATTACATAAAAAATTAAACAATCCAAATAACTCGGGTGATTACATCCAGACAGGTGCGAATATTAATATTGATCTGCATCAACGTCTAGCCGTTTGTAAATTAAAATTGGAAACAAACTCACAATTACGGAATTTTTCGATAACTGCTGCATAAAGATATAAAGAAAGAGTTAAAAACTAAATTGAGGCGATATATATATATATATATATATATATATATATATATATATATATATATATATATATATATATATCTTTTAAATCCTTAATATGACAATGTGAAACTGAAATGTAGCTGTGTTTCATCACAATGTTTTTGAAAGAATGAAATCCTGTCTACATGATGTTAATGTATGAAGTTCAAGAACTACCCAAAATTTCTACTATATCACATGACTCCTGTTTTATTTAGGTCCATAAACCCATTACATATTTTTCCGTAGTACAGTGTTTCCTCTCTAAATATGGGAGCCATACAATTAGTATTATTATTATACCGGGTTTAATATACATTTTTGCTCAAAGAAGATTTCATCATCCTAGTGGCAACTGGTTGCGCGTAAACTTCATCCCCAACATAATACAAAGGACAATTAAGTTAAACAGTGACTTATTTAGTTAGGTTATGGACTGGTATTTTTCCTTGATAATGTCCAGTGACCGTCTAGATGCAGTTACATGGCTCTTGCTCTATAATGACAATATGCGATTTGTATTTTTAAACCTTACCCAAAGATAAAACTATTACTATCAAACATCGTACTATCAGGCCGATAAAATACACGCTTGGGACGTGCGTATTGAATCGTTTTCCAGGACATGATGGATACTCATATATGCCATTACAACTGATATTGATATTCGAAATGTCTTAATTGATTCTAGCCATCCCCAAGTGGACGTTATTCTCGATGCCTCAGCCATGTTGCTCCGCAGAATACCGCTCTAGTTCTGCTCTAAGATTCGGGTTTTTCAAGGCGAGAAATCTGATAAAATTAAATGTAGAATTCGGGAAAAATAAATGCATTACCGGTCCTTGGGGCATAGATTTTCTGATCGAATAGAGCGATAATGTCATTCAGAGGCTCGCTTAAAACATATCATAGCAGACCTAATATTGAGACTCATTTCGTCGTCAAAATTTCTTTTAACGAACGGCATGTTTAGAATTATCTTTTCAGTTTAGATTTTAAATCCCAGAGATGATATCTAAGCTTCCTTTTTACAGGTTCTTGGTGAAAGCATGATATATCTCAGGAAACATAACCTGTTTAAACTAAACTGGTGTCAAACCAGCCCAAACGCTTTCGGAATCGATTAATTCCTTTTTCAAGGGCACAATGCAACAAAGGACAATTTCACAAACGAAGCAAGAACAAAACATAAAAACGTAATTACTATGCAGAATCTATATAATTGTTGCTGAAGATATTTACATAAACGATGCAATAAAATAATAAATAACACGAGCAGGGGTGAACTTTGCTACCTTTTAAGATGCATCTTGATATGTATCTGTGTATATGCATATATCGCCACTCTCAAGAAATGGTGAAATGTGTTGATAATTATTAACGCTACGTTGTAACAGTAATGTAATGTACACAACACCATTCATAAATGAAGGGACGAAAGCAAACAAATATAACTTGAAGATGTAACGTATTCTAGGTTGGATGATGGTGTTTTCTCTTTCAAAATGTCATGATATATTATAAAGTTATTGATCACTGTTGGAAAATGCTAAAGTAGCAGAATAGAAAACAGAAAACGAAGAATCAACATATTTAAATCAGTGTAAGTCCTTTTTTAAATCATTTTAAGTCCTTATATACAATCATTATTTCTATTACAAATTCTGTTTTTCCTCTTCTTCGATTTAAACATTACCAATCAAAACCAACAGTTATACACTAGCTAATAAGTGGCTTTATTGCATTACGAAATGACCATAAGTTAACAATAAACAGCCTTGCCACCCTTATTGAGATTATAATATGGCAAAAGAAACAATTGTTCTCGGATAATGCTACCCTGAAGGAGGTGATTAAGAAACTAGAGAACACTATAAGTCAGTAATCAAATTACAATATACCCGTCCAAGAACAGCAACCCCTCTGTGGCTCCTGGCCAAAATCCATGTAGCAGTCTGAAACATCCCTGAGCCGAGACTAACTCTGACAAAGCATCCCCTCTTCACTACAAGCCCGGGGTCGTCATCCCCCCTCTCAACCATCCATACTGATCACACCAGTAGCTCCAAAAAATAAAACCTGAAGATAGTCTCTTTGGGTTTTAAAACCAATTTACTGTTGTCTCAGTTAAAACTGTGACTACCAGTACACCGACCTACTTCAACATGTTGTGACATCTTGCTTTTATACGAGACAAGTCGCCAATGATATTCACTGGTACATATATGATCAGTTTGGACTTGCCATACAGATGGAGATCAGCGAAAGTAGTGATGAATTCTAGTTGCTGAAACTACTTGGGCTTACCCATGACTTTCCACTGGATGAACCGCAACTTCACCTATTGGGCATCAGCTCATTCAAGTTCATTGCTGTTATCTTAATTGTAAAACTAATACCGTAATTGCATCACAGATGAACGTTTCTAATATAGGGCATGTACTGGTGGTGAGAGCACGCAACACCAGGCACTAGGTGTTATGGGTCCCCTTCACGGGATAAAATCAACACTTTAGGTCAGTGATTACAGGGAAATACCCATATTATATATGACCATGTATATGCATATGTATACAGTCTGTGTTCTTATACATATATATGTACGAATGTATTTTATTCTTCAGGCGTGAGTTTGCAGATATCTAATTCATATTTACTTCATTATTCTCTAATTGTCGCGAAGATACGATTATTTATACTCCCAAGATTTTGTTTTACTGTATATTCAAATATTTATATATTGTTTACATGTTATTTTTGTTCTTTTTCTCTTGTTTCTCATGTACCTATCTAAATAACTCCTTATCGAACAAATAAGAAATAAATGATAATGCTGACCTTGTTTGAAATTTGAAATAGTACATTATGAATTTTGATAATTCTTCCGTTATCATTTGTGGTGACTGGAATGGTGTTCAGAACATGGAACTTGACTCTATTATATTTGACATGTTAAACACTAAATGGCCAGAACAGCAGTACAGAACATCACGAATCACCTTAATGTACAATATCCATGGGGAACAGTCAATCCCGACAGCAGACTATTTACTTAGCGACAGGTTAACCATGTGAAACAGAGTAGACTGGACTATTGTTTTAATCTCTGAGGATATGTTTTCAAACTTTACTGATTCGTCTATATTTCCTGGCTATAAAACAGATCATTCAGCAATAACACTAAAATTGTCTATATCTGTATTACCTAGAGGTTCGATATACTGGAAATTCAATTTAAAGTCATTAAAACAAAGTGAATATATTCATTGGGTTAAAAAACTGTATAGCCAACACAGTAGATGAATTATATTGTAAAATGATAAGATGAACCCAATCCAGGTCATTAAATGATTAGTAGATCGGAATCAATCAAGTATTCAACCGCTAAGGCAAAACAGGAAAATAAATGTCAGGAAAATTGAAGTTGAAATACAAACTTTACATACTTCAGTGAATGAAAATAATGACTCCACTAATATGGAAGAACAGAACAAAATCTTGCAATTTATAAGACATTAGGGAAGAAGAGGCGGAAGGTGTAATGTTAAGATCAAAAGCAAAGCTGTTTGAATTTGGTGAAAAATATTCAACATCTTTTTTTAATCTTGAACAGAGAAATTGCATAAAACAAAACATATCAAAAAATAGCTACGGAAGATGGAACAAAGGTTATAGATCATAAATATATATTTTTTAAACCATGATAAAAACAACAACAACAACAACAAAAAAAAAACTTACTTTCTGACCGTGAAAGAAACCCGTGCGAAGGTAAGTTAACTTTTGAGGAATGCAGTTATGGTTGCGATGGATTTACCGTCGATATTTACAAATTCTTTGAGAAAGATGTGCGGATGTACGGGTTATTGTTTTTAGGTCTTTAAATTCTGGATACGACATGAAACATTGGTCAGAATTTCTCAGAGAATCATAACTTGCGTTCCAAAAGAAGATAAAGGCAGGAGATTTATAACAAACTGGAAAATAATTTCGCTGCTTAATGTCTATTACAAGATTGCTTCTGCGCCTATTGCTAACTGGGTCTTAATTTCAAATCATACGCAAGAGGAGAACAACTGGTTCGGCATCTCTCTGATGCACAAGGATCTCTATTAACGTTTGGTGAAATAAACAAGAAACACAAACTAACAAGAATATAATTGATATTTTTGAAAAGTACAAAAGAGAATGCGAGTGAATTATTGCATGTAACATAAATTCAAACCAAATGAAACATTTTTCTCCTCTTAGAAGCCTATAATTGGATACAAATGTAAAGGTCTGTGCAATGAATAAACCGACATGAAATTTTGTTGATGTCTCGCCTGCTTCGCCTGCATATAGTACATAATCAAAAAACTTGGCATAGCCAGTTTAGCAAGAAACGTAGGTCATTAAAATCTCAGTTTACTTTTTATTTGTGTTAACATAAGTGATAAATATGACTACATACATGAAATTGCATGGTCATACATATAACTGTCTAGGAAACTCAGCTACAGGAGATAGAGTGTCTGGCATACTTCGCCAAAGCAATTCTGATCGCTGCAGATATCTAAGTACAACGAGAGAGAGAGAGAGAGAGAGAGAGAGAGAGAGAGAGAGAGAGAGAGAGAGAGAGAGCGAGAGAGATAGAGAGAACGTGATAGCGTAAAGTTTTACGTGGTAACACACTGAATGATCCCCACGATCCCATTATATAACAATTGACTTTCTTTATCTATTGTTCTATATATTGCAGATCAAAACCATTTTATTCCTTGGATGATACATTACTGTGTTTTAAACCACTTATCATCTTACGGGCAACAATAGTAAATACAGTAAATAGTTTTCCATTACCACATAAATTAACGTAAATGCATCTCGAGGGTATATCTACTATTCGCGTCTCTGACCACGCATTGAGGCGTCATGTGACCATATTGCATGCAGTCTGCTCTATTTGTTAGAAGGGGAAACCCCTACGTACGACTCTACTTGACCATCTTTCAACGGGATTATCGGACTTTTTACATTGAACACAATCCTGATTTCACGATTTGTCGACATTTTGAATCTGACAGAAAAAAAGAAACAAATTAATTCAAGTAAAATTTATGAACATTTTGACAACCGTGCCTCTTGAAGTGTCGTACCTAAATTTAACTATGAACATTATCTATATTGAGCCGACCCTATAAAGCGCCAGATCTATTTGCGCAGAGACTATACAATCCATGTATGACTAAAGAAGGATGTCCATGGAGCAAATAAGATCGATCTATCTGAAGAAAATTATTGTTAGTTTCGTTTTAGAGTATGCATTTTGCTTTAAAACTTCTGCTTTCTACGTTTCACTCCCACCCTCCCCACTATACATGCACGGAAAGCGGAAAGGGGACACGATACCATCGATGAAAATAGATTTTTGTACACATTGCTTTTTACCTCGTGAGAGACGGGTAAACTATTCTGCTATTATAACTTAAATTTGTCTTGCATTAGTGTGCGAAAGACAGTCCAATATTGTGAGGCACATATTTGTACTTTCATCGTACGTGACTGGTACACCATTCTGTCATTTACAGAAATAATTTACGCAGACATAATAAGCACTTTAAAAGGAATATTCGTTTAAACTACTGGATTAAAATCCTTGCAAGTAACAATGTCCAAATTACTTCCCTTGTGCAATAATCAAGCAAGTAGTATTGTAATTAGCACAACTAGCGTCACATAAACTGAACCAGACCCGCCGCTATCCTATTGGTTTCAATTAATATAAGTCTTTGACTATATTGATAAATAGTGTAAATTCCAGTATTGAAAAAATCGTCTAATATACAATGCCTTTTAAACTATTCTCCAGTTTCAAATGCACATCTCTCATGGTACGAATGTGACGAGTCACGTGCAACTCCAAGCCAAATATTTATTGCAAGTATTTTAGTTAGGGTTAGACTGTGCATCCATCTTAAAATAGCCCCAAATACAGCTACGAGCGAGGTTTGCAACTGTCATCAGGAAATGACATGGATGTTACTTTACTATTTTTGTTTTGTTTGTTTGCAGTAGCTTTTAAAGACACCTCAGCACAATAGTGGCTATATGGTGCCAACTTGAGTTTGATGTTCGAAAAAGGTAAAAATGAACTGCACAAAACCACTGGAAGATAACACCTTCCAAATAAATGTAACCGTGAAGTACAACAAAATAATAAATAAAACCTAAAAAATGTTAAAATTCTATGATGTTTATACAACATTATAAATATTTTAGGAAATTATAAATGTTTCTTGACTTTAATATTTGCTTAAACCTTAATGTTAAGTATAATGTTGACATGTTTAGCTATTGTCATTGAATTAGGTTGTTTACTCAGTATTTGAGTTCAAGGACAGTTTTGGTAAACAAGTTGCTGATTCAATTTGAGGTCAAGATTGATTTTGTTTACAGATAAAACCAGAATTTCCTTTAGAGTTATGTGTGAAGAGTCACATACACCATAATATTCGAGAACATTCTGTCATGTGGCCTATTTGTATATATACCATGTTTAGTGGACAGTTTTTCACTTTCGAACTTAACATCAGTCTTTAAAGAGCCATTACAGTTGGTGAAAAATCATTCCAAATTCTGAGAGATGAAATATTTAAAATAGTCATTGGATTATTCAAGTGCTCATATACTTTTGGATTTTGAATTGATGATTTTGGGATTTATGTGAACTTATTCAAAGATATTCTGGAGTACTTCATTCGGGCACATCATCACATTAAAGAACACTGGCACATCAGTACATTAAAGACTATTGACACATCAACAATTCAAGGATACAGCCATTCATTTGGAACATTCTATATTTAGGACTTGTGATTAGGACACATAGGATTATTGAATTATTTGGATTTCATTTCACATTACTGTAAGTGTCTTTTTTAATTTTCACTTTGACTGCCAAGAAATAAATTGCTTGTTGACTTTTACTTGATTTGTTGGTTTCACTTTCACAAAAGATAAAGGTAGCAGATATAAAATCCTTAAAATATGACTAAAGTTTGTTGTATAAACCGCATTCCCTTAAAAAGTCCAAGATTGAACGGGACGTGCAAATATCTGAGGAACTTTCTTTGTGGTGACTTCCAAGTGTTATTAAGCTATAAAATTATGCTATATCCTTGCAGTTGCGTATCTCCGAGTTACAAATCAATGACTCACGGAACACAGAATGTTCTACATATTGATCAGCACCTAGGGAACATAACAGCCACTGGACAGAAACAGTTGCCGCATGATGCATTTTTATTTTTGAACACAATAAAAGTGGTGATTATTGTAAATAGGAGTTATTGACAAGCCAAGAAAATGCAGTTCATTTTAATTAATCAAGCGCTGACATTATTTGACACTATTATAACTTAATGTGTGCCCAATCATTGTTTTTGAATGTTAACAACAGTTTGCGAAGGAGACAAAAGAATGAAACCAATATGTGAAAGCTTATATCAAGTGATGTACCTGATATTCATACAAACTGTCCAGTGGGCTTATGTTGAAAGTATGAGCAATATTTCTCCTGTTTTATTGATAATAGATTTTGTAGTCATATGCAGCACTGCATTCAATGGTATATTTAATAGCACCTTACCTACTTGTTCGTCATTTGGTTAAGTACAGTTCATTCACACTGTTAACGTTATTTACTGAACATACGCATCGTATGAAAATAAAGATTTTCTAAGGATGCAGATATACTAGACCAACTGGCCCTGTTAACTGACAGTTGTAAATCCATAAATTCCAAACTAACCTCACTAACGATTACATTATTTTATCTTACATGTATTTTTAATACTCGGTAAGGCAAAACACATGGTTTGATCCCTGTCGTGTACATACATCTTCAAGTCAGGAGTCAAACCGTACTCTATTGGTACCGTTACTTTCAGCTCAAAATTCATTCTGCACTGAGGTATACTCGTGTTGAACATCTACTCACTTGGCCTTGTATTTATCAGCGAAATTCAAGGAGAACTCAATTATATTATTATTTTGATGCAATTACTACCGATGTGCATTATTTTCAGCCCCAATTCTTCTTAGCAGCGAGCTTATCAGAACAGATTATTTACTGCGAGGGGTCATAATGTTATATTATAAAATATTCTGCAATTATATTTTGGCAGAATAATACCGTTAATTAAGGTGTCAATTCATATAAAGATGACAACAAAACGACTGTCCCTTGCAATAACTGTACAACTTCAATAGCATCTTGGTATCCAACCGTATGATTTCATGAAAATAAAGTGATCTGGTTTCGTCCATTTCTTTAGCGGCTGTCAAGATTTTCGCGCCAATTCCTGGCATAAGCGAAATCATGATTTATGGCCGTGTATACTGATCTTCACAGAAACTTTCAATATGGCTTGAAAGAAATAGAAAAATGGCTGCTGTAAATGAAGTCCTCTTATTCGGGGGATTCAACAAATAAGAACTTGTATCCACCTGCAGATCTTCCGTTGCCGGATACAGTTTTTCTTTCAATATAAATGAAACTCCTCAGCTCGCTAGATGTAGTTCTGCGCATAATCAGTAGTTCACATTCAGCGAGAAAGCTTAAGAAATTACGGTTGTTTTACACCCCGGAAGAGGAACCATTCTATATGTGTAGGCTACTCTATTCAATTTACGGGGTGTATGACGGGTACAGTATTCATATAATTTTGTATAAGGCCGAGAAGGAGAGTCGAACAAAGAAGTACTCTTATACTTAAAGAAATAAAAACAGCCCCCAAAACACGCGGATTCCAAAAATAAAAACGAACAAGGAGGACTCTCTTGTGTCCACTGATAATCTGATCCAGTCCTTTGCTCTTATCGCAAGGATATCAGCGAAGAGGAAATGGAAGATCAGAACATTTTATTTTTTTAAGCGGAAATAGTTTTCATGTAGTTTTCAACAAAACGTCACTACTTAAGGTAAGAGAAAATATTAAAATTATTTATAAAGACATGATAACTTAGATACAAAGGTCAGAATGGCAAACATGTAATTTGGTCGCCGACAGTGTGAGCGTGTAATTATTGCAGACTAATGCACCAATTATTCTGCTTGAGCAATACTTTACTTTGTATAAAAGATACCAACTGATTCACTTTCATTTTAGATTTTCTTCATAGAAATATTGCTACAAACCACTTTTTCAAAAAGATTCCTTTAAGTGATAATCATAAATGCACCTTTTGATAGTAGGAAATGGAATATACTTAGCATTAATACTGAAAAGTTTTGGAAATTATTTGTGGAATGAATCTGAACCTGTATTTATGGAATTGATCTGAACCTATCAATAGAATTTTAGATTTACACAAAAAAGATGTTTTCATAGGAAATGCCAATTCTGACAAGGTTATTAAATTCTTAATTGACTGCAAAATCTCTTATATGCAGATCGCATTTGTGCATCAAAACTCCGAAATCTCATTTATTATAAAAAAAAGTTGTTGTGATGATATAAAAAGTCTGAAATGTAAGTGGTCATGTGAATAATATAACTGATGACTCTAAAGCTGTTTTGCACTTTTAGGTATATTTCTGCAAAAGAAACTATACCACATTTAAAGAAAACAGGTTATTTAATAACACCTTGGGGTTTGTATGTGTGTCTTTGTGTACCGTGTGTGTGTGTTTAAGTACGCACATATATGCAAAGGTCGGGATACAAAACAATTCACGGTAATCCCTCGTACACCAGGTCATGGGATGATGTAGGGGAATATGTAAAATCCTGACAACTTACGTTCAGTACAAAAAGAACGAATTAATGAATAGACAATTATAACTAGCCATAGCTACGGGAACTGTAGCCAAGCTTGCTTTGTCCAGTGCTACTCTTTACACAAGTTATTCTTTCTTCATCTATATACATTTAGAAACTCGACCATCCCATCTTCTATGTGGCATAATCTTTGCTCCTACCTATAGTAATAAATAATTCTCCATTTTATTTTAGTGTTGTAAATATCATGGTACATATTTGGTTACAAGAAGTGGACTTTGGCTTTGGCTTTGCCGGGTTTAACGCAATTTTTCAGCATATAATAAACTATACATGGCAGCCAGTATATTTTGGTGGAGGAAGAACCAGGGAAGACACCCTGAAGAACCATCGACATATGGGAAGCTACTGGCAAGCTTTCTCGCATACCCACGTTGGCCGAGCGGCGACTCAAACTCATGCAGACAGAGGAGAAATGTGTGAGTGATCTGTAAAAGGGAGCGTCGTAGATCACTCGACCACCCGGAGCCCCACAAGAAGGGGAACGTTTATTCCATTTCAAACAATAATTAATATTCAGACCTATCTGCATGGCGATTCAAGTTTGACTTGGTATAAAATTTCTGTAATTACTGCTGATTTCGAACCGGGGGTGGGTGGATAAAATTCATCCAATTTATGAATAATAATCTTTAGTTAGCTCCAATTTTTCTTATATATAGAATGTCAACAGTAATAAATTTTACCTGTAATTACCGGTAATCTCTTCTGGTTACTAAAGATGCGCGTGAAATATAGGACATATTTTTGCTTGTTGTGTATTCCGTATCTGTACCTTTATGTCCATGGCAGCAAGTAAAATACATCTATCTCTGTAACTATTGTATTTTCCTTTTCTTTTGCATAGTCTTATCACAAATTGTAAAATTAAAGGAAAATACTGTTTTATATACATTTCTTTTTCATGCAAACTGGTAATTGGCTTCAAAATGTGTATATATTCGTCTTTTTGGGCATATTTCAGACCTTGTTTTAACATGAGTGATCCACTGAAAGCACAGTCTTGGTAATCACTTTAATTATCGCATCTTAAAGAATTTATGTACATCTGTCTTTGCAACTAAAGTTTCACATTTGATTCTTACAACTTGGAGGAGTAAATCTAACATATATATATATATATATATATATATATATATATATATATATATATATATATATATATATATATTTATATATATAGATTGATTATGCTTACGTTAAAATATGTCTTAAACCAGTCTATACCACTGAGATATATCACTATGTATCTGAATATATCATCGATATTCACTTTGTAAAAATACATATAAACGATGCAACAAAGCATTTAATCCGACTTTTCTAGTACTATTCTAAAAATGGATTAATCACGTTTCAATTTAATATCTAAGAGAAATATAATATATTTCTGGGTCACGGTTGACAGACATATACTGTTTCAAAAGTGCAACGATGATGCGAAATCTCCAGAAGGAATAAAGCATATATATATATATATATATATATATATATATATATATATATATATATATATATATATATATATTCCTTTATTCACTGATGTCGAATTTTAATGTTAGGCCTAATCAAAGCTAATTGGATTACTTTCTGTGCTGATTATGAGAAACACAATTCTATGGTTTGGGGTCACGCATACTTCTGTTCCAGGCATTTCAATAAACAAAGGGATTTGAAACAGATTTGACATTGCCAAACTGCAAAGCGGCAGTCCATTACCAAGCTACATCTGCATAATTAAAAGATCGCGTGCTCACACGATATTGAGGAAATGTATTACACACCTGTGGCGCCGATTATAAGATGCCTTTCCAACGTATGTGCACGTGTTTGCGAATTCATACTGTTTCATATTCTCATTATTCATGTGATATGCCCTTCTCTTTTATCTGTTCAGCTTCAATGAAGCATAATTCTATCCTCAAAGAGGCTAAGACAATATGTTTGGTTTGGTCGTGAGCAACAACAAAAGGTATAGACAGAATGAAACAAAGTATTATGTATCAGGTAGTACTCGTGTGCAATTCAATAATATACGCACGATATTTGATCTTCTCTTCTACTCAGAGAATTGGTTGGGCGGGAAATATCGCAACAAAATCTGTTTGCAACAGATCGCTGATTAATTTTGTGTCAGACATCACTTGCAATTAGATCTCTGTTGTGTGTGGGGGGGCCTGTTATTGGTGGGGGTGGGGGGTATCAAACATAGGAAAACTTCTCTTAACATAGAAAGTAACGTCTATTTCAAAGTTTCTGAAACGAGCATATATCGCCGGTGTTCACTATTCTAAATACATATCATTAACCTTTGGAATAAACTATCTATAGAACTGAAAGTCAATTCTGTCTTTTCTTCTGCCATACACATAAAAATAAGTTCATCCCAAGTACTGGTTTATATATAACACCAAAAAATATATTTTTGAGTGACGGTTGATAGTGATTTGTTCTTTTCAAAAGTAAAGTTGATGATTCTTTTATTTTAATAATTCCATTATAAAAGAAGGGGAAACAATAATGATGGAAAACAATTTTGTATCAATAATCGCCTACCCATTGTAAATGATCGATCCCCTTTTCTGTCTATACCAGTATTAACACAAGAAAAAAGAGTTTACTGTTATATCATGTATAAGATTAATTGCTTTAATTGAATAAATATATTTCGAATCGTTTTTAGATGCAGTGACCTCAATGTAGAGAATTCATATTTGGCTCTTTAATCACTTTTTATAATGCCTATATAACTGTTCCTATTGAATATTATATAATAAGAAAACCAGGTGCACGTCTTGGCAGTAAAAATAAATAAAAATAAAAAGTAGGTGATAATTTGGAATAATCTGCTTTTCAGCTAAATTGAAATTTTATGTAAATTTATTATACACATAAACTGAAGTGACAAACGTAATATTTTGCATGATATGTTATGTCTACATATATGTGGGGCCATAATGTAAATTTCATATGATTTGTTAATACATAGATATTTTGTATGTTTATTTCATTACATATTTTGGATAAGGGAAGTCAATTTGCATTTATTCATAATATTAACATCAGCATATTCAGCCAGTAATAACATGCATACTCAACTAGTGTTAAATAATTTTGAGACTATATGCACGAAATTTACACGGGTTTTGCCATAATATTAATAGAACAAAAAAATAGTTGACTGTTCATTTTATATCTAAACTTGTATGACCGATCAAAAAAGAACTGCAATATCAATATGACAACCACACACACAAAGATCGCTACAGCGTGCTTTATCATACATCACTTAAATCTATGTTGGGGTTAAGACTTCAACTTTGGAATACATCATGCATTCTGTACAAAACTGTCCTCATAAAATAAATCGCATTGATGCTTTGTGTGATTGAGTTTTATATGTGTGGTTAAACTTTCCAGAGAAATGGCTGATAAGGTAGATGTCTATGTATGCGTAGATTGGTACTTAATACAAGACTTGACCCAGAATACCAAAGTCAATATACCCTAACTAACAAAGTAAAATATAGGATGTAAAACAATTACAATGAAAATAATGCATTTTCTTACGTCATTAAACGTACAATCAAACTTGTACCAAGACGTGCTCTTTAAAGACAATATATTTACTTTTGGATCACCCGCAAAATGGTGCAGGTAACTGCAACATTGTTCTACGACCATCTTTCAGATTGAACACTCTTTTTAAAAAATCCGCTATTCACAAATCCACATAGAGGACTTCGAGTACGGATGGTATATCGTGCAAAACAAAGTACACTGAGACGAAATAACTTTTAAAAAACTGTGAGCAAAGTAAAACAAAAATAAATAAATAAATAAATAAAAATTACAAACAAATATAAAACTTGTCAAATTGTCTCTAAAGTAATAGAGCATCAGCGGAACATTTACGCTATAGTATTTTATCAAATTTGTTACGTTTGTTCCTGTTGTGATCTATATATCGCATTTTTACCATATCATCACGAACATCAATGTAAATGCTTTTGTTCGTTTATCCCGATTTCTGGATAGGTCTCGCAGATGTTGTAATTGCATCTTCCATAATTAACACAGAAAAAGTGTGGCTTGTGCAATATATGTTTGTCTAAGTATACTAACGTCTTTTCTAGTAACAATATTTGTAACATTCATTTTAAAAATAAAGACCAGCTACCGACAACAATAATCTTCAGCTTTCATCGCTTGGAAATCTGTCAATTTTTGCACACTTTACTGTTTTGTCAGGGACGTCAAATTTGTGTAACACGATCGGTCTGCTTTATTATTTATATCACATGACATAAAATTATTTTGTTTAAGAAAAATGGTATCTCTCTGAATTGACCGTGTGCTTTTTTGTTTGTTTGTTTGTTTTTTTGCAAATGACAAATGTTTACTATGTAGTCTTAATATTTTGCAAAGTATGCGTAATTAGACCAAATACGCATGTGTAAACGATCTGTTTTCCAAAGAACTGGCTCGTAATATACAGGTCACTGTGTACGCTGATTCATTTGGTACTTTATACAAACTTGACGCGGAATATATATTTAAATCACTGTCATCACTAATAGAGTATAACAAAATGTAGGGGTCGCGGGTGGCCGAGTGGTCTAAGGCGCTCGCATTTACAGATCACTCACACATCTCACTTCTGTCTGCGTGGGTTCGAATCTCGGGCTCGGCTAACGTGGGTATGTTAGAAAGCTTGCCAGAAGCTTCCCGTGGGTCGGTCGTTCTTCCCGGGTTTTTCCTCCACCAACATATATGTATAGCCTTTCATGTGCTCAAAAATGGCGTTAAACCCACAACAACAACAATATAAAATGTAATACTTTTAAACTGAAACAGACTTTTGTTACATCAAACAATGTAGAGTCAAATCTGTTTTAAGCAGATACCACTGAAAAATTCGACAAATGGCAACTCAATATAATATTTTGGTTTACGGGTCCTTTGTATTTTAAAACAGGTGACCTCTAATACAGGTTTGTCTGTATGCAATCCTGTTAAGACGTGACAATGTTATTTTTACAACTGAGCTGAAGTGTATTGATGAAAAGGCCAAATACCGGAAGTGGACATTGAAGCTTAAGATCTAGGTTGGAGATTGATACCATTATCTAAATAATAGTATTTGAGTCTCATCAAGAAGCTGTGATGTCTTTGGAAATAACGACTTTAACTCGATGGGTAGCATGCAAGTCTGATCGGATTCAATGTATGTAAAGTTTTTAGAACGATGTCGCATACGCTAAATCTTATAAAAAATTATTGTCTTTTATATTTACTCAATGCAAAATTTCATCATTACATACTGTTTTTTTATTTTTGTGCACATTTATTCACTTTAATAGCAAAAGCCAATCTTTATACTTTTGTTGGATATTTGTTATGTGAGATTACTTTACATCATAAATATGTGCAACCTATCTCTGTTATGGGTAATATATAAAAGTGTTATTGGCTTTAATTTACTCTTGGATAACAACAGTGACTTCTGTTTCATTTGGAAATTTGAAAATAAAGGCGTCAAATGCATCATATTATAACATTCGGAAACGGTTAATATTTAAAATGCAATTTGTATAGAGATGAAACGCAAGGATCAATATTTGCAAGTCCATAGGGACAATTCTAGTGGCCTGACCGCGGTCAAGCTGTAGATGAAATAGGCTATCTCCTCAGTATCTCATACATATCTCAGATGGCGAAACTCTCAACACTAGATCAAGACCAGGTATCGACCTTGTGAATCAACGGACTAGGAATATCACAAGCAGAAACAATGAAACGCAAAACGCGTTCATTTCTTCAACAAACATAAAAAGAAATAAAACAAAAAAGACGATGTTCGATGACAAGCTTCGATTTGAGCGACATATTTGCTTCAGTTGTAAGCGAATACTCGGAGCAAACATATCAAAGCGTGTTGTACCACATAGGTGTGGTATATGCATAGTAATTCTTTCCACTGTTGCTGTACTTGCGTGTGTATGTATTAATATATATATATATGTGTGTGTGTGCGTAATTGGAAGTAGAAAAATTAACAATTATGAAGCTTAATGGCAGAAAGTATTTAAAAGAAATTTCTTTTCATAAGTTTTTCTACTCTTTAGCTTTAAGGAAACTAATCATTCCATGCAGCTCAACATGATGCGAAATACAATCCATAAAAATGATGGTTTCAAGATCCATTGACCAAACGATAAAATCATGAAAATGCACTTTAATTTTGATACCGGAAATATTTGTAATGCAAAAGTCAGAAAGACCCGTTTACTCCGTTGCGCACACGACACCCAACTCAAATTGCACGACGAGTCTTGCTTCCAACAAAAGGCCTTTGCTTGTAGATCAATCAACTCTTCGAAGAGGTTTATATCAATCTCTTGTGAAGGAAATCACGTCTGGTTGCAGATCAACTGACAAATATGTATGGTATCGATTTCGGCCAAGTCTTCACTCTGCGGATTATTTAAACTGGGATTTTTGTTTTAGTGTTTAACCTTTTATGCTGAGTAGTAATCATATTAATTCTCCAGATTCTAGGTTAATTTAATTAGTATCTTCTTGCCGATTCGGCTAGGCATCGCACTGGATTTTCAAAAACTCAATCAGTGCCTCTTCCGTCCCGACTGAGAAACGGCAGTGTGTAAGTGCAAGTGCAGCCTGTTACTGAACACACTGGATGACTGAGTTTCCTATAAATTACAGCAATGGGCCTTTTTGCTATTTTGGAATAGAATCCAAAACAGATTCACTCTTTGACCAAGATACAACGATACAAGGGTCGGAAGTTATCGTCACAATAAATTGTCAACAATTCTTCTTATAATACATCAGCAGAAGAAATTCTTTATATCTAACGATATATATGTAATCCTTTGTTTGAGTTATAGATGCAACTAAATAGGCTATGGAGAGCCTCATTCTCTGTTCGCACACACACAATGGACATTATTAAAATTTTTAACACCAGAAATGCAAACCTCTGGTAGTATCTAAGCGCACATTCACAATATCTAAATGACAAGCACAAGTTTGCAATTAAAATGAGCACATTTACTTATATAATATCATACTTTCATTCATTGACCCAATATCCGTTCCATGAAGTATATCATTTTTTATTGTTTATTTAATTTACCTCGATGAACCTAAAACTAACAATTCGTTAAAAAATCTATACCATTCCTTTGTTTTCATCAGTTACAGAATGTCAGCTGGTTTATTATCACAGATGGTGTAATTATTTATCTTATTTGTGTTTCAGCTACAAGACGGGTTTAAGATATATTTCCAAAGTGATTTGAACTTTATCATTACTAAACCTGCAAATAAATTCAAGAAAGCCGTCGAATCCGATGACATAGGCACACAGTGGTGTTGACCATCGCGTACATGATATTGTACCGTGGAAATCACGGAACTGTGGATAGCCGGGAAGAACTGAATTTCCAAGACCTGCATGTACTTTCCACGACCATAAAATGTATACCTTGAGTACTTGACAGTAGCTTATTAGTCACAGAAAAACTAGTTGCAAACTGTTGACGTTGCTTTATGGATTGGAATACTTTCTCGGGAAGTAATATTCTTTCATTCATTCGCATAGGACATGTTGATTTTTTTTTTAAATTCTTAAAATGTCACAGCAAATAAAAAGGAGACACGTCTGCAAGATTTTTAAAAAAATAATAAAGACAAACTGTGATAATTAAACTAATTAGTTCAATTGTTTTGTTCAGATTGTATGTTTTGTTTTGATTTCCTAATGGCAGCACTATATGATTTCAGGTCACATTGCATTTAAGATATAGTGATAATTAGATGCATTGTTCAATAAATAGAAAAGTCCACAAATCCGGACTTTTGTCTCTGTAAAAAAATCTAGATAAAAAATGTGTTACATAAATATGAGCCGTTAATGTACACACTATATAAAACCCTTTTTCAGATTCACTGCGAGGCTAACGCTAAAGACAATTCGATGCATCCATCAATTTTGTCGATAATCGTATTTGCCCTTATAGCTTCTCTCAGACAAATGCATATCATGACTTGAGGGCCATAATCAGCTGCATCGGTTAAGTTCACATCGGAATAGTTTTATCCCGGCTTTTGTCTAGGGATAGACACTTAATGGGCATGTCATGCTTTTTATCGCTCCTACTATTAAGTTGTTTGGGTAAAATTTATTTCGTTATGGGCAAAATAATATTTTTATTTCTCTCAATTTATTGATTTCCCAAGATAGTTCTCTGAAACGGCGGATTATAACGCATCACCGCACTGCTGTCATTTGGAATATCATTGTCATAGAAAACCAACACCGGGGGCCCGGAGAGAGTATTAGTACGGTACAACAAGAGCATGAGTAGGGTGAGTTGGTGGGATATTCTCTCTTTGAAGATGAATGAGAACAAAATGTTTATATTTGCATGTTATATATGTTTTTCGTCAAATACAATTAATACGACTGCGTTTTTTTTTTTTTTTTTTTTTTTTTTTTTTTTTTTTTTGAGAACAAAATACAATTTTAGAGATAAATGATGCAGTCTAAATCTACCTGCAAAAAGCGCTAAACCATGGTGGGCCGAAGTCCTCACCACTGTAGCTAAACCATTTGAAGGCAATTTCTGTCAACTCAATCAAGACAGAATACATTCTACCACAGAGAAAGAGAGGTAGAGATAGGGATAAGATCGAGTCAACTCTGATACGAACGCAGACGACTTTAAGAGAAAGCGAATTTTTTAATTAAATAATATTTCTTCGAAAATACTTTCCCGATCACTTTAAAGTTAGGAATATAAGCCAGACACCTCCCGAAAGACCAAAATTCGTCTTTCCCGTCTACCTTGCATATACAAAGGACAATAACTCTTGCCCACTACCACCCGTTGCCGTCGCCAGGTGGCGCTAGTTTTAAGCTGAGCGGAACATCGTGAAGGAAGATGTGAGGGTATTAAAGTACAAACGCCCTCATCGACTTTGTAAAAAAAAAAAACAACAGGCGATGTCAGATTGAAAGCGGAGTAACTTTTATCTAACGCTGAGAGATCAGTGGAAAAGGCGTCTGAATGAGTTTTGTACCAGCAAGCTGAGAAGATCGCTGGTAACTGGCTCTCGGAGAAGAAGGCTTTAGAATTGCTTGCGTCGCTGATCTTGTCGGCTAAGCGGGCCGCAATTTCCTTAATTTTTGAGGACTGCGGTAGGAGACATAAGGAGGTACTCGCTTCTTCCTTGTCGAAGTTGACTGAGGCCTTGACCTTGTAGGCTGGGGTAGAAGTAGGGGTGGTGGGCATTTTAAACCCGACAGCACTGTAAAAATGTCATCGACCGCAGCCTTAAAGCTGAGCTCAGTCCTCTCCATAGTAGGAGCTGAATAAAGAGAATCGTCAGGCTCATCCCCACTCTCAGTATGTGGGTCGTCCTCATCCGGATTAATCTCTACATCCGGGTAATACATGCCCGGAGGAATAGTAGACTGCCCTGGTACCGCGCCAAAGAGTAAGCTGTGAGAAAATGGCTAACTGTATCCGTAGGATGAAGCTGTCGCATCTGTAAGGACGACTGATTGATAGATTGAAATGTCGGTACGGGTATCGAACGCGGTACGAACGGCTCTACTACCGGCTGGTTCGCAACGGTAGGAGAACGGACTGATTTATCACCATGATCACGGTTCGGATTAATATTCCATGGCCCTACTGGCCTAGGTATAGGACGGTTTACTAATCAATCTAAACGGTCACTAGGCAACATGTATTGAGTACTGCCTGGACGGTACGGTCGACAGCCGAGTCGGCATCGTACAGAGAAACGGTGTGACAGAACGGCTCCGGTAGATCATGTGCAAACCCCATGTATGAAGAACCGGACGGCTAGATGGGACTGTCGGAAGCCAAGACGGCATCGTACGGGAGTGCGGTATGACGGGACGGCTCATGTAGAGCATCTGCAAGCCCCATGCGCCCCGACTTGCAGGCCCAAAAGCCATGCGGGGGTACTTACGCCCAATGGACTGCCTAAAATTGGGAGGAATACTCCCTCAAGGTATACAATTTATCAAATGCGGTAGAAGACGGACATACGGGTAAAAACTGGCCAGAACTAATCAACTACGTTGTCGCCTCCTGCACCAGGCGACGCACGTGTAGTTCCAACGACGGCGTGGAAGGCTGTACAGAAGACAAGTCTGCAGCCCCAGGATCCTCCAATTTAGCAGATATAACAGAAGCAGTTGGTAGTGTACGTCGTGTCTTACATGGGGTGGGGGAGGGTTGAATGACCCCGGTAACGTCCCACACAAGGCTGGCCAGCGTCTCCGTATTACCATGAATACTCAAAACATCCATCTGTTCAGTCTTAGATTTCCCTCGTTTCTCCCCGTTCTCACATTTTTCCTAAGAACCGTAGACCACGTATCTGACAACAAGGTGCACACACTGCATGTTGCCAATGAGTTGGTACATTTGGTGCAGGCTAGACAAGATTGGTACGAGTCCTCGTTGGCCTTGAATTTCTAACACTTGGTGCATTTCGTTATTATATTATCGACTGAAACGACACAATAAAGAGGGAAAAAAAATAAAAAAATAACAACTTGGTTGAGTTAACAAAACGCCATAAATACCCGGTGTACAAGCAACACGCAAGGACCACGAGAAAATAACTATGTGACGTGTCTCCATAGACGCCCCCCTCCCCCGGTTCTCCAACCATAATGACATCCACTCTCTCTATGGCATAACATGCTCCTGCAAATAGCTTTAAAGAAACCGGGTATTGTTTTCACGAAATGGATACATACAATTGTACTCTTTTTCCACAAATATGGTAGCAACTATACAAACATTACCAGCTAAAACGGAAAGTGAATTCACTTGGGCGTTCAATACGCCATATATTTGATGCATAATGCTTTGAATCGTTACATTCAAAAAATATTACCTAGTCAATGTAGGGCATAAACATATATTTTTCTGTTTATAGACGGTGTAATTGATGTTTAAATGTTGCATCTGTTTTATGTTCACTTTTCTAGATCAGCGTGAACAAGGGTTACCTCAACCAGGGTGAACAAAAGTAACCCGAACCTATTCTGCCTTTTTGGAATCTGGCACAAGTTTAAGAACGTTTTAATCCAAATTCGCAGGGAAATTTTGATTATAAAACGAAAACTGTTAATTGGCAGATGCGAAATGAATCAATTAAAATATTTTCACCACACGTGGTGTTGAGAGGGAGGAGGGCGTTATTTCACTATTCAAGTCCCAGTTCAGCCCCTTCCACTCCAATTTACTACCCCTCCCACATATTCAGTACCTCGATATTCTCCGTTCCTTAAAAGAATTGTCATTGAAATTAATAAGTGATCTGATTTTAATATTTCTGAGTAAAGTTATTATTACATTAGGGGTTAAAATGGAATCGCAACCCAACTGTAATGAAGCTAAATCTATTACAAAATGCGTCGTAATTGCATGTCATTGCCATCCTTTCCTTGTAATAAATTTGACGAGGGGTAATCAAGCTAGCATGACCTTGATGCTATTCATTTTCGTTAGATTAGAATAATATCTAATATTATTGGAAACGGAAGAATATCTGACGATATATTTGACCTCTATATTTAGGAAAGCTCTCGCCAGATTTAGGCGTTCCAAAGATGACTTGATGATCGCAACTGACAGACGTTAAAATAATAGAGGTCAAAGTTTGTGCAAATCAAGCTTAAAATAAAATATTATCTGTGTCGAAAAAGAATACCACGTTGTATGTGTCTGCCCGTTCTGTTCTGTTTTAAGACGAAACTGCCAACATCAAAACATAATATCAATCATTTAAGAGATGTATTCATAAGTTTGATCTCTGATAAGGACAGTGTAATTTCCCCCATTTAAATATGGTTTGTAATTGCAAGTAGCCCTTTGTTACAACATTCGTTGTGATTCCATAGAATTGCGAGTCTTTTTGTAATAGACCTTAAGAGGTGCAATTAAACTACCATGACCTTGAGACTATAATATTCTGCGAATAGCCGTTGACCTTGACATGTATACCTATATGTGACCTAACTGAACATTCCTAGAATTTAAAGCTATAGGGGTCCAAATTTAATGCAGTACAACCCATGCTGTAATAAAGCAGTCTCACTGATCTGTGATAAGCTTTTCTTCAAAGCAAGTTGTTGTTACAATATTACAATAGGGGTTGAAATCTCATGCAGCCGGATTCACTATTATAATAAAGTGGACTCTATTACTAAATTCGTTGTGACTACATGAAATTTGGCCCCATTTTATAATAAATCTTACAAGGTCCAATCAAACTACTCTGACCTTGACGCTTTACTATTCCTTTTAGTTAGATCGGAATAGCTGTTGACCATGACATTTATACCAGTAAGTGATTTAAGTGAATATTCCGCGAATTAAAGTTGTTAATTATAATAGCGGTTGAAATGGTCGCAACCTACAATGTAATGAAGCAGACTTTATTACAATATGCGTTATTACTGCATGAATGTGTAACCCCCGTTTTTAATAATTATTACGTTTTTCAAATTTATTACAATAAAGTTTGCTACAGACCTTACCTGGCCCTGAAACGGCGCCAGGTTGTTTCGTATCGAGCAGTTTTATTTTTATTTACCTCGTTCTGATATTGCGAGCTGTTTTGCAACCGTGCAGTATCGAAAGATTACATTTTAGCATTTGATAGACTAAAAAAATGAGCGTACATAGAGACAGATAGATATATAGATAATAATTATGCATAAACATTTCCTTAATCAAGTTCATATTGCGACCGAAAGTAAATAAAAATATAAATGAAAAGCTGTTTATAATATAATATGAACTGAAAATAAATAAAATAAGGTGATCGTAAGGAAAGAATATACAAGTGACTTATATGGCATATTTCAGCTTACTGCTGATTTAAAAATGCAAGTATTTATTTATTGATTATTTGTACCTTATATCTATCTCAGCTTCAAAGTTTTACTTCGAATATGTACCACAGAACAATCACAGTAAATAATGTAATGTCGGTTTGAAATCGTTTAAGAATTGTTCCGAATTCATTGTTTCTTTACATATTTAATAGTGTACAAATGAGCATTAAAAAACCCCGCATCCAACAGCACAGCCAATTCAGATCGTGAAAATGCATTGTGCTTTTTTTCTGAACCGGATAAAGTAAGATAAAAACTGCTCGGTTACGAAATGACTCCCTGCCGTTTCAAGACCAATTCTGGTGTGGCAAAACGGCGTGGCCATTTAGCGATCTTATCCAGTTCTGAAACGGCATAACGCCGTTTCGAAATGTTGCTTGGTCGCGAAAAAGCGCGTAACAAGTAAAAACTCGAAGTATCATATATTCAACAATTGTTTTCACTTTCATTTCTCCTCTTATTTTTTTTTATACTGAGAGGCAACAATTTAAAATAAATGTAAATGCAGACTAAAAAGATTACTTGGATATTTTCCTGTATCATTTACAGTTTTTGAAAGACAGTCGGTACATTAGCACGTTTATAGCCAGAATGTCTCCTGGTTCCATCTTTTTTATTAAAAAATTTAGATAATTCATTTCAAATACTAGCCACTGATGGCGGATACCTGCTTGACCATAATGGCAGGAAATCATTCTGGTAATGTTATGCGTTGTTCTAGTTCAATTTGATAGGGTCAGGAAATTTAAATCTGGTTTACCTTACCTAACCAAATGAACACTTTGTTAAGTACCGCGACAGTTAACTCAATTACATTTTTGGAATAGACGTGGCTTCCGATAGGGTTGGATCTGGCACTTAACCCTAGTTTTTAGGTCTTTAACGATGTTAATCAGTATCCAAATTCACACAGTGTGATACCTTCATTCGGGGTCTGTCAACATTGAGAACCATATTTCATAACACCGCGAAACCAGACACTCCGTTTTCCGGGCATTATTTCCAACCCATGCCATCGCTGAATCATTTTCGAATGACCATAGGAGCGTTGAGACAGTGCTTAACAAAGCAAGCAGCAGCACTCAGTGCAAAATATCGTGACAGACGGCGGTAGTTTTATCTCTGGAAGGAATGATGGTGTACGTCAATTTGTGTAAATCTGACATCCGTTATAATGAATTATTTCGCGACATACGAGAGACGAAATAACATTATTTTTCTATGAAAGGAATATTTTGTCTTCTTTGGAAACTCGAACCTGTTGAGTGTTGGATACATTAAGAAATTAAGAATAAAACCCAAGCCATTACATACTCTATAAATGTGTATCAAACAAGTGAAAGCTTGTTCGACAAAAATGTATGTATTTCAAAATTTGCAAAGAATATTGGGTGTGAATCCGTATCCGCCACCCTCTCTTGTGTGCGACGGACAAATACTTTCCTTGCACAAAATAGCTACTGAGCAGCTGCAATAGATTTCTTTCTTTTAATTTAGAGACTTTTTTATAATTATGACATGTAATTCTAATGATAATAGATATTAAATACAGAAATTATACTACTGTACCAGTATTCTCCAGTTTGTTTATAAAGTACATAGAAAGAATAATAACGTCATTTTTTAAAATATATGCTTTTTGCGGGTTTGTCAAAAGCCCCGTGCCCTCTCGCTGAGTGTGATGCTTATGACGTAATATAGCAGAAATATGCTGGCAAATTATTTCGTGACCCTATCTTAGACGATCATGAAACCCAAGCAAGAATAATGTATAAAGTACTCTTGTAATTTCAATACGATTGTGCTAATAAATTTATTTGTCTTCCATTCAAACAACGACTTACATTACGTAAACACGAAACAATGACAACCGGTTTGGCCTGTTTGGTCTAACCCTCTATTCCACTATGGAATCTGTGATCACATCTAAAAGGGTAATATTTATGTCCCATCAACGTGACCAAGGTGCTGCAAAGAGTCTGTCCATTTTATACCTATTCTAAATCTGATGTGGTTATTTTAAGCTACACGAACACTGGGCTTTGAAGAAGGTTCTAACTCCAATGTGAGACACAGGATACACTATAAACACGTAATATGACATCTGATGAATCTTGAACACTAGACCGATGTAAATGCGTTTGTTTAGGCTGTGAAAACATGGCTGATTTTCTGATGACAAAGCGACGAGGGAATCTGAATTTCTTAGTGCCTTATTCCAAATAAGAGCATAAACACTCGCAAGCCCCACACTCTTATATTTTATTCTGAACATTTATGTGGTTAAATTGTTTGAAAATAAGTCTAGGGGAAAATTAACGATATTCTAATAATTAGCAGTATGTTCTGTTATAATTAATAAATCATCCCAAGAGTTTATACAAATATTTTTTGGGAAAGAAGTGGGGGTATTGTTGTTGAGATCAGTAAAATATGGGTATTAATCAGGTTCACTATCAATTATTCAGAAACAAGTTATAAAAACATGCATACCCAAACCAAATAAATATATATGCTTTTTAAGGAACTGGCGACCAATATCGTTATTGAATGGGATTTATTTCTCGTAAATTTATTGGGGGAAAATATTAGAATGATATAGCATATTATTTTGAAACAAGATATGAAGATATCCCTGGTCTAATTTTGTTCATATATTTTGAAAAGGCATTTGATAATATTTCTTTGAAAATTATAGATAAAACTTTTAGATACTTTAATTTGGGGGATTCAAACTAAGATGGATAAAGCTATTTTATAAGGAAGCTGATTCATTTATATAACAAAAGGGATATATGTCAGTCTGTTTTTAATGTAAAACGAGGTTGTAGACAAGGAGATCCAATTTGTCTATACATATTCATTTTTGGTGTTGAGTTTCTTGGGGAAAATTATACGAAACAAGAAAGCAAATAAAGGAATTACTATTAATAATACTGAAAATAAATGAAGTCAATATGCTGATGATACGCATATATTTTTAGATGGTAGTGGTAGTGAAATATCTCTTAGATCTACATTAGACGTGTTACAAAATTTTTATTGAATGTCAGGACAAAAGTTCAATTTAGAAAATACTAGGGCTATTTGGATTGGGGCATTATCGAAATCAGATGTAAGATTGTGTATGGAATTTAGTTTAGATTGGGATCAAATACCTTTACAAATTTTAGGCGTATTTTTTTCAAGTTTAATATATTATATTTTTGGGATTTAAATTCGCCTGAGATAATGACGAAGATAGAAGCAACTCTTAATAGCTAGCAAAGGGGAAAAATTATTTTATGAAAAAATTGCTATAGTTAAATCCTTATCGTTATCTAACTGTATACATTTATTTCAATCTTTGCCTGATCCTCCAAAATTTCTCACAGAAAAGTTTTAAAAATTGTTGGTTTTTTTTATTAAATTTATTGGAATTCAGGGCCAGATCGTTTTAACAGACATTCGCTTTCTCAAGATTGTAAGCATGGAGGTCTGAAAATGGTTAAAATTAAAGATTTTATTAAAGCATGGAAGATATCATGGTTGAGAAAGCCAATAAACGCAAAAATAAATAGATAGGTTTATCGTGTATTGATTTTAAAAAATATTTACTTTTGAATCACATATAAATCACTTATTGCTTCAAACTATTACCAACAAGCTCTGGAAAATGTACTAGAAACATGACACAAATTTAATAAGAAGTCGAAAATTGATAAAATTGAAAAGGTTTTATTTTCATCCATAAGGTATAATTCAAACAGGTTAGAATAGCATGATAAAGGCATCCATAATATCATTGATATAGTTGCATGTGATGGTTCCTTCTACTCCTATGATGAATTAACAATATGTATGGATTGAAAACAACAGTTATAGATTATATGAAAGTAATACAGACAATTCCTCAAACTTGGAAAGATTTAATTGGAAATAAAAAGGCGACAATTCAAGAATATGAGAAACATTTTGTACTAAGTTATAATGTCTATTTATGATATATTTTAATGAATAAGAAAGGACACAGAATTTACACACGAAATGGAATAGAGAGGTTGATATTATACATTCAGATAAAATAATTCATTATTTGTCTCTACTTGCTTACATCGATGAAATGAAATTGAGTGATGTTCAGTTCAAAATATTGCATAAAATTGTGTGTACTAATTCATTTTTACACAAAGCAAGAATACTGAATAATGATAAATGTAGTTTGGAAATTGAAGACGGAGTCTATTGTACATTTATTATTTGAATCTAAAAAAGTAAACCATATATGGATTAGGATAGAACATTGGATGAAAGAAAATGTTAATATTCATAAGAAATTTGACAATACTATAATATATGGAACTCTTATTCAAAACGTTATTTACTTTCTTACTGTTATAGCAAAACATATCCATCAATTAAAGTTTCGAAATCACATTTAAATTTTTAAGTTCTGATTAAGATTTTTAGCAAATATTTTAAAGCTGAAAACATATTTCAACGGTAAAGCAGTCCAGTAGAAAATTCGTGAAGAAATGGTCAGACATGTATACATATTTTGATACCTAGTTGATAAGGCTCTTATAGATCAAAGCTTCTGCTCTAATATATATAACTAAAAATACGTCTATTTACCTAAGGTGCTTGATATGTCCCAAATATTGTTTTGTATAGTAATTTACACACACATTAGCATACAGGCTTGCCTGTGTTTAAAAATCTTACACAAATCGTAAGGTTCAGCTTTTTTATCTGTTTGTCTCAGGTTGTACATCTTCCTATAAGTAACATACAGGGTTGCCTGTATTTATCAATTTGACACATATTGTAATGATCAGCTCTTTATAAATTTGGATATGTTAGTTTGTTTGTCTCTTATATGTAAAATATTTATCTCTTTATTATAATAAAATAATAACAAAAAACAAACTTATTTAGGGCAACACAAAAAATCAAACAAATTTACATTTTACGTTGATAGCAAGAGTTAAATGTTAAAAAGTTCAAAAAAGTATCACACATACATACATACATACATACATACATGCGCAAACACACACACACACACACACACATATATATATATATATATATATATATATATATATATATATATATTCAAAAGTAGTTATAATATAATTTTTCTAAAGTTGTAATAGAATTGACGAAAAATAAAAATAATACATTTTAGTTATTGATCAAATGTATCATCAGTATCAACCGTAAAATAAAGTTCCTCTGAAAGAAATGCCTCTAGATCATCAGAAAGAGATGCCTCTAGATCTGCAGAATGAGGTTCCTCTAGATATACTTGAATCAACACATTCCTTCCGAAGTGGTGTTACGATTAACTCCAACCTTAGTTTTCATCGCTTGCTATAATATCCCGATTTTACTCATGACAATAGTAAACTAAATTGCGGCAAAAGATTTATGTACGTAACTAGAATCAATAAACCCTAATTTTGAAAATTAATGCTTTTCTTTGTCTTTAATAAATATATTTCGTTTTATGAACAAGAAAGCTCGTTCTCAAGCCATTGCAATCAACTTGATGTTTGAATACTTTTACATTCTCATTTGGTCAATGTATTCATCAGTAATCAATCGATCGATCAGTCAATCGATCCACTTTGTGTCATAAACTGCAGATGTTATTCTGTTAAGGGGATGAATCACAATCTGTAGAATACTTAAAGATTTGGTACGTCAAGTGAGGCAAACATCCTGTAACAAAACTTAAATAATGAATATAATTGTGGATTTGTAAAATGTGCGTTTTGTTGACACATTGTGATACTTCGGGACACGAAACCCAATATTGGATTTTGTCATCCTAAATATTCATATAGAGCAAAATTTGAGAAATAAGGTGGTATTTTGTAGTTCGCGCTTTGGTCACACGTGTTGACACATTGTGATACTTCGGGACATGAAACTCAATATTGGAGAGTGTCATCCTGAAAATTCATATAGAGCGAAATTGGAGAAATAAGGTGGTATTGTGTAGTTCGCGCTTTGTTCACACGTACCCAACTCATGCTTACTCACTGAAGGGTGAATCTCGACTAGCCTATGTATGTGGCCAGTGCCCACTGACAACGGAGCACATTCTTGTTGAGTATATCGACTTCCATCGAAAAGACAAGTATGTAGGTAGTAGAGTTTTACGGCACCTCGGCACAAAAGTGGCTATGTAGTGCCAACAAATATTTAAGTTCGAAAAATGTACAATTTGATTGCACAAACATTTAGAAAGATAAAGCTTTCTAAATAAATGGATAATTATGTACAACAAAATAAAATATAAAACATGAAGATGTTAAAATCGTTTAAAATGTAGATAAATAACAGATAAAGTTAACACTTGTAAAATCCTTAAAACAGCATTGAAATTTGTTGTATAAACCGTATTCCCTTAAAAAGTCCAATATTTTCTCTTGTGGTACGTCCTCATACAGTTTCTTCAAGCAGTTCATGTCAAAATACTTCTGTCTCACAAGGTGGAAATCGACACACTCGACAAGAATGTGCTCCACTGTCAGTGGACGATGGCAGGGCACACACTCCGGTCGAGGTTAGCCCATCAAATGGTATGCACGAGTCAGGTATGTGTGTCCGATATGCGATCGGCACAATACCACCTAATATCTCCGATTTGTTCTATACTATTCATACCACTCACCAATAGAGGGTTTGCTGTTCTTAAGTTTGTGTAGATTTCATTCCACATAATTTTGCCAAGCATGATGAACATGCTGATTTATGCAATATCTTCAGTCAAATATATGGACTTTTCCTTTCGGAAACGGGTGACTGCAGGCGCCTTTGACTGCTTTATCTGCCCTTTCTGTACCCTGTATGCCAATCTGACTAGGCAGTGAACAGTACATAATACGTTTCCCAGACTGTATGAGGACTTCATTTTTCGGTAATATCTGGGATATAACAGATTGTCAGATTTAAGATTCTGCAAGGCTTTAAATGTGGAAAGGGATTCGGAAAGATGACGTAATTTGTTTTTTTGAGAGGTTTCAACGTACTTCAAAGCTTTGAGTATAGCCATAATTTCTGCAGTAAGAGTTGAAGCTTTATCCGGTATCTGGCTCGAGATGGTACCATTGGGTGTTTTAATGGCAGCTCCAACATTGCCTCCCTCTTTTGAACGGTCTGAAGACAGGGACGTATGGCTACGATAGGATGTACTGATTTCATTGAATTTACTCTGAACGAGGAGAGGATTCGTTGAAGATCTTTATAATTATCAAGGGTCAAATATCATTTTAGAAGGTTTTGATAACCACGGAGTAATTTTGGAATTTCACAATTTTGCAATATCCCCAACATTGCTTTTTGCTGTATTCAAGTGAGGAATAATTCGTATGCCAAACGGTGGAACGAAGTTTGGTTCCTAAACATAGAAGGTTTGGTATTTGGGCCAGAACACTACATCATATGCCAGGTTAGATTGATTTTTTTGATACTTTGGCAGCCTAGTGAAGAGCCAATATCGATCGTCTGAGATAAAGTGATGGTTCATTTGCCCCAACATAGACGCTGTCTGAAGAGAAAGTTCTAAATGCACCAAGACAGAGTCCAGGATGTAAGTGTTTGTGGGAACCATCTTGCTGTTACGGTGAATGTTGATTCGTTTCACTTATGTGACGTTCTGAGAGGTGAGATATTTGAGCATCTCAGCCCCACTGTCGCCATCCAAATCTCTTAATGAGTTGAGAGATCTGTGTGGAGGTACCTATTATGGTATCTCCACAAATCACTTTAAACGAAGTAGAGTTTTGCAGCTACATTGTACAAGTAGTTAGCCCGAACTAAGTTTTTTTTTTACACGTCTTGGTTGTCTAGCAAAGTCTTGAAGCATTGAAGCGCTTTAGCTTCACAAAAGGTGACAGGTTGGTTAGTTTTTGTTTCTCATCATTAATCAATTCAATGATGAAAACTCGTGGCCAGGTTATCTGACTCGGAAAAATTTCCTGATTTGAGTCACTGGATGAATTATTCCTGGTCCTTTTGAGACCAGGTCTCACAGCATTGGATGAGCAAAGATGAAACTTTACTCAATTGACCCTGCCATGACCCTAAGAGGCTATGTCCTTTGTAAGGTTTGGTGAGCAACATGTTCATTAATGACAAAGGTCACTTTTAAAATTTTAGCAAAATAGCTAAATTAAATATCTTTAACATAGGCCCTGAAGTTTGGCGTGACTATCCGATTAATCAGAAAGGGCCCTTCTGACTACCGTGTAGATGATGTTGAGGCTAAAGTAGTGTGTTGCATAGGAGACCTCTTATCTATTTATCTATGAGGACCCTCTCTTCCAATAACACGGGACGCAACTAGGTTGCTTCCACTCAGTCGCTTATTACGACATGCAGCGAGGACGCATCGAGCCTTTTCTAAAACCCCGAACCCGCAGAGGGGGCCCCGAGCGACAAAAACTTTCTAATATGAACTGGATGATACAGGTGTTTGATTATGTGCCACCACAGACACTCTTGTTAATTTCTAAAGAAAATAAGTTTACATTTAAAAAGAAAGATAGCCCATATTCATAAGTTTTATCGTTTTTTCCTGATATAACTTTTCAACTCGTTACATTGCCGATTTACAGCCAAACCGTTTAACAAGCGTACTTAAATACGCTGATACAAAGGAATTCGATAAATACAAGGGAAGCAACTCCTTTCGTAAAGAAATATATTCTCATGGGTTATTCCCTCCCTCTCTCTCTCTCTCTCTCTCTCTCTCTCTCTCTCCAGGATAGAGAACTTAATAGTCGGCCAGAGAATTTAAGGTTTGTAAGTAATACATATAATTAAGAGGAGTACACAAAACCACTTTCTTCATTATTAAGACCTTGGTAAATATGTAATTAGTAGCGTTTTTACGGCACCTCAGCACAATAGTGACTACATGGTACCGTGGCAAGCTCCAGCGTCGTTGTTATGTCAGTGGCTACTGCATTGTATACTTGAATGCACTGTATATGGTAGTTTTCCCATAGGAGTCGCATATATATGTATATATATATATATATATATATATATATATATATATATATATATATATATAGAGAGAGAGAGAGAGAGAGAGAGAGAGAGAGAGAGAGAGAGGGAGGGAGGGAGGGAGAGAGAAATATATATAGAGAGAATATTTAGGAATATATACCCTTCCAAAAATGCAAGATTAGGTGCAAGAAGATAAATTAAAAAAAACCTAAGGATGATGAAATTCTGTAAAATGTATATAATATAAGAAATAAGGTAACACATCCAAAATCCTTAACACATGATGAAAATGTGTTGTATAAACCACATTTCCTTAGAAAGATCAAGATTTTCCCGAGTGGTACGTCCTCATACAGTTTCTTGAAGCAGTTCAAGTCAAAATGCTTCTGTCTCACAAGGTGGAAATCGACACACTCGACAAGAATGTTCTCCACATTCCGGTCAAGATTCACTCTTCAGGAGGTATGCATGAGTCAAGCATGTGTGTCCGATACGCGATCGGCATAATAGCACCTCATCTCTCGAATGTACTCTCTACGAGCGATGCCACTCTCCAATAGAGGGTTTTGATGTTATCAAGTTTGTTGGTGGAGTTTTCATTCCACATATCTTGCCAGCTTTGACGAACATGTTGATTTATAGAATATTTGAAGTCAGTATATGGCATTTTCCATTTGGAAACGGGCTACTGCAGGGCAGCTTTGGCTGCTTTATTTGCCCTTTCTTTACCCTTCATATCAATGAAGCTAGGCAGCCAACAATACTTTTCCAAGATATAAGAACATGAAAAAATGATGTAATTTGTTTTTTGAGAGGCTTCAGTGTTGAGTATGGATGTAATATCTGCAGTAAAAATTGGTGCTTTATCGGCAAACCGGCTCAAGATGGTATCATCGGGTGTTGCAATGGCAGCTCTAACTTTGTTTCCACCCATGCAAACCGTCTGTACACAGGGATGGATGACTATGATAGGAGGTTCTAATTTAATTGAACTTGCTTTGAAAAAAGAGAGGATTTTTTGAAATCGCAAAGTTCAAATATTATTCTAAGAGGTTTTGATAACCATCGTGGTGATCTGGGAATACAGATTTTTGCACTATTTCCAACATTGAGTTTTGCTGTTTCTAAGTGAGGACGAATTCGTATGACAAAAGGTGAAATAAAGTTTGGTCTTTGAACGTATAAGGTTTGGTATTTGGTTCTTAGCACTATATATTATGTGGAGCTAGAGGACAAGAAGATAGTTTGGTAGCATAGTAAAGAGCCAATGTCGATCGTCTGAGATCAAATGATGGTTCACTTGCCTCAAGATAGAGGCTTTCTGAAAGGAAAATTTTAAATGCACACAGATAGAATCTAAGTCCCTGATTGTGTATCGGATCAAGCATCTGCAGGTAAGGTTTACAAGCTGGTCCTCTCTCTCTCTCTCTTGGTAAATATTTTGCGCAAGGGATTATGTCATGTGTCTTATTTGACTTTAGGCTTCAGCACATTTGAGGTGATTTCCGGTTTGACGTTTTGATGGAGTTTTCAGTGTAAATGGTTAGCGATAACATAATTGTGTTTACATATATGTAAGGCAAATAGAGACTTCCAAATTGAGATTTGAAAATATCTTGTATCTTAGCATCAATTGGTGTCTCGTATTTACTTTTACACATATAGGAAAGTACAGGTGACCATGCATATACTGTGCGGGTAGACAGTTCATCCACTTTACCGGGATATAGTACAGTAAGTACGTGAAAGATTGCCTGGTCATACTGGACGTACGCGATGTGAAGAAGGTGAGGACTGGAGATGTTATTTTAGAAGTGGAAAGGGTGACTGGAGATATGACAGTATCTGCAATTATTCCCAAAGGTGCAGATGTCTATCAAGTTACACTTCCCAGTCAAGATAGCACCAGTAAACTGGACATATAGTTTAAAATGAAAAGCATTTTGAATGCAGCTTAGTTTATTCTGATACAATTATTGTATCAATAAATCTTACAACTTCCTGCCTATACTGATCGTCACACAATTAATAATAAATTGAGAGGAAAATATGGAATCAATATTATCTCGCCTGTATGCAAGCCGATGTACCAAGGCACACATATAGATAAATGAAGTGCAAATTTCCAGTTGGTGTAAGATAATTACCGTATACCATAAAATTCCAAACTTTAATTGGAGGTCAATACTTTAAGGTAGTCCATAATAATCAGGTTAAAGTGTGTTCTGTGTGTCTAGATTCTGGGCACACAATGAAAGAGTGCCAGGGTTATAGATGTTACAAGTGTGATAAACAAAGGCATATAGCTAAGTACTGTCTGTAAAAGATGTGGTAGGTATCCGCGGAATTGTCAGTGCACATTTTGTTAGTACTGTCATATGGACCAGTCTCAGTGTCTATACATAAAGAACGATGACAATGCTGATAACGAGAGTGATGATGAGAGACAGCGGAGGAGGCGGAAAATGAGAAGGAAGATGAGGATGAGGTTGAGATGAAAGGAGAGAATGATGTAACTGATGATCAATTTGATGATGCGGTGGTACAGGGGGTTGGGGTAAGGTAGAGTCGGATATCGAGGAGGATGACCGAAAAAGGATAGATGCGGAAGACGAAAGTGATGCAGACAGTGTGGATGTCGTAGATGATTACGGAAGTGATAGAGCAGAGCGATGTGTTGTTTATGTTTCAAAAGAGATGAAGATAGGTAAAAGACAAGGGACAGGGGCGAAAAGAAAGTTTGATGTGTAAAATGGTGAGAAAAGAAAAAGTGATGAAATACTAATGAACAGTACATTAGTCACCAGAGAACTCTAAACAAGAAACCTCTTTCATGTCAGTTAAAAGGAGAAGGAAAGTACAGCCTGTTCCTGTTCCTAATTTAAAATGCAAAAGAAACAGAAAATATGTAAATGACAAATAATATCACAATGGCTTGGTTGTCTAATAGTCTTGTCATATTCACCATCATTATGGTTTAAACATTGTGTCTCTAAATGTAAATGGCTTGCGAGATCTGAATAAGCTAACGTCAGTTCTTGAAATATTTAAGGAAAGAGGCCATATTTTATTACTGCAAGAAGTATTTTTGGATGATGCATTTACTGAAAGTATTAGGAAAAATTATTTTTGGAATGGTATCATTTTCTTACAGTAATACCCACAAAAGGAGATCTGCTGTTTTAGTGGAGAGAGAGAGAGAGAGAGAGAGAGAGAGAGAGAGATACAAAGTAGAAATAGGGCTTGGTTATGTATATTAAATAGCAAAGTCCCTTGCGATGATCAATATGTACATAACGTAAAGTCTACTATTATTTCTGAGGGAAAAATGCATTTTTATGAACCACTTATTTGGTGTGATAATGTAAAATATCAAATTAAAAATTTATTGGTGATATACAGAACAAAGAACAATAAGAAAAGGTTACAAGAGTTTTATAGATTGTAAAACAAATTGGTATTTTGTGAAACAAATGCCAGGAAAGAGTCCTATGATATTAATGAATATGAACAACTCTAACTAACATTAACTGACTATGAAACAGAATTTTGTCAAGGTGCTATTTAAGATCTGAAGCGAGATGGGCGATTGAAAGTGATAGAAATACTAAGTACTTTCTTAATCTTGAAAATTATAGACAAAAGAAAACTGATTGATGAAATGATTGCTGATGACGGTGTAATTATTTCAATCAAATATTATTATCAATGTATGTAGTAGTGTTTTACGGCACCTTAGCACAGAAATGTCTATATAATGCTAACTAAAAGTCAAGTTCGAAAAATGTAAAAAGTTTTTCCACAAAATCTTAGGAAGATAAACCCTTCCAAACAAATGTAACCATTAAGTATAAGATAAAATATAAAACGTCAAGATCTTAGATTCCAGTAAAATGTATATAAAATAACAGACAAATATAACATGTAAAATCCTTAAAATATGCTTAACATTGGTTGTATAAACCGCATTCCCTTAAAAGACCTTGATTTTCTTGGTTTCTACATCCTCATACAGATTCTTCTTGCAGTACAGGTCATACTTCTGTGTCACAAGAAGGAAATTGACACACTCAACAAGAATGTGTTCCACTGACTGTAAACACTGGCATGGCATGCATAACGGTCGAGTTTCACAATCCAGGAGGCATGTATGAGTCAGGTATGCGTGTCCGATACGCAATCAGCACCATACCACCTCGTCTCTTCGATTTATTCTATACGACTAATATAGAACACACTCCATTAGTGGGTTTGATGTTCTTAAGTTTCTTTACGTAGTTTTCATTCCACATATTTTACCAGGTATGACGAACATGCTGATATATCCATTATATGAAGTCGGCATATGATATCTTCAATTCGGAAACGGGTGGCCGCAGGGCAGCTTTGGCTGTTTTATCTGCTCTTTCATTACCCTTTATACCAATATGACTTGGCAGCCAAAAGTACATAATACGTTTAACAGATTCTATGAGCACATCATGTTTCTGTAATATCTGGGATGTCAGATTTAAGATTTTCAAGGATTTCAAAAAGAATCCGAAAAGATCAGAAATTTGTTTTTTGAGAGGTTTCATTGTAGTATAAAGTTTTCAGTACAACTGTAATTCTGGAAAAGAATTTTCGCTTTATCCGGCAACCGACCAGAGATGGTGCCATGGGGTACTGCAATAGCTGCTCCAAATTTTGTATCAATCTGTGTACAGTGACTGTTTGCCTCGATACGAGACTCTGCTGTCATTCAATTTATTCTAAAAAAGATGATTTGTTCAAGACTTTTTGAATTGGCAAAGGTCAAATCTTATTTTGGGAGGTTTTGATAACCACAGTGGTGATTTGAGAAGTTTGCAATTTTTGCAACAATGATTTTTGCTATCTCCAGGTGTGGACGGACTAGTATCCCAAATGGTGGAATTAAATTCGGTTTCTGAGTGTACAAGGTTTGGTATCTGGGCCTAAAGACGACGCCATATGCGGGTTAGATGGCTTAGAAGATAGTCTGGTAGTATACTAAAGAGCCATTTTTTTTCGTCTGAGACAAAGTGATGGTTCATTTGCCTCAGCATAAGAAACTTTCTGAAAGGGAAGTTCTAAATGCACCCAGACAAAGTGTAAGTCCCTGACTATCTATCGGATCAAGCATCTGTAGGTACGATTTACAAGATGATCCGTACACAATCGAGCTACACAATCTGTGCTTACCTAGACTAGTATTAAAACCAGGGTTGTTTTTTTACATTTGTCTCCTCCACAACAGGAATAATACAACCGTGGAGATAGAGCTTAGGGTCATCATGAATGCGATGTAATAGGTAGAAGTGCATACAAAAAGTTTTAGATTTCGAACATTCTGAATCCGTTTTCTTCTGCCTGTTCCTGAACTCTGTTTAAGCTTATCTGTAGTTGGTGTTCAATAGTATGCAAACTGATTGATCAATATCAGATAAAATAGTGGTCAATATATAGTGAGCAGTCAGTTCCTGTATTAAGGCATTTCACTATGCTGTTAATTTGATGTTGAATAGGGTGACTGACAATGTGTTGCCTCGAGGTACACCAATCTCCTGAGGATAGTTTTTATAAAGGGTGCAGCCAATCTTAACTGAAGTTTTATCTTTCAAGTCACTCTATGCGGTCGTGCTGAAAGGTGCAAATTAATTCCAATTTACCATACCAAAAACATTATTAGCAAGTAGTAAATTGAGTGGAATTGATGTTGGTAATTATCAATATGACTATACCCTCATATAGTCTGACATTATTATAGGGTCCATACTTCATTTACCTGCGCACATTTACGACGAGCAAATAAATATCAGGTTAAGAGAATATGGAGTGGAACGTCTATCTACCATTCAAAGTAGATACTACCCTGGAAAGCGTGTGCTTTATGTAAAATGCAGGTTACCACCAGCGATGAAATCCTTGCCCAAGGCTTAAGGTTCAGACTGCAAGTGGTCAACAGTACTTTCGAGTACTGCATGATAACCAAGTCAAGGTCTGTTCTGTTTGCCTTGATCCGGATCATGTGATTAAATATTGTCCAGATTTTGGATGCTACAAGTGTGGTGAGCACGGGCATTTTGCTAAGAAGTGCAGCAGGCAAATATATGAAAATCAGAAATTTTCCCGTGCGGTCTAGCTACCGAATATGCGAACTCTGACAGAAAAATCCCATGCATGTACATGCTACAACAATTACACTGACGAAGACAATAATCAAAATGAGGATGTTGCTGAGGAAGAAGATGGAGTGGAGATACATAGTGTAGCTGATGATGAAGGGGATGTTGATGACGCAATACAAGATGATGGTGTTGGAGAAAGGGATGATGATACTGGAGGAGGGAGAATCGCTCAGACTGACGAATAAGCAGAATCAGAGGATGAGCTAGACAACAATCTTTTCACTATCGATGAATCAGTGATGGATCCAAGTAAGTGATGAGAAATGTATGGTAGCCGAGATCACTATCAAGGCTTGAAGTGATACCAAGCAATGTAATGGTAATTTAGGTGAGAATGGAGCTGAAAAAAGATAACTGATATAGCCGCTTTTAAAGTCCTACAGAAGAGATGAAGACGGTTTAATCATGTGCCTACTTTGAAAATAACAAATATCACTCTATAAAATATGACAATCCCAATGGCTAGTCTACTTTCTAGATTTTTCTGTTTACAATGGCGTTAAACAAACTCAATTTGAATGCAAGCGGTCTTAGTAATGGCACCAAATTAAAGTCTTATTGAAATATTACACGACATAAGGGTTAATGTTTTTCTTCAAGAAACTTTTTGGGATGATGAACTTGTTTATTGTGTTACTGAGCATAGCCTTTGGAATGTAAAAAATCTTGTCAAGTTATGGTGAGAATAAAAGAGCAGGTATTGCTATTCTTGTAGATACAAATACTAGTGAGCATATTACACAATGTATGTGTGTGTGTATGTATGTATGTATGTATGTATGTACACATTTGCGTTTAACGGCGCCTCGAAACATGGAAGAAAATAGATAACCGAAATAGCTGGAATAGGATTCAGTTAAAATGTGTGTAGAACTTTAATGCCATTTATCATAGTTACGGAGATAACTTCCCCTGCCAAATACAGTGATTCTGTGTTGTTGTTTTTTTTCAAGACTATCTGTTAGTTTCCATTTAATGCAATACTCGTTTAAGATGTTGAAAATCTATGGAAGTTGATACGCTGTGTCTGCAAAGAGTATTAGATCGTATGCATCAAATAATAGAAATAACTCCATTCTTTCTAGTGATACTCACCTAGATTCCTCTGATGTAACAGGACGAAGGCCATTTAAAAACAAAGCAAAAAGTAAGCGTGACGAAACACATCCTAGACGCACTGCAGCTGGGTAATCAATACATTATTTAGACACTTCTTAGAGTTGACACATGCCTTCAAATCATTGTAAATTGCTTTAATCATTTTAGCATATTGCTACTATTGTTATTGTTTATAAGTTGATGATACAGAAGGTGTCTTTCCACCTTATCAACAGTCGTTTCAAAATCTATAAATATAGCATGGACTCTACCGCGGGATTTTTCTAAATACTTACTAATGAATGTATAGGATATAGTATCACTGGTTGAAAATCCCCATCCAAAACATGCTTGTGCTTCCACAAATTACTCTTTTTCCTCTACTCATAATTTAACCTTTTGTGTAAAATAGTTGTAAACAGTTTACTAAGAACCGCTAATAGGATTATACCTCTGTAATTTCTGTAATTTGCGGGGAAGTTGAGGTCACCTTTTTAAATACTGGAGTTATTTGCATTAGTAGACCAGCAACTAGGATAATGACCAGCATCAAATAATTTGTTTCATAATTCAGTAAGTTTTGGAGTAACGATTTGGCCAGTACATTTGAAGAAATATGTTGATAAAGCATCCGTTCCACCCGCTTTTTAATTATATATTCTACCCAAAGCTTTCATTGCCTCTTCCTCCGAAATTATTATATCCAAAACTTCATAGACAATTGATTGTCCATTGCCATGAAATTGACCCAACTTTTGTGCTATATTGAATAGCTTTGAAAAATATTCATACCAGGTTGCACGTGTTATAACGATATTTGTTTTAATGCCTGGAATTTTAAGAAGAGCCACCATTGTCAAACTTTAGAGTATAATGCACGTGTCATATTATACTTTTGTTTACTTTCGTACTATTTCTTTTTTACTTCTGGTTATTGACTTATACATGTTTCAATTTAATTTACACTCTTCAAGCAATTCTGTCATCAAATGCAACCGAAAAAATTGAAGAGATTTCAATTGAGCACTTTTAACTTATCTACAATCTGTATCCAACTACGGTTAATTATTGAAGTATCTGGTGCAATGATAGTAAAAATAGTAGTAATGATAATGACAGTACTAGGGGCAATACTAGCAATAATAACGGTGATAAGAAAGCTGATAATAATGGTGCTGGGGTAATAATAATAACAATTACGATACTACTTTTTTGGGTTGGTATTACTTTTGCTAGAGAAGCAATGAATTATCTGGGATATAATGTATTGTTACATCATTTTTGTTAAGTAAATATATGGCGCTCTTGGATCTCATTTTGTAGATCAGTACGAAGTAGATTGCCACGTTGTCTATGAAACTGAGGCAAATAATACGACCTAAAATCATGTAATGTTTTGTAAATTTCAGCGCTTCCTTGTGTATTTATTGCTTGTCTAGTGTGTCTGTATTCTGTAATTGCCTTCGACAAAGACTCGAGGAGAGTCAAAATCACTGAGGTTAGGTAGAACTTGTTTTGCACCAGTCGTTTAAAAGAACGTGAAAAAAAATATTTATTGCAATTCCCTTTTTTTGTGTCAAAAAGTAGTACCATTTCCAGACGATTTTTATATGTAGAGATATCAGATCCAATAAGAATGATTTGTTTATAAACGCTTTGGTTTTTTTTCTTTTTTCAGTTTTGGCAAATACATTTTTTATATTTTGTATATATCGTCGTGGCATCAGTTTCGGAGCGGCCCTTTTATTGTGTTGGTATCACGTGATAACATGCAGCTGATGATGCAATTTTCAAAAGTTTTGTTGACTCTCCTTTCACGCTTTGCTACAAGTAAAGAAAATGCGTCGAATTCGTCTAAGAGCTGTTAGTATACACATTATGCATAACAATTACCAAAAAACATAAAATTTCGTAAGACACTTTCATACCCATTCAAAATACCTTTTTTTTTTCACCATAATATCAATGAATTGAAATGTTTGGTGCAACTTGATTTGTTGTCGTCTGTCAAATGAATAAAATCAGGTGACTTCTTATCTCCGCCCACTGCGCAGTTATTTTTTCCACCATACATGTCTTTTATCATATCTACGATGGCCGTGAGTGGCGCTGTGATCAACCGATCCGAAACAGATGACGTTATAAACAAGGTAAGCGAAACGGAGTAAGCATAAATTAACTCTCACGGAACAAAGTTCAGTGGCCATAAATAGTTTGAAGCTTTGACTTTCAGTGCCGTTATAACGATCATTCTAAGTGTAAATGAACTTTTAATAAAACTTACATTGTTTACGAATTATTCCGCGATTTCTTCTTAAGTGCTCCGAAACTGATACCGCGAGGATATTAAAAATATATCGTCCATCCTCCCAAATTTGGAACTATCCTTGAATCGTGCAACATGTTTCTCGCGACCTAATGTGCTTGTTTCGAGACAGTCACAGGATGATTTTGTGTAACTTTAAGAAGACAAGTGAAAGCAAAGTATTTTCTATAACTTTTAGAGAATTAGCACACAGAATAATGTCGGGTATGTGGTAATTTGAGGACCATTTTGTGTAACTTGGCAACTAACACGGGGAATAACTTGAAAGTGATGGGACCATTTTGCGTATCTCTTAAAAGACTGGCTTACAGTTTTGGCAATATGTTACAGTCAGAGACCATATTTAGCAACTTTTTGAGGACTACGTTAGGAAAGAAGGTGCAAGCAACAGAGGGCTATTTAATGAAATTTAAGAGGACTGACTGACAATTTGAGCATGATATAACAGAAAACCATATTCTGTAACGTTTATAACACTACAATAGGGACCAAAGTGAAAGTGGCAGATTTTTTGCAACTCCTTGAGGACTAGTTTCGGCAGCATGTAACAGTGAGGATCAAGTTGTGTAACTTTTCGAGGACTATTATAGGGATGAAGGTGCAAGATACATAACCATTTTTGTGTAACTCTTAGAAGACTGCCAAAACAGTTTGGGCAGCATGTAACAGTCGAAGGACTGTGTGCAACTTTTAGAGGACTATCAGGTGCAAGTGACATAGAACCATTTTCTACAACTCTTAGAGGACTGGCATACACAGAGCTGCCACCTTGAGTGGAATGAAAACCAGGATGCCTAATGAAAAAAATCAGGATTTGGAGAGAACAAAAAAAAAAACAAAAAAAAAAAAAACAGGATCAGTGTTTGCGACCATATATTTGCAAAAACAATGATGCCACCGATGGTGTTGATTTTTGTGCTTTTGCTTTTCCAAATGTTTTGGCGTTTTATGTACTTTTCAAGATCTGTTCGACCACCGCATGCAATTTTTGTATCTACATGACAAACGCTATATCTGGCGTGATATTCATCAAGGTTTGACTTTACGGTAAAGCTCAAAGTTTTAGTCCATTCCTCGCGGAATTTCTGCATCACTTTTGGTCTCTTTGAAGAAGGCGCAACCATCGTGAATCAAAAGGTATAAACCGTAGCAATGTTTACTGTGTTATGTCGAAGACGAGAATGAGGATTTACAATAAAGAGGCAAAATAGCGATTACGTGAGATTCGTACAATGCCAATTGACTACAAATATAGAATATTTCTGCTTCCAATTCGCTTGTGTCTCTTTATCGATTCCATTTTATTTCACTATCAGATTTAGCTTGATTTTTTTCTGCGTTTTAAAAAATAGGGATTTTGGGTTAAAAAAATCGGAAAATCGGAATTTTCGTATTTTTAAACACAAAATTCGGGATGATTCCTAGTAAATGGGGATAAGTGGCAGCCCTGCATACAACCTTGTGCAGCATGTAGCAGTTAGAGGATCAGACTGTATAACCTATAGAGGACTAATTGAAGGAAGAAGATGCATGTTGTGTATCTTGAAGGTCTGATGTAAGGAGCAATATGCGGTGCAAGTGATGGGTGCAGACTTTACATCCTGTAAAATAATCTGAACGAAGTGAGTAGAAAACAATCTTGATCCCCTGTCTACAGTTTGCGATTTATTCACAACTATTACATGCGTATGAAGAACAATTAATCACAATCAGGTATGTTCATAAATGGGATGAAAGTGCTATTAAAACAAAAGGCTAATGTACGAACTATTACAGATTTTGCATAGTGAACAATCCAAGAGCTGAAACTAAATAGATACAGATATACAGTTAAAGCTATTTGTGCATGTTTGGCTATCAGCTGTGCCATACATTATGTGATTATTAACATTCTGCACTGGAGATGTGCAAGATTTTATACTGTGCATACTTATCTGGATGTAGAGGTATGCCGCAAGTTTTTCTAATTCTTGTAGATATTCAGAAAACAACACTGATGTCAGTAAGGATACTTGTCATGATTAGTAGAAATTAATCAGAAAGTGTATGCCTTATAGTTTATGGAGCAGGAAATGATCTTGTTTTTTTTTTTTGTGGGGTTTAACGCGATTTTTCAGCACATGATAGGCTATACATGGTGGTCAGTATATTTGGTGGAAGAAGAACCACCGACCGACAGGAAGCTACTGGAAAGCTTTCTCACATACCCACATTGATTGAGGCGAGATTCACGCAGACACGGGTGAGATGTATTCTCTTTAAAACGACAATGGATTGAACTTTGCAGGATAAATCAGTATCATGTATACCCACTAAACAAACGTAATGTAACTGACACCTAATATTTGGCAAACCTAATGACTAGGCAATATATGTAACATTACAATGAAAATCTGTGCGCTAGAACTTGCCATTGTGCAGATACGAACAAAAAATAATTTTCATCTTAGTTAAAGTGGATGGACCTTTAACCTACATAAAAAAAATAGATTTTCTTGGCGTAGGGGGAACATGTCATGACTGGTATATCAATTGATAAAATCAAATCTGTCTGGTAGAACTTCAGTTATTGTGCAGAAATGAAATGGGAATGAAAAATTATATTTTTAGCAAATACGTGTATTTTTTTAGCCTGAGAAGGACATGGCATGCAAAAGTTTATTTAAATATGCCGACTAGAACTTTAGTTATTGTGCAGAAATGAAAGAGAATGGAAAATGAAATTTCTCTTACAAGTTGCTTGATCTTAGACCTATTGAATTCCAGTTTCAGTAGGGTTCTTCCTTGGGTGAAGTAAAAAAAAAATAAACGTACAAAATTTCATCGCTATCTGTCTGCTACAACTTCAGTTATTGTGCTGAAATGCTATTATTAGTATCAGTGACTTAGACCTAATGACCCCCATGTCAAACGGGTTCTTCCAAGGCTAAAGATAAACATGCATACCAAATGTCATTGACATCTGCCCATTAAGCTTAAGTTTATTTTGCAGAAAAGAAATATAAAGGAAAATTATATTATTAGGAGCACTAACCTTGACCTGTATCCTACTGATCATCAAATCTTGTATCCTACAACAACAATGTTGGCAAGGATACAAAAGGCATAGGTTACAAAAAACAACCTTGAAAAAATTTCTCAAGTAAACAATTAGAACAGCAAACAACTAGAAATGTGTCAATTGGGCTTGACAATGCCATCTCCAAAGTACATAATCACTGAAGCACAAGTACTCTACAATACTACTCATAGAGTCGCATTCCCTAAGTTACATAACTTGCATAAGTTACATAACCGGTGCCTAAGAAGTGAACTCGTACACAAAGTAAACAAGTCCACAATGACCTATATTTGTGATTACAATGCAGTACTGACTGAGAACCAAAAAATGTAATCAATGTCAATGGAGCACAAACAATGGATCTCTCTGACTTTTTCTTGTGATGAAGATGTGGTGATCATAACGATGCACCCTTAAGCAAGTTGTATGAGTGCATAATGAATAGGGGACGAGAAATTAACTTAAATACAGAAGTTAACCAATCAGTATAAGCATGAAAATTAGGCCAGTTACCTACTTTTGTTGTGATAGTGTAGAATATATCCACAGATCATTTCATGGTTCCACCAAAAAAAAAAAAGAACCCAAGAAATAAATGAAAATGCCAAAGTTGACCAAAAGTCAGTGAAGCATGAAATATACATCGGTGAAATAAATTTAGGATAGTATAGAGCCTGTGGGTATTGATACTCATTATTATCAGCATGTATGTATTCCTACGCATTATACAAGCTGCAATGGTGGATATTTTTGAAATTTTGTCGGAGGAAATCTTGTTCAATTCGGTGCCCGCACCTAACAGTACTTGCATACTCTGGACAGGAAACGTAACATCAGATAGGTTATATGGGCTATTGTCATATAGGGACCCTGAGACTAACATTTGGAAAAAGAAACGTGTCCACAGAGTGGCATTAATGATAAAGATGAGAAGTCTGAACATTCCAAAAGAGTTAGTTGCATCCCATTTATTCCACAATAGTTTGTGTGTGAATACGGACCACCTCAGCCTAGAACCCCATCGTATTAACAACAATAGGCAGTACAGCAAAGGATATGGGAAATGTTTTGCATATGGTGAATTTCCAAACTGTATGCTACGGTTGAAATTGTGATATTGAATAATTGCAGGTGTAATAATATGCCCTGCACACCCACCCACCAATATCCATATAGAAATGTATATTAACATGACCTGGCTGGCTTGCTGGTTGCATGGATAAAGTGGGATTAGTTTATTAATTGATTGATGGATCGATGGATGGATGGATGGATTTATGCATTGATGATTGTTTGGTGTAGTAAGGAGGATTGAAGAAAGAAAGAGATCTGGTCTTTATTTTATTTGACTATGCTGGTATGACAGCTTTATGTTACACAATACATTCACTCATTTATTTATTCATTTATTCAATGCTACATTCATTCATTCATTCATTCAGTTTATGTTATGTTATTATTATTATTTTTTTTTATGTCTATATTTACGTCTCCATATTCTGAGAAAACTGTTTCGACCTCTCCATAGGTCTCGTCAGGTGGTAGTAAGTAACACAACTGCACATAGCATGCGTTGTGTTACATACGGATTTCCCCAGGACAGTTTTCCTTTCTATATTATATGCTTTTCATGGTGTCTTTGGGCACTGTCATTTCGTACATGGACTAAGATCATCTTTTCTGTCTGCAGTGTCCTTGGCTCCTGCTAAACCTGTCATAGTGATCGCCCTTGGAATGACTGTCCAGTAGGCTTTTGCAGTAGCCAGACTTCCTTTTGCCGGGCTGAGTTCTGTACCTCAGATGAGCCTGTATAATATTTCCCCGTCTTGCCAGTATTCGTTTCCTGGTTTCTGGATGTTTTTGATAGAACTGATGGTTAAGTTCAGTTTTTATCCATTTGATCCAGTGAGGTAAGAGTCCTTGGTGAAAGTATACCTTTCAGGTGTATTACGTTTGTTTTTAGTGATGATCCAAGTCTGTTATTGAGCCTGTGTATTGTTGAATGCACTCTTGCCTCAAAGTTTCTTGAATAGAAAACATTTTTAGGTAAGGAAACACTAATTGATATGTTAACAGCTTCACATTTCTGCGTGTTTGTGTTAAGTCGCAGTCTTTGCACAACATCACAGGAAAATTTCATTTTCAGTACTTCCAGGAGAATATTCTTATCACTTTCTGTCATGTTTAGATGAATCGCTTGATGAGGGCCCAGAAATGCAGATCGTATCCACCAATTGTTAGTACTTCCTCCCTCACATGCCTTCGAATAATACCGACATTTGTTGCAGTTCCTAGAATAACACCGCAGAGAGGTATCCAGTACGTGGGGAAGTTGACATATGATAAGTCTAACATCACCACGGGTGTCCTCCATCATTCGTTGGATGATAAAACTGCAGCCAGCTTTAACATCTTGACTGAAAAGTTTCTGTTTCAGCTTTTTTCCTTCTTTTGTTTTTATTCCTGGAGATATACTTTTAGTAAAAGTTGCAGAATTGCACCGTTTGAACTGGGAACGACCCAAATGAGTGGGGTCCAATAATCGTTCTACTTTCCACATTGGATATAGAATGCTGTAAGCATTCTGAAAACCAGCAGCAGCCAGAGCATCTCCATCTGTTGTTGCATTTCTAATGAGAATTTCTTGCAGCTCAAACTGGTTTCCTATTTCACTTGCCATTGCCTGCACTGAATATGGTGCAACTGGTGACAGATTTGCTGTGCAATCAACATGGCCTCCTGGACACTGCACATCCAAACTTGGCCTTTGAACCATGCTCCCGTCCAGTACAATTTATTTTCTACTGTAGCTCCTACAATGTATTGTTTCTCTGCAACAGTTTCGCAGACAATTCTAACAGCTTGGGATGAACTTTGACCAGCTTTATTCTCATGTCCAAAGCTAATATCATTGCATCTTGCATCAAACGCAACATTTGTTTGCTCGGGATCCTGCACACCACGCATGACATTAACTTGTAAGACTAGTTTCAGCTTGTGTGCCATATCCATTTCATTTAGCTGTACAGTAGCTTGACCTACAATGTTGGAAGCTCTTTGCATAGCTGTTCTGCTAGGTGGTTGGATGTCAGTGGAATCAAGTAGGTATCTAGCTCTGGTGTTGCCCATTGGTGTATCCTGTAGTCCAGATTGAAACGTCATATTTACAGCAGCAGGATTTGTCCCAGGTTTAGCTGTTTTTATCTCCTCATACAGCTTATACTCTGGTAACTTAAAACTGCAGTTTTTACACATCATGGTATGCTTACATGATTCACGGTACTAATTCAACTCCCATAGTAAACCTATGGAAACACCATGATATTAAAAATTTAATAACTTTAAATTTCTAAATGCTCATGATCAAACCTATATTTATCAGTATAGACCCTTCATTGATCCAAGCTTCCATGTAAAGAAAACCAATTGAGCCGCGGCATATTTTGGATCTACGTGTACATAAAACGCGTGTTATCCATTCTGCACCTAATGAATCAGGTGCTACTGTTGTTATTGATTGTTCCTAAATCAAGTCTATAAAAATACTAAAATTGCATCAATAGAATCTTGTCTCTATTTTTTTTAGGTACAGATAGGATTAGCTCTCAAAATAATTTTTTTACAAACATTTTACTTTTCATTATTAACCAATTATGGACCACCAAATCCGTATATACCATATTGTATCTTCATCCATTTATATACTGGATCACAGTTGTTCCATATAATTAGTACCGTGAGTCCTATAAGTAGATCTGATTTTTTTTTTACAAAGATATGTATTTTCTCATTAATGTTGGAATATGGTTGTAATAAAGAATTGGCCACTCTCGTGCAAAGATATTAATGTAACGGCATTTGATGTGATACCACTATCTACAGCTAAATTGTATCCGCATAACATTTTGCTGTATTATATTGGACATCTTAGTGATTTATTAAAATTGTTTTTTGCATATGTCTAGTCATGTTATATTTCTATGGCATGCATGCTACACAAAAGAAACTAAAACATGCAGACATCAGCAAGTATTACATAACTGGGTATCAAATTAAATGACTCCTTGTATTTTCATCTCTCACTGACTATAAGACAATTTTTAATAGCTTATACAATTCAAAATTACCATTTTATTCCGACCCACACAGAAAAAAGAGTACAGTGTATCCCTATTCCCGTCTTTCAAAATCAAACTAATGAGTATGACAGAGGATAATGATAACGGGTCATTGCCTTTCTGGCACTCAGGGAAGCAAACATACCCATGAAACAACAGCGATGCTGACATTCCAAAATTATCTAAACTATCAACACCAGTGATTTATCACCCCCAAATATGCACAGTAATGTATAAAATGACAGACAAGTAACATAAGTTTTATTCTATTGAAAAATTAAATAGTTGACTGCTACTTTTCATTATAAATATGGGAAAGAGTAAGGAAACACAGAATAGACAAAGTAATTTCTTCAAACCTGGTAACGTTCCCCACAACAAGGCAAAGAAATGTACATCAACCAGAAAAACAAAGCCACTCAAGGTGTGTTACTTAAGGCCAACAAGAGAAAAAAATTGGAAAAATCTATTCAAAGTTCCTATGATGGTGAAACTGATGCTGGAGACAGCAGGCCAGTGTGTAAATTGATGTGGCCCAAGCCAAGAAGTAAGCTGGAGGTGGAGAAATATATGGAAAACTTTGCGATGGCAAGACAAATACATCTTTCAATACAATATACATACAATGATATAATGTATGACTGCACAAGATACTCAGTAAATTTAAGCAATAGGATTCAATTACATGGTAAAGTTCTCTGATACACAAATCTATACCTACTTTTAGCCACAAACATAAAAGTTAAGAAAAAGACTCCAAATCAATATTGTGGTAACTTTCTACTACAAGTAGTGTTAGATTGCTTATCTATCAAGATAAATCTGATTAAAATGCATAAATTATAAAGAAAGAAAAAAAAAATAAAGAAAATTCTGCAATTACTCAGTTACAAAGGGGAAGTAATATCCCTTAATTTGGCATACTGAGCAGCAAACTTGAATTTACAGTTAAATGAGTCTCTACTACCGTTGATACTAAATGTAGAGCAAGTTTCCTTTTCTAAGTAGCTCATCTTTCAAAATCTGAGCACACATTTCTGACATGAAACGTGTTTTCTTCTATTTACATTAACAGATCTTGAGAAGAAAACACATATCACTTCGTGCACACAGGACAAAATCCACAGATGTGGAATACTGTGTGAACACCAGTTCAAACACCCACAGTGTCATGGTTTTGTCTCCTAGGATCTGAGTCATGAAGAGAAAAGAGATCTAGTGTGGCAAGAGAGACCAATATGTTCGATATATAGTTGTGCATTAAAAATGTTTAATCTCTATGATGAGGTACAGAAGTACAGGAAGAAAGGCAGTCTGTGCAAATAGCTCCATATAGATAGGACTTTCACAGACTTCTGTTGGAAATGAAAGTGTAAGGCCTATACTTTTAAGTATAGTCAGTCTTAAGTTTTAAAGCAGTCTGATGTGTGCTGGGTACATGGTTCCAACTTGGTGTATAGAAGCACATTCTTGCCAAGTCATTTTAAGCTAAAAATATCCGGTGAGAGTGAAGAGTCTACATTATGCATGCGTATGGGAGTATCGGTTAGATAAATCTACAGAGCTGAAAACAAAACTGAACAAGAACACCCAGAAAGTGAAATCGGTCAATAGCTTACCTAAAAATAACCTTCAAGAGAAACTTCTGTGGTAGGGATCATAGAGCTGTTCATAACTGTAACCATGGACCTAGAGAATCTCGGGTGAAGCTATGTAAATCTATCGGTTGTCCAGTTTCAGCTTTAGTTCCATGGCACAACATCTGAAAACCAAAGAAGATGTATATCTCAGAGATAAAATGTACAAATCAAGTAAAGTATATAAGAAAATAAAAGATCTGAGAAAAGGGCATTTCTTTACAAACTGTATGAGAAATATCAAGAACAAATTAATTATGATTAAGGCAAATTTGTGTGTGCTATGGCTACAACAATAAAAGTAAAATATGAACACTATTTCCATAATCAGCTTTCATTATAGCACATTTTTACAGGCCGATGCAATGTGGCACGTGCAGTTACAGTCCTTGATTTTTACAATGCTACCTGCTTTGATTTATTGAATGTGTTTCTAAATTTAAATGCTCAGTATTGATACATAAGCTAGTGTGACATGTGGCTTATGCTTAAAATCTCTCCCCCACCCTTTGTGTGAATAGTTGAATATGTTAAATGGTATTTAGCCATATAAGCCAATGTGTGGACACCAACATATTAAATTCTGCTATCTGACCATACTATTATCTTTTTTTCCATAAACTAAGTCATCTACCGCCCCTAACCATTGCACATAACCCTTTTCAACATTGCTATTTACAGAATTTTTCTCTAAAATCATATGCATATTATGAAAATAAGACTCCACTGTGATTTTCATAACCCAAAACCACCAACACGATAACCTGGATGCACGCGGTAACCATGGAAGCAACAGGCTCTTGGTATGGTATAGTGCCCCTATAGGACTCACGGTACTAATTCAACTACCGGCCCCGATCCTCTCCGCGGTCGCGCTTAAGGACACGTCGTTCCCTTGCTAGTGTATAAATTCATAGCGAGATATCAGTCACGGCTTCAGGAACTTTCAACTTACGTAGCGGCTGTTTATCCGCCCGCGCCTGCAGAAGAAAATAAACCACCTTCTGGTAATGCTGTGCGCGGCAACGAAACCAGAGTACATTTTCGTTCACCTATATACATTGACATAAAGTACACAGAATTCTGTGACAAATAGTGTCCAAGAAAAAACAAACTGAAAGTGAGCAGACATACAGACTAACATACAAACTCACCATACAGATAATCTATGGCTGCCTACCTTATGGCAGGGACATGAACATTTTTTACACACACCAGCAGTTCTAACTCTAGACTAAAGAGGAAAATATTTTAGCGAATATTTTAGAATTTTCAGCAACTCAAAGAAGGCATTATAGGTCATTTACAAGAAAGAAACTGACCTTTTTCATATGCAGTGAATAACGAAAAAGATCAAACCCAAAGTCAAATATTTTAAACAAGGTGATGAACTGTTAACAGTCTACTCAAGAAAGTATAACTTCAAAGAAATAAAATCATGATTACTTTGATTTTGTAACTGCGAAATTCTTAAAATTCTTACACTATCTTTCAGAGATGATTAAAATAGGAGAAACGCAGACACACCTTTGAAAACAAAGGTAATCGTCAATTACAATGCTTCCCTCTTTAAAGAATACAGGAACAGTAGCATTATTATTAAGCAAATACTAAAAAATTCTAGGAATATCTTACAAAATGTATTGTATTCGATGTGAAACCCGCACTTGAGTGCACACTGATGAAGTCACAAATCAGCATTACATGCAAATATATATTAGAAGAGTTAGTTCACTTTATTTATGTTGGGAACTCTCCACTCTGGAAGTTCGTTCTCTCTCCCAATATGGTCATGCCTAATTTCAGTAAAAAATACAAGAACAAAAAATGCAGACACTGCAGCTTTAAGGAACGTGTGTGTATATTACATCCAATATGGTTCTTCTAAGCTAAAAGACAGTGACCCTGGGTTCTGACATAGTGAACCACAACAATTTAGGAACCTTCTGGTATAAAAGGTCTATTTTGCACTGACATTTTAAGCAGTGTGACTCAAATACTATTTATAGTTCGTATCCTTTGCCCACCAATTTTTGCCCATTAAATTGTTGGAATTATTTTCATTTCAACCAGTATCCTAATAGGAAACTTTCATGATTGCCAAGTGCAAAAGTGATCCTATTCTCTATAAACACAGATAACATGATCTTGCACTTTTGTCTCTTTGAATAATTGATTATTCTGTGAATTTTCATCAAAATTCACAAATTTAACCTATTTTAGTACGAAAGATAAAAATTATTCTCCTCACCGTATTGGCCTTAACCACTGATCCACCCACTCCTGATTCTCTGACACCTAAATCAATATAAATCTTAGCCCTATCTTGGACATAGTCATGTGACGTTTTGTAAAATCTGCATAATTTACAATGTAAACTTGTATCAATGCGTGGAAATAATAATGACGTTGTTTATAGAAGACGACTTAATTAGTTTTGTGGAACTAATCAACCATGTGGCCCTCTATATTGAATGACAATTATATGTCTATAATGACCTTAACATTGGGAACTAATGTACAGTTGACCCATTAAAGTGAACATAAAAGTAATTCTTTCCAACGGTAATCCTGTTATGAAGTTTTAAGGAAAATCAGGTTGTGCGAACACGAGATACTACACAAAATGACATTTCTTTTAGTGACTTGCAATCGTTTCTCTTTTGATCCCCCCAAAATTTGGACTCCTTCCTTAGTTACTTGTGATCTTCTAATGAATTTGTTCGACAAATAACCATGACAAAATGGAACAACTACTGAAATAATCACTCATTGTCCTCAAGCACTGACGAACATGTTGACCTCATAAACAGCAATTCTTCCTCTATCCATATATATCACTTCCATCAAGTTAAATATATTAATAATATATTAGCCAATCCAGATTTAGCTTTTTATCTATGAGAACAACAAAACTCCAAAGACCGTTTTAAGCAATAATTGTTTCAGCGAGTTTCTGGTAAAGTGTTTTTATCTGTACTACCTTTGTCCATAGGGGATACATGATAAGAAAGAGTTGAAAATTCAATCCAAACCTCTAGGGACCTCAATTCCATAAATCAGTTGGGCCCTTCTTATACTGTCTTCTTTCTGCCCACGTGTTTGAGTTTATAATATTTTTCACACAACTTTTCAGCTGTACCAACGAACGTCCAGCCAGTAAATACCCAGCCATTATTAGGGCTGCTCGGCACTGAGATTTCCCAACTCCAGCCACAACTTTTTGTCTTACAGCATCATGGAATTCTTCTAATACAAACTTTTTCTGCGCTGGAGTCCGGTTCATGTGTTTACCGCTGGAGTCCACTTCATGTGTTTACAGCATCTTCTGGGCTTCTTTTCTGAAAAGGTTTACAAAAATGTGTTACATATGTTAAAAAAGTTAAAGTTACAGCTGTTCTAACAGAAAGTTTGGGGAGGTGAAGTTGCAGGTAACGTGATACAAGTTTTGATTTATCAAATCCTGGTTTTATTCTGGCTGTTTTCCAACGAGAAAAAAAAAAAAAATTGCAACATTCTACAGTATCAACTGTCACTACTTATCCTTATCTATAGTTGTTTTTGAAATTCACATGCAAATCTCAATAACCCTCTCATAACCAATAAGTGGTTTAAAATGCTCCCACCACTGCCACTGATAATTGAGGTATGAAAATGGAGGGTATAAACATGGAACCATGTTACCAGGAAAGAAGCAGTGTTGATGACGGTCAAACCCAAGGCCTCTCGCGCCAACTGTTAGCAATTAATTACTTCTTGGAAGAACCTGATCTGTCACTCAGCAAGTGCTTATGGAATACCAAGTTTCATGAAGATATCTCGGTTATTTCAGAAGATATTAAGCATTAAGTGTGCAATATAGAGACAGATGAACCTAACTTTGTTTTTAAAATGGGGATAGCTCTTCAACAGCTGATCAGACAGAGACCATGCCACGGTTCATGAAGATACTTCAAACAGTTAGGAGATATGAAGTGTAAATACAATTTCCAAACATGGGGAGACAACTTTAAAAGTACTAGTCTGAAAAAGAAGATTCTTATATTGGACAAAAACTCTTTGTCGTGATAAAAATGTACAGAGTTTCATAAAGATATCTCAAATGATTAAGGAGATACAACGTGGAGACGAGTGTGAGACAGATGGAGGGACACAATTTGTAATAAAAAAGGAATAGCTTATTAAAATGCTAATCAGAAAAAAATCCTTTTTTTTACAGGACACTTTCTAGTCATGAGACACACACACACAAATACATAGTTTCATGAAGATATATCAAAGGGCTCAGGAGTTAGTAAGTACACAAAAACATGATGAAAGGACAAGCCAGCTCAAATATACCACCAAAAGCTTCATTTGCATATGTGTATGTGCATAAAAACATTAATTTCTATAACTTGTTATACTTAAGACAATAAATCAGCATATCACAAGTTGAATGTATTTTACTGTTATCAAATATACTTGGCGTATGATTTCTCCAAACAGAAAAATAATGTCTTACTTCTGGAAGACTATTCATTTTTGTTATCTTCAAGTTCTTCAAATCTGCAAAATGAATTAAGCAAATATTTGTATGTTAGAGCAAACAATGTGTACAAAAATTGTCCAAAACACTCAATTGATGGAATGATAAACAAGACGATTACTGAAGGTAATGAATGCCCTTGTCACATCAGATCATTCAGCACAAATTATATTTAGAACCATCATCGCTCGTGTCGCAAAATACACTGTTTTCAAAAGGAAAGTTCAGCTTCACAAACTGCTGGCATTCTCTGCACCTCTGTAATCTTGAAGGAAGCCGACATAATTAATCGCGCATGCATCGCAATGATGCTCTGAACTTTGAATTGGGTTGTCTTAAAATCATCCCTTATTTAAAGTGCACGAGACGATAGCATATGCAGCACATGAATTGATGCAAGAAAAGCATGAATTATTGAATATTTGTCCATATAACCTCCTAAGATGACTTCATTTTTTAATCAGCAAGAACAAATTGTGATTTCATTGTTCATTCTAAATTCTTAGAAAGTTTACAGCAGTTAAAAATTAATGTATTTTCTTTACTGTTATTTTCAGCTGCAGGTGTGTGTGCGTGTGTATGTGTCTATATGAATATATATATATATATATATATATATATATATATATATATATATATATATATATATATATATAAAGAGAGAGAGAGAGAATCTGGTACACTGCTCATATCTCTAAATATTTTAATCTGAAGGTTAGCTGTATCATCTTTCTCCATTGCATAAATGAATTACACTCTTTCGTTTATTCTTTTTCACTAACTTACAAAACAGTGAACAATTAACAACAGATAAATGTCTGAAAATGTAAATTAAAACATGTATAAAATGTTCTTTTTGTTAAATTTGTATGTAGATTTAGCAAAAGGTAAATATAAATTAGGTGTCAATATCTTTCTCATCTGTTAATCAAACAAAAGCCAGGTGGTACCATTTCTCGCATAAATCGCAGCTAATCTATTTTACTTCTGTATGATCATAAATACTAGATGGTTTGGCCTCTACATCTCTCGCATATTTCTTTCGCCCTATTCTTGCATGATGTTTTCCTTCTTTTCTCTGTATATTTTCCTTTATTTTCTTTCTCTGCTTTTATGTTTTCTTCCTTCCTCTCTTTGAACTGAAAAGTGATGATCTTCCATTTTTCTTCATAATATACCAAATATACCACCTAGCAATAGCCCTTGTCACTGAGAACCCCCACAGTAGCATATACTTCATGTAAATAACTAAAACATCTTGCGTTACATCCAGCATTCAGTTTGGTCCAGGCACATTTTTTACATAGAAACCCTTAATAGTGTCTTCAGTTGTCTTTCTTGGAATATTGAAATCCCTGGAGTTGAGCTGTGACTTCTTGACAGAGGAGACAGCATACCAGAGATCATCCTGGTCATACTGTATATGCTTTACCATTTGATTTATAGTAAACGTTACATTTCCTTCAAAGTGTATTAAATGTCAAATATAATTATTTTTTTCTCATGATAAAATTTGTTGTCTTCTATATGAATTGACAAATATGCTAATGAATTAACGACTTACTGTTATGTATTCAGTTCGCTTCAAAGTGTCACCATTTTTCAAAGACGAGTCGATGCTTTATCTTGTTTTTTTTTCTTCAGTCAACCCCATCAAATAAATATCGGGCAATGTCAACAGAAATATTAAAGCAAAAGGTTATTTAGTCAAACACACACACACACACACACACACACACATATATATATATATATATATATATATATATATATATATATATAATGTGTTATGGAAAAGTTATGCAAAAAGGGAGACAACTTAATATTGAATATACAGCTTGTCTGAATTGTACGAGTTATATCCCTTTTATATTAAAACTGTTTTGACATGTCCCATCTACTTGTAACACTCAATGACCTGAGGTTCCCTGGTTTGTTTGTGCCTGCATATTAAAGTACCGTCGAAAGAGACCTTCTTGGGTCTATTACAGACACTGGTTGTGAAGTGGATACATTATTATTTGGATGGCACAATCATTGGTGAATAAAAAGGTTATGCAAGGTTTTAGCAGTAATGTCGTGTGCATGGATCTGAGGCCCCATACACAATTTTTTGTTACGGAGGATTACGTACATCCGGATGTGACATTTATTGAATATGGTAAGCCCCTCCATGTTGATAGTTTCAAATCTAGGTCACTGGAGTTTTCCAATAATAATTTTCTTACCTTTATAGATGAAAAAACATTTTTTTCACTCGCTTAAAGAAAACTGGCCTTGAAAGATTGTCTGCAAACCGGGAAGGTAAAAGAACGCACGTGAGCGCGTAAAATATGACGTTGGCGATAACTGGTCTATGGCGGTAACTGGTCCTTTGCCAGTATATTTTCAAAGACTACATCCTTTTTATATTTATTGTTGCAAGTCATTTCAACAGTAATGCTCAATATGGTATTTTCCACATTACTTTCTTGAATAAATGATGGACCTCTTCACATAATAAGTTGCATCTTGATGTCTTGAGAATATTTTGATATGCGAATACAGAAACGTTCTTTTAATAAAAAGTCCAAAATTTCCATGAAAAAGAGTGAAGGCCAGATTGAATGATGCTTCACCACTGGATCCTAATACACGAAATGTGTTGTATAGCTCTCTCTCTCTCTCTCTCTCTCTCTCTCTCTCTCTCTCTCTCTCTCTATATATATATATATATATATATGTATACAATCATGTCTATATATGCATATAAGAAAATTCTACCTCCCTACACTATCCCGTTATCGCTCTCCTCCCTCGCCTAGAAAAAAAATTCAAAACATTCCAAAATTCATTTAAATGGCATTACAAATGGTGTGGTCATATATATATATATATATATATATATATATATATATATATATATATATATATATATATATATATATAAACATGCATGTCATTTTTTCTTTGCCTATGTCCAGCATTTTCTGAGTAGCCGGGTTGACAAGGTTTTCATTGAAAAGTGAGACTCAAATGTGAAAGGACTGATACAGTGCTGAAATATTGCTTACATGGTGTCGAAATCTGTTCAGGTCATCTTTATATGCATATAAACATGCCTTACAAGTTTCATTTGTCCAGACTTGATGGTTTCTTTTGCAATGTAGCTAATGGACTAATCCATGACAGATGGATGGAAAACGCAATGGACTAATCCATGACAGATGTATGGAAAACGCAAATCCAAATGTGTACAGCGGGGTATGAAAATCATAAATATTACTTTACGTTCCATAGCTGAATACGGTTTTGTCATTGACCTTCAAGGTCTGTATTTGTGTATGCATATACGTCATTGCGCATTCACTGATGATGCTAATGAGTACTGTCGTCCGTTTGGGGCCTTCAAGTAGTGCATGCATTAACAGATGATGCTAATGAGTACTGTCGTCCGTTTGGGGCCTTCGGGTAGTGCATGCAAGTTTTGCCTCCAGACTAATATGTCCTCCACACTAAGGTTCTAATTGCAAAGTCTGTTGTACCCATATGTCACAGATTTTTCCTTTTCTTTACAGGTTAAACCAAATGCAGCTCTTCTTTCAGCAGTGAAGTATGCAATATATGGCATTTGATGGTAGGTTTAGAGTTTAGTACGTTATATGCATGGGTTTTCAAAAAAAAAAAAAAAAATAACACCCATGATGAAACTAAATATAGCAATGTTTGTGTCAGTATGTGTTTATTACTCTATCTCTGTGTGTGTGTATATATATATATATATATATATATATATATATATATATATATACACACACACACATAAAAGCAGGTGCTAAGTTATTGTACTAACTTTTAATGTGTTGCTCTAGCACAGTACAGAAAATAATGATAATAGCAGTTGTGACAAATCGTTTCAATAGGATGAAAATCTCATCACCTTTTCTCCATATCGATATAAATTTGTTTACGAAATTTCAGTTCTCTTGGTCAAGTGTTTTATGTACAATTGAGCCAGAAAGGTTTCACTTGAAGGGATATAAAAAGTGCAAATAACTTACAAAAAAGAATAAATAACTAACCTGAAAATCTAATTGGTAATCTACATAATAATGCATATATTGAAAGTGCCTGCTAATATTTATTTGACTACGTCAAGCTGTTTTACTATAATCATGCCTACGAAGGTTTTACTGAAACGCAAAGAATGGCTTACTGAGAAAATTCGAAGTCGAAAAAATAAAGAATTAATGACAGGTACGAAAATCACATAAATGCCCGAAAATCTTATCAAGTCATCTACATAATTATGAATATAAACATGCTTACACAATATAATTTGTGACTTTCTAATTAGGCGAAAGCAGATTTGGGAGGAGTAAGCAGATGTACGTAGAAATGGAGAAACTGACTAATGAATGTAGAGTCTAACAGCAGCGAAACAAAATATACTTTCTGCTATTTCAGTGCTTTATTTACATGCTATATAATCAAAATGGCAGTGGTGGAAATAGTAGTTGTTGCTGTGTGAAAAGTAAAATTTTAACATACCAAAGTTGGAGAACAAACCAGATAAACGCTGTTTCTGTGAAAATTTGGTTGAAGGGAGACCCTTATCTGCAAGAGTAAATTTGAAACCATCAAAATCTCCAAGATCTAAGCATATCTTGACTTTCTAGTTCTAGGTATCATCATGAATTTACCTGATGTTCATTTTAGAATCTAAACAACCTTCACTCTTAAGTTTTGTTTTACTATTGATAACAACGCAAATACTTGAACGGATTCAAGAAAATAAAACTCTTACTTGGAACTGCCATTAAGTTTTGACTTTACATTTAATCTTTTTGAATGAACATATTTGTGTTTTTTTGTTCAATATTAACACAGCTGATAAAGTACTGAATTTCAGAAAGCAATCATTGAGAAAGTGAAGCCTTCCTATGCAACATTTCTGAGCAAGAACAAAGATTCTGCATACTTGTATATTCCAAGTTATTTTGTATTTGAAACAAAATATAAAATAGTAAGTGCCCATAGGGTCAGTTTTGTAACAAATTTATCACATATATAGTACTTCTAATGTTTGCAGTTTAATGTTTTTATATGTTAACACCTTAACATATCACTTTCTGTGAATCTGATTAGTTCAAACAAGTCCATGAAATTGGATCTAGCATGCACTTGTTCGTTATTGTAGCTGTTATTATCACACACACGTGTTCATGCACAACGGCAACCAGAAAAAATGTTTACTATATTCTATCTACCATACAATACATCATAACATTCTCGTTCCTACTGTTTCTCGATTATTATTATTATTATTATTATTATTATTATTATATATATAATGCTGATGCTGATTAAAACTAGATAATAAGTATAATGTCTCACACAGAAATACATGTAGAAAGCAACAGGTCTATCAAATGTATTTTATTTGTTTATTTTTGGCATTTAAGTATAATGAATGAAATTGTGAAATAGTCTAATTTCCATCTTTAACCAGCCTTGGCAAGTAAAATACTTAAATGCCTCAATCTGTTTTATTAATTATTCCTCGGTAACAAAGTTGGGAGGAGATATAAAATGTTGCTATTGATTTATGTGTTAGTTCATTTGTATGTTAACCTGTTTTTTTTTTTGTTTGTTTTGGTTTGTTTGTTTGCTTGTTAGTTCATTATGCCATCAGAAGCTTTTGACCTGGTTTCATCTAGTCTCATGAAAATTGGTATATATGGATGCATCTCAAAGAGAATCTGAGTAGTATACCCATTCAAGAATTAGGTTAGTGTGACTTAATTTCCATGCTTTAGTGACGTTGTTTTCTTCACCCCTGGTATACTGAACCCTATTTAATCTTCCTTCATGAAAATTTGATTGCGAGTAGTATATGGCGTGGTATTGGCATGTGGATATATTTTAAAGAAAATATTTCAGCCTTGCAAAATGTAAGTCAACATAACCCAAGTTTCATGCTTTAGAGATATGGAATTTTAGCTATATTTGTTACACCCTCAATATGTTGGACACTATTACACCTGCACTCACAAATTGCCAAGTGCATCTATATCAAGGAGAGTAACTCTATACCATGCCAAAACGATGTCAATGTTATCCAATTTGCATGCTTTAGTAACGTTTGTGTTTTTAGGTATCTATTCATTGCATTCACACTATGTTTGACCCTATTTCACATATACACATAAAATTAACACTTGCATGCGTCTCGGGGAGAATCACTCAACCACACCAAAAGTAGGTCATTGTAACTTCTCACGCATGAGTGTTGTTTATACTTTCAACCCTGCCTTTGTTACACACTCATTATCTTGATCCTATTTCATTTACATTTATGAAAATTTGGAATGTGGATATATCTCAAAGTGAGCAATCATAGCAAAACGAGTCAGTATGACCTTTGTATCTTTAACCATGTGTTGCCACATCCTTTGTATTTACAGCCCTATTACAACTGAATAGTCAAACTTTGTTTCGGCTCTACACTGATGAGAGTGTGTTATGTTGATTCACTTTAATGAATTGTATATATAGTAGTATATAAAGTAGTATACAAAGTAGTGAAGGGTCAATTCCCATTTTATATATCATTACAATAATAAACAAATTTTTAAAAAAATCAGCATTTGTTTTTCTCCCATAGCAGTCACTGTGTTTTGCGCCCATTCCAAATTAAACGATAATATGCAGACTGTTCTGGAGGATTGATGTTGAGACAGTGGGAGATAGGGGCCTTTCAAGGAACCCATGCCGGCTAGTTTGGACACGATTCGAACCTGTTACCCACTGGCTGTAGGTCTAAGCTATAAACAGTATTTGATAGTTATTTTCTTTACTATGACGTAAAGCAGAGGCTTGCTGGTTCATAAAACTTAACATTCACCAAAGCCAAGATCTATCATTGTTTTGTTACATAATTGTGTGCAAAACTTTGAAGTTAAACAGGTTTCAAAATAGTAAAAAGTTATTTCAGCTGCATGACACCATAAAACAGGTCATGACATGTACAAGTGGATCACATCACGACAGTGCAGTATGATGAACTATCTTAAATCGCGTGACATGTCATGCAATGTTAAATACTATTTTCACAGGAATCATATAATGAAGTAAATATAATTATTGCTTTGTTTACATGTTGATACATTAAAATTGCAACAGCCAATCATTATTTTCTCAAAGTCGTGCATAAATGGTTTCACGATTTTGGATAAGTGGTGGACAAAAATAAAACAACATAAATAAGCTTTACCTCAGAGAAGGTGCAGGAAGTGTTGGCTGTCATTAGTGCTACACTGGCTTGCCTGAAACCATTTTATTTCAAACAAAATTCCACATCTGAGCTAAAACACTTGCAAAAGGTACAAAACGGGGACATACGAATTTTACCAACAAAATTGGCGACATCGTTATATTTATAAATTATGAACATGTATACATTTTTAGGAAGGCAAGTATTTATATCTACAGTGAATTGAAATGGCGTTTGTAATGAAATCAACCTTGTGCGAAAAATAGACCATGATGTTATTGCCTCCGGCTGCTTTTATTCCGCCATATTGTTTTTCGGACAAAGCATCCAGCGACGCGTAGATTCTTGTAACTTTTTCTCATACCGTTTACCGTTGCCTACATCACCTTTGATATTCTTGTCTTTCACTGCCTTGATACAGCCTTGGACGCAGTCAATAGTAATAAAACTAACATGAAGAAGAAAAAGAAGAATAACAATAGCAAAAACAGACGTCAACATATATAATAATAACTTGTATTACTTACATACCCATACAATATTATGACAAAAATACCGGAATTCTTATCTATAATAATAACAATAATAATAATAATAATAATAATAATAATAATAATAATAATAAATAACTTCCATTTAAAACTAAAACAAAACAAACATAAAAAAAAAAAAAACAAAAAAACAAACAAACAAAATAAACCTCGAAATTTGTTGAATACCTTCAGATGAAACTTGGAATATATTGCCATACCATCCTAAACTTGCTACCAATAGAAACCAATGACACCGTGATAAAATGATTTTAGACAATCATCATTTTCATTTCCATGGGACTATGATTACTAATAAAACATAACAATTACTTGATAAATTAAAAAAACATTCCAAAATGTAACTCTGCATAATTATGTAGATTGCAGACCTGAATGGTTTAAGGAAAGAATGGTTCATATAATAATTAACCCATACTCAATTTGGTGTCACGAAAACAAAAATGAATTGCACGTTGTGTGATACGTACGGATGTGCAATAATCACGCATCACATAATATGTAATGTCCCAAATCATATTTTTCACACTAATGTTCAACATTTGATGTATGCATTATGCCAATGGAATATCTATAATGCATTTGTCGGATATATCTTTGTAGAACATCCCTAGAAATTTAAAGTAGCACTTGTGTAGTATATAACTTCTGTCGTGTATATAGTCATTAGTTACCGACAGCCGGGCACCTCGAAATGACAGTCGGGTACCTCAGAATGGCTATATACCTGTCACTTGGGTACCTCAGAATGGCTATATACTAGACAGTCGGGGCCCTTAAAATAGCTATATGCCCGACAGTTGTGTATACAGCCTCAGACCACCTTTTAAGCATTATGCTTCTGTTTCCAGTCTTGGACAGGCCTCAACATTCTAATCATCGCTGTAATTGAATATTGGAATGCTTATCTATAATCGGATGAACAAATTTAGCGCCTGGTATAGCGTTGTCAGTAAGAACAATAATATGGAAAAGGTATCTGCCCGCCATTATGTTGGTGCCCCTTGTCCGAAATCGAGTTGTTGGCTATTTATAGGAACTGATGTCACTGCGTGTGACGTATCACTGAAGTTTTAAAAGTACAAGCACTATTCAGTCAATTGTGAAATCCCCGGTATCAGATGTTTGCATACAAATTGGATACACACTATAAATATTAGAAGAGAATGCATGCATACAGACTGAGGACATATTTATCTAAACCTGTCATTCTAAAAGTATCACATACCAGCATTTGCGACCTTGAATGAAACTGTACTAAATGCATTCCACAGGCAAAATATCAATGGTGTACATACATGGTATGTATATTTGCAATGCTAGATGTTCTTAGCCTATGTGTATATAATGTCAAAATGTTTGCCTCACTAATTTGTATGTATGAGGCTAAGGTTATTTAGGTGATTTCTTATCTTTATGGACAAAATCCCATTTGCATATTAATAACATCAAATATGCCCATTGTAAAAGAATGATGCCAAATGTGTGTATGAGGTCCTTGATACATATGAATTATGTCAAATCTTTGTATTAAGGCCACCATTATATATGAATGAAGTTGTGAGTCTCGGCATGTACGTTTCCCTTTCTGTATGAATTCTAACTGTGTGCAATGTATCTGTTGTTTATTAATGAAGCTGAAAGTGCTCCCGTTCTGTATTTCATTTTGTATGAATGATATTAAATTTACATGTGTAATGGCCATGTATTGCATGAATGAAGTCAAATATGTGCGTATGTAAGGTCCATGCTCTGAATCAGTGATGTCAGAAGCGTGTGTAGGTTTAGAGCAAATAAAACTATATTTGCATAAGTTTAGATTTTTCACTAGTAAAGTAATATAATACCAATAAAAGTGAATTTCTTCAGCAGATATTGTCTCCCGAGAGCCGCTTCCAGTCTCTATTTGTAGCGCCTAGAATAATTGATAATTGGTGTTATAATTGTGACAAACACGCCATTGACTCACAGCTTATAAAACCATTTATTAAAACCTGACACATTTAGTTTACTCGGATTAATAAAAAAGATATTGGGTTAACCACATGTTCCTTACAAATAAGGAAATTAAATCGATAAAATATGACGTACGATTAAATAGCTGAGAGAGAGAGAGATGCATGTCTCATTTACTTTATAGAAGAGTTAACATAAAATTCAAAATCATACCCGCCCCTACACAAGTAAGACTACTTATCCCCAGTCTAGTAGGTCTGTGTATATGGGAGACCATAGTGTATTTCAGTAGTTCTCTAGAATTGTTTGTTTTTCTACATTTCCGTATGAATAAAGATGGTGCATACAGGAAAGTTCATGTTTTGAACGTACTCCTGGTGTATAATTTTTACCTTAGTTCCCGCATAGTTATTGTTACTTTCAACTACGATATTGCTTACTTTTGCATTTAAGGCACTCCGATTCTTTGAAGATTATACTGAACCATCAACATGTTTCGTACATGTGTCAGGTTTATACATCAACATCACTCACCTCCAGTTAAATACTATATGGAACAATATGTTCAAAACAGAAAACAAAGGTTGGTGTCATCGAATTCTAGGTTATTTTGTACAAGAAACTGGCCATGGCCTGCATGCCAAGCCCAGCTCCAAGCTTCGATAATGAGGGCTAGATAAAGATAACTGCATACTGAAGCTATGTTCCACATTCGAAGAGGATGGATTAAGATGGTATTAAGATAAAAGAAAAGTAAAATAACTTTAACATTATGGTTAATCTAATTTCTGCACGGACATGTTGATGGATGGATGTACAGACACACATGCACACTGACATAAAGTGATCGCTATGTCGAGCTTCCGCCAAGGTGGGTTTCTTTCAAGCTATTTTGTAGCAAACATTTTCTTCTCAACAAAATTCCACTACCATTACCCCCCCCCCCCCAACCCAAACACAAACAAATCAAATGGACAGTCACCAAGTTTTAAAAAGGTACTACAGTGAAATCTCTCAAAATCAAATCCTTGGCTTACCGAAATTACATTAAAATCAACATTTTTATTTGATCATGAGTCTTTCCTTTAATAACATTTTCCCAAGTAAACCGAAACCCTTCTACTTTGAAAAGCGAAACATATTTTCCATGACAAATTTCAGCTCTATAGTACCCCCTGGATGTTTTTTAGACACCCTCTCCTTGCCCCCCAACGCAAGAAAAAAAAAAAAAAAGTTAACTCGCTAAATTTTAATCTACTGAAAAAGCTACTACTGTGGAACCCCTCAAAATCAAATTCCTGGCATACCAAAACTCCATTAAGATCGAACTCTTTATTTGGTTCCGAACTTTTCCTTTTTTCCTTTTTAATATCGTCATTTTATTTTCCCCAATAAACCGAAACCGCTCCACTCTAAAAAGCGAAAAAAAATTTCCTTTAAAAATTTCAGCTTTACTGCCCTCCACTCCCATACACTTATACAAAACTCCTTAAACTCGTATCAACATTGAAAATGCATTTTAGCTGCTAAATTCCATAAAACGTTGATATTTATGGTCCCAAAAAAGCCTGTGGTCATGCGTTAAGTAAAACGCACACCTGACACATGCTGGTCCAGATTATTTACTTTTAGCAATACTGTATTAGGTATAACGGTGACTCGATCACCCAGAAATGTCCTAAGGGCAAGCAGAAATGTCCCAAGGGCACGCGAGGTAAAAACATTACTTAACATACACACCGACACCAATTATGGCCTTCGGTAGGCAAATCCGAAATCTTTACATCGAAAAGAAGGAGCAGCTTTAAAGGTAAATTTTTAATAACTAAATGTTTGTAGATCAGCCAATTAAGAAAGATTATGGTTTTCAGTTTATTATCTAATTGCAATTGATGCTATTCATTTATATACATTCATTTCTATACATGGGCTGTAATAACCAGACCTGTGGCCTCACTTTTGATACTTTGCTGACAGAGACCGACAAAACGGTATTCCAAAATTCGGATTCAGTCAATTTAAATGCACCATATCTCCTCATTGTATGGTAATATACCACACACAGTTTCTCTAGCAGCTCTTGCATGCATTTGACAACATTTACCCGAGGGCAAGATTTTAGATTGTGACCTACTATACCAGAAAGGATTAAGTGGCAAAAATGGTCGCAAAATCTAAATTTGTGTCCTTTCTTTTATTTAAAAACTGGCCTAGTTACAAGAAGTGATACTCGCACAACCATGATATTTACTTGTCAATGCTCCCACTGTTCTCGTATTGTACACATATATTACTCAAAAGAGGATTTCTCTTTCTGAAATTATTAATAATATTTGTTTGCCAGAATGCACACAATTTTTATGTAAATGCGAAAACTGCATTTAACTTTAAACAAATTATGAATTATTTTTTTTTTTAAATCAGCAATTTCCAAACTGTCAGAATTGGTTCTCAATACCAGATTGCTAACTACCACTGAAAAATGCAGCATTATATTTTTCTGTGATAAACGCAGTAGGCACTGAATTGAAAGTATCATCATGTTTTTTTTTTTACTTTTCTAATGACCCCCATCATGTTACCCAAGCTGTACAAAGTAAAAAAAGTTTGACTAGTTGAAAACTGGATTTGATAGTGACTTGGTACATCAATCTTAAATCCTCTATGTGTTACGCAAATTGTACATACACATACAACACATTAGTAAAGTCTTTGTAATTTGGTTCAGAATTACTTTTGTTGCGTTTTGTGCACACAGTGTACACTGAAATTACACAAAACAGAACCACCTCATGCAAAAATAATGTGAGAATATTCATCTGAGACACCAAGAGATATTAAAAGAGTTATAATATTCGACAAGCCCCATAGTGAGTTTAAAAACAAAACGCATTGATAAAATAAAACAATGCACAAAGTTTAGCCATTTCACTCGTTAATTTATAATGTCTAACTTGGTTGACGCCCGGGAAGGGGGGGGGGGGGGGAGGGTGTAGGGACGGCTAACACCGTCATCTTGTTGGCTTTTCAAATCAAACGGGAGTTTTCAATGAAACAACGAGCTTGCTCACTGTCGCTTTCTGGTTCCTGAAAAAAAGTATATTTTCAGAGAAGGGGTGAAAACTTTGGACTACACGTGCATAGAAGGTAAGACCGCGTCGTCTGCATCCAGTATTTGCAATGTCTACTTCTAATATTTCTGGAAACAACTGAACAAAATAAAAAGGAAAAGCGCTGTAACTCTTCAGTCGTGGATTTAAAGAAAGGTAACTCTCAAAGTTACATAAATTACGGAATTATTAGGAGCTCGCTGAAGACAATGAACTACGTTACTCAAGTTGTCTGAAAAAATATACTCACCCACGCAAATATGGCTGCCGTGTTAATAAAGAAAATCCCGTTTGGTTTGAAACGTAAACAATGACAATGTTAGGGGCCCTTTAGCACCAATCAGGTTAGAAATGATAAATTAAATGAATGATATGTGTAAGTTGTTTGCATTCTTTTATCGGCATTTGTTAGTTTCAAAAGTATTGCAATAGTCCTTGCCAAGATAAAATTTTGCGAGCCCATTAAAATTCTGATCTTGAAGTTCACACAAGCAGCAGCGATTCCTTACCTAGTCAACTCTTTCAATGTATTGGATATCCCACACAAAACATATATACTCCAACAAGAAAATATCAAAATGATAAAATAACAGACACCAAATATTGTATGTGCTCAACAGTATCTCGTACAAGTTTTAAAAGGTCAGTGTTAATACCAGTCAAAACCATTAAAATAATCGGAGAATGTTTGCACGATTTTACAATAAAATTGAACATATTTGTTACTTACATCAGCAGGAAATATCTTAAATCGTACAGAAAGCAAAGATGTAGGCTTTGAGGAAAATAAAGTTCACAGTGTACATAATGCTCATACCGAAAATTAAAAAACTGGTTTTCAGTAGGAGGAGAGTCATGTGGCCAATAAGGGTCTTCATGGCGTGAAAAGAAAACGCTCTAAAAGTTAAAACAATTCTGCAACAAGTCCCTTATACCATAAACATTTTTAACTTGACCCAACAATCACTGGTCTCATATTCTTACAACAGGGACCAACATACCGGTAATCACTTTGACATAAACTTGTGGAAAGTTGTAAAATACTACAGTCGAAAAAGGCATTTGGAAAAAATCTTCCGTTTAGGTGACAAGGCAAAGGACAAGATGATGGCAAATGAAAATATGCAGGGGTCTAAGTAACCACTGACCCATGTCCAGTTAGAATGGTGGGTGTAGGTAAGTTAATGCTTCAATTAGCACGTATTCTCGGACTAGTCTCTTCATCTACCCCCAACCATAATATAATGGCTCTTGGTGATTTTTGAGAAAATTATGTGCACAATTTTGTTTTAATTTTGTAATCGGACACGTGCGCATCATCTATTGTACTTAAATGGCAGTATAGTGATTAGTAATCCCATCGTTAGTTTTACTTGACCAGTTCAAGTGTCGAGTGTCTTGTATTTCTCGTATTGATAACAGATCGAAATGGCTGCACCCATGCCTTAACTCGGGATGGATGGGTCCTTCAGTTTCATGTTTCTGCCTTGGTGGGTCTGGGCTTAAATTATATCAGTTGTCAAAAAATAATGGAGTTGTCATATTTGTTAATTAGTATTTGCTACATTCCATTTTGTCATTTGAACTTCTGCACTGTAATTAATGCTCAGGGATCAATATAACCCAATCCTTTCATCATTTGCAAATTAGAATCATAAATGACCGAAACAAATCTATCATACATGCCAAACTTGCACCTAAACAAATATAATGGCTCAAGAACTTTCCATCATCACATCCCAATGGATTGTAATCACTAACAATAAAATGTATAATACAGTGAAATATGTAGACAGCCTGGATTTAAGAACAATATGGCAGCTATCCAGAGCTCTAGATAAGAATTTATTAAAGTAAGTATCTTACTCCCTTGCTTAACTGATCGAAAGCACCATCATAAAATATAGACTGTGCTTAGAACTGATGGAATGCACCACCATAAAATATAGACTGTGATTAGAACTGATGGAATGCACCACCATAAAATATAGACTGTGGTTAGAACTGATTGAATGCACCATCATAAAATATACACTGTGCTTAGAACTGATCGAATGCACCATCATAAAATATGCTGTATTTAGATATAATTGAATGCACCATCATAAAATATAGACTGTGCTTAAAACAAGAGCAATATGCTGACAACTTTTGACTAAATGCTTCGAACAGAATTTTTTGCGCAGTTTGAAGTTTTACAAAAATCTTTTTTCGCGTATTTAGTCAATTTGCATAAACTACACTACTTGTCTTGAACTAAAACATCCACTCTGGGGCACGTTGAAAAGTAGAGTACAAGCAAGCATTCGCAGCACCCAGACCCCCGGACATATAATATTGTTAATGGATGGTGCCCGTCCACCACAATTTCCAAATATACTCTACCTGATAATAGGTTTCCTCAATCCTAGTTATCCATAAGGACTTGGGATCATAAAGAGTTGTAAAGTATCATTCCTTTTTATTTTTCCTTAAGTAGCAGTTGCTATAATAATAATAATAATAGTAATAATAATAATAACTGTTTTCCCTGTGAAAATCATATGCAGGCCTGGCACGCACTAGATACGTACATGACTTCTTCCACATGAGAGATCGATGCGTTTTAGTATGAAAATTTCAACATTTCCCACGAGAAATATATGATTCATATGCGATTTTCCCATGTGAGAATAATTTTAACATCTGACATTTCATCTGCTGGAAGAAGCAGAAATAATCACTCATCTAGCCCATTTATTGAATGGTGTCGTATTCAGATAATCGAGTAGATCTCCCTTAGGAATATACATAAATGCGTGCATAGGTTTTTACTCGAACGTTTGTTTTTATTTTTTAAGAGTGTATGGCCTTGTAGTGCTTCCTGTGATGATATGTTTGTCCTTATGACACATGTTCTCTAATTATGGGTCTTATTTACACGATAAAGGATGACCGTATTGCCGGGAAAGCAGGAATCGTACCATGCATACACAAGAAAGATACTTGCATTATACTTATCAGGAACCGTACAATGCATACACAAGAAAGATACTTGCATTATACTTCTGTCTCCAGATGAAGGAAATTTCCTCTAAAGTATGGTTCGTTGTATTTTATCAGTACAGGATCTATAAGGAGTAGTTTTTATAATATGCCTGCCGGTTATATGTGCGTGTTGCTGTTGTTTCTTGAGCATTTGTTAAAGATATGGCAGGATGATATTGATCAACACTTATCTCTGTAAATACGAAGTCTTCTTGTTGTCTAGCATCTTTTATTTACATGTTTCACTATTTGCATGGACTATATTTCCCTTCAGCTTTAAGACAGTATCACGCTTGTCATCGAACTTTTTTATTTTTACTGTACCAATTAGATTCTGTAATCAGTCATTAGTAACAATAATTTAGTTATTATAACTCGAAAATCAAAAATATTTTTTTCCACTTACTGTCTCGCAATGTACAAGCGGATTCTTTATGATATGGATCCATTTCTGATCAAGTCATTTAGCATGATGTCAACTATATTATGAGGTCAATAATCGTTGTCTTTCTATCAAATAATAATAATAATAATAATAATAATACCTAAGAGGTGCACTTTGCCAAAGCGATTATGATCGCTGGATAAATCTAACTACAATATGACATAAAACTAGCTTTTGCTCGACTATCGCACCTAATGTTAGCTGCTAACATTCAAAATAAAAATCTACACAAATCAGCTTTTGAGTGGACACAGATAGAGCGTCCAGTCAAACCTACGAGGTGTCCGATGTATCTGTGCAGGCATTATACAATCAATGTCTGACAAGATACGGATGTCCAAGCAGCAGATAAGATGAATTTTTTGAACCAAATGATTATTATTTTCTTTTTTTTTTTTGTGGGGCAATGTTTTAAAAACAGATTGTTCTTTTCCCCACTATTTGGACGATCACCTCTACCCCTTTAACTATGTATCCAGAGAAAGCGCAAAAGGAAAATGATATAATCGATACAAATATTTTCTCTCCGGCAATGTGCCGACGGTACCATTCACCTATTATAGTCAACATGAATATGCTCTCATTGATAACAATAAATTCTTCTCGGGTACACTGTTCTCTTTAAATCCTGAGTGCCGGATATACGATTCTCCTATTATATTCAACCTTTATCTTCAATTAAGCAAATACAGACAGTCCAGTATTGTCGAGCACACTATTCTATTTGCATCGTGCGTGACGGATACACCGTTCTACTATTAGATTCAATATTTCTTGGATGAAGCTGGAAAAGACAGTTCAATAAGGGTGTACCCTTCTACTGCAAGAAATTAAAACAGCCCAAAATACCTGCATCTAATAATAAATCAAATCTAACACTAAACATTGAAATATAACGATGCATATTAGGCAACTCACCATTGATGAAAGGTTTTGAATTTTAAACCTTTTATCATGTAACAAGTGAATTGATATTTAAGACAGTACAATGTATTGCATTTTTAATGTATCAACTAAAAGCTTTTCCTTTGGAATGAAACAGAACTTGATTATTTTTTAAAAGCATCTTAAATAGGTATTCCAAGCGAACAGTGATCTACTTCATAATAAAATCATAATACAGTGGCCAATGGACTAATACAAATTTGTTAGTGCAGAATTTCTTAGCAAACAGCAAAAAATACATAGGTAATATCTTCTTTCGGAATCAAATTAATTCTTTGTTGTATCCGCAAATTCGATTAATCCTAAGTTCGTAATGAATGAGTTCCATTGTAAGTACTGTTTACTTTTCTACTACTGGAGTTTTTCCCTCTAAAATTTCTCTGTATAAGAACAGAGCTAGCAGACAACAAATTTAAATTAAATTATCTATCGCTTTCAGAGGGCGATAAAACAAATAGTGAAGAGATATATGTTCCAATTACAGAGGGAAGCTGGCAGAAAGGATGGTAAGAATAAATCACTTTAGAGCATGAACAATTTTACAAACTGCCTAAAGGAAGCAATGTATTTATGGAAAGGAAAGTATAATGAACCGGTTGTGATTTTACTTTTTCTTACCATATTCCTTAGTATTCTTGCGCCTTATGTTGACAAAAATAAACCCCTTAATGTTACATTATTGCTCATTAAACATGATTATGTATATCTATCCGTCTGCATGTCCATCTATCATTTATTTATTTAATTATTTATATATTTATTTATTATATGTTGTGAATAACAAAACTTCCATAATCCTCAAAGTTCTACCTTGTTCTTATGTAAGCCAGGTCAGTTAAATATATCACTACATAATAAAAGTAGTAAAATTTGATTGATTAGTCGCAAGTTTATATGACGCTGTATAACCCTCTTGTGGTTCATAATTCCCATCCACCTTGACGAAACACCTTGTAACTAATATTATTGTACACCAAGCTCGTCATTATTTCATTGCAACAGATGGATTTTCTTCCTTCAAAAAGTGTTAAAATATTTATTTACATCCGTAAATCTATGTCTACATCTAAATTTTTATATACGAATTCCTAAATATGTCTCCCCCTGCGGGTCCTGAGTTATATAATAGGCCCGACGTGTCCTCGCTGCGTGTCGTAAGAGGCGACTGAGTGGAGGCAACCCGTTTGCCGTGCGTTGCGACCCGTGTCGAGGGAGGGAAGGATCCTGGTAGTTGAGCAGCGGCTTTCCAATGCAATACACTACTTTGGCCTCTACTTCTTCTAGACGGGCGGTCGGGATGGGCCCGGTCTCGACAAATCGGCTGGACACGTCGAGCCCTAGGATGTCTTTTTAATTTACTTCTATCACTATCTCTATTATTTTTTTCGTTGTATCGCTCTTGATACCACCGTTGCCTCTACATTTTTCCCCTTTTTTCCCCTTCTCAGAAGGCTTCCTAGAAGGCTGTGGCTTAACGGGTCAATCGGGAGGTATCTTTACCTGCTGAGTATATCTCTTGTGTATCCCTGGCATTTGAGAAATGTCCCCTTATTGGACTCCGTGGTGGGTGGGTGAGCACGAGTGATGAATATACAACAAAACATGATGGAAAATCAAAAAAAAAACAAAAAAAAAACAAAATCAACTGAAAAGAACAAAACCATTGTCAGATTCAGACGATGAACCATATGGCGTATATTCATTTCCGCGCTTCGTGGTCATCCAGTCCAATGACGCATCGAAACCGCTTGCTGCACTTTCTCCATTTGTTGTTGAAAAGACAATACTTGGACTAATCGGCACACCAAAAAGCGTGAAAAAATTAAAATCGGGTAGCTTGCTTGTTGAATGTGAGCGAAGAGGACAAACTGAAAATATCCAAAAAATTAAAACTTTCCATGATATACCAGTAACCTCTTTAGCTCACTCGTCACTGAATTCATCCAAGGGCGTGATTCGCTGCCGTGACTTGGTGGTAGTCGGCGACACAGAAATCATCGAAGGCATGAAGAACCAAGGTGTCACTGCTATCCGACGAATCCGTATCAAACGTGGCCAAAATTTGCAGGACACCAACACTATCATACTTACCTTCAACACACCAACACTACCCAAAGTAGTAAAAGTTTGATTTTTGCAGGTCAGAGTAGAGATATACATCCCAAATCCACTTCGATGTTTCAAATGTCAGTAGTACGGTCACCACGAAGACAGATGCTCCAAAAGCCCCGTGTGTGGCTGATGCGGCGATTCTTCACATCGACAACCTGACTGTAAAGCCACCCCACACAGTATAAACTGTGGAAAAGACCATCACGCTAACTCGAAGTACTGCGAAACCTGGAAACGAGAGAAGGAAGTTCAGAAGGTGTAATACACCTCAGATATCCCCTTTCCAGAGGCCAGATATATAGTAGAATCTAGAACATCACTTCATGGCTCAACATTCTCAACCATAGTGCAAACCAGTCAGAAGATAACAAATGATGCACAGACACAAACAAGTCTACCTGATGCAGCAACACCCGCAAATATTCCTCACTATAAACCTCAGAAAAATACTATCTCCACACAGACAACATTCAATAATGCCCCAACACCAAAATCACCAAAAAATAAAAACAAACTGAACCCTAACAGGCAGCACAAGGGGTCTGATGACCCTATTAAGCTACATAATAGGTTTGGCGACTTTGAGGACATGGATGCAGAAGAAACTGCTCCACGTTCTCAGGGCAGCTGAAGACCTACAAACAAAAAATTTAACCCCGTACTTCCTCTTGATAAATAAGCACATAGAAGTGTTCTCTCCGAAAGGTCTAACCTAATTACTACACCATCCCTAATCTAATTGCATAATGAAGAACACCATCTTACAATGGAATTGTCGAGGACTTAAAACCAACTACAATGATATTCTTCTGCTTTTAAGTGAACAAGATCCTGCAGTGCTATGCCTGTAGGAAACATTTCTAAAAAAGACGGACAACATTACACTTAAAAATTACTCCCTTTTTAACACCTACTCAAAAAATGTTGATCGTGCCTCAGGAGGAGCTTCCGTTGTTGTGAACAATAGGGCCCCTCATCACGTCATTTCTTTAAATACAAATCTACAAGCCATTGCTGTAAGCGTCACTCTACATCGAGTGATTACTTTTTGTTCTATTTATATACCACCAAACACCAAATTACTACCAAATGACTTAGACAACCTCTTTCAACAGCTGCCCACCCCATTTGTTCTCCTTGGGGATTTCAATGCCCATACCATTTTATGGGGATCAAATTACATAAATGACAGAGGAAAAAAGGTAGAAGATTTCATTTCTAGACACGATTTGTGTATATATAACACGAAAACACAAGACATATTTGTATCCAGGAACAGGTACGTACACGTGCATCGATCTGTCAATTTGTTCTCCTTCGCCGCTTTTGGATTATGATTGGAAGGTCGCTGATGACCTTCACAGCAGTGACCACTTCCCAATCTCTCTTATGAATACACCGTGTAACAAATTTTTTTGTGTGGTTCCTGGGTAGTAAGTGTTATTTCCTAATTGCTTATGCCTCAAAAGTAATGCCTATTATTCCCCACAAACTTTCCTTTTGTGACCAGGACAGTGATATTTTGAAATTTACCTATTTTCCAGAACAATCTAGATAGATTCAGTGCTGAGTAAACTTGGAGTAACTTCTAGAACTTTCCAACGATATAAATAGTAGTATAAATAGAGGGGCCTTAAGCCCACCAGTTCAGTTTAGTTCCAGCTTCCTAAGTGGATACATATCTGCATTTTTCTGAGATGGCATCAAGAGGCTGCAAGCATCAGGCAGACGCATTTTGCTATGTCTGCGGCCAATTTATCAAGATAAGAGCGAAAAAGTACTCCGTGGAAGCATCTGCTAAGATGTGTGAGGCCTACAAGGCATATTTCGGCATGCCTGTCGGGGATCAAGACAAACCCTGGGCACCTCATTTCACCTGCGAGCACTGCAAAAAAAAAACTCTGGAAGGTAAGATGGACAATTGTTGCTCGGAATTTTATGTTATAAAATTTGTTAAAATTTTTAAAATTGTAAAAGTTTTTAATTTTAAAATGTTTTACAATTTTCAATGGTATTGAAAAAATATATCATATATGAAAAATGTTGCGAGAATCTCTTACACATTAGTCATGGGTGAAATAAATGTATTTTTGTAGGATGGTACAGAGGGGAAAAGAGAGCCATGAAGTTCGCTATCCCAAGAATTTGGCGGGAACCCACTGACCACTCAAGCAACTGCTACTTCTGCATGGTGGACCCTTCCAAACGTCGGACTGGCAAGAATGCACCTGCTATCACGTATCCGGACCTTCCTTTCCGACATCTAAAAGTAAACAATAACAACTTCCATTTCAAACATGACATGGCTAATATACTTGCTGATAGCTTTTCAAAAAACTCATCATCGGCTAATTATTCATCAGATTTTTTAAAATTAAAAAGTCAAAAAGAAAAATACCTTTAAAATTCACATCCAGCAATTCAGAAAGTTATAAACAACTGTTTTCACTTTTAGAGCTTATGGAAGCTTTGAACAAGGCCCATGATACATACGCTGGGCCTGATGAAATACATTACCAGTTTTTGAAACATCTACCAGAACCATCATTATTCGCTCTTTTGGAAATTTTCAATGATGTATGGATCACTGGCAATGTACCAAAAATTTGGAAAGAAGCAACAGTAATACCTATTCCCAAACCAGGTAAGGATTGCACAGATCCTACCAACTATCGTCCCATTTCGCCGACAAGCTGTGTATGTAAAACAATGGAACGAATAATCAATGCTCGGCTTGTTTGGTATTTGGAAACTAATAATTTCATAACTCCTTTCCAAAGTGGCTTTAGATATGGCCGTAGTACCAATGATCATCTGGTTAGACTAGAAACATTTATTCGCGATGCTTTTATCATGAAGGAACACTTAGTAGCTGTTTTCTTCGATCTAGAAAAGGCCTATGATACAACATGGAAGTACGGAATAATGAATGACCTCCACAATCTGGGTTTAAAAGGCCGTGTGCCCTCTTTTATATCGAACTTTCTCTCAAACAGAGAATTTAAGGTACGAGTGGGTTCCACCCTCTCAGATATGTACGAACAAGAAATGGCTGTGTACCAGGGCAGTATTTTATCTGTAACACTTTTCAACATCAAAATTAATAGCATTACCAAGTGTTTGGCTCCTTGTATGGATTGCTCCCTATATGTTGATGATTTCTTAATATGCTATCGATCCAAGCACATGCCTACAATTGAAAGACAACTGCAACAAAATATAAACAAGATTCAAAATTGGGCCAATGCAAACGGTTTCAAATTCTCAAAGTCGAAAACAGTATGCATGCATTTCTGTCAGTTACGAAGACATCACGATGAACCTAAACTCACACTAGACGGAACACATATACCAGTTGTGGAGGAAACAAAGTTTTTAGGTATTATCTTCCACAGAAAACTCACCTTTATTCCACACATAAAGGACTTGAAAGCTAAATGCTTGAAATCGCTAGATCTACTCAAAGTAGTAGCGCACACTGACTGGGGCGCTGATAGAAAAGTCATTCTAAATTTATAAAGAACTTTTATTCGATCCAAACTAGACTATGGTTGTGTTGTTTACGGTTCAGCCAGAAAATCATACTTAAAGATGCTTGACCCAATTCACCACCAAGGAATAAGACTCGCTCTAGGAGCATTTAGGACATCCCCATGAGCCACCACTATCACATCGTAGAGAAATGCTGTCTCTACAATATGCCCTCAAATTAAAATCGAACCCTTTGTATCCTGCTTTTTCGGCTGTATTTCAACCAAAATACAAAACATTATACGAAAACAAACCAAATGCCATACCTACCTTTGGTATTAGAATATCACCCAGCCTTGACAATACAAAAGTTGAACTTTCTAAAATCCAGAAGACGTTCATTTCTGAAACACCTACCTGGCTACTTAAACAACCAACAGTACTTTTTACACTACACGACGGCAAGAAATCGGAGACAAACCCTTCCATCTTTCATAACACTTATCACCAACTCCTTACCGAATTTAATAACTACACAAGAATGTACACTGATAGGTCAGTGGATAAGGAAAAGGCTGCTGCAGCCTTCGTTAGTGGAAATCACACTACAAACGTTCGCTTGCCAGACGGTGCCTCGATCTTTTCAGACGAAATCAGGGCAATAGACCTTGCCCTGAAATATATCGAAAGCAAACATATTTTAAACTCCATCTTCTCGGATTCACTATCAGTACTTCAGTCACTTCACAATAGAAAATTGGAAAATCCACTACTGACCAACATTCTCATGAAACATACCTAGCTGTGTACCTCCCGTAATATAGTGTACTGTTGGCTACCCAGCCATATCGGTATTAAAGCTAACGAAAAAGCTGATCGCGCTGCTAAAATGGCCATATCCCTAGAACCATCTGATTTTAAAATACCATACACTGATTTTAAACCTAGTATCAGTGTTTACTTAATAAGTGGCAGGCATCATGGAATGATGCAGCGAATAACAAACTACATATAATAAAACCAACCTCGGCGACTGGGCTCCTTCCTACATAACTATCCGTAAAGACGAGGTAGCCACTGCAAGAATTAGAATTGGTCATATTTATGTAACCCATTTCTACATCCTAAAGGGCGAAGAACCACCTGAGTGTGTTTCTTGCAGTGAACCCTTCACTGTGAAACATTTTATGATAGATTGTTTCGATCTCCAACCTACACGCGATCGTTACTATAATGTTCAACACATGAAGGAACTTTTTGATACAGTAAACGTACCTTGCATTTTAAATTACTTGAAAGAAGTAAACATCTATTCTAAAATCTAACTTTACAGCAATCACTGAGTATATTTAGAATATATGTACAGTCGTTCGTCCTAAGTACCTTTATTCGTATTCATTGACACACCATTTACATTCCCCGTTGATCGGGAAACTTCATATATTACCCTCACCACTTCATTGTTTAGATTTTAATTGTTTGACTCTATTATCGCTGGTCGATAATGAACCTTTTAACATTTGTGAATTATTCATCATACAACCTTTTCTATGGCGCTAAATAGCCTCACAGTGCTTATGCGCCGTTAAACCACAATCAATCAATCAATCCTAAATATGTCATTGTTTGGAGTTAATATTTTTCCATAGAATCTATCTATCAGTCTGTCTGCCTATAACTATATATATATATGTTTGTTATTTAGCTACCTATTAGTCCAATACCTTTATTTATCCCTCATCTTATAGATATAGGTATTTTTTATTGATGAATCGATCTTCCCTGCAAAAACTGCATTTATGATCAAAAAGGTTTAAATTAAGGCATCAGCTCAAGTGAGGAGAATGCAAAAGAATCCCCCCTCCCCTTTTCATAAACCATAAGTTATATTTCGTATTCTGTATTTAATATCATGAATCATGTACGACATATATGAAAGTTATTTACTACATGTAAATTTCATTTCTTTTACATAGACTATCAACACTCTCTCCACCCAAGACACAGATATTCAGCTGCCTTTTAATATACATCTCTAAAAAGAACAGTAATCGTTTCTGAGAAAATACGAAATTGAACCAATCATGCAAGCAACATTTTATGATAGGAATCTTGCCTGTTTCTCGCTGTAGTTGGTAGTAGTATAAGTAGTCATTTATGATCATAGCACATTAAATAATATGATCTTTCTGCCAGGAGGTCCACACGTATATTGTAGATGTATTCAAGGACTTACTAATGCAATTTTACTCTTTCTTTTCTAGATTGTGATGTAAAGGTGATGTTTGAAGACGACTCGGAACAGCCTCTAAAGACACATCCTGTGAAGACGCATAGTCATGTGGAGCAATGCATCATATATCAAAGACAGCATTTGTAGAATAATATCTTTCTTTGCAAACTAGCTAAAAGTGATGTGTGACAAGCATACACAAACCCGCGGAATCATGTTCCCATGATAACCATTGAGACTGTAGTTTATTCAATTATATGTTTTTTCTCCTATGCTATATCATATACATGCCATATTTACTGTAAATTTATTCTTATTTTTCCGTATCATTAGAATAATTTCAAATGTTTAATCAATACATTAATACGTTCTGTATTGTGTTGATCATTTTATGGTTGATGAATTTTAAAGGAAAGAGTTGTTTTGTACAGCAAGCTATTCATACAACGTAAATAAAGCTTATGGCTGCGTATGATTTAGCTTTTCACTCCATGACAACGTTATAGCCTAAATTGTAGCAAGTAACTCTGAAGTTCAGTTAACTTGTCGATCTTTTCTACAGTCTAGTGGTTGTTGTTCCCTTCAGCACGCTGTATTCTGTGATTTGCCGGAAAAATATTTATCAGTGACTTTTCTTTCTAAGCAGATTTTAAAGTACCAACTATATATTTTTTTTGTTCGAGTTGCCTCAACTGCCGACATAAATGCTCTTTGTGAATTGTGGGGGATAACTATTGCACGTCTCGTGTTAAAGAAAGTAAGTCTTTATTCGTATATAAAGCACACCTCATTCGTTCCAACCTTTGACCTTCTTACTTCTTAGCCTAAAAAGTTTTATAACTAACAATTATTCTCTCCCCCCCCCTCTCTCTCTCTCTCAGATTGTCCATCATTCAATTGATGGGAACATTATCGTAATCTTTTGCGTTGCCATGAGAATATTTCTATAATAAACGTTTGACTTAAATATTGACCTAGTTAGAGTTAGATATTATATGTCTTTTAAAATTATATGGTAAACAACGTAATAGGGGCAGACATTCTAAAAGCTGTTTCGAGCTAAAATTTGATGGAGAAACAGCATGCAACCCACAATAGATTGCTAAGTTATTTTCTAAATACTTTTAAAGAATTATATATCCCAGAGAATCATTCATTCTCTAGCTATACAGTGAATAAAGAAACCGATCTAAAAGGTCCCGTATTTAATGAAAATGTTACCTTTGCTGAAATAGCAGCATCCATAAAACAACTAAAGTTACGTAAGGCACCGGTTATCGATGGTGTACAGAACGAATATATTAGGTATGGCGGCAGGAAACTGATATAGTTATTATAAATCTATTCAACACCATTATATGTGACTGAAAAGTCGGCATAATTCTACCAATCTGCAAAGGCCGAGGCAAGTGTAAAAATGACCCTGACAGCTACAGGACTGTATATTTGCTACCTCTTTTGTACAAACGAAAATACAAAATTTTCCAAAAGGGATTGAATAACGGCATCGTTTAATTTACATGAAGCCATGATCGCTAACCTGGAATTAAAATTATAAGACTATGCCACATTTTTGGAAATAAGGAAGGCGTTTGACACCGTATAGCACGAGGGACTTTTCATACAATTTGCCCTATTGGGAATTGCTGGCAAACTCTTCATTTGACCTATTGGGAGTTACTGGCAAACTCTTCATTTGCCCTATCGGGAATTGCTGGCAAACTCTTCACTGTAATTAATGAATCATACTCTAATATCTATACCATTGTAACTATGAATGGCACTAAATCTGAGCCTATACTGATCAGGCAAGGTGTTCATTAATGTGTGGTGCTTTCCACGCTTCTCTACTTGGTATATATCAACGATATGTTACAGTTGTTAGAAGATTCCTTATTAGGAATAACCGTACGATCAATTCCTTCAGGAAACCCTGCTTTAGCTGATGATGCTACCCTTATAGCGACAACCCCTGCTCATTTACATGCAATACTTGATATCACTCACTTGCATTCGTTAACCATGAATTTTAAAATCAATGATGATAAGAGTTGCATCGTTATTTTCAAACGGAACAGACAGAAGAGGGACTGCAATTATAAGTGAAAAATCAGTCCAAACATTATTCCGATTTCCGAAACTTCCGAACACGTAGGTATCTCTATGAGCTCTAAACACGAACTGCGTAGCAAAAGTAGTAAAGGCATGTTCACTATATTACCTTATCGGGATTGGGAAAACAGATATATACAATTTTATTTTTGTTTTCTTCGAAGAGCGCTTTATGGCTGCGAAGCGTGGTCAAAGATTCGATCGAAATAAGCTAAAATGTGTGAAGCACATGTAAGAATTTTCACGTAAGACCAGATTTCCAGTGTGCGAAACAATGCTGGACTCAGCAGAATTGTCGCTGAAATTGAAGGAAAAAAAACTCAATTCTTTTGCAAATTATGTCATATGCCTGAGAATACGTTGTCTTAAAGAGTATTTTTCATGAGATTGTATACCTTTATTTCCAGGAATGACCGTATGAAACAGAAGGGATTTAGTCCCGATATATATATATATATATATATATATATATATATGTGTGTGTGTGTGTGTGTGTGTGTGTGTGTGTGTGTGCGTGTGTTTGTGTGGATACTTGGAATTCATGCCAGTGTGAGAACCTCAGTATATGCGACCCTGTCCTGCATTCTTATCCTCATCATTTCCTCAGTCAGTCTATGTGACAATGGTTCAGCTTCTTGGCATGGCGTCTATGCACCGTCCTGGTTTCTCAAGCATACAGCAGGGTCGGCATCACAATGGCTTTGTAGACCTTCAGTTTTGTATGTAGACTGATGCCTCTGCGATACTCACACATTCGCACGTAGTCTGCCAAAGGCCACACTTGCTTTAGCAAGTCTGGTGTTGGTTTCATCATCGATGTGGATTGCGCGTGCAAGTGTGCTGCCGAGATGGGTGAGATTGTCCACCGCCATGAGGGTTTAGCCGTTTACTGTGATCGTAGACTCTACATAAGGCTTTCCTGGTGCAGGCTGGTGCATCACCTATGTCTTCAAAATACTGATTGTAAGACCAAACTTGTCACAAACTGAAGAGAAATGGCCCATACTGTGTTGCATGTCAGACTCCGGTCACGGAGGTCACCGTTTTAAATAATGTAGTTATTATAGCAGTTGACCAGCAGCTAGGATAATGACCAGCATCAACGAACTTGTTTAATAATTGGATAAGGCATCCGTTTCGCCCGCTTTTTAATTTCATAATCTACTCGAAGCATTCCTCGCCTCTTCCTCCGATATTATTCAGTCCAAACTTTAATGATAGACAATTGATTCATCATTGCCATGAAATTGACCCAATTATGCATTATATTGAATAGCTCTTAAAAGTATTCTTACCAGGTTGCACATGTAATAATGATATTTGTTTTAATCCCTGGAATTTTAAGAAGACGCTAAAATTGTCAAATTTCAAAGTACAAGGCATGTGTCAGATTATAGTTTTGTTTACTCTCGTACTATTTCTTTTTACTTCTTGTTATTAACTCGTACATTTTTCAATTAAATTTACACTCTTTAAGCAATTATATCGTCCTATGCAACTGAAAAGCTGAAGAGATTTCAAATCAACACTTTTAGCAGATCTGCAATCTGCATCAAACCACGTTTCATTTTTAAAGTATCTGGTGCAATAATAGTGATAATAGTAGTAATGATAATGGTAATAGTAGCAATAAAAAACAGTGATAAGAACACTGATAATAATGGTATTTTGGGCGGTAATAATAATAACCATCGTACTATTTTATTTTTTTTACTTTCGTTAGAGAAACAATGAATTATCCAGGATATAATTTGCAATTACATAATTTTTTATTACGAAAATAGATGGTGCTTTTGCATCTTATTTGGTAGGTCTATATACGAGGTAGATCGGCACGTTGTGAACAAAATTGAGACGTAATACGAGATATTTACGAACGCACCGAGACTAGTTAAAACTTGTTTTGCACCGGTCGTTGTCAGCTTTTATTCTGTAGTTTAATTTTTGTCTCGTACGCCACGAGTTAAAAGGTCGGGGTCGCATTTCATTGTGTGGTTTTGGTGCAAATATGGTAGGAGCAGAACCATTCTTGATTGCATGAACCATTTATTTTTATTTTGTTTGAAAGGTAGCTAAACCAAAATTTGCACACAAGCTCTCCCCCGCCCCCCCCCCCCCCATATAGTTGGTTCAGGTTATTTGACCGACCCTTTTTCGCTTAAAAAAAGAGAACAAAATATCACCGAGTCGCCAACCCCGTATGTGACTATTTGTACCGAATTTGACCATACCAAAATAGCAATTGGAATACTCGGGGTTTTGTATTCGCTCGTTTGCTTGTAAAACGAACATGCGCAGTGGTGAACAATAAACAACATGGCATGTGGAAGAAGCGTCCCATCTACTCTACTCGCTGTATAGTCCTATTTAATAAGGGTTGTTACCTCCCTTGCGCGAGTTGTCGTTATTTGTTTAATCTACTTCCGGTGAGCAAAAAATCAGATGCAATGACGTCTAACAAAAAAATCGATGACCCGTGCTCTTTTGATGAGATATATGAAGGGTGAATTGAAGGTTTATTTAAGAGATAGAGGTGATCACTTATCAGGGAATAAATACATCTGAATTGATCAAGCGTGCTCAAAGACTTGTCAATTTAGGCACGCGTACGTTACGTGGAATACAAATAGACGACAATGAGAATGACAACAAAAGTCGTGCAGAAATATTTTGTACGCTTCTCGGAGAAAAGATTCCCAGAGCCATGTACTTTAAAAGGCGTATGGGATTGTGATTCGACTCGTTTGCCATTGTTCAGAACAGAAGATTTGTACAATTATCTTTTATTTAACAGTTCAAGAACTTTTGATTGTAAAATGATGAATGCCAAGAAACAGTTGTAGGCTAAAGTTTTTTTATAAAGATAGACGTGCACTCGGTTGCATATCACATACTTTCGCAGGAGTGCTCGCATTGCTATGTGAAGGCCAAAGTAATTGCATCGTTGCCAAACGATTCTAAGAAGAAAATTGATTAAGAAACTTGGGCATGCCTGTCTAAAGTGTCTGGAAAAGTGCATGCTGCTTGATGTAAATGTGAAGCCGGGTAAATAATAAAATAATAATTATGCTTGTCATATAACCTAATTTAAACCAAAGTTTAGAAATATAATGTTGATTCAGGGCCGGATTTTTACCGGGTGTCCAGACCCCCTAAGCTAAAAAAAAAAAAAAAAGAAAATACGCACACAAACGTACAGTCACTTGTCACTTGAACTTTGACCATCATTTCATTCTTGCGCACGTTTCTTGGGTATTATGCACATTTTGAGTAAACCCAAAAATGTGAAGGTGTATGGAAGTCGTTTAATTGTTTCGCCACACTATCCATATCTTGGAACAAAGATCGACTTGTAGACTGTTGTGACAAATGTTCAGGTAGAACTGGATTACTGGAAATAAAACGCCCCCATAAATCACGGAAAATATCCCCCATAAAAGCCTGTAATGATGATCTTTATCAAGTTCAAGGTCAGATGGGTTTGACTGGAAGAAAGTGGTGCGATTTTCTGGTGTGGACTTTGAAAGGTCATGCTACTGAACGCATATATTTTGATAAGCACATTGGGACAATATGTTGCCGAGACTTGTTTCATTTTATAAGGAAATGGTAATTCCGGAACAGTTTTCTGAGCGAGTGAAGCGCGGAAAAAGTCTTCATGAAGGTGGACAGGCATTGGAATTCTTTGAGTGAATTATATTAAATCAGTGGCTTATATGTTGAAATTTTTAATAAGGATTGCCATATCCTTTCAGTATCACTCTAAATGTATTATTCTACTATGGATATGTATTTATTTGGCATATATCTGAATGTATATAAATATTTTCCATGCTTATTTATTTTTTGCACATGTTTGCAGGTTGGGTTTTTTTTTTGTTGCAAAAAATAAAAACAGACTGAGTTTATGTGTGTTTCTAATGTTATCTATTTTGGGCAGTTGTTGCTCAGGAGTAAAGGTAATTACTTTTTGGATCCTGTTCCAGTTAACAAGTTTTGCTAGATGAAATTGGCTGTTGATTGGTTGTGAAACCAGAGTCAACTGTTGGTTGGCCATAATCCCCCAGCCATGTCATATACTGTATATTTAGTTTGTGAGCTGTGGTTACCTAGAGGTTTAGGTCTTCGACTCTGGATTGGAAGGTCAGAGTTCAAATTCTGTTATGACTGTAAATTTGTCCCATATTTAAGCGCACCTGTTTCATTAACCGGCTATAAATGGCTGAAATGCTGTCCATTGGCCTCAAAACCCAAAGTTGTCCAACCATCTGTTTCATTAACAGCAATCTTTAAACATAACCCGTTGTCAGTTTCTGACATACTATCAATATGCTATAAACGGGGTTCCCACGCTATCGGGAAAAAGTCTGGAGAAACGATAGATTTTTTTTCCCGACCGTGAATAGTCCTTGAATTTTGCAAATATTGATTAAAGTCTGGAAAAAACCGGGAATTTTCAGCCGCCACTTGATAACAGAACAAAATACGTAATTGAACTGATCGTGACTTAAATATATTGAGTTCCTATCGGAATTTTCGGAAGTTGAAGTATGGATCATTTGGGTGCTTGCGTAAACACGTTTGTATAGTAAATCCAAGCACTCAGTGGATCTGATTCGTCTATTAGACTAGATAGTCCACAGACATCTCCATATTGGTATCTCTTCAAACTACATGTAATAAAACCAACCTCGGCGACTGGGCTCCTTCCTACAGAACCATCCGTAAAGACGAGGTAGCCACTGCAAGAATTAGAATTGGTCATACTTATGTAACCCATTCCTACATACTAAAGGGCGAAGACCCACCTGATTGTGTTTCTTGCAATGAACCCTTCACTGTGAAACATTTTATGATAGATTGTATCGATCTCCAACCTACACGCGATCGTTACTATAATGTTCAACACATGAAGGAACCTTTTGATACAGTAAACGTACCCTGCATTTTAAATTACTTGAAAGAAGTAAACATCTATCCTAAAATCTAACTTTAGAGCAATCACTTTGAGTATTTTGAGTATTTTTAGAATATATGTACAGTCGTTCATCCTAAGTACCTTTACTCGTACTCATAGACACACCATTTACATTACCCGTTGATCGGGAAACTTCATATATTACCCTCACCACCTCATCGTTTACACTTTAATTGTTTGACTCTATTATCGCTGGGCGATAATGAACCTTTTAACATTTGTAAATTATTTTTCATACAAACTTTTCTATGGCGCTAAATAGCCTCACAGTGCTGATGCGCCGTTAAATCACAATCAATCAATCAATCAATCTATTAGACTAGATAGTCCACAGACATCTCCATATTGGTATCTCTTCTTAAGTAGAAGGTATGAAGACCAGTCTACTGTCACAACAAGACAATATGTCTGCGACGCGTGATCTCGGTAAGATTGAGATAAATATTACAGCTTATCTTAAGCTGTCTCCATTTTGGTATCTAAATATTATCGAAAATGCATTGTGGTAAAGCTTATTATTTGGTAGTTAGCAAATGGAACACGGTGATAAACATTATCGTCAATAATAACCTTGACCACAACTCACCTTTGCCGCGAATTTTACTATCAAACATTGCTAAATACGTTGAAATCTACCAACTGATGGGGCAATTTTTAATGCTGAATCTGAAGCTTAGGGCGTAATAACAATGATTGCATTCACGGGGGCTCATATCGTTGCTTAAAATGTACCTGTAAATAATATATATATATATATATATATATATATATATATATATATATATATATAATACAAAGGACTATACTTCTTCCATTTCTCCTGCTACCTATTTAAGAATCGACACTGATATTTCAAGCTACACGTCGCATAGCGTAATAAATTTAGCTCAGAGATTCGACTTTTTAGATTCGCATAAAATGCGAGTTACTACCCGTTTTTCAACGTTATGGCCATGATCGCGCCCACTTAATGTGCAAGTGCAACATGCTGAATGGAATACTGCCCACTTATTGGTCAACCGAAATGACGTTCTGTGCCAGCTGATAACCTCATTTTTGGTCGGCGAATAAGAGGGCAATATTCCATTCAGTTCGTTAAGGAATTCATTTGTTTTCAGACCATGCCTGGATGTAAATTTCAAGACCAGTGGCTCTCTGATGATGCATTCAAGTCGTGGATTATAAAGGATAAAAGTAACTAACATGCAGCATTTTGCCAACTGTGTAACAAATCCATTGATTTAACATCAATGGGGAAGACAATTGTCACTTCTCACTCGAAAGGCAAGAAACATAAGGGTGAGGGCAAACAGGTTACGTTCAGAAGGAAACGTAGAAGTCTCCATGCGTCCACCTCCAATTCACTCCACTGCGCCAGCCACAATGTCTGCTGCCGTGACAGCAGGCATACCTTCAGATACTACAATGTCGGCATCACAGTCTACATCTTTCTAGTGATGAGACTGGGCAGAGATACAGATGTTCACGCATGAGGATCAGGTCACCAGAGACGGAGACGATTTAAGATAATTCTGGGAAGAGTTTGAAGCAATCCCTGTACTCGAGGCATCATAGATGCTTGCAGCGCAAGGTATATAACTCTGGACACCATGGAAATGAATGAATAAATTCGGCAGAACAATTTAAACCATTTGATGGGGATGATGAACTGGGTGTCCAATAATGGGCGATACCATTACCAATCGGAGAACAACACATGTCGGACCATTCTTCACACTCGCCTAGACGAGTGGACCCGAGAACGCTTAACGGCCCAGCAGATGACTACCATCATAAGAAATCGACCAGCTACGACATGACATTAGGAAGAAAAATGCGACCGCGACGACTTTAGCAGTTGCGGCATCTGTAGCAGTGACTGTCGCCATCCCTTGGAGCATAATGAAGATGACTGGACATGCTTTGACCGCACTGGTAACAAAGATCACCAATAACCACCCATGAGGACCAAAGTAGTAGAGGGGGAGTATTGAGGTACGGGGGACTCTCTGGGTACCAACGGGAATTTAACATGGCGGGGGACACTTGGGGTACCAACGGGAATTTAACATAGCGGGGGACTATCGGGGTACCAACGGGAATTTAACATTGGGGACTATCGGGGTACCAACGGTAATTTAACATGGCGGGGACACTTGGGGTACCAACGGAAAAAGAAAAAAAAAATGGAACATGGCAATCATGGAAAAAATTAATCTTTTCTTGAAAAATGGGTGGCCCTGAAAAGGGCCATTGGTTTTTGTTGGTGAAGTTAACAAGAGAGAAGAAGACATCTCTTGGAAAGTCTTCTTCTTCTAAGACTTCTACGGACTTCTGGTCCGTAGAGGAGTACCCTCTTTAAACATCCTTGTCTTTCCACATAGATACGGCGTTTCCATATGGCGGTCTCTGTGATTTTAGTAATAGCCCATGAGGCTTTTACATACATGGGGAATGCTGGGTCGAACAGCATTCCCGAGATGATAGTCGATGACTCAACGTTTGTCCACATCTTGTTTTGTTTCTTCGGGAGTGGTTTTGGAGAAAAAAACCGGTGAAGCTCTACGAGACAAGCGGTCGTATATATACCCTACGAGCGGATTGAAATGAATCGAAATGAACTACCAATACAAGCGCGCGTTACAAGCGGGTCGGTTTTTCTTCCAATAGGAAGAGAGCGGGGGTGTGACGTCATCTGGAGTATAAAGGCATCACAGCGTTCGTAGGGTTTTTACTTTTTGGACAGCCTAAATGGAGACTACCAAGACCACTATGTATTGGAGTGAGCCTACAACGACCAATGCTGCTTTGTTAAACTTCCAGCCGGAAGAGTTTAATTTAGATTTCGGGGATTTTTGTCTGAAGAATTTGTACCTGAAACGACTACGAGTCTTGCTGCTACTCTACCACAAGCCTCTTTTCTGCCGGTCATGGAGGAATTTAAAAAGAGACAGCAAAAAGAAATGGAAAAATTTGTTCAGCGACAGAAAGAAGCGGAAGAAGTGTTTCTTCAACAAGAAGAGGAAAGGAGAAAGCGAGAAGAAGAACTAAGACAGTTAGAAGAGTAGAAGGGTAAAGAACCGAAGAAAGAGAGCGATGAAGATAAAACGGTGTCTACTAGAAGACATTTTATCTGAGTTAAAACATCTAAGAAAGCTGTGTGAATATTCTTTAACTCAACCAAAGAGAAAAAGGCCATCACGGGCTAAACCCGTCACGACGACTACTACTAGTGAGATGCTACCACCACTACCATCACCATTCACTACTACAACTACTACCACCAAAACATCAGCAGGAGGAGGAGGAATGGGACTGGATCGTGGAAAAGGATTGCGACAATTGAAGCTCGTCATGTCGAGCCCATAAGTTTGTTTTAACAAAAAACAAACACCCCAACGGTTCTTTTCAGGGCCAGCCATTTATCTAGAAAAGAAATCAATTTACGAAATCAAGTAAAACTTTAAATCCCATTCCTTGGTTTTTGTGTAAGAGTGCGTGCGTGCATCCCTATTCTAAATAACAAAAAAAAAAAAAAACAACACAAAGACACTTACTTTTTTCCATTCTCGTCAATTCTCTTTTTTTTTATACAAAATAATTCAACAGGAACATAACACCACACTCCAAAAAAAAGTTCATTGTTCACTGTCTGTCTCTCTTGTTCTTCTTGAATTTCTTCACAGGGATCAAGATCTTCACAGGGATCAAGGGTTCTTTTTCTTCTTCTTCATTCTCACTGTTTTCCAGTCGTCTAGCTTTCTTGCTTTTCTTGACGATAGGTTCTTCTTCTTCTTCTTCTTCTTCTGGGAGTGAAGATCCCTCGGCTTCCTCCCTCTCTGGTAGATTTTCTTCTTCTTTCTGAGGACACTCCGAAGACCAATGTCCTGGTCCTTTACAATGATAACAGATATCTTTTGTTTTGTCTCTCTCTTCTTTTCTTTGTTGACGTTGTGGACATTCTGGAGCCCAATGTCCTTTCTCTTGGCGGATATAGCAAGTATCTTGACTTTTATCTCTCTTTTCTTTTCTTTGTTGACGTTGTGGACATTCTGGAGCCCAATGTCCTTTCTCTTGGCAGATATAGCAAGTATCTTGACTTTTATCTCTCTTTTCTTTTCTTTGTTGATGACATTGTGGACAATAGGAAGCCCAATGTCCTTCCTTTTGGCAGAGGTAACAAGTATCTTGATTGTTATCTCCAGCGTAGTTGTATCAATATATCCTGTCGTTAATTCCCCGATAGTAATCGTCAGGGTTATTAACTGGAATAGGGTTTCTTGACTTTTTCATCTTCACAGTTTGAAAGTGGAATCACAAATACTGATTTTGAAGGTAAGAAGGTCTCTCTATATATAGGTTCCCTGGGTGAAACTGAATCAGTTTCAAAGTAAAACTTCAAGATGAAAAGATCACGCCCAATCTTTGAGAAAACAGAAGAAGAAACAAAGAGGCCACGACGAAGACTGTCCGTGCCGCCTGAAACACCGCTGGCTGAACTGCTAGCTCAAGTCCATGCTAGCGATTTCGAAGAAGAGATGAGTGAGCCTGAAACCCCAAAAACCCAACCCAAAGAATCCACCAGAACCCCTGACCAAAAAAGACGTACTACCGTGCCTCCCGAAAATTACTATCGCATTCGAAAGACGCAAAAAATAACCTCTCGAAAATTTAAAACCACAGCCTACACTCGCACGGTTCACTTCAAAGACTTCAAGTCCGAAGTACCTCCCGAGAAAGCGGCGGGGTTCATTAGCAATTTGTGGGGTTCTGTGTTACAGAACTTGAAACGATAATGTGGAGCCAAAGAGGACGATCGATTGAGACTGTCTATTCATCACGACAGTTTGAAGTCACCTGTTTGGATCGAGTTCAGCACCCCGGCAGAATTAACACCAGACAAAGTCATGTCCAAAATAGAACACGTTCAACAATCCAACGACAAGTTTACCATCACCGATGGAAAGGCTACACTTTACATGACTCGCGTTGCTCATCCTCGAGGGAGTGGATGAAGTAGGAAAGCGTTACTGGTGGACGATCTTCGCAGTACCAAACAGAGTGTCGTCCAAATTGACAATACTCAAGACCAGATGTGTTTGGCTCGAGCCATCGTAGTGGGGCGAACGTATGCCAACAAGAACGAGATCGAAGAATGGAAAAGAGCCTGGAATAACATTCGACGATCTAACAAATCCAAACAACGGAAAGAAGCAGAACTCCTGTTACGACAAGCAGACATCCCCAAAGACACCGTATGTGGTATTTCTCAAATGCAACAACTTCAAGACGTCTTGGCTCCTGGCTACACTTTGAAAGTACACCCTCAAGAAGTGCGCGGAGATATGCTGTTTCGAGGCCCCGATTTCCCCGAAGGAAAATACATTCACGTGTATTACCACCAAGAACATTTCGATGCCATCACCAGTATCACAGGATTTCTAGGATACGGATACTACTGCGAGAAATGCAACCAAGGGTTTAACAGTCGGGAGCGACACCTTCATTGCGGAGCAAGATGTCGGGGCTGTTTAGCGGACAAACCATGCCTTCGTGAACAACACCACGTCCATTGTGAGACGTGTCGACGCACTTTTGTCAGTCCCTCTTGTTACCAACAGCATTGCAAGACACATGGGCACGAACAAAAATGTGCTTGCGACTCACTGAAATTGTGCTCCACGTGTGGACAGCAGATTTGCACCAACGACCCCAAGAGACACGTTTGTGCTGGAAAGAAAAGATGTCCTATTTGTTACCAGATGGTTAACTTTGATCATCAATGTTTTATTCAAAAGTACGACAAGACAGAGAAGAAAGAATTAAAGAAGAACAAGAACAAAGTGGATTTCATCTTTTTTGATTTTGAATGCATGCAAGAAACAGGGATTCACATTCCCAATTTTTGCGTGGCTCATCGGACTTGTGAGAACTGCATTCAAGAAACGATCCATTTTCACTGTCCTCATTGTAGTCGGATTCCTGGAGGACGTGAAAAAATCTTTCGGGGTCCTAACACTTTGTCCGAGTTTGCTGAATGGATTTTAGACCCCACCGACGACACTTGGAGCGAAGAGGACATTCAACGTTACGGTGACTGTCATTGCTATGCGACCGTCATAGCTCACAATTTCTTGGGATACGATGGACAGTTTTTGTTAAAGGTACCGAACGCCCTGAAGTCACCATGAACTGAAACAAGCTCATCTATATGAAAGTGGGTCAAGTCAAATTCAAAGATTCCATGAGTTATTTGGCCATGCCTTCGAGTCGAATGCCTAAAACATTTGGCATGACAGAAATGGCCAAAGGCTATTTTCCTCACTTCTTCAACACGGAAGCTAATCAACATGCCGTCTTACCTCATTTGCCTGACCTCCATTATTACGACCGCGACGGAATGCGCCCCGAACAGCGAGAAGCCTTTCACGCTTGGTACCGCGCTCACCAGTCCGATCCATTTGACTTTCAAGAGGAATTGCCCAAGTACTGTCGATCCGATGTGGACATTTTACGGCGTTGCTGTGGAAAGTTTCGACAGTTATTTCTAGATCACGGAGACGTCGATCCTTTGAAAGATGCGTGCACCCTACCCAAAGCCTGTTCCTTAGAGTACACCCAAAATTTCATACCCGAGAACGAACTAGCCATCATCGACTCCAACACGTCTCTCTTTGCCAGTCGTCAATATTCGGCCAAAGCTTTGCGTTGGCTCCATTACTTGTGCCAAAAAGAAGACAAATGGATACAACATGCCAGAAACGGAGGAGGAGAAAAGAAGATTGGATCTTATTCCGTGGATGGTTGGGATTTAGAAAACCTGCACACGGTGTACGAGTTTCAGTGTTGCTTGTTTCACGGATGCCCTACCTGTTTTCCTGACCGAGACCTGAAAAATCCTTTCACGGGAGTCAGCATGGAAGCCTTGTACGAACAGACTTACCAACGACGACTCCACTTAGAAAGTCAAGGATACCAAGTGGTAGAAATGTGTGAGCACGAGTACGATCGACGATTGAAAACCGATCCTGAATTTAAGAGCATCACCGAAAGTTACGACGTGACCGACATCGAACCTTTGGATCCGCGCCACAGTTTATTTGGAGGACGAACCAATGCCACTCGCTTGCTGTACGACGTAGACGAATCCAAAGGAGAAGAAATCAAATACAACGACGTGTGTTGTTTGTATCCTTGGGTGTGTAAATATGCTCGTTTTCCAACCGGACACCCAGAAATCTTGACAGAACACGTCGACGTGGAACACATTCGTCAATACGAAGGATTGATCAAATGTAAAGTATTACCCCCGACAAACTTGTACCATCCCATCATGCCTCACCATTGCCAAGGAAAACTGATGTTTCTTTTATGCTGTACGTGTGCCGAAACATGCAACCAAGATCATCCCTGTCACCACACGAAGGAAGAACGCGCTTTGACAGGAACGTGGGTCAGTGCCTAATTGTTTCGGGCTCTGGATCGTGGATACCGTTTGTTGAAAGTGTATGAAATCTGGCACTTTCCAACCACCGCACAATACCAAAAGGACGACGCCACGAATCATCCAGGCATTTTCTCGGGGTACGTCAACCAATTTTTAAAACTGAAACAAGAAGCCAGCGGCTATCCGTCGTGGTGTCAGACTCCCGAAGACCGAGTTCGATTCAAAGAAGAGTATCGTGAAGTCGAAGGCATCACTTTGGAAGACGTGGAAAAGAACGAAGGAAAAAGATCGTTTGGCAAAGTCATGCTCAATTGTTGTGGGGAAAAATGGCCCAACGACCCATCTTAACCAAGACGGAATACGTGACTGATCCTTATTGCTACTTTCAACTGGTGGACGACAAAAGTGTACTAGTCAGACACGTCGAAATCGTCCGTGATGATTTGATCTTAGTCAATTTCGAAGAAGAACCCAAGTTTGTCAAACCTGACAAGTTTAGCGACGTAGTCATTGCCGCCTACGTGACAGCCCATGCTCGTTTGAAATTGTACGACGAAGCTTTAGAAGTCTTGGGAGATCGTGTCCTGTACTTTGACACCGACAGTTGTATCTACATCCATCGACCCGGTTGCCCACACCCTACCATCCAAGGAGATCGTTTAGGAGCCTGGACATACGAGCACCCTCAAGACACCATCCTGAGTTTTGCCAGCGGTGGCCCTAAAAATTACGACTACCGATACCGAGACCCGCAAGGACAACTTCACACCCAATGTAAAGTCAAAGGATTAACCCTAAACTATCGAACCAGTCAAGTGGTCGATTTTGAGGTTTTGAAAAATGCTTTGCTGTCTGGACAAGTGGAAGACTTTCGAGTGCAAACGTTAGAGCCTCACAAGATCGTACGGTTACCTAATCACCAAATTGTCAGTCGCCCTTTACAAAAAGTGTACCAAATCGTGTACCAGAAACGAGTGAGACTTCCAGACCACACCACTTTGCCTTACGGACACGCCGATCTGCAGTATAAAAAGGGACCACTTCCAAACGTAACCATTCATTGCAAATACCGACGTCAACCTAGAAAGATGAATAAGAATACTCATGCCACCCAGCCACCAAGGGAGAAATCTAGTGTGAACTCCAAGTGCCATCACGACTTGGAGTGCGATGCAGTGCCATGCGAGGAGACGGATTCCGTACGCTTTGGGATCAGCGATTTACACGATCAAACGGATGCCGTACGCTTTGACATCACCGATGCAGCACGACCTCACCGTCCCTCTAACGATGCAGGACGACCTTTACTCTTTATTAAACGTACACATGAATGTCATACCTACAGGAGTAAAGAACTGACGATACCTGTGGCTTTGCCTGGTTATTCCAAGTTTGAAAGGCGACTCCAGACGTTTCAAGACAAGTGGCCTAAATATCTACTACAAGCAACTACTGCCAAAGCTTTAGCCAGATCTGGATTTATCTACTTGGGAGAAGGAGATAAAGTTCAGTGTTTCAGTTGCGGTGTGAGACTTCACCAATGGGAGCCTACCGACTCAGCTTACATTGAACATGCCAGATGGTCTCCGCACTGTCAGTTCTTACCTTTAGTGGCCTTAGAAGAGTACGGGTACGATGAGCCAGATGACAAGAAGAAGTAACATGTCGGATGATACTTTACAATGGTACATACGTGGTTTTGCCTTGGGAGTTGCGAGTACACATTTACCAAGAAAGGATACAGATACAAGTGAAACGTAAAGAACAGTTACATCCTTTACGACCCAAACAATTTAATCATTGGTATCTGAATGGTATAAGAAGTTTAATTGCTTTGAAAATATTCAAATGGTCAGACATTGATCAAATAAGAAATGGGGATCTTAAGAGATTGGATGGCACCAGCTACAATGTGGGAGTGATACACAAAATTCCATGGAACGAAGTGGAGGAAACAACCAACTTACAGGAATACCAAAAACGTTTACAAGAAGTGTCACTTCAAGACGAAATGCCTTTACGTCGTCTGACGTGTAGTAGGGTCCTCACTGAACATTTTGGAAAACCTTTACCCACCAATGCCATTTGGCAAGTGTATGACTATTTTGTCACCAAGAAGACTAGCTTAGAAGAGCGCATTTGTGATTTGCCTTTGAAGTTGCGAGTGCGCATTTACGGAGAGTTTGTCCAGATCCAAGTGAAACGCAAACTCAAATTCATTCCTCGATTTTTAAACTACTGCGACTTCCACCGTATCAGAAGTCTGATTCTGAAGAGAAACTATCACAGCTATCGTGAAGAAAACAAAAGAGAGTTAGTTACTTCTTTCCAAGTCGGATACTTTACAAGAACACATTCGTGGTTTGCCTTTGGAGCTGCGAGAACGCATTTACCAAGAGTTGGTCCCGATACAAGTGAAACGCAAACTCAAAGTCATTCCTCGATCTGTAAACTATTTAACATGTTGATTGTTGGACCCAGTGGTTCAGGCAAAACCGAATTTGTCAAACGTTTGATCGAACACAAATCTCATCTGTTTGATCGTCCACCTCAACGCATCGTGTGGTGTTACAAAGAGTGGCAACCGTCTTACACCTTACTTCGTGAAAGTCAAGGAGAAGCCATTTCGTTTGTGGAAGGCATTCCTCGCGAAGACGATGGGATCGTGTCTGACGTGAGTCAAACACATCTGGTCATCTTCGACGACATGTTAGGAGAAGACGAAGAAGAAATTAAACTTTGGTTTACACGAAAAGGACACCATCGAAATGCCAGCATCATTTACATTAATCAAAATTTATTTCAACAAAGTAAAGCCCATCGGACCATCAGTCTTAACGCTCATTACGTGGTCTTGTTTAAAAGCCCCAGAGACAAATCTCAAGTGCAAGTGTTAGCCAAACAGTTAGGCACTCCTTGGTTGAATTATGCGTACGACGATGCCACTCGAACACCTCATGCGTATTTACTCGTCGACTTGAAACCGACCACTCCCAAGTATTTGAGATTTCGTGCCCAATTGTTTCACCATTGGTGCCAAGAAGGAGGCCCTGTCATTTACACGTCCCCTTCAACCACTCTCTAAAAAAAAACTATAAAAACATCTACCGCGTCATTTCTGTCTCACAGTCTTCGAGATGACTTCCTTTCAAGATCATCCTTCGGCCAAATTGATTCGTGCCTTGTATGGCATCAGTCGCGAACAAAATGCACAAGTCCGTGCTCATTTGTTAGAAACTAGTCTTAAAGAAGTGTTACGATGGTTTACTTTGACGGCACGTCAATTACTGCAAGGCATCATTCACATCCCTCATCAAACTCGACGTTTTTTTAAAAACATAAAGGGGTGTTGTCACAACTAGCCGATCCTAGAATCGATCCACGGACTAAAAAACAAATAATTTTAACCCCTGGAGGGAGCGGTTCTTTAGGAGGGGTTATGATTCGTTCCCTTTTGAAATGGGATCCTAATGCCCAAGCCAAAAAACCCCAAAAACCAAAAAAGAAGAAAAGTCCAAAAAAGAAAACCACAAAAAAGAAAAGCCCTAAAACGAAAGCCCCCAAGAAAAAGAAAAGTTCTGCCAAGAAGAAAAAAACACCCACCACCACCACCACTGGCACCCGCAAGAGAGGTACTGCTGCCAGGACGCAAACGTACACCCGCAAGACACCACCACAACAGCCAGCAGTGAGGAGGTCTCCTCTTGCGTCCACTTCTTCATCTTCTTCACCTCCCTTCATGATGATGCCTGCCAAACCAGACTTAAGACAAGTGTTTCCTAATTTGATGCAAAAATTGAAACCCATTTCAAAAGTCTCCACTTCGGCTGATCTGGCCATGGCAGCGGCCGCTAACAAAGTACCGTCCCCTAAAACCAAAGTCCAAGAGAGAACCGGCGTGTTACAAAGTTTAGTGGATTTATCCAAAGAAAAATTGAGACGATTTAGTCCATTGAAAACACCTCAACGTCGAGTGAGGCCTGTCATGAAGATGGTACGTCGTGCAGACAATCAGTGGAGACAAGTTCCAGTATAAAATAGAAGGGTGACCTGCCAGAGACTTCAGACTTACTCCTAACCTCTAAGATGGCTCCCAAACGTGCACACCACCACCAAAAAAAGAAAACCAAAAAAGGACTTCCACCTCGTATGGCGAAACATTGGGACGTCTTGTCTGTCCTGACCAAATCCAATCCTCCGATGCGAAAACAACTCATTCAAACAGCCCCAAAAGAAATCATCGATACCGTGTGTGAATGTTGTTTGAACGTCTTGAAAGGAACGGTACCTTTGTCCAAGATACAGAAACAAAAATTAGGCAAACATCGGAACGTTCTTCGCCAAATGGTGAAAAAGAAAATACCTCTCCAGCAAAAGAAAAAAATGTTGGTGCAACGAGGAGGATTTCTACCCATGCTGATAGGACCGTTGTTAAAAATAGCGGCTCCTTTGTTAGGAACGATTGCTGGACCGCTTTTAGGAGGTGTCATGCGATAAAAAAGAAGATAAAAGGACACCCTTCTCTGGAAAGACCACACATTTTTGTACCTTTGGATGAAATGGAAGGACGAAAACTGACTTTAGTATCTTGCAAACGATGGTTGGAATTCCATCGTTGGAACGAACAACGGATACCTCATTTACCACCCAATCCTAATATCAACGAGATGTCACAGTTACAACAAGAATTACAAACGCTGATGGAACGAAGCGATTTGTCAGAAACATAAAAATCGCAACGGTACGGTCAACTCTTACAACGTCTGCAACTCTTTCACCAAAAAGCTGTAGACGAAACAGCTCCACCCACTCTGAGGGATTTCAAAACCCTGATGAAAAGCGAACCTAAAGTTACCACAACCACTAAAACAGACACCGCCACGGGGATGACAGTGAAAGAAGAAGAAGAAGAAGAGTTACAAACTCCACCTCTTAAAAAAATACGAAAGTTAGCCACACCGGGTTGGATAAAAAAGATGATGTCTACCCCATTGCCATCAAAAGAGAAAAAGAAAGAAGTGAAGACAGAAGTCAAAACAGAACCGATGAGCCCTGTTCAAACATCCTCCTTTACACCAGTGGTTCATCGGACACGTAAAGCATTGCAATCCAAAAAGATACCCCACGAAGAAAAGAGCATTGGTACTTGGTTGACTTATTGAGGAATCAAACCATGGAGAAACTTTTAGCCAGCCTTTATTACAATCCTGGCCATGCTGCTGGTTATGGAGGAGTTCAAAAATTATATCGAGCTGCCAAAAGTAAATTGAAAAGTGTACGTTTGCCCGAAGTACGACGATGGTTACAAGAACAATCGACGTACACGTTACACAAGCCCATTCGACAAAAATTTTCTAGAAGTCCAACCCAAGTGGAAGGCATCGATCATCAATGGCAAACCGATTTAGCCAACGTCTCTCATTTGGCAGCCTACAATCGTGGTCACAAATATTTGTTTTGTGTCATCGACGTGTTTTCCAAATTTGCTTGGGTCGTGCCTCGGACTTCTAAAAGCAGTACTGAATTGGTACGTGCCTTAAAATTGGTCTTGAAACAAAGTGGTCGTCACCCTTTACGATGGCAAACTGACAAAGGCACCGAATTTCTAAACCAAGCTTTTCAAAAAGAACTGAAACAAAGACACATTCATTTTGTTACCACCGAAAATCCTGAAACAAAAGCCAGTATCGTGGAACGTTTTCAAAGAACTTTGAAAAAACGCATGTGGAAATATTTTACACATCAACACACTCTCAAGTACATCGACGTGTTACCCCGTTTGGTCAAAGCGTACAATCAATCGTACCATCGAAGCATCGGATGTGCCCCCCGAAGAGGTTAGCCCTGAAAACGAAGTGACCGTGTTTGATCGATTGTTTGGTACACCCCAGAGGAGCAGACCACCCCAGAAAAAAACCTTGCTGGAGTTGAAGACGGGAGGTTGGGTTCACATCGGAAAAACCAAACGCACTTTTGACAAAGGTTATTTACCCAACTGTGTCACTACACCCGTGCGTGGACGCCATCCTCCCGTCTATAAATTGGAAGACATGCACGGTGAAGTGCTCAAAGGAACATTTTACTTGCCTGAGTTACAACGAGTGACCAAAAAAGAAGCCTTGTACGACATCGAAAGCATTCTCGAACAAAGAACACGCAAAGTGGGCAAACGTCGAGTAGAAGAAGTCAAAGTACGTTGGAAAAGATATCCTCCTAGTTTTGATTCTTGGATTGCCGCTTCCCAAGTCGTCGACTATAAAAAGAAGAAGTAGTAACCTAACATACCATTCAACACAACCACGACTCCTTCGCAGAGTTCTTCTCTTCAAGAATTACAAAAACAACCGCTCTGGGTGTGGTGCGGAGAACGTGTGCCTAAAAATCAAATCGTCTTTTTCTGCCAAATCTTTGTTGTGTATTGTGTCATCGGAGCAGCTATTGCCAATTTGAGTTTGCAACAAGGGGACAAACAATTGTTGACCATTTTACTCAGCAGTTGCATCGGTTATCTTCTACCCAGTCCCTCTTTGAAATTTACGACGACGGACAACAGTCACCACAGCAACAGCAGCCAACACCACGGTAGTACGACCAACGCCAGTCCACCACCTTCTTCCAGTCACCATAATACCACTCCTCTTTTGGAACCCTTTGAACATCATTTGAACTCGAGTGATTCCTCGGACGCCAAAACAACTTTGGACCTACTATTAATGACCAATTTTATTTAACCTTACCCAGTGACAGTTACATGGATGTGTTTCCCAAGAACAAATTATGTCGTTTCACGGCCAAATTACCTCAGGCCATCCAATTGGATCACGGTGCTCATTGGGAAGTGGCTTTGGTAGAAATCATTCATCCTACACAAATCCAAAACATCTACGCACATCAAACCGAATTCGACGTGGAAATCTTGGACAAGCAAGTGCAAACATTCTTGGACAAAAAAGAACTTGATTTGATTTTTCCAAAAAAACCACGACCTGCTGGTTCCGCTGGTTCTGTTAAGTACCATTATGAAATGAAAATTGCTGTGGGGTATTATTTTGGGGCTCAACATTTGGTGGACACGATTGCGAGCGTCTTCGAAGCCCAATTTGGCCAATAAATGGGTACAGATCAGTTACCATGATGTGGCACGCCGTCTCTTGATACAATTTTTTTCGAATTGGAAGGAGAAGGAAACAACCAACGACGACAAAATCTTAGCCTTCACTTTTTCTGCTGGGTTGTTTGCTCTTTTGGGCGGAATTAAAGGTCCCAAGCAAATAATTGCAAGCAACAAAGATTTCGGAGCATTTTTTCGCCACCCTATCGAATTGAACGAAGGATTGAATTTATTGTTTGTGTACTCCGATGTGGTAGAATACAACGTGGTGGAAGACACATCTGCTCCGTTACTGACAATCATTCCTTTCAAACTGGATTCTGCTGCTGGTGCGTACGAAGAAGGTGGTGGAAACGCGTATCACGTTCACCGTAAATTTGTACCAGTCAGTAAATCGTATTTTGACAGTGTGAACATTAGTATAAAAGGAGATTTGGGACAAAGTGTGCCATTTATTGACGAAGGAAAAGTCACAGTGAAACTACATTTTCGAAAAAAGTATCCAGTGTATCGAGGAGTGGCTCGACAACGAGGACACGGTTTAGGAGATATGTTAAAATCGGCTTTTCGGACGGTAGCCCCTATTTTGAAACCCATGGTGACTCGAGGATTCCAAGGCCTTAAAAGATGCCGCTTTGACGCAAGGAAAAGAATTTTTGCAAAATGTCCTCATCGACAAACAAAATCCCAAAGAAGCCTTTATGAGAGCAGGCAAAAATGTGTTGATGCACACTGGCAAAGATCTTTTAGGTCTCCGAGAGAGTCCTATAAATTAACTTCACGCTTCAGGCCCTGGCATTACTTCTTCCTCCACTTCACAGCAAGGACAAGGTAGAAAGAGACGACGTCGAAATCCCTTCAGAGTTCATAAAAAAACACACGGGAGTGTTCCAAAAAAGAATAAGAAAAGAAGAACCGTCAGAGAATTAGACGTGTTTGATTACTAAAAGCCATTGAAAAATGATGCACCGAGATTCTTGTGAATGTACCAAGTCAGAACTGGATATGTTTACCATGCCTCCCACCATGATGACGATGCAAGAATCCCAATGGGTGGAATTTTATCCTGTATCGTCTTTGACGGAATCAGCTTCTATCGAATTTGAAATCAAAGGACAAACCGAAGATTACATCGATCTGAATAACAGTTACTTGTATCTGAAACTCAAAGTGCAAACAACGGCGAATCCTCCTGTCAATCCTGCGGCCGATGCCCGAGTGGCCCCCGTCAATAATTTCATGCATTCCTTGTTCAGCGGAGTAGATTTGTACTTGAATAACAAACTGGTCAGCAGCAGTTTGGATACTTACCCTTACCGTGCTTACTTGGAAAATCTTTTGACGTACGGAAAAGAAGCCAAGAACACTCATCTGGATGCTTGCGTGGTCTGGAAACCTGACACCGCGGGAACAACGGGAGAGGTTCCCAATAAAATCGATACCTTCGACGACACAGCGCTGACAGAACCGACGAAGGTTGCTGTTGGTGATAATGCTAAAGATATAATTCCAGCAAACCCGCACAATGTGGGATTTAACGACCGTCGAGAGAAAATCTTACAAGGGCGCAGTTTAGAACTGAAGGATCGTTTGCATTTGGACATGTGGTTGCAAGACAAGTATTTGTTGAACGGAGTAGATGTACGCCTGAGACTGAATCGCAGTAGTGCCGCTTTCCATTTGATGGCTCATGGTGACGACAACCCGTACAAAACAGTCATCCAAGAAGCCAGACTTTACGTGCGCCGTGTAGAAGTCTTACCTAAAGTAGCCAACGACATCAGTCAAACCTTGAGCAGAACCACTGCCAAGTGTCCTGTGCGACGAGTGGAAGTGAAAACATTTACCATTAGCGCTAACACCCAATCCATAGTCGAAGATCACGTCTTCCAAGGACAGCTCCCCAAACGTTTGCTGATTGGTATGGTCAAAAATTCAGCCTTCAATGGATCCCACAAGGAAAATCCGTTCAACTTCAAACACTACAAAGTCTCCAAGATAGAAGTCAGTCGAGATGGCAAAGCATTGTGTACCAGACCTTTCGAACCTAAGTTTGGTGACGACCAGAAAAATTACTTGCGATCTTACTTGAGTCTGTTTGAAGCCACAGGACAGTTAGGCACCAACACCAGCCACGGCATTTCGTACGACGATTATGCAGGAGGGTATGCCTTGTGGGGTTTTGATTTCACTCCTGACCAAGGCAGCGACGAAGGACATTTCCACCCTATAAAATCAGGCCCACTTCGTGTGGAACTTCAGTTTGCAAATCCTCTACCCTAGACAGTGAACGTCGTCTTGTATGCAGAATTTGATAATACTCTAGAGATCAACAGTTTAAGAGAAGTGATTCTAGACTATTAGAAAAAATAAAAAAGATGCAACACGCAGAAGAAGAACCTATGGAGATAGATAATGATGAGGGATTTTGTGAAGTACAACAGTCACAAATCACTGATGATGACGGGTTGATTCATCCAGAACTTCCAAAAGAAGAGAATAATATTTTTCCCAAGTTTGCTGGATTTATTCCATGTATGCCATCAAGATGGCCAGAACACGAACAACATTTAGTCTCTTGTTTTGCTACGGCAATGGGTTCCAAAATTACAGAACTGTCTATGAAAGATTGTCATGGATGTCAAATCAATCATCCCAGTCAGAAACAACACGACAAATGTTTGATGATGAGTGCACAAGAAAAAATGGACGAATATTTGGAGGAGGCCTGGTCTCAGATCTCGGAAGAAAAGGTGTTGAGACAATGGTATTAAGACTTGCAGCATTCTTCTTCACCTCCACTCACACCTCTGGAGATCCGACGCATCGAAGCTCATTTACAAAAGGCTATAGAGACTGTCCGTGATTCATCGACTTACTTGAGAGACCAATTCAAGCATAAAGTCAAGTGTGAATTGATGACTTTTCGTTACCTGTGAAACCAGAAAAAATGGACACCAGGGAACTTCATAACATGTTGGCTCGCAGTTCCTACACTTCTTCTTGGAATCCTGTGGTGTGTGCTAAAGATGAACTACCTCATCGCAAACCTAAAGACGTTCATGCCTATGTCATCAATACCGACGACAGTCATCGATCAGGAACCCATTGGGTAGCTGTGTACTTTCCCAACGATCACAGTGGTGGTGTGGAATATTTTGATTCTTATGGATTACCTCCTTTGGAAGACGACATCATCGACTTTATGAGAAGAAATGTCATCTCTACTCGATTCAATAATGTTCGATTACAAGGATCGGATTCTATGGTGTGTAGACAATACTGTGTACATTTTCTTCATCAACGCAGTCTCGGATATTCCTTAGAACATTTAGTGACTTGTTTTGATAGAGACTATGCTCGAAATGATGCTAAAGTAGAACGATGGTTTTGTGAACGTTATGGTTATCTCGTCTTTAGCTCAGAAACCTAGTGTGCATCACAATGATGTAGATGTAGAAAAGTGGAAGTTCAGTTTAGCTTCCCAACGTTGTCAACCCTGTAAATACGTTCCTGTTTAATATCTTGTTGATTGTTTGCATTTTTATGTTTAAAGAAGCTTCTTGTTGTTCATTAAAAAATGTTGATTTTTTGAGAAAAAAATCGTGTTGTGTGGTTTTTTTATTGAATTTGAAAAACAAAATGTATATGCTCTATCTACCTCTTTCTATCGATCTGAAGTCACCACCTCTATCCATTTTCTCACTCTCGATCTGAACCCCATGTTTTCCATCGCGTCCGCGCTTCAAGCATATAAAGCGGTGCGTTGGCTAGTGTAGTCACTCTCGTTGACTCGTCAAGATCTCAACAACACTTCAAGAAGATGGCAGCAGCCAAGATAAGCAAACTGAACGACGCTATGGTGAATATGCAGAGGGTGAAGCATCATTTGATGGAGACCAACCCTGAGAGAAAGACAATGATCTTCCTACAAATGGCTCATGATCTGGTGGAAGAAGTCCTAAGGGAAGAAATCATCAGGGACAGAACGGAATGGGAGGAGAGACAAAGACTACAGCAGCAGCAAAGACAACAACAGCAGCTCCAACTCTTGCAGTCGATGAAAGTACCAGACGGAGACGTCAGCTGTAAGATAGATTGTGATAAGTTTGCTTTCTCTTTTACCAGAAAGAGAGCTTGTCCATCAGCAGCCACGAGACCCATGACTAAACGTGGCCGCCCTGCTGCTGCGGCTGCCGCTACTGCTACTTCGGCTGCGAGAAGTTAAAACAAACATAACTTCTTAATGTTTTCCTTCACGTCCGCGCTTCTAGCATATAAAGTGACGCATTCCCCCGATCGAACTACCCTGTTCACTATCAAGATGAATAAAACAGAAATAATCCGTCAGATACGAGTTCATCTAGAGGTGGCGTGGCACCTTCTCCATGAAGTGGAGAAAAGGGAGGAAGAGGAGAAGGAAAACAAGATCCACACACACAATTGGTATTAGGGACAGCCCGACTTAGTTTAACTGGGCAGAATTTGATCATGTATGTACGTTACTGGCGTTTCAGCTTCCGTCACTCTTCGCGCCTTCGCTTGCTTAGTCCGTGCCGCCTTTTCCGCTCCTGACTGACTACTTCAAATAATTCAATCAACATCGTGCGCTATAACGCGCACTCATATACCTGTAAACATTGTGGTTCTAGTCCTATGAACAGGTATATCAACACACCTTACGATTTCGTGCGCTCAATGATCCCTCTCGGAGGTAACCATGCATTGACTGTAGGGTGTGTTAAATGTACTACGTCTCCAATAGCGCGCATTCATTTTAACCGCTTCTTGCGGAATCATGCTGCGCTGGAGGGGTGTACATCTGTGTCAGGTGTGTTACGAACTGCTAACACACCTGACATACCAGAAATGTGTTAAATCACATATTTAATCCCCCTATGCGTGCTTCGCACTCATAGGGGGTAAATAGTCGTACATGCCCGAAGGGCGAATACGACTAAAATCCAAAAATCATCATCATCATCAGTCGCACCATTCACACTTCACTCAACAAGACAAGCCAGCAAGAAATGAATATAGTGGAAAATCTACAGGAAGCCTGGGACTGGATGGTGGAAGTCCAGTATTATTGAGAAAGAATGATGTGGTGGTATCCAGTGAACCTACACTGCGAGATACAAGACTTGGCCCACATAAACATGGCCAAGAGCCTAATTCAAGAGGTAAAGGATTAGGAAGAAAAAAAGATGAAGATGAAGAACTCCTCACCTTGTCGAGTGGGGCTTCTTAAAGAAGCTATGGATCGCTTGAAAGAGTTAGAAGAAGATTTGGAGTGTCCAATCCTCACTCGACAAGCAGCGGCCCTGCTCCAAGCTAAAACCATCATTAAAAAAATTATGGAGCAGGAAGTCCAAAAGATAAAGGCTATGTGGGCTAAGGGAAAAAAAGAAGAGGAATTCAATCGCCTGAACTTGAACTGGATGAAAATCCAGGACAAGTTCAGGTAATTGGGACACCCCTATTGGATGCCACAGAAGAAAAACAACAAGTTCCACCTCCCAGGCTTCCTAACCAAATGTTGGAGGAAGTAAAAAATCTCCAACGGCCCTTTTCAGGGCCACCCATTTTTCAAGAAAAGATTAATTTTTTCCATGATTGCCATGTTCCTTTTTTTTTTCTTTTTCCGTTGGTACCCCAAGTGTCCCCGCCATGTTAAATTACCGTTGGTACCCCGATAGTCCCCCGCTGTTAAATTCCCGTTGGTACCCCAAGTGTCCCCCGCCATGTTAAATTCCCGTTGGTACCCAGAGTCCCCCGTACCTCAATACTGACCACCATTGTAAACTTATTTACCCACATCAAACTTTTGTCTGAAAAATAACTTACTGGCAACCTTTTATATAATTAATTATTGGAAAGATTTATTTCACAAAAATTTTCTCGTGATTTTTATTTATATATTTTTCACTGTTAGTTGCCATGAAAACTGAACATTCTCACATTTGATGTGTACCTATATTTTTTTTAATAGCAGAAAATGGCTTAATAACTTGCACGCCAACTTCGTTTGTTGTCACCAAAATATAGGTTTGTGTACCAATGGTCCTTTATATATTCAGAGATGCTGCCAGGCCGCGGGATCGCGGGTTTCTCGCAACAACGATCGCTAGTCGCGCAACTTTTAAAAATCAATGGGGGAAAAGTCACGCAAGTTACCGGCGGTTCCCGCAATTTTTGGTACCCAATGCGCGCTGTTTTTTTTTTTTAAACACAAAAATTAAAAATAAACGTTTTTCAAATTAAATTTTGGTCGTCCATTTTACCAGTGATCTCAATCAGGCTATACTGAGGTAGATTTAATGTTTGAATACAAGCATCTGTATGATTGAGATCTGCTGCGGTTTTTGCAGAAACGCTCCAGGGGTTCCGATTGAATTGTCCCCTAGAGGGGTATAACAAATTGATCCATTGAGCAGCCATAACTGAAATTTATAGAGCGTAAGAAGCATCGAGTTTCATGAATGTCGAAACGGAAGATAACCGATTTCTTTACGATAAGATCGTCTGCTACGGTCGATACTATAGAGCAAGAGGAAAGCTCTCATGTTATGACGCGAACTGAAGATGTCGCACAAACTAATGACAATGAAATAGCCGGCACCTCGTCCACAGGGCACGTGGAAGAGTAACCGGAGGCTGAGAAAAAGAGAAAAAAGGAACCGAAATTCCAAGATAAGTGGTTGAGTACCTACAACTGGTTAAGGAAAGAACCAAAAGGAGGGATGTCATGTGTTTTGTGTCGAGAATATAAGAAAGATAATCCATTTACTACTGAAAATGGTTGCAAAAATTTTCGAACATCAACTTTTACACGGCATATGGAATCGGCAGATCATGTCCAAGCACTTAGGGAAAGTGTAATGCAGAAAGAATTCCAGTCTGAAGCGGTAAATGCAGTTTCAAAAATGGCGTGCCATGCGAACAGCATATTACATTGCCCACGAGAGCCTGCCAATTTCAAAATATTCTAGTTTGATTTAGTTGCAGAAATTGAATGGATGTGAAGCATTACAGTCCTTAATGTCAGGGGATAATGCACACTTTGAATCTCGCAGCACAGGGGAAGAATTCATTGACACTTTTGCGGATTTAATCACAGCAGATGTTGATAAGAAAATGCAGTCTAGTGAATTTATCAGTGTTATGATAGATGAAAGCACTGACATTTCTGTCAATAAAAAGCTTGTTGTATATGCAAAAGTGGTTAGTGATGATTTAAATGTACTAACCCTTTTTCTTGGAAACTTGCATGTAAATGAGGTACATGTGACAGCAGATGTTCTCTTCACTGAACTGGAGAATTTTTTGAAGAAAAGAGGTGTTTCTTTCAATAAGATTTTAGGGTTTGGTAGCGATGGTGCCTCCATTATGACTGGCAAAAAAAACAGGTGTTGCAACTCGGTTCAAAGAAAAGAATCCCCATCTTGTTTCCGTACACTGTATGGCACATAGGTTAAACCTATGTTCTTCCAAGGCAGCAGAGGAGGTAGCTTTCTTAAATGAAACCTTTCAAAATGTTTTGAAGGAATTATTCAGATATTTTAAGAAGTCATCTTCAAGGACAGCTGAACTAAAACAAATTCAAAATGTATTGGACTCAGATGAATATTCTATGAAAGAAGTACATGAAATTCGTTGGCTGGCATTCTACAGTGCATTATATGCAGTGTACCATTCATGGAAGCCTCTGGTCTGCTACTTTGAAAAACACAAAAAGGACAGCAAAACGTGCATATATATATGAGAATCTCTCACACTATAAGTTTGTTGCCATGCTTTATTTTCTGCTGGACATTATACCATCTTTGGCATCTGTTAGCATGACATTTCAGAAACAGCAACTGGATGTTTCTGCAGTGAAACCTGTTTTGGATGGGTTTTATACTGCTGCCCAGAGAGCTAAGGAAGGGAAAAGCCATTATCAGACTCTGTTTTTAAATGAACTTAAGATGGATGGTGCTGGTAAATGTGCTTCTATAAAGGGTGTTAAGCTTGAAACAAAAGAAGGTGAAACAGAAAAGGACCAGAAGGAAGTAACCAAAGAAATTAATCGGGCCAAGAAAGATTTTTGTGATAAGCTTGTAGATCAGATGAAAAGAAGATTTCCAGCAGAACATACAACAATAGCCACAAGTTTTGCAGCCTTGGGACTAAAAAACCTGTCATTTCTTTCTAAAGAAGAGGTTGCTGATCATGGCCTAACTGAAATGGAGACTCTAATGCAACATTTTGGAGAGGACAAGAAAAGTGGTAACATAACCAGTAAAGCTCTTGTTGATGGTGCTGCAACCTTGGCTGAATACAGCCTTGCAAAAAATTTGATCCTACAACAGAAATATCCCAGGGACAATATGATCGAGTTGTGAAAAATTATGTTCGAATATCATGAAGACCAGTTCCCTAATTTGTTTAAATTGGCCAAATTAGCAGTGGTTCTCCCATTACAAACAGCAGATTGTGAGAGGGGATTTAGTTCACAAAACAGAATTCACACTGCTCTAAGGAATAGGTTAACATCAGAAACTGTGAATAAACTGATGACTATTCAGATACAAGGGGGTCATATAAACGATTTTTAGTTTCCAGAGGCTTTGAAGAAGTGGAGTGATAAGAAACAGAGAAGAATATTTACCAGCTCAGCAAATTGAATTGGGTATGCAGACATCTTATATATTTGATATCAAAGAAGTGATAAAAAGTCATTAAATCATTAAATGATTGCTTTAAATTAGGTATGCATATACCTTAAAATAATATTGTCACCCATCAGCTACCATTCGGCATATTACCCCCCCCCCCTCAAGATGTAGGTGTGGGGGACCTCCCCCTCTTAAGAAAATTTCTGGCAGCATCTCTGTATATTAGGTGTTTGCATTTCAAAATTCATTTCAGTTTGTGTCATACAACTTACTCCACTATTTTCAGTTCGTGTTTCTTTATTAAAACGTAAATTTACTATAATCAATACGACCCTCAGAGTCACGTAGCATAAGAGAGACACCTTCACTGTTGCACTTTTATGAAAATGGTGTGTTCAAATACTCCTCTTACTCTGGTGCAGGGTCTATCACTTCTGGTTGAATTTCGACTTAATTTTGTTGCTCATAGATCTGAAAGAGGAAATATAGTTCTATTAAAAAATGACTCAAAGATGTTTTTTTTATTTTTTTTATTTGCTTGGTAAAATAGTTTCCAGCAAGAAGGCATACAGGTTTTTTATTTCACCCCAAAATCCCAGGCCAAAGACCAAAGAAAAAAAATGGTTGACGCATGCATTATTTTTATTTGCAAATAATATAATTATTTTTTTATTTTAAGCAACAATTTTAAGTTAAGTTTTTTAACTTCCAACAGTTTCAATAAAGTACCCGGTGTAACGCCGACTCTATGGTCTTAAACTAATTAAGCGAAAACCAACAAGTTTTGTTGACTTCAGCAAACAATTTTTTTCCCAAGAATACAAAATGCCGATATAAAAAAGAACTTGCAGTATTGTGAATTAAATCCCAAATAATCATAAAATACGCATAATATAACATATAATCATGGATAGAAGCCAACAAACAATATAAATTAAATATACATAGCACCCGGGAAATTACGATGGGAAGTCATGAAAAATATTTGGAGTTTAATTTTCTTACCGAAGTCGTTTCAAACTGCTTCAATATGCCATATTGCAGAATAAAAATCGAAGGCAAGTTGTTCTCCGTCGATTTTCGTTCGTACATTCCATGCTTGAAGTGTGCAGAACACAAACGATCGTTCTTTTTTGAGAACACAAATTTGCAACTCACAATCCGGATGCGTTTCAACCACGAGTTTTTCAGTGTTTTGTTTTTTGGAAACCGATGTAATGCAATTATTCTATTGTTAACACTTTTCCCTCGGTAATTGCTGCATTCACCACAATAATGTATGTGAGAACTACGAATTGTAAGCGATTTTTCTCTCAGATACATCAGGTTTGTGTCTGCCATTTTTGCTCCCCAAAATTTTGTGAATACGTAAATTGTATCTTTATTGATAAAGAGCGCGCAAGGAGAGATAACAAACCTTATTGAATACGACTATAAGCCTAATAACTGCCGTCACGGCAACGGTGGCAATTATTTAATGTCAGTGAATCGTGATTGAACATTCATGGACCTGTTTCAGTCAAAACACCCAGAATTCAGCACGAAAGAAGACCGGATGCTCTGTTCGGTTTCGCTGACAGTTGCATACAAGGACGGATACCGGATACGAGGTTGGAAATGTCTCTAGTATAAATCAAGTCTGACAGACATGTAGATCGTATTGAGCAAATTTAATTCACCATGCCGAATTTATATAAAATACACATACATTCCATGAAGGAAACTGAAATAAAACTGCCCATTTTAAATAATGTCAGACGTATATAAATTTCACTTCCAGAATTCTAATTTGAATTTAAATATAAATAAGTTACATATTTTTTTTCTCCATTTAAGACCTCGAGCATTTAATAATTAATACTTTGAGCTTAATATGATATCTAGAACCACAGAACATGACTGACGTTACATTTTGATACATGCTTAGTATCTAAAAGAGAAATCCAAATAGTTTGTGCACAAGTTCATTGCGTCCTTTTCTGACAGCTGTGTTTTCCATGCAATCTGACACGTGATATCGCAAGGCAATACACAAATATTTTTATTTTCAACTGATACAGGTCGACAGCATTATGCAGGTTGGTGAAGTTGTGAATCTGTTTGGAATCAAACATGTAGAATTTCGATGTCTAAGGCAGACGGATGAAAAAGATGAATTGACCGAGGTTATTTCCGCTGCAGCTAGAGATGCAACGAAAAGGTTGTCAATGCATTTGAAATTTCAATGTCTGGGGGAAGAGCTTTTCCGCCAAAAAGATAAACCCATGGTTCACACCATTTTATGAAAATATTGGGTAAGGACTTTGTAAGGAAAAATGTCTTGAATTCAAGGACCAAATATTGAATTAAACACTACCATTAATTAAGAAGAAAAGGGTTTACTGTATCAAAAAGTTCCTTCATGTGTTGAACATTGTAGTAACGATCGCGTGTAGGTTGGAGCTCGAAACAATCTATCATAAAATATTTCACAGTGAAGGGTTCACTGCAAGAAACGCACTCCGGTGGGTCTTCGACTTCAGTATGTAGTAGTGGGTTACATAAGTATGCCCATTCCAATTCTTGCAGTTTTTTATTGACTGAATCATTCCATGATGCCTGCCACTTAGCAAGTAAACACTTCTGATACTAGGTTTAAAATCAGTGTACGGTATTTTAAAATTCGATAGTTCTAGTGATAGGGCCATTTTAGCAGCGCGATCAGCTTTTTCATTACCTTTAATACCGATATGGCTGGGTAACTCTATGGGATCCAAAGTCAGTTACAGGATGAAGAGAACCTGACCTTAAAATATGATGGAACAACCAAGGCCGGAAAACCCACCACAGAAGTTGAAATTTGGCGCAGAGAACAGAACATTCATTAGATGGCTGAGAAGGCAGCTTGGAGGTACATCAAACAAGTACACGAAAACAATAAAGGAAACCTTGGATGATTTAGATAATGTGGGAAAATAACACTAGTGGGAATGGCACTTCAAAAGTATTATTAAGAATCGAGAATACCATGTCAGAAAGGTTAGCCACGAACATCTGCATTGATAAAAATCTTGTTGAAATGAGGGTAAAGAACATTAACAGCTTCAAAAGTGTCTCGCATCCGTTAGATACGATCGCAAAAGATTGTGATATGGTGGTGAAAAAATGGGAACAAAGAGATAGCTTACATAGAAGGAAGAACTTCAAATTCATTTAAAATCGAGTAGTCGGACACGGTCATTAATAAAGGCCGTAGGTAGACTCTTCTATAGTGAGGCATCTGGCTGTCATCTTTATTTATTCCATCACTTGACTTCATCAATATCTAGTTCTGACATGCAAGGAATGGAGAAGACAAAAAGGACCAGTTCACTCAAAGCTATTCCATCGTTTTGTGGACAATCGATTCCACATTTACTTTTTGGATGCAGTACTTGTGACTTTCTATGCAGCCACGATAACTGACTTCTTTACGAAGGTTCGACCAGCAACAATCCTCTTCATTCTGCAGTGCAGAATGCCCTTAAATCAAATCTGTACAATTCATGCTCTTGGAATAATAGGAAAATTTGTTACTGGGTAATGGTTGCCGTTCTTCCCACTTGCACAACAGTTTTGTAAATAAATGAGCCACAGTACGAGGGAATACAGGAGTTGAATTTGTGGTTAATGATCCCTCACCACGGGTGGATGGTAGAGCTCCTGCAGTTTTCATGGTGTAGAGATAATAAAGCACCAGGTTTACTAGCATCTGCTCAAGTCCCATGGTGAAGAAGAAGATGCCAGATGCCGCAACATCATGAAAAAACTAAAGTCCATCAGAGATGTAATTGACCGTGCGATGATCTCCCTGGTGGCAAATTTTGTGAACCAACTGAGGAGTTGAAAAAGAATAGCAAATCGTGTCAACCTGACATAAGTGGAGAGCGTCGACTTGGTTGGGCAGATGCCTACAGGATACATGCCCCAATTCTGACTGTTGAAGCACGCATCATGTTCCACGCCAACACAATCGGCAACTGGTTCATGAATGTCACCGAGGATGAATGAAAGCGTTATATCAAGATGACCATAGCTGAAACAAGAAAAAGACACATTTTAGAAAAGGAGAGGAATAAAAAAACTTGAGGAACATGTAGAGAAAATTAAAGCCAAATTGAAACTGCTTGAGAAAGAAGTAAAAGACCGAAACCAGATGGAGAAAGTGATAGAAACTGTTTTGAATTATGGTGATCTTTGTGATTCTCGGGAGAAAGTCCTTCGTGAACTTGGCAAGCTGAAAACTAAATCTGAAAAGAGTGATGTTCTTAAATCACAGATACAGGTATTGGATTATTACGTGTTGATGGAGAAAATACCTTTCGCATCCTCTCAGATTCCACCTCATGCACTCGCTGAACATCTCGCCATTGTTGATCAACCTGTGCGAAATGATATCATGAAATCATCGTTATGTAACTATACGGTTCTTGTTGGGAAAGTTCAACCAAAAATGGGATGATACATTCTAGCATGGAAGGGTTGCAGAAATTGTCATGATGGACACTGAACCAGAGATGAGATTATCATATGTAGGTGATAGCAATGACTACTTCTTAACTCCAGCTGAAATAGTAGCCGATATACTTCGAGATCTTATTATTACAAGTGAATAAATGGGAAATTGGCATCTTTTATTCACCTCCTTCTGTGGGAATTATTGTTGCTTCAATCGTGGATAAATCACTCTTGCTCTTGATAGTTGGATAATTATTTGATTTTGATACCATCAAATGGATGTGCAAACGGTGATTTCCGAATTTCAAAATGTTTTCTTCTATGAACTGGACACTTATGGTTAATATCAAGTGCACTTGTCAACGACTTGAATTGAAAGGTAAGAGGATTTATTCACACAGTCATGAGGAGGGCGTGGCAAGAAAAGTGGGTCTTGTGTTCATTTTAAAAGAAAATTTAATATATAGTTTAATCTATTGACGCCTTTATGAAAATTCTTTTTGAAGACAAAAATCCTATTTGTCAAAGTGCAAAGAAAGCCAAAAGACCACCACGTGTTCATGAAATGCTCATTTTAATTGTGTTTGCATTATATGTTGCCATGGTAACACGAAATGCACCCAATATAAATTAATGTCAGTAGAAAAACTTCCGGTGACTGCAAGAATGTTTAAAGTCCAAAATGCTGAAATTTTATGTAATTAATTATTGGAAAGATTTATTACACAAATATTTTCTCGTGATTTTTTTTCTAATTATTTTTTCACTGTTAGTTGCCATGAAAACCGAAAATTCTCATATTTGCTGTGTGCCTATATTTTGTTTTAATGGCAGAAAATGATTTATCAGACCAAATTACCCTTGTATGCCAATTTTTAGATTTTGTCAGAAAAAGAGACACAAGTTATTAGGAATTCAATCATTACATGATCCATGTTTCCCTGTTTAATTACTACACAAATTGTCATTGTTTTAATAGTATCAGCAAAATTCCAACGGTTTTTTGAGTTTGTTTTTACATTGGCTTTAATGTCAAGGTGGTTTTAAATCGATTTGAAGAAAACAAATAGTCATGTACCTAACATGGCGGCCAGTAAGAAAGACTTCGGGAAGAGCCACCGCCTCACGGTAAACTACTGGGAAGCTTTCTCAAGTACCCATATTGATCGAGTCGAGATTTGAACTCGCGCGGACAGAAGTGAGATGTATGATCTGTAAAGGCGAGTGCCATAGTTCACTCGTCCACCCGGGGTCCCTCCTCGTATTTGTGAACCTTCAGAACACCGAACAGTTCTCATATAAAAGGCAGCGCCGGACAAAAATGTGATGAAGATTTTTGTTTATAGAAATGTGTCGATAATTTGGTATTGTTTTTTCTACTATCAAGACCTTTCACTACAAACTATAGCCCGAGCTAACTGTTCTTAAAGGAATAGTGAACATACAATTCAAGTTTTGGTTATATAACTCATTTGTTGCCCAAGATTAATTAAATATCAGTTTGGGGAGACCCAGTTACACTGAAAGAGAGTTACAGTACATTATAGGGAATCATTTGCGCCAGGGCCTCGATATGCATATTTGTCGAGTACAAACGAGGCTGGATTAACGTGACATCACAGGATCCTTTGCACATATCGGCCATTATTCAGCATCCAGTTGGTTCATTGCGCTTGAGAGCAAGTGGGTTAAGCAGGCTCCCGTGCATTCTTTCTAGTGATGAGACTGGGCAGGTATACAGATGTTCACGCATGAGGATCAGGTCACCAGAGACGGAGACGATTTAAGATAATTCTGGAAGAGTTTGAAGCAATCCCTGTACTCGAAGCATCATAGATGCTTGCAGCGCAAGGTATATAACTCTGGACACCATGGAAATGAATGAACAAATTCGCCAGAACAACTTAAATCATTTGATGGGGATGATGAACTGGGTGTCCAATAATGGGCGATACCATTACCAATCGGAGACCAACACATGTCGGACCATTCTTCACACTCGCCTAGACGAGTGGACCCGAGAACGCTTAACGGTTCAGCAGATGACTACCATCATAAGAAATCGACCAGCAACGACAACATGACATTAGGAAGAAAAATGCGACCGCGACGACTTTAGCAGTTGCGGCATCTGTAGCAGTGACTGTCGCCATCCCTTGGAGCATAATGAAGATGACTGGACATGCTTTGACCGCACTGGTAACAAAGATCACCAATAACCACCCATGAGGACCACCATTGTAAACTTATTTACCCACATCAAACTTTTGTCTGAAAAATAACTTACTCGCAACCTTTTATATAATTAATTATTGGAAAGATTTATTTCACAAAAATTTTCTCGTGATTTTTATTTATATATTCTTCACTGTTAGTTGCCATGAAAACTGAACATTCTCACATTTGCTGTGTGCCTATATTTTTTTTAATAGCAGAAAATGATTTATCAGACCAGATTACCCGTGTATGCCAATCTTTATTTATTCAGTCTTTTTTCATAAAAAGAGACAAAAGTTATTAGGAATTGATTAATTAAATGATCCACGTTTCCCTGTTTAATTACTACACAAATTGTCATCGTTTTAATAATAATATTAGCAAAATTCCAACTGTTTCGAGCTTGTTTTTACATTGGCTTTAATATCAAGGTGGTTGTAAATTGATCTGAAGAAAAAAAATAGTTATGTACCTAACATGGCGGCCTGTATATTGGCGGAGAAAGACCCCGAGAAGAGCCACCGACTCACGGTAAACTACTGGCAAGCTCTCTTAAGTACCCACGTTGATCGAGTTGAGACTTGAACTCAGGCGAACAGAGGTGAGATGTGATCTGTAAAGGCGAGTGCCATAGTTCACTCGTCCACCCGGGGTCCCTCCTCGTATTTGTGAAACTTCAGAACATCGAGCACTTATCAGATAAAAGGTAGCGCCGGACAAAAATGTAATGGAAATTTGTAATTGTTTAGAAATATAGTGTCCAGAGTTTGGTATTGTTCTTTCTACTATCAAGACCTTTCACTACAAACTATATGCCCGATGTAACTGTTCTTAAAGGAATAGGGAACGTACAATTCAAGTTGTGGTTAAATTACTCATTTGTTGCCCAAGATTAATTAAAAAATAGTTTGGAGAGACCCAGTTACACCGAAAGGGAGTTACAGTACATTATATGGAATAATTTGTGCGAGCGCCTCGATATGCATATTTGTCAAAGTACAAACGAGGCTGGATTAACGTGACATCCTTTGCACATATCGGCCATTGTTCAGCATCCAGTTGGTTCATTGCGCTTACTATTGAAGTTTTGTGTACAGTATATCTTCTTAAAACGGACGTTTATAACGGAAAGAGTCGTTTAATTCACATGATGATGCTAATGTAAGAGTAACATTATTATGTATTTTTAAGTAAAGTGGAATGCATAAATAGTGCTAATCAATTAACATAATTTCATCATCACCCGATCAACCCGAGCCTTGGGCTATGACACTGGATAAGATTACTTCTTTGTGCCCCCCCCCCCTCTCCTCTTCCTTTTCCCTGATACGTGGCCATAAATCTAAAGAACCAATTGTAGCCATGTAACTACTCGTATGTTGCAAAGATTCTACATATATACTACAAATATGGTTTTCCTCATAAATCATACTCGTTCTTTTTTCTTTTCAAGTTCTACAACGGGCAATCCAGACTTTTGATGCTAACTATATGCTTGACACATCTGATGTGGTGGAGGTAGATGCTGCTGAACTCGAAATACCAGCTTTGGCGCCAAGTCCTCAGTATCAACCACAAGAAAAAAAAACAAAATGGCGTGTTACAAATTCAGGCTAAAATAGATCCCATAAGAAGGACTCGCAGAATTCAGGTTCGAATTTCATCAAAATCTATAGGGATCCAGTGTGAGCTCCTAAAACCAACATGTGATCCGGATAATGAAACTGAACTAGAGACAGTGAAGACAACAATGACCCAGACATATACTATCATTCAGAATATGAACCAGATACAGATGATGAAGGTAACAGCGATGGTTCTGGTGATTTTGATGAAGATCTGTCTATGAACTATATGTTTGATAAAGACGCAGAACCAGATGATCAGCACCAGTTATGGTGTCCGAGTCTGCTTTGGCGGAATTTATGAGTACATGTCCATCATCTTGATTAGCCTCTCAGCCTTTTGTGAAATTTTCAAGAGGAAAAATGATTGCAACAAATTCAGTTTTTGTCTGTGGGCACATTTCAGAATGGACAAGTCAGCCTTGTGATGGAAGAATGCCGTGGAGTAATTTATTGAATGCAGGAGCAATATTCTTCTATGGTAACAACTGTGAAAAAGCATTACATCTATTTGAGGGAATGAATACAGCGGACATTTACAACATTGCAAACGTATTATATTTTACCAGCGGTTGAAGTGGTATGGGAGAAACGCCAAGCTTCCATAATCCACGAGCGTGCTGGAAAACAAATAATATGCAGAGGTGATGCTCGTTGAGACTCCCCTGGGTTTTCAGCCAAATATGGGGCTTATACATTGAAGGATTTGGAGGCAAAGAATGTGCTCGACATGCAGTTAGTACAGGTATAATATATGGTAGTCATTTGAGACTATGTATGTGTCACTATGAAAATCTCTAGAACAGTTATATTGCACATCAGACAGAGAGACGGACGGACAGAGCCTGTAGCTTTGAGTAGAATGGAGTTAGACTTGTAGAACTCTAAAGATCTTTCTAACATTGGTTACTCTACTAGCATAAACAAATTTCAATTATGTAGTGTACACCTAGCACAAATTTGGACTTGAGGTGGGTAGGTTATGTTTCATATTGTGTTCTTGAATTTTAGTTTATGCTTTGGTATCGTAGCTGAATCCAATTTTACCTATATGGAAGACTACCCCCGAGATAACTCGTTAGATCAATTTCATGCCTGCACGAGTTATTGTTAGGTTACTGGGAAATATATGAGTTGTTTTGAAACTGTCAATGATCTATGTTTAGATTACTCTGCAAATTTAAATCCCAGTGCAAGCCAGCCAATGTTGCCTGCCTTTTGCCATCCTTGAAAGTTCTGTTAAGAAAACTAATCAATTGACTAAGCAAATTGTGCATTGTCTTTCTATTTAAGAGCAATGAAGTTAAAGGGTCCACACATATGGAGATTGAAGGTTTGAAGAGAGGATTGGATCACATCATTAATGATAACGGTTTGACCATTAAAGCCCTAATCACAGATCAGCACGAGAGAGGAGTAAGGGGATGTGAAACACTACTTTGATGTATGGCACTTGGCAAAAGGTATATATATATTTAAGAATTGTAAATATACAGTGGAAATAGAAATTTAGTTATAATAGTTTCACTTGAAAAAACTTTTTTACGTGTGCGTTTCTTTTGGATGCCATTCCGAGTCAGAAATATGTTTTTGTTTGAATGCACACTTTTTTATTTTCAGGCATCTCCAAGAAGCTGGAGGCAGCTGCAAAGAAGGATTGCGAGATGATCCGGCCGTGGATCAAGTCTACCGTGAACCATGCCTACTGGGTTGCCGCTTCTTGTGAGGATAACAATAAGCTTAAGTTTGCCAAATGGGAGTCACTGATGAACCACATTGCAAACAAGCATGAGGACCATTCTACCATCTTAAGGAAATGTGAACATGGTCCCATTTTGGAGGAAAGATTGGCTATATGTTTACAATTAGTATGTATTTTAAAAAGTTTACATATGCTTACATGCTATATTCCAACATCCAGCGACTGATAGTACCTCTGCGTGTACACATGTGAGGTATAACCAAACAGACAAACAAAGATTAGCAAGCAATTTGTATAAAGTTTAATTCTTTCTAATCGGAGTTTTGCTACAAATTCACATCGTTCCGGTGACCGGTCATCCGTTAACGGTCATAGGCCACCGGCCTTCTCGTACCGGTCACCAACGTTACACTGATCAGCAATCAGAGGCCTCGTGGTACGGAAGGTCGCAGACCAGGGAAGGGGATCGGATCGGTATCCCCCCTTTCCCTATTATACCAATGAATCCGTACGGGATGTGGGGACCAACATCTCATAATAATTGGCCCCTTATGCCCCCTTGGGCTAGTGGACTCTGGACTCAGAGTAGGAACGATGTTGCGGCTCGTATTCCGCCATCTCCTCCTCGCCAGGTAGCATCCACTAGTAGAACTCGACGCATAGCATCATCCACGAAAGACAAGCGGTCTCGTCTTTCTCCTGGAACATCTAGAGCACATAGAGCCCCTACACATCATGACAAACAAGTACGGGAAATGGCACATAGTGCACCTCTGTTACTACCTCCAAAGGACATTGTGTCGCCCGGCCACTCTCCTGCTCGGAGTGTTCTAGATGATGATGCATTATCTATCATCGTCGACTCCAACGAGTACGAACTGGAAGCAACTAGACCCAGCTTCCCTCAACCAGAGGAAGCGGAAGAGATATGGTCTTTTGATAAGGCGGTAAATGAAGTTTACCGCCTACTACCTGCGGATTTGTGCCCGAAACCGTCTGGTACACAGTCCAAGAATATCCTCTCCATTTTGGAAAAGATCTCCGGGGCTCAACCACAATCAGATCTCCTGCTCCTTCCGCATTCCTCTACAGTTGAGGAAATATAATCTTTTTCATGGACGCCATGCCTGGTGGTTGTGTCGCAAAAACGTAACCTGAGGAAAATTGTCTGCTGCGGTTTCCAACTACATTTCGGACGTCCCTCCTTCTAAATTCATCTGGGTTACAATTGTCCGTCTCGTCTATATGTGTATTATGCCGCTCTTCATCAGTGTTTAGTTCTAGGAAGAGTTTTTCTAGTCTTCCACGTGTATTCTACCCTTAGAGGGGTTAGGGTATACCATATATTTTGTTTCTTTTCAGCTACACGGTAAGTCGTCTATGTCATTACAACGCGACATAGAACAACTGAGATAGCGCCGCAATTAACAGGCGCATAATTTTACAAAATTAATATCTCATTTATTATTATTGCCCTACTATTTCATCAATTGTTTCTTTATTATCTACGCGTGACGCGTCGCATGCTTTTCTTGTACTTTCCTGAGACCAATAAAGCTTGTCATGTTAACCAGCTACTAATATTTCTTGGGAAGAACATATATATGCATATTGTTTACCTGTAGCCAAACTAACCACTGTGGTGCAGATAGCCCGCAAAGTATATGGTGAACTGGTATGTATAGAGTACGCGACGTACAAAAAAAGGTGAGTTTTCTACGTGTAGATTTTAAGGTGAGTTTACACATTGTTATTATTCTTGTATGATATTTCAATAATATTTATTTGCAATACTTACCCATCACTATTATCAAATGCTCTCCTCCCACCCCGCTCTGATGTCCTGGCGTAATTTCGTCTATGAAAAAGATGAATGTTCGCGCAGGCGCAGAGAGATGCACGGGTGTGACGTGGCTTGTTGACAAATTCTCCACTTTAAGTGGGAGAATGTTTTCACATCGAACGGACGAGTTTTTCGACACGAAAAAGTAATAAAGCAAATAAGAGGTTTAATAGGCCACTTCGGGGAATGTACCCGGTAACTAGTGGCGGAGACCATAGGTCTTAAAGTAGAGGCAGGGACAGCCCACCCTTTGCGCCGTCCTGGCCTGAGGAGAACATATATATATATATATATATATATATATATATATATATATATATATATATATATATATATATATTGGGTAGGGATAACCAGTGTTATTTGTTTAAGAGGTTAAACTGCAACTCACACACACACATATATATATATATATATATATATATATATATATATATATATATATATATATTGGGTAGGGATAACCAGTGTTATTTGTTTAAGAGGTTAAACTGCAACTCACATACACACCGATTTCTCTTCATTAGGCTCCAGGGCATACAAGCTTATGGATACAGTTTTTCGCAGTCCTCACATTCTCCGCGACATCCAGAAGCTATCACCTATACATCAAACATTGCTTGGAGGTTGTTCCACAACATTGTTAACCAATACGCAGCAAAGAGCACACACTTTGTCTATGGATCCATTCTTGCAAGGTAACTAGCATGGAATTAGATTATACAAGAAATAGTATGAGCAGTAATATATAATACTTGTACAAGTAAACACGTTTACTATTTTCAAATTTAGTGTGTGCATCAAAACTGGATATACTTGTGAATTAGAAGAAAAAAAAGTACACAATACATGGAAGGTAAGAATAGAAGAATTAATTATTCATGTCAAAGAGTTGCTGGACAATGTTGACTTTAAGCAAAGCTAAATAAAGTTATTGATTTTGTGTTTTGCGACACATGAACACAAGTAGGTTATTTAGTACTTAGGCAGCTGGAGTAAAGTGTTTTGCCCAAGGACACGCCACATTTGCCGACCCAGGCTGATCTGATGGTAGGATTCGAACACCCATCCTTTCAGTTGCAAGTCCTGCAAGCTGTCCACTAAGCCACCATCCCTCCTAGCTAAATAAATACCAATACATTTTGATCAATAGCTCAATAAGTAAAAATATTAATTTTCAATTGTATTCTGATTGTTTTTTGTTGTATTTAAGTTGCATCTAGCTGCCCTGTACTACAATGAAAATTCAAATAATGCACATTCATTGACCAAGACTGGACAGGAGCGGTGGAGAATCGCTTATCCAAAAAGCAAGAAAGGGACAGAGGCTGTTGTAAAGCCCTGCAAAGTGGACCCAACATTTGGTAAGACTTTAAATAAATATGTTGGTGTTATATCTGTTAGATGGTATATCTGACCCAGTCCTACTTTTCTTCACCAAATTCATTGTGTGCAGCATAAACTGCTGTCGGAATTTTTCATGTATGATTAATGTCAGTTGTAGATTGAAAATAGCCATTTTGAAAGCATAACTTTAATATCAGGGTATAAAAAAGTAATTATAAGAAATACAGTAATCTCTAGTAAAATCTTAAATACATTTGTAGCACATGACGTTTTTTATTAAAGTTTATACTGTTTCCACACAGGTTACCTCATCATTATGAAAATGTAATAGTTCCTTGAAATTAAACAAATTCATGGACATAACATCTTCGTGCATTTTTATGCTTTCAGGTTACATTGCACTCTTGAGACAGGCATTGCTTGACTTGAGGCAGGAGTTGCCTACATGCACAGAGGCACACAAGTTCATTAAAGGGGAGTCTCAGTATCCGCCACCACTTACAGAATCGTATAAACAGGTTTCGATGGATGAACTTGTCAGAAAGCACATGTCACATTTTCTGAATTCCTAGAACCTCGATTGTCTTGCAAATTTGAATCGGACATATTCGTCTGAGGAAATGCTTCTCTGATTTTTGTCACCACACAGGATGGTAAAACTTTGCGGTTGCGTCTGCCTAACCGATGCCAAATCCATCTTGTAAAACTCGACGCATAACATCATCCACGAAAGACAAGCGGTCTCGTCTTTATCCTGGATGGTCTTGAACACATAGAGCCCCGACTCGTCATGACAGTCTCCAAAGGATATAGTGATGCCCGACCACTCTCCTGCTCGGAGTGTTCAAGATGATGATGCGTTATCTATCCTCGTCGACTCCAACGAGTACGAAGTAGAAGCAGCTCAGTTATTACTTTTTCGTGTCGAAAAATCTCGTCCTTTTGATGTGAAAAACGTACTCCCACTGAGTGGAGAATTAGTCAACAAGACACGTCACACCCGTGCACCTCTCTGCGCCTGCGCGAACATTCATCTTTTTCATAGACGAAGTTACGCCAGGACATCAGAGCGGGGTGGGAAGAGGGCATTCGATAATAGTGATGGGTAAGTATTGCATAATTAAAATTAGTTTTACCCCCCCCCCCAAAAAAAAAAAAACCCCCAAACTACATTTTAATAGCAGCAATACTGTACCCTATCACTATTATATAGCTGAATTGGTCAGTTAGGTGGGTAGGCTGGTTTCTATTTCGAAAAACAAACAATTTTTAAAAATATATTTATACAGTTTAATGGCACATGAGCACAATCCTGGCTATATAGTGTAAAGAAAGTTTAGGTATCACCCCCCCCCCCCAAAAAAAAAAAAAAAAACCCAGGATAAAACCTTTAAAACACAAAGATCTGATTGTATCTTCATAAACCACATTCTTTTAAAAAGATCAAGATCATCATCATGGCGTGGATCCCTGGGCAAAAATGTTGCCTCTGAGTTGTAAGCTCAAACATGTTGAAGAAAATCTTTGGGTATAGTTTGTTTTGTAAAATGGATTTTTGTTTGTTGCTTTACGGCACAGCAACACACGTAGGTTATTTAGTGCCGAGGCAATTTGAGTAAAGTGCCTTACCCAAGAGGACACCAGGGCAGCTGACACAGGCTGGTCTGGTGGTAGGATTAGAACCCGCACCATTTCGGTCGCGAGTCCAGCACGCTAACCCATATCTTGTAAAATGGGACCCAAATATTGTTATAAGAGTAGCAAAGTCTGATTAAACACAAGTGATTTTGAATAAATGAAAAAAGAAAAATTACTCGTGTATTGGCTCATTATCATTCAAAGGTCCTTGATGCTACAGGTATGCATACATGGATACTTCAAGCACATATCTGTTCAAGCAGTTTGCAATACATAGTTCCCATTACGTTCGCCTGTGCCGTTAATAATACCGATGGCAAGTGCTTACACGTTAGATGATTTGAAAGCATACAAATCACTTGAAGCTTACAATCAGTTTGTGAATGGATGGGTCAGAGACGTCCTTTCCTTGGAAGTAAACAACAAGGTGTTGGTTACTGCGAAGGTGAGTCAGGTTTTTTTTTTTTACTTCACACCTTTTCGTATACCACATTAGAAAAGTAGGTATCATTATATTTATAAGTATTATATGGAGTTACTTTATGAAGTATTAAATTTCATACTATCACTGACTCTTAATGCTTATTAAGTTGCCCTCCTTGCTTACTTGTTTGTACCAATATGTGTGATATATGATATGCAAATGTTACCGTTCGCATGTTTATGTATGTACATATTTCATTTAAAAATGCTTAGAAGACTACCTCGGCTTTTATCTGCATTTTCAGGTACGACACTCGCAGCGCATGAACGATACAGCTTTGAAACCATGGATCATTGCAGAAAAAACATGTATTGTTGATGCAGCGCATTGCGATTGTATGGCCGGCCTTGGAGAGGCATGCAGTAATGTCAGTGCCCTCCTTTTTTTTTTTACATCGAAACAGCCGTGCGCATAGAAAATGCAAAGACAATTACACAGGAGAAAGCTTACTGGTTGCTACCATCAAGCATTGACGAGGTTCAATATGCAGAAATTTTAAACGTTGATATTACATCAGCAGAGACAAAGAAAAAGAATCTTGAAAATGCTATCAGTGGAATCACCCGGTGCATGGAACAAATTAAACCCAACAAAACACTCCCCGATGTTCCTGCACCATCAGATGATGAATTGGATGTCTTGAAATCAACGTTGTTTATGACCAAAACCAAGCCTGTAGTGCTTTCGATCATGCCTAAGTATGCTGAACATTTTATTCCATCCATGGTAGTTAATAATCTTCCAAAGCCTCTTTTTGATCTTAAAGATGAAAAATGTGCTCTCATGACTAAAGATGAGCTAGTAAAATATTGTGAAAATCTGTTCAATGGCATTAATGTTACGGCAGAACAGGCAACAAATGCAGAGAGGCTATCCCGTGGACAAGCTGAGTGTAAAGATTGGCATCGGCTAAGAACCGGAAGAACAACAGCATCCAGAATGAAACCTGTATGCACATCTTCCATTGATAAGCCAGCCATTTCCACAATAAGAGACATATGCTACCCTGTAAAAGTTTCTAATAAGGCAACAAGGTGGGGCTGCCAGCATGAAAAAGATGCAGTAAATGCTTACAAGAGCAAATTAGAGCCCGTTCATGAACATCTCACACTTTTTGAAAGTGGTCTTATAATTAACCCTGAATTTCCCCACATTGGAGCATCTCCTGATGCTTTGTATCCTGTGATTGTTGTAGAGAGGAACGGTGGAGGTGAAGTGTCCATATTGCGTCAGAGATATGGAGATTACAAATGAAAATATTTCATACCTAGACAAAGACAACAAATTGAAAACATGCCATCGGTATTATTATCAGGTGCAAACACAAATCTTTGTAAGTGAAAAGAAGTTTTGTGACTTTGCTATCTGGGCGCCGAAGGACATATCTGTGGAAAGGATTTAGCCAAACCCAGAGCTATGGGAAAGTATACAAGCAAAGTCAAAAGCCTTCTTCATTCAGGTTATTCTGCCAGAACTGACAGGAAAATTATTCACCCGCCCACAGACATGAAACCGGTTGCACAAATGGAAAGTAAGCTACGTGCATCAGTGTTGCAACCCTTCCTCTCTAGCAATGTTGATGGACAGAATGCATCAGGAAATATTGATGGACAGAAGGTATCGGGAAATGACACTGACCTAATTTGTTTATGTCAAGTGCCCTACGATGAAACATTTGATGATGTTGTCGGTTGTGACAATGAAAACTGCAAACTGAAATGACTTCACTTTAGGTGCATTAATATGACCAGAGCACCAAAAGGGTCATACTATTGTCCAGAATGTCGTACAATGTTTGTCAGTAAAGCTAAAAAGCTTAAAAAGTGTTAGAGGGCCATTCTCGGGAAATTTGCTTGTGTTGTACAGTATTACAGTGTCAGAAAGCAATAGAGACTGTGAGGAGTATAGTTACATCTTGTACTTTGTATTGATTGCATCTATGTTTGTATAATAATTAGATATATATCACTTATTTCCTTTAATGTGTTATCTTTTCATGCCATTTTGTATTAGGCAAACAAAAAAAAGTGTTTCCTATTGCACTGGTTTTAAAATTAGGGTAGGCAGGTAGGGATTTTTTAAAAAAAAACATTATATATAAATCAAATAATATTTCAGGCGCTTCAAAGTACTGGGCAAAACCGGCGCAATTAATTGCACAAATCAATTTCGGCAATATGAGAAACATGGATGGTCGGTCGACCGGAAACATTTTTTGGGCCTTTAATATATACTGCTTGTTCTGTAGGACAGGTTACGTTTTCCAAAATGACAGACTTTTGATGAAAATCCCATGTCAATATGACTTTCTGTTCCAGTGGAGATGTTATAAAATGAAACCAGGAAGTTTAGAATTAAGTAAGAACACAAAATACTGATACGTTATCAACAAATATTTAATGATGACAGACGCTTGTGCAAGAATATTTCATGTACAATATTATACAAAGCATACAATTATAAAAAAATAATATATATGTAATAAATACACAATTATTTCATGAATCCTTACTAGTCAAAAGGAACACACTCGCACATATTCGTAAGGCAACATGCCATACTAACAATTGTATCTACAGCTGTAGTTTCTACTTTGTCATTCATGAGGAAATCAACGGGAAGCTTTCCTTGAAGCATAGTATACTTATTTCGCACCAGACCAATTACCATTTCTACATGAATGCGCAAGTCAACGTGTGCGATTTTCCTACTATTTTCTACATCAACAGGAGCCAATTGTGATTTCCCCTTTGTAAAACATGGGGTGATAACTTTGGCACAGTACATTCCAATACTGTCTGAAATGTCAAATCCACTGTCTGCTAGCACAATTTCTCCAGGCAATAACTTTGATAAAAATCCAGAGTTTTTAGATATGTGCTTGTCACTTACCCTACCTCCCCATGCTTTCGACAGGAAAGAAACAGATCCTTGAGGTGTAATGCCAATAAGAAATTTTATGGTGTTGTTGTGCTTGTAAGATGACCAAGTTTGAGCACGTGCCATTAGGCTTTTAGGCCTCTGTATAAATATTTCAAAACAGTCAATAATTACAGCCACCTTTCCTGAATTCCAAAGGCATAGTAAGCTCAAGCTCTTCCCTCTCAGGCCAAAACAAGAGAGGCTTTAATCTTATATATAAAACATGAAAAACAATTAAAAATGTCCTTGACACAGTTGATATTGATATCTGAAATCTCTATGCAATGTCCTGTAAAGGAAGGTTAAGATTGAGTCTCATTATTATTTTCTCAAACTTGCCAACATCTGAGCCTCCATTGGTTGGAATGTAAGGAACTACAAATTCAAATAGGGCCATCAAGGTCATGTAGCTTGGCAATCCAGTGTAATATTTTACTTTCTCATCATTGTCACTAAACGAGTCCCGATTAATTTTCTAGCTACTTAATTTTTCTTTCAGCAGTGTATTTTCTGTAATCAGGTGTTGAATTGCACTGTCAACAACACTCTGGCTAATGGGGTTAGCCTTTATTGTCGGTTCTTTATCTTGTTCCATCTTTCCCTTCACTGTAAACAAACAAACAGTGCTGCCTCCGTGATTAGCAGGTTCATTCCTTTCCAGGGCAAATGAATCTGGCTGCAACTCTTGCAAATCGAGCAACACATTAGGTATGTCATGTTTTTTCTGTTCTTCTGTCTGTCTTGCATTCGGTTTTAACTGCAATTTAAAAATGTTTATGACTGAAGTGCTAACAAATGGTATATGTGACAAAAACATACCAACTTTCCACACATTTCAGTAAATTCCAGCAAAGTTAACCGTTAGTTTGTGTTATAAATAGTGTTATGGTATCTTAAATACTACCAATCTAATTACTTATATTCTGCATTTAATATGTTCTGTAAATGTTCGTCAAGTGATTACTCGCATCTCAGTTTCCCCGAGTCAGAACTGTAGTAAAAGAATGTGATGAAATGACAGTCTGGGATCTATATCCTGATAGTTTTCTAGGTTATGCGTATTTGGTATTGTATTCGATGTAGAAAAGGGCATAACAACCATTCATACACTCGACTGAGTGAGAACAGTTAAACTGAGGTCAGGATGAGTGAATGCTGAATCAGCATATACAATAAGTGAAGAGATTGTTCACGTGCTCATGAATGATCAGTTTTTACCTTTTTATATCTGTTCCCACTTTTTTCACTTTCTTGCTTGACAAGTCACAAAGTTTAAGTGTGGGAGCCCAATCAGGATGTGTATGGTTTTACAAGTCTGCAGGTTTTCCTGAAAAAGAAAACAAAACCGAGTAAATAGTTCGATGTAACTAGATACAGAATGACAATATAATATAGTACTTTTACAAACCTATTTAGCATCGTATTAGAAATTAATACATGAGAAAATTATTAGAATACACTAGTAGAAGAACACTGGTACCACAGTTCAAATGCACTTATCTCGGGCTCAGCAAGGTTTAATATAAAGCGAATCCGGTGACGAATTTCTACGTGTCTGTGTTATTCACTTAAAGAATTTTATTTGTGGTATACTAATACTAATAATAATATTAATCTGTACATTACATGAAAGTACCTTAACAAAGTGGTCTGAGCATATTTTCGAATACTTGGGCGGCAAGTCGTTTCTGTTCACTTTGGCCAACCATGTTTGTCGCCGCTCTTCACTTAACTTTTTCGTTTGGTCTCCTTCGAATTTCCTCACAACCGGTATACAGTAATAACTACGTTTCACGGAATCGTCTGCACGGTTGAACATTCTTTAACCCAGCATGTGTTAACCATTGTGCGACTTTCAATTCTTTTTGTCTGCCGACAGTGATGTGCAGTAAAGCGAAGCAAAATCCTTGACCCACAAAATGGCGGACGGTCTTACGGTGCCCAGATGTTATGACGTCATATGATAACTATGCATTAAACTTTCATGGAGGGTAATACACCTCAAGTCACCCTTCTTTTCATTATTAATCTCCACCTCATCACAGCAGAAGTACTCTGTTGCCGAGTTCATCACTTGGCAATATCGACAGTCACACCTGTATGGAAAATGCACAATGTAATTTTGACAGTCACTAAATGTTTAAAAATCAATTTCTAATCATCTGTAGACATTTTGAAGAATGAGAAGGTAAAATTAAATAACATTGATTATGCAAGTGAAAGAAATTTTGACAAGCAACATTAGTTTTCAGTGTGTTGTATTTTAAAGTGCAGAGAGAGTAAGCATTAACTAGTCAATGTGATATTATAAGTAGACTTGTATTTTTTGAGTTTATATAATCAGTGGCACTTGTGACAACTTTGAACTATGGTGCCTGTGTTTACATATTTCAGAAAGAGCTAGTCTTTAAATGGTGTGTACTGACATCCATTATCATAGTTCTCTAATCAGAGTGGGCTTTCATTTTTTATTTGAAAAAGACTACCTAGAGACGACACTGCGTAAAATAACAAATGCAGATGAATTTTAAAATAATGTTAACTACTAATCAGTAATTATAGTATTGAGCATGTCATTGTTTCCCTTTGACTCGATGCGCTGAAACAATGCGGAATTTTAGTGAAAAGTTTCAAAATGTACAAAATCTACATGTGGTATTCATAGGTTATAAAAACAATGAAATGTTTGCCAACTAATATCTACAACGACCCGAGAAGATACAAGCACTAGAATACAGCTTTAAAAACATCTAGTTTGATGACGCGCATGATTTGTATATTTTAAATATTTTAGGCAATTACACATCGCAAGTATTGAGGGGGAAGGTTATCGAAATTATGGTGCACGAAAACAACTCGAAATCGATTGTCATTAAGGCCTTTATCAAGTTCCTTTTTTTTTTTTTTTCATGAAGTGTAATTGGATGTTGCTCACTATCTTATATGAAATTCATGTTATAAATCAGTTCCAACCATTGTGTGTTCCCTAGTCGTCCTTATTCACTCTGCAAAATAGCACCCTCGTCATTCGATGAACCTTACGCTGCGTCATTACTACCCTCTTCATTGTCATTGTGCAAAAGCAGCTCAAACTGATAAGGTAAAATGTTCAGGCTCACGGAAAAGTCGGGAAAATCGTTCTCGTAATTTTCCATTATGAAAAAGTAGAAAAACTAGACCAGAATCACATTAATAATCTTAGCTTAGCAGAGTTGGCTTGTGGCTAAAGATCATATGACGTCACTATCGGCTCCGTGATACCTATCTAATTATCGCTCGAGGCACTTTCGCGGATAACCCATACATTTCCTTGTAATAACTAAATGGTCTGAGAAATGGGTGCAGGAAGTAGATAAAAGCTTATTCCTTTAATAAGGACTTGTGCAATTAAGCGACGATAAAGATGAAAATGACTCATTTTATATTGCATTAAGCGCCATCTACATTTTATGGGTGAGGAACACCTGTTAAGATTATATCACAGATTAATCATTCCAAAAATATATTCTTGACCTGGTTTTGAGTTTTATTTTTTGCCAAGTTGCCTATGAAATGTTCGGAAATTGCAAAATGACAGAGATTAATTGGTATTACATTCTTACATAACGCATATTGAAATTTGTACATAACACGAACTGAAATTATTGATAACGTTAGCGATATATCTCAAGGCAAAACTGAGGTACTTCAATGGGACGGATTTGGAATGTAAATGTACGCACTTGAGGTTCTTTCGTGTTTATACGTAGAAATACTGTGCAGGTTCCGCTTGGGAACCTTTCTGACATAATGCCATGCTTTATTACTGAACTATTATAATAATAATAATAATAATAAGAAGAAGAAGAAGAAGAAGAATAAAAATTATTATTATTATTATTATTGATCAAGTGAAACTGTTAATATTTGAATGCAACGTATTCATAACAAATATAAGCAAACCGAGATCAAATGATTTTTATATTATGTCCTGGAATACTCTTTGTAGATTATTATTTTTTTTTTATAACTAGATAACTAGATATGTAACAAGATATAACTAAAGCTTTAAGTGCCTGTGTTTCCTTGATCAAAGTTGGTACAATTTAGTAAAGATAACGAGAATGCCATTTTCTTTATCAAAGTTGGTACAATCTAATAAAGATACCTAGTATGTAATTTCCTTTATCAAAGTTTGTACAATCTAACAATGATACTTAGCATGCCACTTCCTTTATAAAATTTGGTACAATCTAATAAAGATACCTAATATACCATTTCCTTTATTAACGGTGGTACAATCTAATAAAGATACCTAATATACTATTTCCATTATTAACGGTGGTACAATCTAATAAAGATACCTAATATACTATTTCCTTTATTAACGGAGGTAGAATCTAATATAGATACCTAATATACCATTTTCTTTATTAACGGTGGTACAATCTAATAAAGATACCTAATATACTATTTCCTTTATTAACGGTGGTACAATCTAATAAAGATACCTAATATACCATTTCCTTTATTAACGATGGTACAATCTAATAAAGATACCTAATATACTATTTCCTTTATTAACGGTGGTACAATCTAATAAAGATACCTAATATACTATTTCCTTTATTAACGGAGGTACAATCTAATAAAGATACATAATATACCGTTTCCTTTATTAACGCTGGTACAATCTAATAAAGATACCTAATATGTCATTCCCTTTACTAACGTTGGTACAATCTAATAAAGATACCCAAATCGGTTCCCATTTAAGTACCTCAGTTTTGCCTTGAGATATATCGCTAACGTTATCAATAATAAATGTTAGTTCCTGTTATGTACAAATTTCAATTTGCATTATGCACGAATGTAATAACAATTAATCTCTGTCATTTTGCAATTTCCGAACATGTTTGGAATGATTAATCTGGGATACAATTTTAACGCGTCTTTATCACTGGTTAAATGTTGACGGCGCTTAAAGTAGTGTAAAAATGGGTTATTTTAATTTTTATCGTCGCTTAATTGCAGGAGTCCATATTAAGAACAGTTGCCTCGAGTCTGTATTTTGTGGTGAAAGGTCTTGATAGTAGAAAGAACAATACCATACTGTGGACACAATATTTCTAAACAATTACAAATTTCCATTATATATTTTTCTCCGGCGCTACCTTTTATCTGATAAGTGCTCGATGTTCTGAAGGTTCTCGAGTACGAGGACGGACCGTGGGTGGACTATAGCGTTCGCCTTTACTGATCACACATCTCAACTCTGTCCGCATGAGTTCAGGTCTCGACCCGATCAAAATGGGATCACACGTCTCAACTCCGTCCGCATGAATTCAGGTCTCGACCCGATCAATATGGGTCCTTGAGAAAGCTTGCCAGTAACTTCTCGTGGGTCGGTGGCTCTTTACGGACTCTTTCTTCACCAGATATACTGGCTGCCATGTATAGCCTATCATGTGCTGAAAAATGGGGTTAAACCCGACAAAACCAAACCAAAATCACAAGTCCGAATATTTTTGCAGAAGAGCTCTACTGAGATAGATTAATAGACAACACATGTCACAAAACAGAATGCATGAAACGGTGACGTTGTGCATCACAAAAGGTTACGTATTGCGCATTGACATCAATCGTTGTAAATTGGGGTAACGGGTCATGTCGCACATTAATGAAGTTATGTCGCACCCAATGCTTAATTCGTGTCGCACCCAATGCTAAAGTCACGTCGCACCCATTATAAACCAATACCAAAGTCATCCTCATTTAAGATATTATTGACTTTATTAGAATATGTTGTCAAACTGAAAGAGAGCAACACGGAATTAAAAAAACCGATTGCTTGAAGGAACCAGCAATTCACACACAACACGGTGTATGTTGCCTATAGGAAAAAGTGCAACCTGACAAAAACTGTCATATATCAATACATATAGCGCTGAACGATACACTTTGTGTCAGGTTGTTTAATACAGGCAACCCTGTATGTAAATGTGTGTAAATTACTATGCAAACAATATTTGCGACATATCGATTTACTTGGTGAAATGAAAGTCTTTTTGGTACTACATATTACAACAGAAGGATATACAATATTTGATGTTTTGATCAATAGGAGTCTTATCAACTAGGTATCAAAATATGTATATATGTTTGACGATTTGTTCACGAATGATCTACTGGATTGCTTTACCTTTGAAATATATTTTTCAGCTTCAAAATGGCTACTAAAAATCGGAATCAAAACTTTTTGATCGATAGATGAAATGTTTTGTTATAAAAGTAAGAAAGTAAATAATTGGAATATCAGTTCCAAATTTTATAATTTTGTAAAATTTCAATTAAAATATTCTTGCATCCACTGTTCAAATTTGATCTTTACATGATTTACTTTTGTACATTAAAATAATAATTGTACAATTGACTCCTCCATTTTACAAAAACTACATTATTATGACTTTGTGTAGAAATTAACTTGTACACAAATGTTTATGCAATATTTTAAACTGAAAATTCTTCGAATTCCTATCATTAATGTGAGAAAGTAAAAAGTAATACTTGAAATAAAACTATCCTTATGATACACATATTTTTAGATGCCAGTGAACTATATCTTAGAGCTACATTAGACACGTTACAAAAACTGATTGGGATCAAGGACATTTTAAACTTTTCTGCGTCATTTTTTTAAGTGTAATGTATATTTAAGATTTCAAGTCTGAGATAATGAAGAAGACAAAAGCAACTCTTAATAGTTGGCAAAGGAGAAAAAAAGTATCTTATGGAACAAAATTTATAATTAAATCCTTAGCTTTATCCAGATTTATACACATATTTCAATCTTTTCCCGATTCAAACAATTTCTCACAGAAAAAATTGATAATTGCTTTTTCTATATTAATAAGTATTTTAGAATTCAGGACCAGATGGTATTAAAAGACGTGATTTCGCAAGATTAAAAGCATGGAGGTCTGAAGATTGTTAAAATTAAAAATTTTATTTAATAGGGGCAGTGATACCACACATGAATCACTGGTGCATGCTCAAGCGGATCAACCAAACCAAATAGTGATGTAGTGGTGTACTTCAAGACAAATTCCTGAATATCGATGCGATGTGCAAAATAATAGATGCAATTTTTATTTTATTTGAGAACGAAGAGTAGTTAATTAATGTACCTTAATAGTTATGATGAAAGGGATACCAAATAGATACTAAAGAACATGATATAGAAAAAGGGGACTTGCACATGCATACAAATATAGTCTGCCCATGTTGTTGGTAGGATGGTATTGGTAAACAGAGTTGCGTGACTGGGGATAACAATGTCTCAGAAATTGACCCAACATGCAAAACTTGTAAGTGTGAAAGAACATGAGACCAGTTGTTGTAGTTTAACAGTATTAGGCCTTATTGTGCCCGTTGCCTCGTCCAGATCGACTGTACTCGAGGATCCAGAATCGCATGTGAGGAAGGGGGATAGGCAGGTCCAGCAGACGTATACCAGCAATAAGTCTCCGCACCCCTCGCCAGTTCTGAATTCTGCATCTGAAAAAAAGAAACGGTCGAAAGTGTCATTGCTTGTCATACATGTTGTAGAATTCGCACTTTTGGAACTCGTGCACCTGGAATCTTTAATATATGACGGACCTGTATGACTTGTATCTGTTTTGTGTGAACCAGACTATAAATGACGACACAGTGCATCTAACAACACAAAAACAGTCAAAAGTGTACATGATGTTTATAATTGGTTCTTTTTTACCTCTTTTATTGAATAAGTACTCGTTCAGAACTTTGCATAAATAAAAACTTTACATGAATTGCTAATTATTAGAACAAGACACAAAATTCTGTATTTTTTGTAAATTAAACCTGAAGATAACTTATATTTATCATATTAAATAAAGTTGTACTATTTAAACAGAAAATATAAAAATTTTTAAAAAAAGAAAAGAAAACAAACAATTAGAGGTGCCCATTAATATGTCCGTCATCATCTTAATGAACTCCCAATAAAATATTTTACTATTCATTTTAGAACATGACATTTATATGTTACATTTACTGAATACTTATTTCAGTGTATGGAATTAACCTGCATGGTCTGGTGATCTGACACTTTGATCTAGACATTGTAAGGAATTCAGGTCACTGGGCAAGTGCAGGTGCAAGTCTGGTAAACCGATAGCAATTAAAACAATGCCATGTGATTTATAGAACAGAAATCTTGGTGACCCAAGACGGATGTTTTTTTTGACACGAAGACCCCCACAAGAAGTGGTCATGGTGTCCACATCAATGGAATGTGATAACAGCATCATCATCACAAGCCACAGGCTAAAATCCATTACGCTGTATTCACATGTGTATGTCGGAGATACATTTTCCTCGTTTCTCCGGAATATGCATAAACATGCTTAACCAATCATTGTGAGCATGCGTAAAATTATTTTGCGATGCTATTTGAATGAGTAAATCTAAGTTTCTCTTCCAGACAAAATTACTTGTCGATCGATAAAGAGAGTACTTTCATTGACGTGTAGGATATTGCTACATTGTATTATTAATGATGTAGTTTTGTTTATGCGCATTCATGAAAGCCGAAGAAATCTTGTCACAGGCAGCCACAGGTAAAAAAGGAGCGTAGCGGATTCTTACCCATGGCTTGCGATGATAAGACAGCATAGATGTTGTTAGAATCCGAAGCAGTAACGTTAAGTGCATTCTTGTTATGGTGTAGATTTTTATTTTCCTTTAATTCATTAGTTTCCTTTTTTCGCGTAGGAATTTAATATAATTTTACAATAGAATGAGCCTAGAAGCAAGAGTGCAAAACAGGTATATTATGAGTGCATGTGCTGGGGTGGGGTTAGGGCATTTTGTCCCAATCCTCATTAAGAATATTAATTTGAAAATATGCACTACAATAAAGCAGAGTTATATCTATATCAGAAATTCACATCACCCATGTGTACTGTTGTGTGGTAGCCTTTTTATAGGCAAATGATGGTGCTGATTAGGTAAAAGTCAAGTAAGTGTCCCTCTATGCTTGTGCGTTGAGTAACGAGCCAAGGGTGTAAACATTGTTGATATTTCAGATGCACTTTCACCATCATCTAGATTCAACGCCAGGGGCTCCTCCAGAAACGCCATTGATACATGTAAAGCCAGTTGCTAAAGGTTTGGAAAATGCATTGCAGAACTGTTCGACACCTCAGGATCAAATATTTCATTCCCAGCAGAGGAGTGACTTGTCACAAATTTGAGGTCATGTGTTTGAATGAAATGCTCCACGAGGAATGTGCCTAATTTTTTCCCCGAGTTCGGTGTTGACAAGCAGGAACTTGACGCATTCGTCCAGTGTTTGCTTCATGAGCTTGTTAATCTACTTATTGGTGACAATCTAAATTTTGCACAGAAGCAATCAAAATTTCAGCTGACAACTTTATCAAAAAATGACCAGACAATTTTACTTTATATATGTAGATATATTATTAACCCTTTAGAGTGTTTCAAACATTTTTACTTGGATTATGCAGTTTTTCACTATTGAGTTTTGTCGTTTACCAAAGCGTGAAAACGATTAAGTACCATCATCTGCACATGTAACACGTTTGGTGCAGTTATAGCTACATGGCGGCAAGATTTCAAGAGCATTACGATATGGTATAAGTCTGATTGTCTGATAACTCTGACATCATTAAACCTTTATTAGGTACACAAACAAATACACTTTTGGATGATTTGAATGTTGTTAAAGATCAGTGCTCAAAGAATTTATTTTTCAGACACCGGCCCAGTGCAAGTAGCTTTAAAAAAATCACTTGTCCTGACTTAAAATCCTCTTGCCCAACATGGCCAAATCTTTTGTGCTATTATTTTCACACCCATACCCTACCGAAAATTAAATGATTGGTTCCTTATGCTTATGATATTGTTCACGAGACTGCACTCTCATTTACATTGTGAAAAAACTTGTCGCATCAGATTGAAATGCGGCAAAATGAAAGACCATGAGACCAGTTGTTTTCGCTTAACATTATTTGGCCTCGGTGTGCCCTGTGCCTTTTCCAGATCGACTGCGAGACAGGGGCAGGGGGATGGGCAGGTCCAGCAGAGGTGGACCATCAATAACAGTCTCCGCACCCCTCGCCAGTTCTGAATTCGGCATCTGAGAAAAAGAAAGTCCAAAGTGCACACTATTTTTCAAATTTATTTGACCTATTTTATTAAACGAGCGATAATCTAGAACTTGTGTAGCTCTTCTTCCTCACTGAAATCTCCGTCAACATCATCAACTGTCCCTGACAATGGCCCTGGGGTCTAGACTTCGCAGTCTAGATAGGCGCCGCCTAAAATTGCCAGGTCATGGTTGATGCTTCAGATTCACTGCAAGCGGTTCCTCCACAAAAGCACCCGAATTGCGAAGTCTGTATCTGAAAGAGATTTGTAAAAGAGTCTTAGCAAATATATGGACTATGCACAGCTACTCAACCATCATTTGTCAACGACAGGATCGAACTAAAATGCAGAGACCATTTTCTGGGGCTGTATTAATTACATTGAGAACAAAGTCATATGCCAGTTCCTTATGCACAACCATAAAATGAATGTTGCGTGTTATTCCAATCGGTACAAGTTAGCAGGTGTGATGTGTCCACATACATCTCATTGGTGTATATTAATTCTGTATTGTCAATGTCTGTTTTCAAACAGAGGCTTCAGAGCTTTCAGACTTCCAACACTAGATCGTACTGAAAATATTATCTATATTTTTGAAAAGAACTATATTCTATTTGTGTACCTCAGACTTCCTTACTTTTAGTCAACGCATTTGCAGTATTGTTATTAATATTATATGCAATGTCATTGCCTGTCATACATGTTTTAGAATTCACACTTTTGTAACTCGTTCACCTAGAATCTTTAATATATGACGGATCTGTATGACTTGTAGCTGTTTTGTGTGAACCAATGTGCTTGGGTGAGGTTGGAACATTTTGTCCCCATCCTCGTTAAAAATATTAATTTGAAAATACAATAAAGCAGAGATATATCTATAACTGAAATTCACATCACACGTATGTATTGTTGTGTGGCACAGGGTGGATCACAAATGAGGCATGTAAACAGCTGATGCTGTATGTACAGCAGTAAACTGGTGATGACACTTTAGTTATTCGTTTTAACAGCTGTAATGTTCACAGTCATGTGTTTTTACAAGTCACAAATTTGTAAGGGCATTTCGACACTAATGTAAAGCCAGTTGATAAAGGTTTGGAGGATACATTGCAGAACTGTTCGAGACATCGGGATCAAATATTGGCATGTGATCAGCCACTGTCACTGACGGTGGCCTTGCGGACCGGACTTCACAGTCCAGATGGGTACCTAAAATCGCCAGGTCAGATAGTATCTCACACATTGTTGATACTTCAGATAACGCAGGGGGCTCTTCCAGAATCGCCATTGAGACATGTAAGGCCAGTTGCTAAAGGTTTGGAAGAGGCATAGCAGAATTGTTCTACACGTCAGGTTCAAATATTCCATTCTCAGCAGAGGAGTGACTTTTCACAAATTTGACTTGTTCTTGTGCATACATTCTTGAATGCAAGAAGAAATGCTCGCCAGGATTCAAGATCCTCTGATTTCAACACATCTTTTAGAGCAAAAACTGAGAAAAGTGAAGTACAGTTTTCCCATTGGTCTGCAGTAAAACTACAAAAAAAAGTTGATGAAAGTATTTGTGGAAGTTTTCCAACATCAGATGTGCACTGAATCAACTCTATTTTTCTCTAATGTTTTGCACTTAGTAGGAAAAGGTTATGCACAGGGTCAAGAATGGTCATTCTAACTGGATCAAAATAAGTGTAAATCATGGAGAACAGAGTAACGTGTGCCATATTTCCGTTCGAATTCTTCTTGGGAACCTTTGGTCTTTGCTTTCATTACATTTTGCACTAATTTTCGATGGGATGAGTTATTTCTGAATTTCCACTCAGATAAATTAAAACCACCATAATTCTTCTCTCTAACCCCACCTATAAATGCTTTAGTAAATTTGTTACACCCCATTGTAGCAGAATGGCCTAAAAAGCCACATAATTTTGTACTTGCTGCTATATCACAACCAACACGTAACACTGCTAACCTGACAAGAACTGGCGCATCTGGAGATTGGTAACTTCTCAAATGAAAACCATTCCAAGCAACTTTTAACTTCTCTACAAGTGGTTCTATAAAGGTGTTGGAGGCTCAGATTTCATGTCTGGTATTAAACCAACTAAAATAATGTTTTCCTTTTTAAACCTTTCTTCTCTAGGTAAATTCAATATGCATAGATATATAGCTTGTATGTTTAAACATTAATGCATAACTACGTTCACTAGTAAAAAAAATTCCATGCATCACCTGAAAATTCATGCCAAAGTTTCCCATCATAAACATCATTAGGTGCATTTCTCTGCCTCCATGATTCACATTTGTTTTGCAAAACCAGGTCTTGCCACCAAATCTGAGATGCTATCCTCTAATTTCCTTTAACAATATGTTTTGAAAGGAGGCTATATTGATCGCCATTTTATGAGCGTACAATTCTTAACAATGTCTCTCCACAAGCTCTTCGTAAATGTGGACTAGGATGACATGGATAAGCTACATAACCACAAACTTGTGAAATTGTACGACCTTCAATAACATCAATGCAGTCCTCACATACAGTGTAAAATATTTTGTGCAAACAACATATTTCTTAAAATTGTCTCTGCTGAAAGACAAATCTGTTCATTTGATAAATGGTTACTGGAAAGTCCTCATACTAAGCTTTCATGAAATCTGATGAATTTTGAGCACAAGTACAACACATATTTTATTAGAATTAAAATATAAGAAAAGGCTCTATCAGGTATAAAAAAAAGACTGGACTGCCACTTTAAAAGTGCTTTTAGAATCTACCATATATAATCATTTCCAGATGATTTTTCAGTAACAAATTCCGTTTCACAGTCAGACATGGCATCATCCAAATCTGCTTCATACACATGCTATTGTCGCTTTCACTGTCTGAGGAACAGATGCCTTGACATTGAGCAGGTTCAAAAAACATATCTATCCTTCTCTGTGATATTCTTAGGCAGGGGGCACCGTCTGTCATGGTAAATATGTGCTCTCAAAATACTGTGTATTTTCTTCTTTAACTGATCCTTGCTCCTCTTCCTCAACTGATTCACTCTGAACATCTTTGCAATTATGACGTCTGAAGTGTCGATCTGAAAACTCGTTATCACAGTGCTGACAGTGTTTAATTTTTCTTTTTTCCATCACTTCCTTAAACTAGAATGGACTGAAATATAGAGAAAACCCCTTTATAATCTTGAAAGAAAATGGACATATGAAGACTATCCCCCCCCCCCCCCAGTAATAACAATTAAAACAAATACCATACAGTGTCAATATCATTAAAAGGGACAAACATGCAGAACTGCAATTCGCGCCAACTTCCTATGTAATTTGCTATATGTATAAGCTTCATTTTCTGAAAATTTGTACCTTACATTCTCACTCGTTACGAAGACATTTACAAAAAACCGATCTATCTCTCCCGATCCGTCTTGAATAGAGCAACGCGCTTCCCTCCCTCTGAACAAATGGCGGATGTGACATCATTTGAGACAATGTGCACACACAGGCATTGTTGATAATGCAGTCGAGCGTTCTAGGAGTTGGCTGTGTGGCTTGAATGTTTAAATTATGGCGACTGTCAGTAATGTGGATGACATTCCTGAAGTAGAATATTGAATTAACATCCAACCTTACATGTTTGAACCGGAGATAGATTCGTGTGACAAACAGGGCGTCAGATTCTGACAATGGCGATGATCTGGAGTAGCGTCGGCCTGGTTCAGAAGAAGCACAGTTGCTCGAAAGCGCCAATTGGTAAGTAATCTTAGTCTGAACAAATCTGCAAATATGTTTATAAACTGTTTTTAATTATAAATGAAAAAATGAATAGCAGTACAAAATCTAATTGAATAAACGGGGTAGGGGCTGGAATGTTGGAGCGATCAAGATTTTTTATATTTTTTTTTTTCATTTTCTGTCAAGTCAAGACAATTTTTTAAAAAAATAATTACAGATCAGAACAAGAGTTTTTCATGCCAGCTTTTGGGGGCCGGAAATTGGTTTTCATTTTCTATAGCCTGGATTAATCCAACAGTTATTGATTAGGACTTGTACATGTCATAATTGGGTGCATGTTCTACAAAGAAATGCACATTTAAAATATCAAGCAGGCAACAGTTTTTCAAATAATTTTAACTTTTCTGCCACACAGGTGATTGTGTAGTAAATGTGTGCCAATGTCGAACCAAGAAGAGAATATTTGTTGGCAATCTCAGTCCATCTTGGAAGAGAAAATTGAAGAATGTTCCTCTATCTGCATCACAAATCACGAGGGATTCATTGCAAACTGTTTGAAAATACACTTCTTAGAAACTTCATTTTATGAGTATGTTCAAGAAAATGGTAGATTGAGGGAGAACTCGCCAAATCCAAACGAGAGCACTAATCTTGCTGCAGCAACAACAACAACACCAACAACAACACCAACAAATCTCTTTTGGAGAAAAATGAAAGCCCGTGTATAATCCTTTTTATGACCATTTTTATAATCGCACACTTTAGCAAGTTGGATTTAAAAACAAAAAGGTGGTCTGCAAATTGCTGACGAATTTAGGACCAATTCAGCTGAATTGTGTGTTTGTGAGAGATAGAAAGAGAGCACAGAAGAGATGTAAAAAGTAGGGCAACATTTATATCTGAATGCTGAAACTAAAGAAAAAAAAATGTTGAGTACAATTTTTGCCCATTTTGAAACATATTTATATTCAACACTTTACACCCCCACATCCTCCAAGGCATCACAAACCAATGAGTTAAAAAAATACCATGTATACCGTGATTGGATTGGTGTGAAATTATGTGTAATAACTATACTATTCAGTAAACTGTATTTTGTCCCTTCAGAGTCTACCGACACCTAGCATATGGACGATTTGTCCGCCGGGTGTGGAAGATAAATGGTAAAAGAAGTAGAAAGATATTACCATCATGTGTAGCGAGCACGATTCGCAAGACCTTCCGATCTGAAACTTACAGGATTCAAGTATCATCGCAGCTGACTGACGAATCTGAAATCCCATGTCATATCTAGAAATGTGTGTGAATACATGTGTATAAAAGCAAAATAATAAATCAGAAGCTACTGGGGTTCTAAGCTTTAATGTCTACTATAGTGTTATGCTCAAATGACGCTTTCCGGTATTGAAACGTTGACGCTGTTCCAGAATTATTGAGTCCTTATCTAGAACCAAATTCTTTCTGTATGAAGAGGCAACAGTTGGTGGTGGGTGGTTCATTTCGTGGGCCCTAGCTTGATGTGCTGTGCGATATGTGCTGTGGATTTCTCGCCACATTACAACCTCCTCCATCAGTTTATGGACATAATCTGAAATATGAGTTTTATTAGAATCAGATAGCCAGCTAGCAGTGTCATAAATTTCTCTACGGAAAAGAGAAGAAAATTCTTCCAAAAAGAGAAGTCATCCAAATACTTTGTACAATTTATCATTTTTCTACTTCTTTTGCTGAAAACAAAACAATTTTTTTTAAAACATAATTTACATTGAAATAACGGATTGTAGTTTACGTATGTAAACAGGTTCTGCAGTTATTCATTTTAGGTTGGGTCAATATTCAACTTCGTATGGACAATTGTTCTGAATTTTTAAGAAACAATGTAAACATAATTTAACCTGTGTTATATTGCTTACCAAAATTCTGTTTGACCTTTATTTGCTTGGCTACTGGATCAGCCTTTCCGGCCTTGGGAAAAGAGATTCTGTATTGTGCTTTCCGATCCTTGGCTACATCTGGAGCTTTTGATGAGTTTTAATTGAAGTGTAATGCGGCGAGACAGAGTCTGGAAATACAAAAATGATAACCCTTAACTGTAAATAATGTTTCCAGTCAGATGCACAATATTATCTTACTGTCTAAAGTCCCAATGCTTTTCATTTTATATAAGACGGCTTGATTGTAAATACCTATCTCATACATTTCAAAAAGCGGTATTAGATCTTACAATATGAAAGTAGAATTAGTTACCTTGCTTTCATCTGATTATAAAAGTAAGGTCTTGATTTTGGGGCAAAAAAGCAGATGGTGTTGTGGAAGGACTCCAGGCTAGATGTCTGTTCTGCAGGTGACAGCTTTTGTATGTCTTTGAGAAGTAGTCTTCCACAGACAATTTTATCTACCTCCCCGTGAGCCTTGCTGCCGATAAAGAAATGTAAATTGCACAGTCATTAATTTGTTGCATACAGTATGCTGATATTGATGCATGATGAATAGATAGAATGCTACAGTATTGTATATTCTTTGTGTGTGCTCTATGCTGCAGAATAAAATGTATTTCTATAGCTTTAAAAGTTTGTTTTATTACATCCAAGTGAAAGTTATAAAAGCAACGTTAATTTTAATAAATGACGGTTCAGTAGGATTTAATAAATGATATTTATTAAGAACATACTGACACAATAAAGAAACAATTACATCAATATTTGCCTTGAGTTATCAAATACCCATCATATCAAGGAGGGATGGGTAGGCTACTTGTATACTCTAACCTGTAATTTGTTTAGATCATTTAACATTTCACATTATCAGTACATTGTACAACAAATTAACTAGCCTGACTTGATCCAGTTTCTTGTCACATCGTCATGTAAACACTTGGGAAACAAGTCTCCATGACCCCCGTGGACATCTGAGATGTGGTTCAAGATGCTGGTCCATTTCTGCCTCACCAACGCACCATTGCCCTGGCTGCTTGCGGCGCACCAATACATGTGGTTGCTGATGGACCTTGCCCATTGTGCTACATTTTTTCTTCCCTACTGCTTCCAGCTTTTTGTAGACTCCTAAAAGAAAGGTGATTACATAAACATAGCTGAAAAATACTAGTGCGCAACTGATACAACACTATATTATGATCACAAACATGCTTATAATGCCCTAAAAAATGTGCAAAGCGGCTTAGTGACGTTGACCAACTTGGGGTGAGCTTGATTATATGATTCTCGTAACGGGCAAACATGTATGGAATGCCATAAATGGTTGTATGGATTTATAATGACTGAATGCAGCCTATTAGAAAATTAGTGTACTTATTCCTGGGGAAATACTCTTACAACTTTAAACTAAATATGCAAAACTTTATTCTTTTGCATGCTTTTAAATTCATTAAAAAATAAAATATGTATGCATTTGTAACCAGTTAATCAAAAAGTACCATGAGTTGAATCGGTGCATGCACACATTAAGTACAGCTTACCAGATTCATTTTAGACTCAGAAGAAAAAAAGAATGTTGGTACATTAAGTAACCCATGAAGATCTCGGGAACATATTTACCTTTTGCCATACGCCATACATCAAACCAGTGGTTGATCCCTTCCTGCTGTGTCCTCATGTATTTCTTGACCTGACTATGGCGATATGTTACCAGATCAGATATAGTAATGCCCTCTTCCCACATGAACTGAAGACTCCGTGTCAAGTCTTCCAACTCCATGGCATTGTAATTCTTGACATCATTGCGCTGAAATATAATATTCGGCCATCTGACCAGCTGATTTGTGTGTAATATTGTTTCCAAGGAAAAAGCACTATTATAGAATAAATATATCTCTGATTATGTACTCACTAATTTTTCTTAATGTACGAGTTCAAACAAGAGAATTCATAGAAAAAAAATGTATAACAAAATCACATACCTGCACAGGTTGGATGTCCACAACTTTGGATGTCTGGATATCCATCAAAGTATAACTGGCATATTTGGCAGTGTGGTCTCGGGAGGAACACCTGGCATCTCCACCCAGCTTCAACGACTGTCCTGTGGCTCTCGCCTCCTCTAGGTAGAGCTGCTGTATATACACCCTTAGTGACAATTTTGCTGGCACAATATAGCATGACTGGATGGTATTGTACGAGCTCGTACTCATCCCAACAATTCCAGCATGGCTCAGAAAGTTAAAAGTCTTCAGTGGACTGTTGGCACTGATAAAAACCGCTGCTGCAACAATTTAGTTTCCCCATGGCATGGATTGATGCAATGGTTGTCTTGTCCAACTTCTATGAAAGCCACATAGACAATAAGTCTTAACACATAAACAACTTCTGATGCTGCAAATTTTTCCGCGTACTCTTGGGGCACACATCAAGCAGTTCCATCAATGACTTTTCAAACACAATATACTTCAATGCCTTGTGTGGGTCTGCTGTATATTCGTCAGTATGGCTAGATGGGTACTCAGGTCCATCATGAGTCCAGCTAGGATCATCACCAGTGTCCAATTCATCGAAATTATCCATACCTGGCACATCCTCGTCAGAGCTGAGGTTGATGTCTGGTTATGTCCTTGTCCTATGATGGCAACATCACTGTACAACAGATGATCTGCACTCTGGTGTTACCTGGACTCCTCCACATGTGCTAGTCTTGGGTCAGGTCACATCACAATTGGCCTATAGTTTTGCATAGCGTCTCTCCTGGGTTTAAACAGAAATAACAATACAGGACTATAAGGGTGTATATGTATATGTATATATATATATATATATATATATATATATATATATATATATATATATATATATATATATTGTGCGCAAGGTGTGGTGGGCTGCATTCACGGATTTAAAAACATGATTATTTGATTCCAGTTGTGTGATTTGTTTTATGGGAAACAATGTTTACCATATGGATGAAAGTTCATTTACACACAGGGGCTAACGAGGAGATAATGTTATAGATGGATGGACGCAGTGAAGAAATGGAGAGTATCATTACCTGTGTTACAAGTAGACATAAACTTATTATACTTGCAACTAAGTTGTATGATGTTTGAGTGCTAACTGAAAATCTTTCCAATGGAACATCTGGTCGTACACACTTTTCTATCAAAGTGATACACGAGTCTGTCTGGGTCTCTATGTGGACCTGACCCTTCCGGTAGCGGACTTGTGTTGGTGCTTTGGCTTCATCACCCACCCCAGACTGGGACTGCAATAGTACCTTTGTAAAGGTATGATCTACACTCTCCACACGGTTGACCTCAGCTGTAATCTCAGCCAATTCTGATACGAAAAAAAATAAAAAATGTTAATTTTTTTTCCACTCTACAAATTTGGTGGACAAAGGAACACTGCATAAATTAAGTCCCTTTAATTAAAAATTCAACCTTAAAATAAATTTTATCATTCCTGCCGTTGATGTGACGTTAACCTTGAAAATAAATTACACTAGCGGCCGTCAAAGACTTTATATTGAACTCCGTCGACTACCACAGACCCTCATGTTTTCATTGCAAGATGCATTGTTTTAATATTGATATTTATTGCCATCTTGCCGTTTGCTCATTGCTAGCACCATCATAGATGTGGACTGACAGTTTTTTATCTATCAGATAAGCAGTAAAAAAAAAATGCTTATTACCTCAAGCTTTGTCCTCTTCTGTATAGCCCTGCTTCGCGACCTGTGTCGACTACGACTCTCCGGCGTGCTTCCCGTCTTCTGTCTTGTTGTCGGAGTAGAAAAATCAAAAAGAGTCGGCACTACATCAGGTTTCAAACGCAAACTTTTTGGCTCAAACCCAATACTTAGCGCGAGTCTCTGGTCTTTTAAGGAACATTCAGGCTCGAAATGTCTCTGGCACAACCTGGTGTGTTGAGATGGCATAAAGTCTTGTCTCTTTAATTTGATCGCCCATATCGATATTCTTTTAGGAATCTTTGGTAATGTGAAAAAGCTAATCTTCTGTCCAGAACTGCTATTATTCACACAATTTAGAGCTGCGCATTGAACCATCTTGTTTCTACTGGACACTTCTCTGCACAAACTGAATATGACTCTTGTACGTTAATCGTCTCAAATAACGTCACATCCTGTTTGTATGGATGGGAGTTAACAAATTCGGGGCAAGTTCTTTCCATTTGATCTCGGAATACAGGAGAGTATTTTATGAAATGTTTGTGGAGATACAATATATGCAAAGAAGAAAATAGTCGGGATAGATTAAATAAACAAATTACTACATATCTTGCTATTTACAATAAAATTGTGCAGGTCGGGGTTTTTGTCACTTTTAATGACTGCAACTTTTTACTAAAAAGTCCACATTGGGCCTGAAATTGCTATTTGATCTATACCAACCTAGTGGTTAAATGTAATATTGTCTAAGTATTGGGAGTTAGTATAACCATAGCCAAAATAATGTCAAGTTTGCCATCAAGCACCCATCAATGATGCCTAACAAGAAACCGTTCATTTCATGCATCAACAATGGTATTGTTAAAACGTCTCGCGTGTTTGAATCGACAAGATTACCACCTGCATGAACAAAAAGGAAGATTCATGCTTCAAATGCCTTTTTATGAGTGTTAATGTTTCAACAGAAAGTGAACGCTATTTGTGCTAGGGGATTTAGTAACCAAATATGACATGCTATCTTGTATTAAAGGATAGTTTCTCAGATTTATTTACTTCATCATTTCTATATTCTCTTAATTCCAATAACCACAAGAATGCCAATGTCTCCAGAAAATTAGAACCTAAGTCTTGCAGATGAGAAAATATCAGCTACAGCTAAGCTAAAGACTTTAGAACAACAATGGAACCCACTTTCAAAGAACTCGGATTTAATGTTTTTCAGGATTTAATGAAGTGCTGATTTAAGTCAGTAGTATCATAGTATGTGTGTTTATTAATGTTCTCAACAAAGTTATACGAATAGTATCATGAAGTTTCAGTAACTAAAATAATGTACGTGTAGCTGATATCTTTTTATGGAGAAAAAAAAAAAACGAACACAGTTCACTATGCTGCAATATAAATTTTCCAATTACAGTCGAGAAATAATTTCTGGGTATGAACTTTGGACCTATAGCACCTGTAATCTAATCTAAAGGTTCCAGTGACTTAAAATTAGACAAAACAACTTTAACACAAACAATTTTGTCAAATTTAAAGCTTTAGATTTGGGTTTGTGAAACACGTATAGCAGGATACAAGAGTGAGAAAAAGCTATAATGTCCTGACAATGTTGTTAGGTTATTTACATATCCACAATAAATGCCTACCAAACTGGTGTATGTTGAAAAGTTCTCACACAATCATATGAACAAGGTGTTTATCAACACTCTATGTATACGTACAATTTGTTCAGAAATGAATACAAGATTTTACAAAATTAAAGTTTTTTTAGCAGAAAACCAAATTGTTAAACAATAGATGTATAGGCTAACAGACAATATGCATACGAGTACTGTGGTGATCTGCTGACTTTGTCAAACACAGTTTTAAAAAGGCAAAGCTGAGGCATGAAAATGCCAGATGTTCGTGATCTGTACTGCATACCTATATGTTTCAATTACTCCAACACCACTATATTTTCGGACATCCTCTCTAGTTTTCTGCCATTTTCGCAAGCTAATCACAAGTGGATCCTGCTCCATTTCATCTGTGAGATAACAGGTTGTAATGTCCTTCTCCTCACAAGTCTGCGAACCACGATCTGCTGTTGACAGTTCACATTTATACTGTTCTTTTTCCTCGTCATGCTGTGGTGTAAAGTTTGAAATGGATGCCGACTTTAGTTCACTAATCTGCTGCTCAACTCATTTCTTCTTCAACAGTCATCTTCTTTTGCTTCTTGATTTGACTGCTAATGCACTTCATTTTATGTGCTTGTTTTCAAGGGGCATGTCTTCCTGTGAGTTCATCCCTATCTGAGTAAAGCAGGTAAACCATATATTTTCATAAATTTACAATAAACGCTACTTATACCTAAGAAAATGAAACTTCTGGTGGTTAAATTCTCACAACAGCAGTATGAAGGGTCTGCAGCAGTTGCCAGACAATCTTTACTTTTCCAAATGTCCATTTCATCAGTCTAATAGGTATACCATTCAAGGTTTCTGAATACTTCACTTAAAAATGATGACTACAAAAATTGATATATTTTGAGCTGCTAAATGAATGTATAGCACAACAGGCACTGAAACATCTGTACAAATCCATCATTTCTGCAAGGCATTGTGTGTGATACTAGCACAATGTTATAATTTTCTCTTATCCACCCCTTAACAGCAATTCAATTTTTTACAAAGGAGAACCTAATACTAGTCATACCAACAATACACCCCAGAAAATTACCCACAATGACTTGCAAAATGGCAGATTAGTACAGGTATTTCAGCATCTAGCATCGTCTGCCATAAATTGTATGCTTCTGTTATAACTGACATTCATTTACCTGCTCAAAATAACCGAGTTCTCATCTTGTCGTCGTTTATAATTATTAATTTTAATTTGTTGGAGTATATTTTCAGAAACTGGAATGGTATGCTTATTATACTATTCTGAAATTGGACAGAGTTCTCTGCCGAATTTTTTGATAGCAACAGATACAAAAATATTCCTTATTTTTAGTGTCAACTCTATACTAGGCTCGTTAACAAGTACTGCACAGAACCTGAAGTAATGATTGTGCCCTAACTGGTTCCTTGTGTTAATTGATGTAGGCCTGCTAAATGAAATCAACATCCTCATGTTCACAATAAGAATCTTGGCACCCCAAGTATTGTCATTTCAACTCTGCTCACAATATAGACAAAAGATCATAATGTTGCAATTCTTTAAGCTAAAAAAAATTAAAAGAAAAAAAAGTTTTGTTAAGGTATTTTAAATAAATTATCAATATGTATTGACTACATCCATTTCGTTAAAAAATTTCTTCATTTGTTTTTTTTACTATACGGATTGGATTGCATAACTGCTGACAAAAGTCCGTGTTAAATTATGGAAAGGAAGTATCTATTTACATGGCCGCTGTGTACAAACTTTTGCAAAGACTATTCGCAAAGCGGACATGTGCCCACAATATAAAAGGTTATCTGCAGGGCGACCGGTGAATGCATTAGGGACGAGTCCAAAATATTCCGAATGATGTAAACTCGCCTAGACTTAGCATATAGACAAGTTTCTGGTAAGTGGTGGCCATCTACTAGAAAACTGATTGGCAACAAGACACCTAGTCCAATAAATCAGCCCTGAAACCTATAATCATATTAATGGGTGGTTACCCATAAATACAGGTCTGGGGACCGATTTATCGGACTACAACACACCATAAAAAAGAAAACTGTTTGATTATATTTTATTTACTGTGCATTAATTTCTTTTTAATGAGCACAGTAAAAGTTGATACAAAAGAATAAGGAATATTTTATAAAGTAACTATTGTGCGGTAACTGGTTGAGATAAAAATATAACAAATGACGGTTAAAGTGAAAATAAAATCTTCTATTGTTATTCAAGTCATTGTGGGTAATTTTCTACCTGAGATTATGGATATGACTGGCACAAAGGTGAATGAGCTGCTTTGAAAATATTTCACTATTAAATTGTCGATGTAACAAACATTATTTCATTTCATTATATATAAGAACGCCATTATCTCGCGTAAAATCGGGGTCATATTTCATTAAATGCAGATTTGAACTGATGAACGTACCTGGGAAATAATGCGAAATATCTAATTTTAATCAAATGTAAGTATCACCTTTAAATTCAAGACGAAACTTCATATTTCACATGGTCCGAATCAGCCTGGCATTTGGGCCGAACCAGCCCGAGATTTGGGCCCAATCAGCCATGGTCTCCGAATCAGCCAGCATTCCTTCCATATAATTAGTACCGCGAGTCCTACAATCAACGTCTGCACCTTACCTCAATCTCACCCCACCCCCAAAGAAAACAATTCTATTTTGATAAGCATACTCAATGTCCAGTTACCTGGCTATGTCTAAGTTGCATGCAGCATCTGTATGCTGAACTGTGTTCTGCGTTGTTGTTGTTTTTTTTTTTTTTTTTTGTTGTCCAAAACGTTGTAAACAAACATTCATAACGATGCGAATAAACGTGATTCTGGTGAAACGTGTTTGATCATTGGATAGTCAATGTGTAGCCGCATCGATGCGATATCTAAAGCTCATGCGCAGCTCGGCATCCGCAACACATGATTGTAATCCAGCCAATCAATCCTCCTTGTGTAATTGGTACGCTATTTGGCGCTGATTTCAACCTCCATTTCAATCAGCCTCGCCATAAAAAAGAAAAGAATGGCATCGTATGATGATACAATAAATGACATGGATGGCAACTTTAGTCGAGAGAGACAGCAAATGTTTTCACTCAGCGATGACGATTTGCATCTTTACATGAGCCAGTCGCAGCAATCGGATGGTGATCTTCTTGAAAAGGCCGATTCCATAAAACGAAGCGGAAAAAACAAAAGCCCTGCAGCTGCAAATGCAAGGGAAACGAGATATTCAAGACTTGTGTCAATCGATTCGGAGTCCGATATCATCTGGATGAGGTGATATAATATATCGACTGGTGTTTTTTAAATTTATTTTGTTGGTAACATTTGACTGATTGGGGTTTTAAGGCGCACCAGCACTGTAAGGCTATATAGCGCCGTAAAAAGGTTGGATGATTTATGTATGAAAAGTGGTTCACGATCAACGTGCGATAAAAGTACAAAAACAAAATAATGAGGTAGTGAGAGTAATATATAAAGGTTCCCGATCAACGGAGAATGCAAATAGTATGTGTAAAGGGTAATTGGATCATAAAATATATTTAGGGTGATTGATAGTGCACATGTTGGTTAAAACTACAAGAAATAAGTAGGTTGTACACCAGTTATATTTTAGAATAAATGTTAACTAAAATACAAGCCACATTTATTGTAACAAAAAGCTCCTTCAGGTGCTGAGCATTGAAGTAACGATTGCGTATAGGTTGGAGATAAAAACAATCTATCAGAAAGTGCTTCACTGTAAAGGATTCGTTGCACGAAATGCACTCGGGTGGGTCTTCACCCGTTAATATGTAGGAGTGAGTTATGCAAGTATGACCAATTCTAATTCGTGCAAAGATTACCTCGTCCTTACGGATCGTTCTGTAGGAAGGAGGTCATTTGCCTAAAGAGGGTTTAACCACACGGAGCTTGTTTTTGACAGCATCATTCCATGATGCCTGCCACTTACTAAATAAGGATTGTTTGATGTCGGGTGTAAAATCTGTGTATGGCATTTTAAAATCAGATAGTTGTAGAGATAGGACTTTTTTGGCAGCGCGGTCTGCTCTTTCATTACCTTTAATACCGACATGACTTGGTAACCAACAGTACATTATATTGTGAGCTTAACACAGTTCGGTATGTTTAATGAGAATGTTAGTCAATAATGGGTTATCCAACTTCCTACTATGGAGTGACTTAAGTACTGATAGTGAATCGGAGAAGATGATGGAGTTTAAAGTATCTTTTGTTTCAATATATTAGAGGGCAAGATCTATTGCCCTGATTTCAGCTGATAATATCAATGTGCCATCTGGTAAACGAAGCTTTGTAGTGCGATTTCCACTAATGAAGGCTGGAGCAGCCTTTTCACCATCAGTATAGATTCTTGTGTAGTCCTTAAGTTTGGAGAGAAGTTCCTTGTACGAGTTATGAAAAATGGAAGGATTTGTCTCTGATATTTTTCCTTCATGCACTGTAAACAGTACTTTGGTTGCTTTAGAAGCCAAGGAGGTGTTACAGAAACAGGATTTTTGAATGGTCAATTTTTGTATTGTCAAGCCTGGAAGATATCCTAATGCCAAATGTAGGAATGATGTTTGGTTTATTTTCGTACAAATTCTGTAGTTGGGTTGGAAAACTGACATACAAGCAGGGTTTAAACTGTTGGATCTCAATTTTAGGGCATACTGTAAAGATAATGCTTATCTGCGATACGATAGAGGCGGCTCATTCACTTCAGCCAAAAGACTCAAAATTTGAAAGAAAAGTTTGAAAAAAGAATATGCATCTATCTCTACGTTGCAGCCACACTTGAAACAACATGTGGTCGTCGGTCAAGATATTAGTATGGTAGCGATAGGATAGGTAGAAGAGTAATAATAGTAAAGGTAGAAAAAAGTGAAAGACCTAATCTATTTTGATATTATATTTTATTGAAAAATTAAAATGTGGGCCATTATTAAAATGGTTTGAGGCTGAAATTGGAGATACAATTTACCAGAAATAAAATATTTATGTTGGAAAATTCAGACATATAGCGTAAATAGCATAAAACTATGGTAAATATTGAGGGAAAGAAAGGAAAATATATTAGAATGTAATTGGGAAAAACCTACCACCCCCCCCCCCCTACTCGTCCCAAACTACTCTCTATTTCTTAATTTTAGCGTTTTCATATGGAATTTTCACTCTCTGATTTCACCCCCCCCCCCCCCCTATCAGATTGTTCTCTAACAATGTGTATCACCATAAGGAAAAAATAAAAATATGTTTTCATTAATCTGTCCAGCTCATGGACAGCAAACTGACTTTCCAATAGCAAAGTTCCCTTTTGTAGTCGACAAATGAGCCATGTATTTAAAAAAAAAAAAAAAAGAACGAGTAATTAATTACATTAAATAATCAATTGTGGCAGCTGATGTTTCCTTCTTACTATTTAAAAACAGGTAATGAATTACATGAAATAATTTATTTTAGGAGCCGTCTTTTACTTTATTTCTCATGAGTAAAAATTAGACATATGTTCATTTTAATATAGCGAGTGGTTTTGATTTACAATTTCCTTTTTAAAAATATATACACATTTTTTCCGACGATAAGTCGGAAAAGACAAGCCTAATGACTTTTTTTTTATTGTAAATTAGGATGGGGTTATTATTAGACATATCTTGGAAAATAAAAGCCAAATTTCTGTAAAAGTGGGGATAGGACTTTGCACTTATTTTTCCATTGGCCAGGAGGGCAAGCTCACATGAAAATCATTTGGACCTGCAGAAAATCTGCTGGCCCTCCCAATCGAAGAAGAATAAGAACTTAGGAAAATTTAACTGGTTCTGCGGTTGTCAGTATTAACTGGCCTTTCTCAAAACCCACAAGACAATGGCTGGCGGGTCAGCAGCTAAATAGACCCCCGATAGGCTTATCATCAAGCTATCGGTGCTCTTGTTTTCTGTGTATTCCGAGCTTTCCAAACAAACAACAACAAAGATTTTCGTGTCCATTTTTAGTCAGATCCGCCGTTACATCTTATAAGCATGGAACTGACCAAAAACAGTTGATCGATTCCGCACGCTTAGCGTCGAAGCAAAACACGTCATTATGATGGTAGAGTTGCTCACAAAGCCTGTCATATGCTTTATTTGGTTGCAGAGTAGAGTTTTGGAGTGCAGGAAGCACTGTACGATTACAGTATTTGAACTTCTGATCAGAGATTTTTTCTGGGGTTGAAAATTATAATCTGAAATGATGGGGTGGGTGTGTTTGGTATAAAGAGATGATACACACAACGTAGTAGTTGTTGTTGTCTACATGGAATTATCACCCTCGAGTTAACATTAGAGGCATTGAAAATTATGTGTATGACACAATGTCACAAAGGGTTTAAGAAAGGATAAGGCTCCCTCACTCGTGACATAGGTCACTTTTATGGCTCACTTGAACAGCATTATGAAGAGGTAGTGCTCTTAATTTTCAGCCTGGCAAACGAGATTCAGTGTGCAAACTCGTTTTCTACAGGTTGTTTCAGTCCTGGGGAGGGGAGGGGGAGGAGATTACCTGTATGTGTAGTTTGTACAAATACCTTTTTTATATTTTTTTTTTACAGCAGCCACCCTTTTCTTCTTCTTTTTCCTTTTTACTTCGACTTTTCAGTCTTTAGTTCTACTTACCTCGGGGCATTTTTCTCCTCAATGTAGTAACTTGACAATATTTGCAGCCTATTTTCTTAGTTTTTAGTTTATTCATTTGTATCTGTGCTTAATATAGCTCCTTGTCCATATTTAGCCTTTGCTTTTAGGTAGGTTTGGGTTGTAGTATCTTAGTTGTATAGTGACTATACTTTCTGCATCACATGCTTAAACATTCGTTTAATTTTCATACTCCAGTATGCCTTGAACTTTGTGAATTGAAAATAAAAATATATATGGATGTATGTATTCATGCATGTATATTTGAGACATGTTTGCAGGGTCAGAATGGCAGCATAAGAGTTCCCTGTCACATTGCCGAGAAAAGGTCCCCGCCCCCTCTCCACAGGTATAGACCATTTCACGGTTATTATCTCCCCTCGAGAACACCAGAGGGCGTCTCGGTGCAACTCACTTCCGGATAGTTCAATCAATAAAGATGGCAGATGTAGATCAAGAAAATGTGACAGTGGAGGATATAAACAGGTATACTGTGAAACGGCTTTAGAGATTTGGCCGTGCATTTGAGTTGAGAGAACGTGCCCTTGGAGTGCTGCGTCTTGAAATCCCATCAGAAACTACTTTAAAGAACGCCGATCGACAAGAACAAGAGACGCGTGAGATAGGAAAATATACAACACCTCTTGGCGAAACGTTACCAAAGCCAGACACTCTGGATGGATGGATGGATGGAGTGACGACGTGACTGTTCTGTTACCTTTGGAACAGTCGCTTATAGTAGTCGTTTAGATTTGTCTCCCCCTTTTTAAACTCTTCTTCATAAATATCAGTTTCCTATTTTCGTTTGTAATACGTCCAGGCCGGAATGTGAACGTGCTTTCACAGCTCTTTTCGTTGAATCTGAAGCCCACCACAGTGTGAGTAACTTTGTAAATTATCGTTAATGACTCGTAGATTTAATTTCTGATATGGATGTTAATTGAAAGTGACAATCAGTTCTGATATAGGGATTGATAACAATACGCAATGCCACGTGTTCTGCGAACGCATGTGATACCCTTTGTTTGTGTCAGATTCATCATAAACCTTCTTTTTGTGTTATCGTATAAACCCTCAATAACAATTTTCGTCAAGTCACGGCAGAGATTTTAAGTGCGACGTACCTTATCGTGAAATTAAAAAGTATGGAAGCACATAATGGACATTAATTCATTAGTGCATTTCAAAGTATGGAAGCACATAATGGACATTAATTCATTCGTGAATTGAAAAGGATGGAAAGACATAACGAACCTTTTACTTTCGATATATGTCGATTGTTTCAGTACTACACACACGTTTCTTTAATGTAAATGTAGTAATTTCATATTTTGTAATGGTTGTATTTTCATTTATTACAGCTTTTTACCCTAATTTGATGAGAGTTCTCGCTTACGAATTAAAAGTATTTGAACATAATATGATGTCTTGTGTCTTGAATACTAGAGAGCTCAAGGGTTATGCTAACTGTAATTCCTCCAGAGGAAAGGCAGTATAGTGACCAAGATTCCTGACTTTTCCGAAAGGGAACTGTATAATTGTCTTGTTATAAATACGATCAGAACATTTGACAGAGTTCCCTGCGGTGCTGTGAGACAGCTGAAAGCTAAACAAATTTATCAGGACAATCATGTACACTCGGTCCGCTATCACAATGTCAGTACTCAGTGTTCACGCGCATATGTGAGATGCCTGGTTATTCCATCCCTCCCAATATTAGATAAAAACAAACAACCCGATTACCGAGCTTGGACAAGTCTGTCAAAAGTAACCGGACACGTTCACTCTGCAGATTGCACCTGTCCAGCAGGGTAAGTTTCATACAACTTTAAAGTTTTAACTTATGCTCTTCACTTGAGAGGTAGATAATCATTAAAATTATTTAATATGCGAAATTCGCAAAATTATAACTACAGCAACATTTGTTCATATTGTCCCTTTATGTTTTTAAAGTTGAACCAAGATTTGGGCCTGGGGATATCTCACCTGTACCCCCAGAATTAATTGCTGATCTGGGCTTTATATATTTGTGTATTGATTCCTTGAATTACCCCCCTAACCTACTTCTGAAATATTTACAGCTAAAAGATCAACATATAATGATATTTCTTTTTTTTTTTGGCACAGGCAAGGGGAGTCATGCAATCACATTGCTTCTTTGTTGTATGCCCTTATCGACATCACAGAGAAATGGAAGGCAGGTGAAATTTCAGCTACATCATTGGATCGTAAATGGAATACACCACGGCCTCGGAAACTATCCCCGAAAAAGGCAGAGGAAATTAAGCTGAAAAAAATACTCTGGCACTCTGGAAACTTCAGCATATAAAGAGGACAGTCCACTAAAAAGGGAAGAATTCCAGAAACAGTTGCTTGCTGTAAACCCCTTAGCAGGATATCATAAACATTTCCCCAAACCAGATATTCCAGATGAGGTACTCGAGGAATGTTGTAGGTCACTCCCAAATATTATGTTCAGAGATACTGTGGATCTGAACGACAAAATGTGTACAGAAAAGTTTCATTATTATGTTTCAAGTCTCAGTTTTAATTCTGCGAAGATAGAGGAACACACTAGAGGACAGAGGCAAAATATTGTTTGGAAAAAGGCGAGGGAGAACAGAATTACAGCCTCAAAATTTGGTAGTGTCATGACTAGGAAAGAAATAACACAGCGAGATAATCTTGTGAAGTGCTTTGCTGGATACAATAAGGATCCATATTCCGATTGGAATGGGGAAAGAAAAATGAAAAGAAGGCATTAGTTAGCTATGTACAGTTTAGTAATAAAAATGAACATAAAATCAGTACAAAAGACTGGTCTTATAGTGTCTGTTAATTATCCTTTTTTTAGCAGCTAGTCCAGATTCCCTGGTTCGTTGTGAACACTGTAAAGAAATGAGTGGCATTGTTGAAGTGAAATCCCCCTTAAAATACAGACATTTGACACCCTTTGAAGCAGCACAGACAGTGATTTCTTCTGTGGTGTTAGAAATGGCGAGATAAAATTAAAGTTCAATCACACTTACTGCTACCAGGTACTAGGACAGCTAGCTTTGACTAATCATAAGTGGTGTGACTTTGTTGTATGGACACCCAAAGGGATACATGTGGAGAGGATTTGGTTTGATAACAAACTGTGGGAGGAGAGAATGTTGCCCAAGTTGAAGACCTTTGTCATGAAAAGCATTTTGACAGAAATGTTCTTAAGGAGAAGTAAAAGAGGCCTTCCTCTTTACACCAAAAAATGAATTCAGTAATCAAGACTGTGACTCCATTCATTATTGAGACAATTTTTAATTACTGTGATCATTTAAAGCTGAAGAAAAGATGAAATATAGTATTATTCTAGTCACCCAAATTATTTTAACGATTCAATTACAGTTTGATTGAAACATAAAATGAATCACTTCAGTATGAATCATACAAACAGTACATAGTACCTACTTGCCCTAATCAGTAATTAGTTGCTTCAGTTGATCAGATTTGTTTCCTGCTTGGTCGCACATAGACCAGTGCATGGGGTTTTGTTTGCATATATATATATAGTTTACATTTTTTCTGGGCAAGATACAATTGTTGTAACTTGCACAGAACTTTACATGTAAAGAAGAAATATTGATCACCACATATACATTACATGTACAGTAGGTTAAATGTTGAGAAAGAGATAGATAGAGAGCTGACTGTCAATACATAAGACAAATTTAAAAACAAAAGAAGGAAAAGGAAAAAGGTGGCAACGAAAAATGAGCATGACAATTGTATACATTGTGCTGCATCCATGTTTAATATTTATGTCCAAAAACAATGATGTTACTTTGATATCCAAAATGCACCCATAGCAGGGTCCAACAAATCTTGTTTGCTGGGTTTGGGTTACCATATGTTGATTTCAAGTAGAATAGTGAGATATTGTATATCTTGACTCCTTAGTCAATTTCAAAATATTACCAAAAAATATTTCACCATGAAGATTAATTATTTATGACTTGTTACAATCACAGAAAGTTTAGAAGCTATCATTTTCATGTGAAAGTGCCTTCTGTAAACTGGGCTGTAGGGTTGTTTTACAAGTTGCCTGCTGGCCTACCGTTCTGAATTTTGCTAGACCCTGATACACAGTTACTTGAAATCATGTATTCATTGATTATAATGATTCGACTTTCATTGATTATAATGACAAGACTCGCATTTTCTGCTCAGATTTACTGTCATTACGTGTTTATCAATAATACTGTCAAAACAAATGAATTTTTTTTTTATTTTTTCATTTTTATGCAGAATAAACTGTGCTTTGCACAAGTTTGCATGGATGCAAAGTCAGTCCTGTACAAGTGATGGCTGGAGTGTTGTTAGTGCAGCACAAATTTTGAAAACATCTGATGCTGTTAAATAGCAACTAATTGGCATCACCCGATTTAGGATTTTTGAAACTTTAATTCTTTGTATCTCCCTTTCCACATGTATCCTCAGATTGGCTATCCGCCGTGTCTCCTCAACCTGCCTACGTGTAAACTATTTATTTTTCGACTTGAAATGAGGAATGGCAAGGGCAATTTCTTTGGGAGTTGTAAGGTCACTTATTAAAAAACCCTCATCAACCATTATTGAATCACCTGGCTTACAGAGATCCACCACACCAGACAGCCATGTAATTTTCTTGTCCGAAATACTTCCTGCATAGCAGTCAGATACAAAGCTAATAACACCACAAGGACTCACACCAACCAAAAGCTTCCACGTTATGTGAGATTTGTAGTTAGAATACATGAGAGATTTCGCTTGTAGTGACTCTGGGGTCTCCGTCCAAATTTCAGTGCAATCGAGAATAACTCTTGTATTTGGATAACGCCTACTGAAAGATTCTGGCATGTTTTCTGATACTACTTCTCTCCTTGGCCATAGCAAAAGTAATCGTACTAGCTCATTGCATAAAAAACCTCACCCACGCCCTCCAAATACTACTACATAGAGCAGTTGAAATATGAAATATATGTGCCAGATCCTCTTCACATAATCCCAGTCTAAGTCTCATGAGCACCAACACAAATTCCTCTATCAAACGCAACTTTCTTGTTGGCCCTGGCTTCTTTTTTCCATTTAGTTGGTACTCTTTCTTACCACCTGAATTTTCGCCTTTCCAATAACCCATGTTCTGGGCTTTCACTTTAGTATTGAAAAGTACCATTAGTGTCACAAATGTTGGAATGCCTGTGTAGAATTGTACTTCAGAGTCGTTATCCTTAATATCCTCCACGGCAATATCAGGCTTATTGCAATGTATCCCAACATCCACTGTTTCTGGGGTTTTGTTGTATGTTACTGGCAAGTCAGTTTGAGTACAACTATCTTTTACTTGCACTGTGCAAGTATGTTCACATTTATTAACCTTGCTACTTATCCTTGAAGGAGGTCCTATGTAATCATGCATGTGCACAGAAACATTTAGTGCAGATGATTCTAAAAGAGAAAGTTTTAATAGTTCATTTTCTTTATAGCTGTTACAGTCATTTCTGTCTACATCTGTATCTGATGAAGTAGTCGGGGGATAGATAAAGAGATATCATCAACCTGGAATATAAACAGACCATTTGTAAGAAATGATGTGCATATATTTGACTGATTGTGTTCAATAAAAATTAAAACTACATAACTTATTTGTTTCATTGATCCAATACATATTCTTGTACACATTTAATTTATATTCTACACAGTCCATCGAGTACTTCATAATTGTATTGATATGAATGTTTCTTTAACATCTCTCACCCCCCCCCCACTGAATTATTAAACATACATTTGCTATATAATTTAAGCAATAAGATAACAATTATTTTATAATGGTATGTCACCTGACAATAGTTTTACCACATTTGATAGTAAATAGGCACTGACCATTTAATTTTCGAAGGGGGAGTGGGGCTGATATATATTTTGGAGAGGGAGTCTTGCTCTGTGTGAAGGACATTTATTTATTTAATTTTTTTCTCTTGGCTAATATGGGACATGTGTGTACAACAGGGGAACCGATCAGAGCAAACTATTTTGAATTTCTCCAGCAAATGAACATAAGGGCCTGACTTTTTTTTAACCTACAGGTACCCCACACCACTCTCGAGATTAAATTGTCGGTGCCTATGCCAAATGTTAAACATTTCGCTTGAATGCAACAGATGTAATTACCGTCCAAGTCTTGAAAGTTTTTTGAGGAAATATGTTGGGAAATAGTGCTGTCTTCGATGGTCCTGCTAATCCCACAAAATGATCACTGCACAGTCTTGATGTCGACTTAAGGCGAAAGTCCTTTCTAAAACATCCAACTCGTTGACTGCAAATATGAGAAATTATACCATCAGCAGGAAACCTATGCAGTGAAATTGTGCTCTCATCAACAATCTTTCCGGAGTAATTGGAAGTCTTTCGCACAACAATATATTTTTCCATTGTTGACACTATTTTGTTGACTATGTTTCGCTAACCAAGCGTAAAACGGTGCACAATTCTGAACTATCCGGAACTGGAAATTATTTATGGGCATGCGCATTGGGGCTAAGGGAGGTAATTTTAAGAGCTACGATCAGTAACTCCTTTGCAACCGTGAAACCGCCTATATAATTGAGAAAAAGGCTTCCCACAACCACCTTCCCATTATCCCAGTGGGACAGTACAACCCAGCATGTTTGTACGAGTATGTAATCAAGTATGTATTCTATGAATGCAGCCTTCTCATTATCCTTTGAAGCAGCTGGCTCAAAATTAAAAGTACAAGGCTAAGTGAATGCATCTATATAACGAACAATGTTAGTGTTATAAAAGTTGACACATCAGCTGGAAAGGTATCCATTAATTTAGCTGGTGGCCGGTTGATAATGAGGAGGCTGTGTATGTATTCTTTTTGTATATTATCATCATATGGGTCTTAAACATGTTTTAATATATGCTTAAATCTTTCTTTAAATATGTATGTATTTATGTATATGTGTATGGCAATGTCTCTGTGTATGATGTATATTTATTTCTAAAACACCCATGTTCCTGCTTCTGTATCTGCTTCAGATTTCTTGCAGGAGTATTAGCTCTTCAGAGCTAATGTTATTGCTTGTAATATCTAACGCTACGGTAAATATTTTTTTTAAAAATCTTACGTCAAATATAATAAATTTATCAGTTGTAGGGTAACGTTATGATGAAATTAGTTTTCCCATAGACTCGTGATCTTTTCAGACAAACTCTAGTCACAATCAGTCTCTGAAGCGTAGGACACCATTGCCTGCAAGAAGGATACATGCATGTAGCACCCCTGTACTTGCAAAAGGTAACAGAGTACTGAGAAATTTGGTAACATTTAGTGATCAGTCACAAGTTTCAATTACTAGTTAATCCATTATAAACTAAATTGCCTAATTTTTGCCCAATGCCGTTTTTCTTTTTTTGCCAGATTTTTTTTTTAGATGATAGACCCATTCCCAAAAAAGGAAATTCTAAATCAAAATCGCTTACTAATATTAAAATGAACAATTATTTCTGAACAAAGATTTAATGTTGTTTGCTTTTAGTTTGTTTCCAATATCTGAAAATTCACTCTCGTTGCTCTTTTTTAAAAACTGAAGACTTGACGATAGTTTTATTTTACAGTTGTTGAGACAAGTGTGGAGATATTTAAAATCATTTGTATGACTATCTTTCCATACAACAATTGATGTACACCACTCGCCCACTATTAGGTATCTCTGTATAATAAGGTCTCTTTATAAGGCAGGTAGGACTGTGGATCCCATTTTATAATAATGGATCAGTTCCATGAACAACGATAGAGTGAGAGAGTGCTGTATATAGGAATACGTAGATGTCTCATTGTGCCCTATATTATTTTGCATGTTGGTTTTTGATGGATTTGTTTTAAGCGAACTTTTATGTAATTCTCTTATTTCTTCTGTTTTCAAGATAAAAGTAAGAAGGAGCTTTTGAAGGAGATTCTTTAAAACCAGAAGGAAATCATAATGGCCATCAAAAAGAATGAAAGAGAAATTCGAAGTTTGAAAACAAAATTAAAGAGAAAGAAGCAAACTTTAAAGAGCCAATTAAAGTCCCATTACAGATCAGGGTGTGTATACTACACAGTCAGTGCAGGACCAGACTAGAAAAGATTGAAAATTAAAGGCCGAGTCCACACTATGAAAGCCAGATTATGGCATCTGGTACCATTCTCACACATTCTACTGTAGAGTTAACATCACTTATCACTATCTGCTTCGTGGTTTAACTTCAGTTTTTCTTTCAAGAAATATTGACAAGTGCAGCATGAGAAATATAAAGGCAATTCCCATGTGGTTTGCAATATAATTAGTCTGTGGTACCTACGATCAGCCAATAGCAGTTATTGAAAAAATTTGACACGTCAATTAGTAGTATACGATCTCGAACACAGCACAACCGAGTTATTAATTAGGCTTTTCACATCTTATTTGATTGGCATCATAATGAAACGACACCTGTGAATTCAGTGATGTTTAATTATGCAGAAAAAATCCCCACCCTCCCACTTGTTGGTTACCTGTCTGCCTGAAACCTGGTCTTTTATTTTTTTTTTATAGTTGTAACATGCTTGTAGCACATATGTAAATATAAATATATACATATTGGGCCTCATAATTTTCTGACAACTTTTACAGACAAGTTAAATGATGAATAAAGCTTCTGTCACTCACATTCAAGCGAGTTTGGGATTGAACATATAAAGTAAAATTGAAAAACAAATTCCGACACCATCTAGGATAACCTGAACGTGTCACATTTTGTATTAAAATTTGACATACTTGTATTGTTAATGCAGCAGTACAATTTATTCGCAAAGTAATAACTTGTAAAAGGCTAGCCTTGGTTGGATTATACCACATTTCTGATAGTCTAGAAGAGAAACAACGATGATGGATTGAATCCATGTTGGACAAATTAAAAAGCAAGCTGGTGTTCGAGGTGCAGTGTGCATGCTATGATATGTTCCTGGTTTCTCCACCTACTAGGACAGTCCCTGCTATCGAATTTATTCTCAAAACTCTGCCATTTTTGTTCCGGAAAGAGAATCCATGGAAAATCTTTGTACACTGAATCATTTCATTGAATGGAATTATTCTAATTATGGATATGATCTCTTATAGTGACCATTTTGTTGGCAATTACTGAGATAAAAGTTTTGTACAATTCATTTCCAAACTGGAATTATATTTTTCAATAAAATAACAAATTTAAAAAAAATGCTGATAAGAGCTGAAGTTCAACGTACTGTAAATAGTTGTTTGGAATAAGTGTTGAGAATTTATAATAGCAAGCCATAAGAGTTCCTCATATCTTAATTTTGAATTCTTTTTGTAGAATGCAGTCCATGAAGCATATGTAAATGGACTTGACAAGGGTAGGGCATGGCAATTTGACAAAAAGAGGTAAATATGCAGAAGACAAGTTCTTTAAACATGATTAGAATACAGTATTGCATTTCTAATGTCCACTAATTTCCATTCAATTTCGGAAACTTGCATGTAGCTATTGTACCAACTTCCTGCCACTGTACTTGCAGGGCCAGTGCTTCTTTGTTAATTACATTGGTTTTTATAAGAGAAATATGTGCAACAGATACTTTTTTATACATCTACTGCAGCATGACTTCTTGATTTTGTCATGTCTGTCCGTTGGTCCTGTAAGCTTTTGGGCATGATTACGTAAAAGCTGCTTAACACAGACAAATTTGGAAGGCACATTTGTTTGCATTTGTAGATGACTTGATTAAATTTTCGGGTCATATAATAGCAATTTCTCCTTTTTTAAGTACATTTTTGGACTGAAATTTTCCATCAAAACCTTGTTAGCACAAATGGGCCAAAATCACTTAACTTAGTCAAAATAAATTCAGTAGTTATGTTTATATGCATATGTAGATGACCTGATTGATGATAAAGCTTGAGAAAATAATATGATATACGTTGGCAAATTTATGTATTAGATATTTCAACTAAGGCGCTCGCCTTTAACGATCACTGCCATCTCACCTCTGTCCGTGTGGGTTAGAGTTTTGGGCTCGGCCAATGTACGTATGTGAGAAAGCTTGCCAGTAGCTTCCCGTTCGTTAGTTGTTCTTCCCTGGTTCTTCCTCCGCCAGTTATACTGGCCGCCATGTATAGCCCATCATTGGCAGAAAAATGGCATTAAATCCACAAACCACATTAAACCCCCGAGTACCAGATCACGTTTTTGTGTTGCTTTTGTGACAGTGCACAAAGTGTTGTGTGTTCTGAAAGTGTTTGAAATTTCACAGAATCCACATATACATTTTCCAGGCAAAGAAGCACAAGTTTTAAGATTCAAAAGAGCATATGATGCCAGAAAAATTAACGTTTATAAAAGTTGACATTAATTATAAGTAAAATTGTATTTTTGTAGATTATAGCACTCAACGTGCAGCCAATATCCATGATGTATGAACTATTTGGAGACCGTCCCAATAAAGACCATGAAAAATAAACAAGGGTAATCATCTATTGTTTGTTTATTCATGGGTACAATCATATTCATACACCCCATCCATGTTGTGCATCTTTATGTAAGAATGGGCAATACAATTATACTATAAATTCTAGAAAAGAATGACTTCACTTTTATTTCTTCTTCAGATTTGGTGATCAGTCCAATGACAAAATGACAGACTTCATCAAAAGCTATGTGCAAGGAATTTATCCCACTGTAAATTGCTTGGTTCTAAAAGGTACGAAATTGGTATCTGCTTCAGATTCAAAGTCAACTTAAAAATGGTTTCAGTTTCATTAAAAATTTAAAACTTAAAAAAAGTTTGCATTAAAAGTAAACGCATAGCAAGACAAAAAAATTTAACATCAACTGTTCTCATCATGGGAATCAAATCCCAATATTCTGTGTGTCAGGCATCCGCCTTACTGTGTGGACCACTGACACTGTTGAACATATTAAAATTTAAAAGTACATATACTTTTTATACAGTGTAGCTAGACATTGAAGGTACTTCGGTGGAATGTATCTTTTATTTTTCACAGCTGTTATGACAAGATATTACACCACCCAAAAGGAGACTGAAATAAGAAAGATGAAACACAGATTAGAAGAGCACAAAGTACGCCAAATGCGATATGAAAGGAAGAAAGAGGTCATATAGTTGATGAATGAACTTTGGCTTCATTATTAGATAATTATTATTACTATTACTGTATTAGATACTTTGTGTATGTAACCACATGGGGCATACTGTGTACAAACTTGCAGCTAATGGACTGACAACTTTTATTTTTTTTTTGGGGGGGGGGCTTGGATTTTTGGAGGGAAAAAATACAACTATTAAATACAGACCTGCCAACCCTGAAAATTTGAATTAAGTGTCAAGGAAAACAGTGAAACTTGTCTAGGTGTAAAGGGCTACCCTCTGCAACTGATGTGAACTTTACCCTTTAACCAGATTACTGCTTTATCCAAGTTTTATTGGTTAATAAAAATGTTATTTGGGGTAAAAAGTGTATAACGATCGGCAGAATGTAGTGCTTTACTTAAGTACAGGTTTCAATATGTTTTGCTATATACACACACCCACCCACAGTACTCCCCCCACACCTATAAGACAACAGTGTCACACATTCCCTTTTGCAATTTGGGTATGGCCAGATATCCCATTTCATGATTTAGAAGTACTATGTATAATGCACCTCAGTATAAGGGAAACTCGCCTGTTAGGCAATACACTTTTATGGCTCCCATGACTAGTGATATAATGGGAGAGAACTGTATATGTTTGGGGGGGGGGGTGTATGCATATATATATATATATATATATATATATATATATATATATATATATATATATATATATATATATATAAGGCTTGAGTGATAAATTCTGCTTCTCTAGTGAGCGAGTTCTAGTTCAAGTTAAAACCTTACCTTCAACTTTATTCAATGCTTTTTTTGGGACAAGTCGATGGCTGTGTGGATAAGGGTGCAAGTGTACGAGACTAGGCAATAAACGCTGCAAGCAATTAAGTGTGGTCTTATTGGCAACATTTTGTTCTTATTTATAATGCAACAGAAATCCAAGAGAAGACTCCCTGCATTGGAAAAGAAAGAATCTTGGAAGCCTGAAAAAAAGACAAAACTAAGGAAAGTGCTGGACAAAGAGCTACACGAGTTCTGATGAGGAAAGGGCAGATCGTGTGCTGATTTCCCACCCTCCTTCAAGGGAATCTGACACCTTTCAAAAAGTGAAGGAAATATTGGGAAAAAAATACATCGAGACATGTTCGTCAAGAAGCAAGAGGCTTCTCTGCTAAAAAGAACAAGGGACATCAAAATCGTCAAAGACACCCCTGATGTCCCAGAGGAGTCGAAGTGGATAGTTGCTCAAATCATTCAGGGGGACGATGAAAACAACACGGAGTAGGAATCTACCGAATATCGCGCAGGAGCTGGTGTGGATGATTTTCCCTCACAGAATTATGAAGTACATTAACCAGTGAATGAAGAACCTACCTTAACTCTGAAGTTTCTATTAAACAAATTTGAGATAAAGTTGGGTAGGCCGCCCCTTAGACCTAGTTTGAATAGCTCGTTCATTATGCCATACTCTCATGCTGCGTCACAAGCTTTCTCCAAGTCGAAAACTACGGCAACTATATGTTTATTCTTTCGGAATGATTGTCTAATAAATGTTTTAAGTCTGACAAGATGGTCTATTGTGATTCTCTCGTCTGAATCCACACTGAACGTCAGATAGTAGGTTGCCAGAGGAGTCTATCGTTCATCATCCGTTCCATGGTGTTGCAAATACAACTTGTTAACGCTATATGGCGATAGTTGGAAGAGTCGGTTTGGTCTTTTCTATATTTGAGTATTGGTATCACCCTTGCTTCTGGCCGTGACTGCAGGAAGTCGCCAGTTTCCCAAATTGTATTCAAAATGTTTAGCAGTGTATTTAGAGTATTGTCTGGTAATTGTTTCAAAAGTTGATAGCGGATATTCTCTGGTCCCGCTTAATTGTTATCGGCTCGACCAAGAGAGTCTTGTAACTCTCTGAGAGTAAACGGCTTATTGTAATCTTCAGCATTAGCACATCTGAAATTTAGAGGAAACCTTTCTTTCAAAGTTTTTCAGAATAATTCTCTTGCGAGTTCTTCGAGGACGTTTCGGTCAATGTGATTGAGACTGCTCGTACGATTGTTAACATTTCATCCAATTTCATCAAATGCTTCATACAGCCTATTTTATTTTTGATATCTCGTACCAAATACCATACTGATTTAATAGAAAAGAGCGAGTTCAACCTAGATACATAGGATCTCCATGTTTTCCTCTTGCTGGCTCTAATGGTATGACGAGCTTTACCTCGGTATATACGGTAATTATTCAAATAATCTGTTGTTAGACTGGCATATAAATGTTTAAGGACCTTTCCCTGTTCCATACTAGCGTCTTTACATGCATGCATGTATGTATGTTGTGACGTTTTACATCACATCAGCACAAAAGTGGCTACGTTGTGTCAACAAAAGGTTAATTTCAAAAAATGTCAAATTAAATTGCATACAAATTTAGCAAGATAAAGCCTTCTATATAAATGCATAATTAAGTATAACAAGATAAAATGTAACAATTAAAGATGCTAAAATTCTGTGAAATGTATACAAAATAACAGACAAAAGTAACACGTGTAAAATTCTAACAACAGTATTAAAATTTCTTGTTTAAGCCGCATTGCTTTAAAGCTTCCAGGATTGTCTCGGGTGGTATGTCCTCGTACAGAATCTCCAAGCATGTCACGTCAAAATACTTGTGTCTTACAGGGTAGTAATCGACACACTCGACAAGAATGTGCTCCACTGTCAGGGTACACACTACGGTTGAGGTTCACCCTTCAGGAGGAATGCACGAGTCGGGTGCGTGTGGCCCATACACGATCGCACAATTTCACCTCATCTATCCTATTTATTCTATACGAGGGATACCACTCACCTATAGTCCGTTTGATGTTCTAAAGTTTGTGGAGCTTTATTTCAGATATTTTGTTAAGCATGACGAATGTGCTGATTTATACATTATTTCAAGTCAGTATATAGAATCTTCCATTCGTAAACGGGTGGCTCCAGGGCAGCTTTGGCTGCCCTTTATGTAAATGTGACTAGGCAACCAACAGTGCAGAACACTTTTCCCTTATTGTTTGAGAACGTAATGTTTCTCTATTATCTGGGATATTAACGGGTTGTCAAATTTAAGATTCTGTAAGACTTTCAACGAGGAAAGAGAATCCGAAAATATAATGCAATTTGTTTTTGAGGGGTTTCAGTATAGTTCAAATCTTCAAGTATGGCTGTAATTTGTGCACTAAAAACTTGGGCTTTATCTGTAATCGGCGCTATATGGTGTCGCAATGGCAGCTCCAACTTTGTCTCCATCTCTCGAACCGTCTGGATACATGGACGTATGGCTACAATAGGAGGCTCTTATTTCATTGAATTTACTCTGAAAAAGGACGGGATTTGTTTCAGACCCTTTTGAATTCGCAAAGGTCAAAAATCATTTTAGGTTTTGATAATCACGGTGCTGATTTGGAAATACAGAATTTTGCAATATTTCCAACACTGATTTTTGCTGTTTGGAAGTGGGGACGGATTCGTATGCCAAAAGGTAGAAGGAAGTTTGGTTTCTGAACGCACAAGGTTTGGTACTTGGGTCTAAGCAATTCATCATATGTGGGGTTAGATGGATTCGAAGAGTTTGGTAGCATACTCAACAGCCAATTTCGTTCGTTTGAGATAAAGAAATCGTTCATTGGCCTCAACACAGAGGCTTTCTGATGAGGAAGTTCTAAATGCACCCAGACAGAGTATAAGGCCCTAGCATCTGGAGGTATGATTTACAAGCTGATCCGTACATAATCGAGCCATAGTCAATCGTTTGGTTTGGTGCTTTAAGGAACAGCAACACAACTAGGTTATTTAGTGCCAATACAATCAGAGTAAAGTGCCTTGCCCAAGGATACACCACGGTAGCTGCCCCAGACTTGTCCGATGGTAGGCTTCGAACCCGCAACCTTTCTGTCGAGAGTCCAGAACGCTAACCACTGAGCCACAGCTACTCGATCTTACTAATGACCTGTATAGCCGGAGCAAGACCTTTCCGATCAGTTTCCACGACTCGTATTAAATCCAGGGCTTTATGACATTTGCCCCTGAGGTATCCAATACCTGGAAGAAAAATTTGGTTACGGTCTAAAATAAGGCGTAACAATTTTCTCTTCTCTACAACAGGAATAAGACGACCGTCATGATGGAGCTTTGGGTCATCATGAATACGATGTAATTGACCGAAATGTATAGTTTGTTTTTGATTTCGACAATTTGAACAAGTTTGCCTCAACCCATTTCTGAACTTTGTTCATGCCAATCTGTAGTTGATGTTCAATAATATGCATATTTGTTGATCTATAGCAGATCAAACACTTGTCAACACATAACAAGCAGCCACTTCTGCATTCATTTTATTTTGTCTAGGACGTTTTCTACAATCCCTGGTGTTGTCTGTTCGGCGACCAACTGTCAAACGTGACCGCTCCGGATGGGTAACTTGTATAGCTTCACTCGAAGATACTTCTTTGCTCCAGATCTGGCTTATTCCATAACTTCACACACACACAAACACTATATATATATATATATATATATATATATATATATATATATATATATATATATATATATATATATATATATATACATACACACACACCAAACATGCGGGATTACGTTGACAAAAATTAAGACACCAGATTGCGCTACAAAGCCGACTTGCATTTAAAAACTGTCCATGTGTTTTTCGTTACAATATCTCTAACAACTTCTCAAGAATATAGATACGCTATTTTTTATAATTTTGTTTTTAGTTTGCTTATACTACTTTAAAAGAAAAATCTAAAAGTTCAAATGTTATATATATATTTTTGACATTTTAATAAACTAAGCGTTTTGTATGTAATAGCAGTACTTGTGTGCACATTTTGGTTTTAGCTACCTTTTAAATAATAAGAAGAATAATTAGTTGGTGTATATAATAACAGTACTTGTGTGCAAATACACCGATAAACAGTTTTATCAGCGCCGCCATTTTGTTCAGGAGAGCCCAGATGTACGAGTAACCTTTCCAGTGGTTAGACCTCGATCATTGTTGTAGTTACAACCACGCCCCATCACCTTCGAATGAAAAGAAAACCGTCGTGTTGAAATGGTAGATTTGAATGACCTGACGTTGGACAAGTTTAAATTATGGACACCTGCCTTGAAGGTGTATTTGTCACTCAGAAAAGAAAACAATTAATGGAAATTTTGACGAGCTCGCTGTAAGGCAAGATCACTGACATGGGAAATAGTGAGCCGGTTGGAATATATTTATGAATGTGCATATATATTTGCTATGATGGTTGTCGGTTGATGAAATTGTGGGCTACAAGTGGCCATTGTTAATATTAATGAATTTATTTAGAATTTAACACTCACTTAACAGACATGGTGAAAGACCAGGCTTGCAAAGTGGTCTCCTCCACTTCCACTATAGGTCTGTTTTATCAATAAAAAAACCACGAAAATTTGTTTGATATGCAAATATTGTAATTGTAAGAATTAATTAAATGGATTTGTTTTCCTACAGACTTCTGGTAAAATATGTAATGAACATTTGACAAGCATTTCCAAACATTGTCATTTTACTATTGATGGCTGAGGGAGATTTTTGAAATGAAAATTTATTTATGACCAAACACTATGTACATGCACTTGATCTTTTATTTGTGAGAAAAATGCTGTTATCATTTTACGATGCTCATTTATATCCATCAAAGTTTACACCTGTCAAAATAAATAAGGAAGCACTTAATAAAAAAATATCCCTGTACCATATGGCACAGACACACACACATATATATATATATATATATATATATATATATATATATATATATATATGTGTGTGTGTGTGTGTGTGTGTGTGTGTGTGTCTCGGTAACCCAATCTTCATTATATTCTCTGTATGTTACAGGGCTTTTGGTGCATCGGAAGAAAAAATACCAGTCGATGGAAGTGCAAAACAAGCGGAACGCCAGTTGTTGGATGAATACCATTGGAAGCCGATAATTAATGGTCAAGTTATATCGGATCCTTTTTCACTTAAGGACGGTTGGAAAGGAGAAAAAACAGCTGTCACAGAAGTGCTCTCTGTTTACATAACAGACATGGCTATATACCTGAACAGCAAGACCCCAACAGAAATTGTGCACAGATTAATGAATGACTATAAGGAGGTAAAGCCTACAGATACTTTGCATCCAACTGGGTTAAGGAAATTGTGTTACATGATATAAGGCCCAACAATGGCTACTGTATTTCGAGGGCTAAGGTATCCCCATCTCAGGCTGTGCATAGTAAACCATATGATGTATGGGTTCTTGTGAGGAGAGACACACATAATACACTTGAAGAAGAAATTAACGGTTACTGCACGTGCACTACAGATATCATAGGCTCTTGTAACCGTATAGCTGGATTGCTGTTCCAATTGGAGCATGCTGTAAAGACAGGTGCAACAAAACCTTCATCCACAAGCAAAGCATTTGAATGGAACGTTCCGCCAACAAAAACAACTGTAAAATATTTGAAAGTGTCAGATGTAGTATGGAAGAAAAAACAATACAATAAAGTTGAATCTGTAACAGATGAAAAGGAAAACTTAAAAAAGAAGAGAAGCTTTTACTCTTCTGTCGAAGAAGCAATATCAAGATGTTCAAGACTCAGGACGGGTCAGATCACAGATACATTCACTCCTTAAGAAAGAAGTGCCAGATTGTTCTTTTTCATTATTAATGGAAAAAAGGCACAAAACTGAGAAAGTTGTGTGTTTATTATCATTGCTGGACGTTGTTAAAGGGATCAGAACTGAAGTAAATGAAGATAAATTCAAAGAAATGTTGCTTGAGAAAATAAGACTGTCTGATGAGCAAATAACTTAACTCAATAACGCTACTACTGAACAGTGTCGATCTGATGTTTGGAAACGAAAGCGCCAAGGTCGTCTCATAGCAAGTCTATTTCAGAGAATTTTTAGCAGGGTCCAGACTTTGAAAAGTGACATAAATGCTCATGCTAAACCACTCATACATACGGTGATGGGATATAAACAAGTTTTCCCGACCAAGACCATGAAACACGGCATTTCAGTGGAGCCATTTGCCATGATAGTGTACATCCAAAATATGCGTCACAAACATCAGCATTTTGAATGCGAAAATTCTGGTTTGTTTGTTTTCAAGCACAAACCTTATATATCTGCGAGTGCAGATCTTGCTGTTTCCTGTAGTTGTTGTGGGTCTGGTTTATGTGAGATAAAATGTCCAGTCAATTAAAGACCAGATACCATCACATGAGAATGTACCATACATTCAGGTGGACAACAATGGGCAACATAATTCTCGCCCTTAATTTTATCAGGTGCAAGGCCAGATGGGAGTAATGAGAAGAGAGTATTGTGATTTATTTATTTTCACTTTTCATGGTGACTTTCCATTCGGATAAAATATGAACAATTTTTGTTCACTATCTTGCAAGATTTGACATGGTTTTGGAACAAATTCATTGTTCAAGAACGTATGATCCCATCAGTAGCATCTGAAGAAAACAACATGCAGGTAGCTGACATGCAAAGTCCGCATGCAACTGCAAGTGTCAGCCCACTGAAAGCAGTAGATTTAAATGAGACAGTACCGAAGTATCCAAAACTGTTAGTAAGCGCAGGGCTGGACACTTAAGAAAACCTATTTACCTATTTGGAGTCTGTACAGAAGAATGTATTCATGAACCATCAAACTACAAAGAGGAATCTGTGAATTGTGACAAGTGTCCAATCTGGGTGCATTTGAGATGTGCCAGAATAAACACAGATAATCTGCCAACAGAGAATGAAGAGTGGCTCTGTATAAAATGCCAGTAAACAAGAAGTTGTTAACTTGTGATCTTGCAGTTCTAAATGAAAACAAACAACTTCATCATGTACGAAAGTCATTTGAATTCGTTTGTAAATACTAGTAAGAAAAGCTATTTAGGCACAAACTAGTGAAAAAATTAATTTGGCTTCAACTTTATCAGTATTTATTATTCTTATTACAAACTGAACGATACTTTGCGATAAAAAGGCTGCCCTTTCAAAATGCTAAATGCGCGCCGAAGGTGTCCTCTGGATATGATGATTACCGTGTAATTACAAATTCTGTGGGAAACACTATAGACAAGATGTTAACAATAGACTCTAATGCAGATGACATGATTTATTCACAGTCAAAGGTTTCATTTGCAACTTTTTTACTTGAATGACTATTTTAATTTAAGTACTATTTAAAGGACTTTAATGAATTTCTGTACATTTTAAAGATACATGAACTGCACGTAATTATACAAATACCTATTGTGATATAAAATTTGCATTTTAAAACAAATAAACGCAATCAGAACTCACTTGTCGTTCTATCATTTACATGTCAACTTTGCACAGTATAGCTTTAAGACTAAAGGCTGACCACAGTGGAAAATTAGCCAGTTCTTAATTTCAAAGGTACTAAGACTAAGGAGGTTTAAAAAAATTTCCAGTTCAACATTAATGGAACTTTTTAATACACATAACATGAAGTCTGTAAAAGCTTGTTTGCTGATTAAGAATTGGTTGTAAAAAAACGATGGTAAAATCATTCAAATATATGTCCATTTCCACCTGTTTATACATATCATTTGAAATTAAGCGATTTTCATAAAATTGCACAATTTTGGTTAGCAAGCATGTATCTATACAGAGCATATAAAAAGGTTGTCTGCCTAATTTAATTTCTATATATAGGTTCTTTTAAGTTGCAAAGTGCACTGCAAACTTTAACAATGTCATCAATGAAATGGTAATTTCATTCCGTAGGATTCTGAAGGTTTTCAGACGTCGAATCACTTGCTAGATAAGAATGCGATGGTTTGCAATTCTCTTTGTTTTCTTCACGTCAGCAGAAGGCATCTGTGAATGCCCCCGTTTTCCTGGTGGTACATGTAGTGAAATGTTCCTTGCTTCACATTCATCAGCTATCCTGAAACCTTTGTCCGCCATAATCATCGAATAAGAACGGACCATGTATATAAATCCACTATCTGCTGTTAATGCTTCGTCACTAATGCGACATGTGTATGCAGGTGAGATATATATTATTGAACTGTTAGGTGAACAGGCAATCAAGATTTTTACAGTATTGTGGTGTTTATATTCACTCCAGGTAGCACTCTGAAGGTATATATCTTTTGTCGTTTCTGTGAACATTTCGGTGCAGTCTCTGATAGAGTGAAGATCCGGCATGTGTCTGAACCTCTCTGGTTTTTGTTGCAATCAGAGTTTTTTCATCAGGAATGTAGATAAGACTCTGCATTACTAAGCAGCATGCTCTTAACCAAGCAAAGAAAATTCTTGAGCACAAAGTTGCAGAGATTTAAAAGCGTTTGGCTAAGTCTTTGTTCAATAATCCTAGTCTTAATTTTATTAAAGTTAACAGAAATTCACCCCCTGAAGTAATTTTCCTTTCAGGACCAAATCTGTCTGGAGCCTTTGAAAATTTACGAATGTTTTTTGCCATTGAATGAACGGCAAATTTTCTGACCACTAAAGGAGAAATGTATGAATGCTTAGCTTGTCACATGTATATTTTGACTTTCGCCCGGTGTAAAAATTTATATCATCATCTGTTTTCAAGAGCTGGTCTACATACTTCTTTGTCTTCAGCTTCTGTACTTGTGCTTTTAATGTTTCTACCTCCCTTGTCAAGTCAGTAATTTTCTTTTGGTATTCAGTTAGCACTTTCAGGAAACACAACAGTAAACAAATGAACCACATATACAATAGCAGTTCAGTGCATCTGTTTCTCTCCGTAACTTCTATGGGCGGATCTTCAGTTGTTTCCTCTTCTTTCCTGGTTTTCATGTTGGCATCTTGAAGCTGAACTACGATAGCTACTGGATGAACAGTTATGGTGTTGACGAAATTAATTATTCTTACTCTTTCTTCAAATCCCTTGTATCCAAGCTTGAGGGTCGGTAGTGGATTCTGCAGTGTTGGTTCACCATCGATAAAATGCTCACTGCACACACTTGAATCCTTTGATGGTGACCATAACTTGTTGCCATCTTTTATGCCAATTAATTGCTTCCATCTGGCTCTCCTATATGGATCTTTTTTGGAAGTGGGGAAAGTGAAGGGTCTGAAAATATAGTGGTATTTCATGTATGCAAAGCCAAGCATCAATACTGCTGCACATAATCAGCTGCCATATGATTTCATGACTATCCTCTATTCTGTAATCTGTATAGTATTTGTGATGGAAGTAAAGAAGATTTTACGTGTACTGCATATTTGTTTGATCTTGAATGCAGCAACAAGTGAAATATACGACATTGATAAATCTCTCTATGTTTTCCTTTCTCACTAAATTTATTTTCTCTATGCTTTCCTTTACGTGTAAGTGGTGGCAAATAAAACTTGTCTTGAAACTTTTTACCAGGCAGACTCAAATTTGAAGCATTCTTGATTGAACTAAGGTTGGAGGGGTAAGACGTTTATATGAAAATCTGTGTAAAGTAAAAACAAGCTGGAGTTTTAAGGGCAGCCTCAGAGCCCCTTCAAAAGGCGGTAATATCGCTCGCAAAGAAGAGGTGCGCCGATTCTTAATCTATTTAAATATTATTGCACGTCTTATACCCCCACCCATACTTTACACTCTCACACTGAAATCATCCGGACAAAACGTACAAAACAAGTCATACCTGAATGGTAGGTCACATTTACAGTTCTTCTCTTTGTGCAAGCATCAACAGAGGTCACACAACTGCTTTTTCCATTTATTCAACAAGTACTGTTCGAGCAGTCCTTCATAGCACACGTTAACGCCATTTTTTTACTCGCAATTCAAGAACAACTCTTGCGTACCTCTAAAGTGTACACATGTGCACTTTGAAACTGTGAATCGGTGTATTGTGGATTTAGCTACCTTGAAAACAAATAATAAGAATAATTGGTTCATGCAATCAAGAATGGGTCTATTCCCACCATATATACACCAAAGCACAAGGAAACGCGACACAGACCTTTTAAGTCCTGGCCTATGGAGAAAAAAAATTGAGAATAAAAGATTAGGTATTCCAAACTGCCCTAGCAGAACAGGAAATCGGGCTGCCAGCAGAGCAAAAGTCAAAATGTTGCCCATTTTTAGCAATAAATATTTTGCTATCAGTATTCATCAAATCAATACAAATATGCATTTGTCACAAGAACTGCTTTTATTCTATCATTTTATGCATACATTGGTGTGTTCTTTATTTATTTTCATTTTTAAAAATATGTATGTTTTAGGTATGTAAACGACAAAATTTGCCCGGCGGCGGTTTTTCGAACATCGAATTTTTACACGCGTTTATTTGAAGGATTGGGATTATGCGTGGTAATTCCCAGGTTACTATATTTAGCACCATAGTAAAGCAGAGAGGATTACCTACATTTATATATATATATATATATATATATATATATATATATATATATAATCGGCTTTTATTTTGCTTCAAATTGTACACGATGAAAACTTCAAAAATGATTTTTTTTCAGGAAAAATCTCAATTTTCAAAAAGGAATATATTTTAAAGCTCGTTCATTTTACTTTATTTCCTTATAAACTGCGGAATTTTCTGTGATGTCACTCGATATCACCGCGCCGTTCAAAAGTATGCTGGGAACACGCCTTCTGCAATGGCTGACCTAGCTATTAGGCTGCCTGACCCGATGCAAATCCAAGAAATATTATGGCCTCCGATATTCTATCCGTGGATTATTTGTCTCAGGTTTGGAAATCAAATATCTCTTTCTTAATGTTTTATATTTATTTTTGTGTTTTTTGTTTGCTTTAAGTCATTAATTGTGAGGTCATATTCTACGGTTCAAGGAAAACCTCTTGAGTCGGATTTCCACGGCTAAATAATTTTTACGCTATGAAATAATGGTCTCTGATGAAGCTTGGCATGTTATTTTCTTTATTTAAAGTAAACTTCGTGAAATAATTTTTTGTTTTAGTGTATGTGACTGAGCAAGTAATAATAGATTCAGCTGGAGGTCGGTAAAATTTTGACCTTTGACCGTTCTATTTGTAAACACGATTCACCAAAGGGATAATGGGTTTCGTTACCCTTCTTTATTTCCTTTCACTTTCAGTTGTTTGTTTCTTTATGTTTTTAATCTTGACCAAGATCCATAATTTGGGATAATTTTATATTAATGATGAAAGGGCTTTGTAAATCTACCACGCTGAAGATTATAGACTGGCATTTTAAGTTAAGAGACCTATCCATAATTTATGATTTTTAGTCCTAATTTTGTATTTTGAATACATTGTGTGTTTTGTTTTTAATCAAATCTATAGGTAATGATGTGTACCAGACTTTCGAAAAGCATTTTTTGGCCCAAGGAAAGGGGCGGCGAATCAGTCTACCAAGGGTGCCTTGTACCAACAAGCTCTTTGTCCAACTATATTGTTTACGTGAAACAGCAAAATGCAGCTGGGATAAAGTACGATTTTTCTGATTTTATAGTTTTATGGTTGAATATAGTATGTTATAGTGTTATTAGGATTTTACCATTAAGTACAAGGCGAGTACTAATGTGACAGTAACAGGCAGTTTTGCTTTTACTCCACATTTTTGTCCGATAATTTTGAAAATGGTAGGGATCAAAGAACAAGCAGTGCTCAACCACAAAACAGGACCTTTTTTTAAAAAAATTCTATTTTGGGCTGAACAAATAATCTACACAAATTTCTTTAAATTATTCTTTTACTTTTGCTTTGGTGCATTCATCTGTTCGGTGCATCTGACTTACCTTTTTCTAACCTTTCACATTTCAGGTTTTTGAATCGATTAAGAAACTCTATCCAGAGACATAATATCTTGGTACTGCTTCCCAGGCCAAACATTTTGTTTTGAAAATTGTGAAGGAGATACCACAATCTAACTCGAAAGACTTTCTTCAGCAGCCTGTAGATTTGGACTTTGTTACAGAAACTTTGCCTCAATTCGGACTAAACAGGAAAACCCTTTTGGACCAAAGTCTGTTCCAGCTGCCTGTTGATGTAGTAACAAATGCTGTCATTGTCGAGCTAGAAATCAGAAGAGATTTTACTGAAGCCAACAGTGACACTGAAATGGAAAGTGAAACATTTAGATTCAAACGCTAAGGGGTATGGGTAGCTGTATATTACGATGACCGGTATTACATCGGGCAAGTGTTAGAAGTACGCCAACCTGATTTGGCACTTGTACAGTTTTTATGCTAAATGAAAACCAAAAGTGATCTTTTCAAATATCCAGCCAGTGATGACATTGCTGAGGTTAAATCACGTTTTGTATTTGATTGGAACTTTAATGTTCAACCAGTCTCAAGTGATGGGCGAACTTGGAAAGTTGAAAACATCCGTCACATTGACCAGCAATATAACTGAATCAAGATCTCAAGCTAAAACTTTGAAAAAAATCTATTACTTGTTTGATTATTTTATTTTAAGAAAGCAGTCCTTTACGACATTTACAATGAGATCTACTGTTTACAGTGTACTTTATGAAACTCTTAAAACAATAGTCGTAGTGAAAGATTTTGATATTTTCTTGATGGTTCCTGCTTTGTAACCTGCCTTTGCCTCATTATAATTATATTTGCTTTATTTGTATATGTATGCATTCTGGCTGTAATATGCTCCATTTTGGTGCAAAAATTATCCAAAATTGGTTAATAATTGAGAAAGTTACGAACCTTTTAAAATTGTCGCTTTTGCCAGTGTTGCCTATTTTCAGATATGGCTTCTGTTTCAAAACCTATTTTCACACTAATGTTGACTTTTTTGTATATTGCATTAATTCTTTATATAATACCCTGCATTTTGGTACAAGTATTAAAATCGGTTAAAAAATAAAAAAGTTGTGATCTTTTGATAATTGTCGGACATTGGAATATCTGCTCTTTTTCCTAATTTCTATGTTTTGGCTTGGCAAAACTTTCATACCCATTGGCCTAGAAAAAATTGGGCTTTGTCTTCAGAAGGTCTTCTCTCAGGCACATACTTTAATTTGCTTTTAAATGTCATAATCTTATTATAGCAAGGTTGCAAAGTCATGGAAAAGCTCAATTTCTGGCTTTTTTAGTTAGGGCCGTCCTCTGTAGTTTGACTGTTTGACTAGAGTGAACTTAAAATGGATTTTTTTGCGTATGATTGTAGCGCTTGCATTCCTTGAATAACAAGGACCCTGTCTAGCTCTTCAGTAAATATCACTATTGTACAGCTTCACAGTTATTGTATTACTACCCATCCGAAGTTGACGGTAATTGGTTTCGTAGGGGATCGCAAATTTTCTAAGTCCCCCAAAAACTTTGAAAGGTCACATCTTGAAAAGTATTTGACCGATTGACAAAATTTTTTGAACATTTTTTTTTAATATAAAGGTCTTTAGGATCGTAACAACAGATTAGTGCTTTTAATTGTATTTTCCGATATCCTAAACGTGCTTGGAATACCTAAAAATATGACAATGATCAGTGCAAAACGAAGTTTTTAACTAATTATAGCCTCAGCGCGCTTGACTCACCTTAAGTCTTTGTCGAAGGGAATTAGAAAACAAAGAAAAACAATAAACAGAAAGGAAGTGGTAAAGTTGCAAAACATTATATAATTTTAGGTCTAATGGAAGTATTGTTTTAATATTTTATATATCTTGCATTATTGGCGTCGATTTGGATCACAGCATATCAGCTTTTGTTCGTATTGATCTACAAAATGAGATGCCGGAGCGCCATCTAGGTTCTTAATATAAAATAGTGTAATCGTAAATTAGATCCTGGATTATTCACTCTTTCTGTAATAACTGTAATTGCAACAAAACAAGTAATATTACCATAATTATTATTACCGGCACAAACACCATTAGTATCAGTTTTTGTTTTATCACCGCTATTATTGCTGTTATTACTGCAATTACTATCATTATCATTACGACTATCATCACTATTATTGCACCACATACTTTAGTAATGCACCATGATTTGATACAGATTCTAGACATACTAAAAGTAATGCTTTGAAAACTTAAACCTTTTCGGTTGCATAGGAAAACATAATAGCTTGAAGAGTGTAAAAGGGAGGAAATCAGACCTGTTAAATCGCAATTCATTTATGACCTTTCATATATCGCTTCTAGAAGTACATTGTCTTTCATTCATTCATTCAATTACTTGTTTACTTATGAAAATCGGTGGTAATGAATGAATTAATACCAGAATATTATCATTAATCACATACATTTGTCTTTTATGTATGTATGTGTGTCTGTATGTAAGTATTTTTTATATATGGCTTCTATAAATACACTGTCATTCATTCAGTCGTACATTCAATCAGTCATTTATTTAGTCATTCAAATCACTCATCACTTCTACAATGGACCCTGGGTGACCCGAGTGGTCAAATTCAATTGCCTTTACACCTCACATCTCACCTCTGTCCACGTGGGTTCGAGTCTCGGCTCGCCATCGTGGGTAGAAAGTTTGCCAATACCATCCTGTGGGTCTTAAAATGACGATACACTCCGATATGCCGCCATTAGTGGATATCCGGCAACGGTGTAAAACTCAACGCGACTATGCACTGCTTAAGGAAGCTATTTTCAAGCGAATTCGCAATAATCTGAAGTACGAACGTCTATCTCTACGAGCGAGCTGCGGATGTAATTGCCTCATTTCCACGTGAGACCCAAAAGTTCTGCAATAGTCAAGCATGTCCACAAGTTACAATGGTATAATTTGAGTCTCATCGAGATGATCATAAAACATTAGTGCACATTGTATATTTATTAAGTGGAAAGAAATTGTCTTCATATAACAGTCCCTGCTTAGTGAATTGTATATGTTATATGGACAGTAGGTTTGTTTTGTTAATAGAACAGTCCCTGCTTAGTGAAAGGTATGACTATTCTGTAGTTTGCCTAAAAGTACCTGAAACAAGAAGAGCTTTTATTCCCAGTAAAACAGCGACACCTTCCAATACGACATGGACATCTTGGAAACTATTGCAAGGGATCAGGGTATGCGACTTTTTAGTTTTTTATTTATAGTTCTCCCTCTCTTTCTGTTACCACCCCCACCCCCACCCCTTTCCTCCACTACACCAATCATTGGTTAAGATTGTCTTATGCTTTTTGTCAAGGCTGCCTTGGCGGAAGCTTTACATAGATTCCTTGGCATCTGTTTTGTGTCTCCGCATGTCCGTGCATTTGCTAGATTCACCTAAATGTTAAAGATTTTACGTTGCGTTTAGTTAAATACTATTTTATCCCACCCTTTTAAGACTTGGGATATAGCTCAGGGACAGTCTTGACATAGGGGTCATGAACAGCTTTTTACGTTTTTGAACTTATTTTGCTCTGCATATCTTGATTATCGAGCAAAAACCTGAGACATACTAATTTGCAGTCCCATTTATGTAATACATATATTTATCAGTCATGCATCTGCAGGAAACCTATTGATGTCTGAGAAAGGAGTCTTCCTCCTTATATGCGTGTTTTACTTGGATATTGTGCTCAATGTTGAGTTTATATGTGTGCATTTCCTGGATAATAGGCTCAATGTTCAGTTTATATCCGTATTTTACTCCGATACTACTCCTGTGCTCATGCAAGCACGATCATTCCGTCAATGATACTATTAATGCAAGACTTTGCATTGTACACGAATACAAGCTTCAAACACGACTCCTGAACAGGAGAGCTGATTGAGCACAATATTTGTGTCACCAGATTTAAGCATGTTGCATCAGCTAATCGGCAAGGTTTGAAACTTGAGTAATTGTGGGAACTTTCAGTTTGATACAACATCTTCAATCGATAGTATCTTACAATGGAATGTTCGAGCTTTAATAGCAGTGGGCTTACATAATTCAAGACTCTTAATGAGAATATGTAGACTCCATAAAATAATATTGATATGATTTAATTTTCATTATCAATTGACATTACTCTTGAAATAATGCCAAATACACATTCTCTCTTCCCTTTACACAACTTATATTTGTCAAAGAAGAAAGGCTTGATGCAGATGGTATTTTGTGTATTTTTATATCTTTTCAGATTGGTTGTGATGGATGCGAACATTTCTGGATTCATTTCCAGTGGCTGAAAACAAGTGATTCATATACAGCAGCCTCCAAAAGCAGATTTGTGCGTATTTTGTCAGATTTAACATAACTGGGTTCCAGATAACTTTCCCAAATGTCTTTAATAGCACAATTACAACAAACAGTAAAGCATCAAAGTTTATTTACCAAATTCATGTGCTTTAGTTTTGGAAGCTAGTTCCGTCATAAGTTTATTACAAGCAATAAAGCTGGCAAGTCTAACAAATGTGTATGTTTTACAGTAAGATTATGGTCTCTATGGTTTTGCGAAATGACTAGAACATCTAGTAAATAATCACTCATAATCTTAGAAATTTAATTAAATTATTGATAGGTTTGCATAGGAATTTCACGAAGTCACTGTCAAGTATTGCTATTTGTTTAATAACTGTCTTAAATATCAACACATTTCCATTAGGGCTTGTAAATTTACCGCAATACTGAAGTAAAATAAAGCAAAAACTCGTGTTTCTTGCAATACCTATTATTTTCATGCAATCTCTAATAGTGAAATTCCTTTACACTCCACAACATTAAATTGTTCACTGTTGCGCATTATTCTTGCAATGAGGGAGCCGAAGTAGCTCAGTTGGTAGAGCGTAGGACTCGTGATCCATGAGTCGCGGATTCGATACTCACCCATGCCAGCCCAGCGAGGCTGCCTTGGTGTTTCCTTGTGAAAAGGCACTTAGCTCCCATTTCGTGGTATGATATAGCCACTAATGTGTTAAAAGTGCCGTTAAAACCAACGAAAAAAAAAATTAATGTAATTAAAACCAAAAACAAAAAAAAAAACAACAACAAAAAAGTTACTGTTCTACAAACACAAATTCTTTCTAAAAAGAAAGAATAACATATTTCACTGAGCAGGGACTGTTCAATGAATTCAGATTTTGTCTATAAAAAAGACTAATGTTTGTTACCAGATTACAGAAATGACGTTGATTTATTAATATTTCTGTTGATCTCTAGGAATGAAACACGGTACGAAAATGGGGGATGGGGAGTCTTTTTTATCACATATTGCTAATTTTTCGATGGGTCTTTAAATTTATGGTTCGGGGCAACAACGAAATCCACGCAAATTGATACACCACGAAAAATAATGATACTACAGTATCAGACGTTCAATGTGGACTCAAACGCCAGAGCAGCTCAATAGGCTATCTTGTCAGACTTAAAGCAGCTATTAGAGAAACTTTTATAAAGAAAGAATATATAGTTGCCGTCTTTCTCGACTTGGAGAAAGCTTACGACACCACATGGAAGTATGGCATAATGAATGGCCTTTCCAACCTAAGTCTAACGTACCAAATTTTATCTCCAATTTCTTGAAAGATAGAAACTTCAGAGTTAAGGTAGACAGCACCTGTTCTGAAAGCTATCCTCGGTAGATGGGTGTAAGGGCTGCATATTGACAGTCATCCGATTCAACATAAAAAGTAACAGTGAAATGTCCTAATCCAGATATTGACTGCTCATTACATGTTGACGACTTTTTGATCAGCTATAGGCTAAAGAGTATGCATACTATTGAACGACAACTACAAATAAGCATAAACAAAGTTTTAAAATGAGCAGAAGAAAACGGATTTAACTTTTTGAAATAAAAAAGTAACTATTTGGCCTTCACATCGGTCACATCGGTGTTGCTGGACAGGGAATGGAACAACCACTGTTCTATCCGCTGGTCCAGCCCGCAAAAGTCCTTCCCCAAACCGAGGGCTATCTACTACCACGCCTGCATCGTAAACCAATATGTAAGATACCTGTAAATTTCTGAATTGTTGTAACTTCAGCAATTTCAGCCTCTGTCGTTACAACAATTAAAACATTAATGCATCATCTTTGACCAGCTATATAAACCTGTTATGTCGGCATTTGCAAACTAATGGCCCACAAGGCTTGTACATGGGTGGAAACCGTTTCATGGGTGCAAGATGACTTCGGCCCTTGCTGAACTAGTCTCTAATTTCAATTTTCTAATAAACAGTTATCGAAATTGAACTCACGGTAATGCAAACTTCAATCACCTGGATTTTTTTATATAGCAAACTGTGTTTACCACCGGACTAGTATTTCATGAAGTGATACTATTACTACTACCACTATTACTACTACTAATACTACTACTACTAATAATAATAATAATAACATGCATCATCTTGATTTACACATTTTCTAATTATTAGTGCAACTTAAACGGATTAATCTGTAATAATAATAATAATAATACATATATACATAGGAGATGAATGGCATGTCAGCACAATCATGGTTATATAGTGCCGATAAAATTAATACTGATAAAATGAAACAAAAATGTAGGAATATAAACCTTCATTATAAGTATGTGCATTTGAAAGTGTAAGCACTGTTATTTTCTAATCAAGTGCTCATTCAAATGATGTATATCTTAGACGATATGAATACGGTAAATTAGATTATATTAACATAGCGAACTGAACAATGAATATCTAAAAAAGCTTGTCAATGGCGATATACTTGCGTATTTAAACCTTTTTGTAATAATCTCACGATCCTCACTCGTCAGCGGTTTCAGTGACTGTTTCCTTAAATGACTTTAAAATTCCGTTCTAATGATAATAATGTACAAGTTCCTTGATCAGAAATGGTAAATTATTTAAGTTTTACATTTTTACCAGCTGCTCTGTAGCTGGATGAAATGAACGGGTTATTTACAATGGTCAGCAGGCCATGTAAGCATATTACCACAAGGTTAGCAGGTTTTCTTGGTTAATAAAACGCTGATGTCAGCAGACTTATCATTGTTTCTGGAACGAACCAGCCACCTCTGTACAAAAGCCACAAGTTTTGGTCCAGACAGTCTCCAGTTTCGGGACTTTTTACTCTCTACAAGTAGGCATATAAGGCTAAACCGTCCGGTGACTGTCATCAAAAACGCCACAGTGAAACAGGTGATTCTCCAAAACATGAACTGTCTTATCAATCAAACTCAAGGATACGGCAGTAGTACGGAGGTGTCTCGAGGCGCTTTCGTGACCTTTCTCTGTATTTTATGAGCCGAGTGTGAAACTAGGTTTGTCTTTACATAGCAGCAGGGAAGAAAAAGAGTAAACATTCATTCACAAATGTAGAATAATATAGACAGTAACCAAAAGTGTTCTTTTAGTGGATTCGACGGAACTATATGCAAGACACTAGAGAGTAAGCCTTTTCGAATTCAACGTTTCTCTGTATTGATAGTCGAGGATCCAGATTTGTTAAAAATATATATTCCCGATTAGGATATTATTTTAAGAAAATTCTATTGACAGTTCAAGGTCTATGTATCACAGAGTATTGGTTGCGTGTTCTTTGTATGAAAGCTATAAGATTAGGCCAAAATATCCCTTCACACATACGGGATAATAAAGGACAACAATTTTCACACCACTTCGATAAATTATTTTCATTGCTGTAGCCTCCATATTGTTGTACATCAAGCATCGGTGGTTCAGTGGTAGAATGCTCGCCTGCCACGCGGGCGGCCCGGGTTCGATTCCCGGCCGATGCATTTACGTTTTACTAAAAGATTCAAAAGTTACACGTACGTCTTCGCCAAGTGAAGGATTAAAATCCCGCAGTATCATAAGATCATAAAGTTTACATTTTGTAGCTTTGGCTTTAAGGCTGTCTGCTTTTCTAATATTAGGACTTACCGCACAGCTTTAAATGACGCGATATTCATCTGTTTATATTAGGAACTAGGCAAGTTGTATGATGAACATTTTGGAGTGTACGAGTCGATTGCAGATGGGCTCTTGTCGAACGAAGATGCTGACCATAATGAAAACAAAAAACCTGATTTGGTTCGAGAAGCTATTGAAAAAAAGAGCAGATTCGTATATATTAGAAGTTCACTCTAATCACAAATCAATCTGAGAATAAAGGAGATGAAAGCGATACTGATATTGTTCCAAGCAGTGTCAAGGCGAGCAGATGTAATTATTGGAATAAGTGAGCGAATTCACGCAGACTGAAATACAAGACCAACTTTAGAAATATCGAGCATTAGAGACAGACCACAATATATATATATATATATATATATATATATATATATATATATATATATATATATATATATATATAGTTTATTATGGGGTCCCTACAATGCATGTATTAGCATTTAACGGCACCTCCGCACAACAACGGCTATATGGACCTTCTGTGTCAATCAAAAGTTGTAACAATGTAAATAAAAAAGAAAGATTTGCAGAACAACTTTAGAAAAATAAAGCCTTCTAAATAAATTGAAACATAAGTACAACAAAATTAAAAGTAAAGATGTTCAAATTGTGTAAACTGTATAAAATGTAACGGTAGAAAGAAAATATTAGAAAAAGTTACAATATAATTCATTATGGGCCACAACAAAAAGTAGGGACTCGAAAGTGCACTTTAAACCAGAATATAATCAAGGATTACATAGCTTGCCTCTATAAAGCTTTCAGTGGCTTCAGCAGCCATTGTAAATATTATCATGCAGAAAGTAAAATCAGATTAAAGTGACAACGAAATGTTCGCCCCATTTTATTTTATTTTTTCTCTTTAGTTTTCAATAGTTAGTTTTAGAACGTTAATCGGCACTTTAAACCAGTATTGTGCTGCAATGCCATTCAACCATATACAAATACACATGCATACTGTTGTGCAACAGGATGAAGCAGGTTTGGGATTGGATTTAGCAAAGACACTGAAAGCATTTTCGTGAATGAGATGTTTATTTATAAAGTAATTGAATGATGAATGAATCTGACACCATACTCGTGCGCATAAAGTCCAACAATGGATTTAACAGAATGATGCGCACCGGGTTCTATAACCAATGTAAGGAAATGATATCCTTCCTAAATGGAACTAATCAGAACATGCAACTTCAATCAAACAAGAATTAACGTATGGAACTTGTAAACAAATATGATTTATGGATCTATCACCATGGATGATCAATGTATAGAATTTATACACAATTAGGAACAATGTGTGATTCTATCATCAAGGGTATCAAACTTGCACACAAATATGAACAATGTATGATCCTATCAGCAAGGGTAATAAAAGTATAGTATTTGTACAAAAATATGAATAATGTATGTTCCATCCACAACTAGAATCTATGTATTATTTATTTTCACTCGTATAGCGATATTGAATTATTGATTTCACTCATATAGTGATATTGATTAATATTGATTGAAAAATGGAACATGTGTATCTCGTCGTGTCAAGTCAACAATCGCGATGTATTTTCGGTTCCACCGCTCTCGTCGAATGGTCAGGGAGCCAGCGTGCATGGCCGGTTCCAGCCAGTCTGCCGAAGAATCCCTCAAGAGCCTCCTTGTTCCATACAGGCACGCTGGTCACCAAGCTTTCGTCTCTCACCGCGAGTAAACCAATACCATCCTCCGAACAAACTTCACCAGCATACATCGACCCCAGCATAAGGGTTGCAGGAAATCCCACAGTTCTAAGACTCCCGGTCACAAATACAGTTAAAAATATAGTGATTGAGCCGTGTAGTACGCGAGACACGGTTAAGTACGAATACAATAATATACAGTATGCATGCGCGCACACAAATTGGCTTCGTTTCACATTAAATAATTTCCTCAGAACTACTGTACGAGATTATTATTATTATAACCTCGTTTGTACATAAATCTGTGTCCGAAACAATAATCTCACTGAATTATAAGAACTTGAACATTACTCGACCTTCAATGCATGCAATGTATAATTCAATTCAATTTAGTTATAACAATGGCCAACTTGAGACAGGCTATACTCTGTCTGATAGCATAGCGTTATGTGACATAGATCTGACTCTCTGTAAAATCTTGAATAAATTCCCAAACATTAAATCTATAAAACAATTCTATCACATTAAATGGATAGCAAGAAAAAAAATTATATTTCACATACATCTATAGCTGAAGATAGCTTCCGTAAACTGGACAGTTTACTGACAAAACTAGTTGTATTGTGATAAAACATCGAGACTTTACTCTATAAGTACCATGGTTATGGTGAAATCCACGGCCAGATAACTTGAGGGAATGGGATTTCTCAATGTAGGCTCTTACAACCCTATGGTAAGAACAAACGTAAATAATTAATGTGAAAATTAAAATACACTTACATTATCGTACATTAAAATCAAAATAATCCAACAATTATTAGTGACCTAATCACAAGTCCTGTATATATAGAAACTATAAAATGTTCCGAATGAATAAATGTTCCAAGTTAATGAATGTTCCAAATGAATCTTCATAATGAACGAATGTTCCGAATGAAAGAGTCTTCGTAATGAACGAATGTTCCGAATGAAAGATTGTTCCGAATGAATGAGTCTGTAATGTCATGATGTATCAACGATAATGTAATCCAGATCATCTTTAAGAATGTTCACAGGCATCCGAATGTCATAAATATAAATCCAAAGGTTGATGAATACTTCAGGTAACTTCATTGGACGTTCCAATAAATAATTCTAGTCGAATTATTTATACAGCAATACAGCATTACGGTACTACAGCATTACAAGATAACAGCACGGCTATTTTTTCAAACATCTGATGATTCCAAAACTGATCATAAAAAACAGATGTTTTCAACGCAGGATTTAAAATGGAATTAATATAATTCGTATATCAAGATCTTTTATATTCTTTGCAAATGGCATATTTCACAACAGGAAACGTGTCCTATTACGACCCAGAATGCAATACTAAATGCGTCTATCTAGTGAAAAAATACTCGAAGTACGTAAACAGGTCTGACCTTGATGAAAAGGTTAGTAAACATGTTGTTTATTTGACTAAAGTACAACTTAACCAATCTTAAATGTGACTCACTATTTGACACAATTTTAAAGTACAGCCATAGGCCAAAAGTTTAGGCACATTATAGATTCCATATAAATAATTCCGTAACAAGGCAGTTTGCTCGTGCAGCATTGGATGAACACAACTCAGTATTCTAAAATAACTAAAACCGAAAATAAACCACCCTCGGGTAACACTGTACGCGGCAACGAAACCCTAGTACATTTTGTTCACATATATTGCACTCACCTTAAAAGCGCAATGTCTGTAATTTTCGAGAATTACAGTGTTCAATTTTAACACTCAGAATTGTTTATTTCCTGTAAAAAATCTTTTCCTGAGACATATTAGACATCATACGTTGATGTAATGACATCATCAACTGCGTCCGAATATTCATCGCCTACACGGTATCGCGGTCACTAGCCATCTTTATATTTCCGCCTTCAACAAATCGATGTTTTCCGAACCCCAGTTTGTTTGTTTCTGGATAAGAAATTATTCAAAAACATGCCCACGCAGAAAGCCATGACGTAGCCCACATTATCAAGATGTTGACGATAGGTTGTTTGCTTGTTCGAGGAGTTTTCGTTAGGAAAATGTTGGAATAAATATTTGCCAGCAAGTTACATGTGATTCTAATGAAAAATGCAGTGCTAATTGCTTATTTTCGCAAGGTATTGTATGCCAGAAAATCAAACTTTACATAGTAAGCACAAACGGATGAGGGATGGGGTAGGGCAAGGGGGTGGTTGCATGTGTGTTCAAATTCTTTCACTTTTGGTTTTATACGGACCATAATGTACGTAACACATTTTTCAGTAATGTACATTTTATATGTATGGTTTAAACAATAACATTATCATGTTATAACTAGAAATAATTTATTCGTACACACAACAATGTCCACATCTCTTTATAAGCTGATTGCTATCCACGAGTATTAGCACCAGTTGTACTAGAGATGTTTCTGACGGGAGTGGGTATCGCAATTCGTAAGTTATTGATGCAAGCCCATGATACCAAATATCATAGCCTGTAAAAGCTTTTCCATCAGCAGAAAATCTACATACCTAACTACAGTTTATTTTCAAGAGACCCTTATCAGGGCCGTCGTAATGGAAACGGGCGACCGCCCGGGGCGCCAAGCATGGGTGGCGACATTTCGCGGAGTTTGCGGTATTTGTCTCCAAGTGGGGGGGGGGGGGCGCCGAAGGCGATGCTTGCCCGGGGCGCCGTTTCGTCAAGCACAAACTTGCGACGGCCCTGACCTTTATAAGGGACTTGTAAGTCTCAAGTCACTTTTGAAAGGTTTCCTATGATTTTCTTATTATGTTTCATATATGACACATGCTCTGGTACGTGTTAGAATATTGTATTTTTCAAATTATTTACAACTGTCTTAATATCCTGATTCACTATGACCCAAAACAGTTATTTACAAAACATGTTGAATATTTGTTAGAAGAAAATGGCCCTGAGATTTCAAGACCCATCTTTATACAACATACTATGTTTATTCATACCTATAATATCTAATAGTGAGAGGAAACTTCTCACAGAATTCAACGCCAATGCGGTCTCACTCCTTGAGTTCTATTTCCCACAATTAAAACAAATTCTTATACTGAGATGTTTTTCTGGTGATATTTTACCCAAACGACAATGATGTACTTTTACAGCTGTTTTAAGAAGTCGTATATTTTAGTCAACCTGTGAGTGTGAAAAAAATAGTAATTTCATTTATGATTATGCGTATACTTCCATTAATTCCACAACTAATAATGGTAAAAGGGCACCCCAAAACAGTTTGTTTGCATTTCAGATCTATTCACGTGTATGACCCAAGGGAAAATCAAGACAATCTCGTAGAATTAAATGTGGCAAAATATCAGTAATGTGCTCCGAAAATATAACTAATATTCATGATTATTATACCAGGTGTTAACAATTATATTCAGTCAGATTTGTTCTTGAAGTATATAACAGATAGAAATCGGGACCGGTATTTTCATTGCATTATTTCATGTGGAGCAAAAGCACCACTGTCCTGTATAAATAATTTCTTGGGCAGTGTTCAACTTAATTGTAACTTTGTGCTACTTGCATGTGGCTCAGGAAGATATGCCAGCACAGTTTTCACTACAAATTTCCTCCGCACTGTTAACTGGTGTCACAACACAAAATTCATAACATACATTATGTATAAATATGTTATGGCAGCATGTATAGTTTGGTTGCAAAATATGTTAAATATATATATGGAATCAAAATTGCTATATTTAGCCTTTTACCACTTCCAGCGGTCATGGAGGAGGAAACACCTTCATGCTGATCTTTAGAGTTTGGACAACTGATTGATCAAGTATGGTGACAATTGAATGCTAAAGTTCTGGCAGAGATGGAAAAAACTGTGGACCACCAGGAAGAGTATTTCACCATTGCCCCAGCACTAGAGTGTGGAAATATCAAATATTTTGTAGTTTTCATGTCACTTTCTGTACGTTTTGTAATATACCAACATAAATTGTTGCTTTGTTTGTATGTATGTTATTATCTATAAATTCACTGGTACGGACAGTATAAGTTCATTAGTATGGGAAGTCTTATATATTAACTATGTTTTCACGTGTTATAAAGAAAAAGACAACCTGTTGGAACAAATAATCACACTTGTACAACATGTTTCAGACAGAAGAAAGTCAGAGGTCAGGGTCATCAAGTTTGTTGGAGTCAGAACAAGTTGGTGAAAAATGAGGGGAAGATGTGGAAGTGGTAGAGGGAGAGGTGCAAGGGAAAGAGGTTGCAGACGAGGTGTTGGTAGTGTAAGAGGAAGCGAAGGTGCTGCTTCTAAAAACAGAACTGACGAGGCCCTGAACATTGTTCAGACAAGGAAAGCGAGAATGCGGGTATACACATTTAATTTTACTGGCACATTACAATATAGAAATATAACGGAAAGACACAAGAAAGTTGAAAACAACCATGAGTTAAAACTGGGTCAATGATACTGCATATAACTCAATTAGAAACATTCCCCTTTCTGGTTGATGGAAAAACAATGCACTGAGGAAACTAGAATACACTGACAGCTGTAATTGGAGTAAAACATTTCGTATGTTCTGTAGAGTATCACAGAAATGAAGGAACATGAAACTAAAATGCAGATATAATACATGTATGTTGATAGTCATGTATTCATTGTACATTATTATTGGTTGAGATACTCGTGGGTGAGAAACTGAATCAGATTGTTACCAAACTATCAGTTCTTGCAGTCTAAAATATGTTTGCTCCTTTGAAAAGTAAAATGTTTTCTAATTGATGAAACATATTACAGTTGAAAGTATTTAGACAGAGAATTATTGAAACTGGATAAGATTGTATTTTATTGTGTGTAGACTGTTTGAGCTCCAATAATTGTTATCCTACACTTTGTAAAAATTGTGCGAAATTATGATAGCTTACGTCTGTAATGAAAACAAAACCCCTAGTGGACTAGTTTTACATTATGTCAAGTGGCATGACCCAAATTAATGTTTATAGTTCTAAACACACACACACCCTTAGGTACCAGGGAGGAGAGGAAAAGGTCAAAAATTGTCATTACCGGCACAATATATTTGAATGAAAATTTGAGGGCAGACAACCACTGATGATTTAATTTTTGGCACCTAACAAGATATACACTTGAAATTTGCCTATGGGTCCCGGAACTGAACCATGAATCATAAGTTGGAAACCATAGAGATTCCCACCCATTATCTGCACTTCAAAATGAGCTTGCAAAGTGTACGAACTGCATAGCTATGAATAATGTTTCTATTTTCTTAAAGTTTGGTGCATTGAAAGTATTGGACACAGCTGGATTTCAACACGATATGAGCTGAGTGGCTACTTAAGAAGGTTCTACATTGAGGTCCAACCGAAATTTGTATTTTCCAGGGTCACAAAAATGCTAGTTAATCAGGCACAGGACTATCAAAAGAATTCATTGAAAAATGTTCTCGCTGCCATAAACAGGAATTTAAAGGACATTGGAAAAGAAATCAACATTGTCAAAGACAAAGAATACAAGTATGCTAATTCAATGTTAAATGCAAAATTGAAATTTAATCTAAATTCAGGTATTTCAAGACCATCCCAGCACTATCAAGTAATGTCACCAGAAGAATTATGTAAAATAAATGCATATCTTCAAAACTGTGACCCTGTTCTCATTTAATTCAGAATCTGGTACCTGCTGGCTATTCATTTTGTGACCAGAGGTGTATAAATTAACCATCAATTGGCCCCAACTTATTTAAAATTTGAAATTGAAATTGATATCTGGCATGGAGTACATCACCCTAACTCATGAAAGTGTTAAAAGAAATCACCAAGGTGGTGTTTTGATGAGAAATTTGAAGAAACATCAGACAAGAGAAGGTATGCAACTGGCACAAGCACATGTCCAGTGAAATCTGTAAAATGTTTTACTGGAGAAATCGGACAAAGCAGCAAAGACCTTACTTACACACTGCAGCAAAGAAGCACTAAAATCTCCTGAATTAGCTGACAAATGGTATATCTGTGAACCTGTAAAACCAAAACAGTTCTCCTCTTTCATGCCAGACATTTGCAAGAATGCAGGAGTGCAACGCTACACTTGTAACTCATTCCGTGCGACAGCAATTCCAGCTACTAGTGATGCTGGGTTTGCTGCCAGAAATATTTTGTTTATGACAGACCACAAACGTGAGGATTCTCTCAAAACTTACAGTCGCACACCTAGCACTGAACAAAAACAACTTATCAGTTCAGGTTTGGAAAATATGGTTAATGTTGGTCAAGCTCTGTCTGTATCAGCCCCTAACACCACTCCCCTTTTCACTTCAGATTAAAATCTATAATCATCGATAAAATCTCCAATCCGAAGTTCAAACACTCTAATCACACAATTCTTCCATCACTCCATCACTCAACTCTGTAATCAAACAAAGCATATGGCTGGCTTTGCGAGCAACTCTACCTTTAACAACTGCACATTTCACTTCACTTTAGAAAACTGAATAGGCCTTGGTAAGTGTTAACGCTGTTGCACATGATATAAAAGTTATTGTTGTGTACTATTTATTTTATTATTACCTTAATTTAGTAAGGGATTACATCATCTTTTTCATATTTCCCTGTTGTTCATTGATAAAATCCATAATTACTAGTTTTGCTTTGAAACTTGAGTTAGCACACTGCTTATATCAGCTGTTATTATCCAAGGTCGTGGTCATATGACGTGGAAAAAAGGAACTGACTACAAAATGGACAAGAATGTTGTTCTTTTTTTATTATAAAAATAGAAATGTCCAGAAACCAAGGGCAGCCATTGCCAAACATGTAACGTATGAAGTTTTTAAATAAACGCAACTGTGACCGTCGTCAATCTGTAGTTCTGATTTTGTACGGGTTAGGTATTCTGGCGCCACGTGAAGAGGTTAATGAAAGAAAAGTACGTGCTACCTAAAATCAAATGTTTTGTTGACCTAATACGTTGATTTGACGATATAAAGAAGAAAATTGGAATTATAAGAATTAAATTATCATGGTTGGGTATTTATCGAAGTATAAAGTTTACCTAATCAATCACAAAGTTACCATGACTTCCTTCGGACTTTACTTTTTAGTCCTGTCTAGCCTACGGCTTATCAACGTACAGCAGCAATAGCCTGACAAACTGCAAAACGTTTGAATACTTCAAACCGTACATGATTCCTATATTCTAATGAATACTACAAACTGTACATGATCCCTCTATTCTAATAAATACTGCAAACCGTACATGATCCCTATATTATAATGAGCCTTGAGTGTGATGGTCAGTTTAGCAGGGGCGGATGCAAATATTTTGTCATAGACGACTTGTTTGATTTCAAGGATGGGGTGAGTAGTGTTGCTTATAATGGTAAATGAGATCTGCCACAGGGTTTATATTAAATATATATTTACAAATTTTTGAAGAATAAACAAGTTATCTACGGGAGCGTATCCCTTTTGCAAACCAGCAGATCTTCATGGATTACCTCCCTTACAGTTTATGGGAGTCACAGAAGTGTCCCGCGTTATATGTGAGGCCACCTTATATTGAGATACGATAACAAGGCAGTATCACACTTTTACATAATAACAAACATACAGTGTTTTCAATAATATGAAACAGCATTATAATTGACTATAATTAACCAAGAATTAAAAAGGTGAAATAAATTAAGTAACAATATTAAAGTAAAATTTACCCTGTTTGATGGGACCCATAGCTATAGCCGTATTCTAAAATAAGCAGGGGCTTTATTGTAAATGACTGTATCTCTAAGACGAACATAAACCGGAAGTCTGCAACACTTGCAGGTTTGTTTTTTTTTCTTTTTTTTTTTCGACGTTTTATTTCTTACACAAAAACAAGGGATACTATACTTTGCATGCACATCACTGTATATCTTCATTTGTGTGTTGATTTCAGATGTCCAAGTTGACAATTTCTACTATTGCACTCATACAATTAAAGAATATATCATATATAACAGGGAGATCAACGCATCTTTATGGGTTGAATGGGAGGAAATTATAGGTCTTCATCGGGCGAAAAAAAAAGAAAACAATAAACTTAAGAAGCTTCTATTTTATTGGTTGATCTAGTAAGTGTTTTTTTATTTTATATCAATGTTTATAAGAAATGTAGTCACTGTAAACATTTGTATTCATGTTTGAACTGACCCCTTAAATATGTAGTCGTTATTCACCCGTTACATCAGTGACCATTATGGTTTGAATATATGACTACTATTTTGTGAATACATTTGTGCTTGTGCTCTACTGTATAATTATAGGGGTTGTTTCAAACGATCTTTGGAGTCGTTTGTACTTGGTCAAGTTAACTGATGCTTTTACAAACTAGCAAACAACAAATTGCTTGTTCTAGTGGTAGTTCAACATTGCAATAGATTTAAAATGTCCGTAACGATGAGCTTTCTTATAATTAGATATTTTCCAAACCCATTATTGTCTCAGGTTATCTTGAAAGCATTTCTTAAAGGATAAAATAAAAAGGGTTTTACAAGACAAGATAATAGATTTTCATCACCTACGTCTTGTGAGAGCTACGCGTATCCAAAACCATATCTACTTGATAAATATTTGACTTTTAAGATCCAGTTAACTCGACCAGTTTTATTAAGTTTCATTAACATTTCGTCACATTTTTCAGTGTATCTGTAATTGTTCATACTGTGCAGTTTTATCCAGTACATAATACATTTGATAAAATATTGAATGCAAAAAGAATATTAGCCATATTCACATCTAGGGAATGCAGAAAACGTATTCTGAGGTAATTTTATATTATTGGTACAACATTTGTTGTGAAACTTTTCTATCTGGTTTGAATATTCATATCCTCGCAACTCTGCCCCATAGCATAAAAAGGAGAGACCATAATGTCGAATAATTTCAAAGATTCAGAAACTGATCTAGGTCCATTTGTACCTTGAATCTTATAAATCGTAAATAATGTTTTTCTTGATTGCGATACCAAACATTATGTTGCCTTTGTCTAGACGAGCTTGGGAATAAACAGACACCAAGTGTATTTATATCCTAATACATTGTGAGTTTTCTAGCATAGATATTATCACTGTTCATTTTTCCTTAGAAAATCTCCGTTTCTAAAATCAATAACTTTAGTTTAATCAAGATTATTCCTCATCCATGTTTCATCACACATCTCCTACACAACTTGATGCTGAAGTTGTAGATTTATCTCAATATACATATATATATATATATATATATATATATATATATATATATATATATATATATATATATATATATATACAATTATCAACATCATCAGCATACAATATGTCAAACATGTCACATATTCCAGGAGAACGAACGTGCCATGTTTTTTTTTTTCTCTCTCTCTCTCTCTCTCTCTCATATTGGTAATCAGCTGGTTTATAAATAGATGAACAATCAGTCTGGTTCCCATATTACAAGGAGAAAGTTTGTATGCTGCTGATCAACTATCGTCCATGATAATTTTGCAGTAGTACCCTTCTTCACTAAACATTCAATAAGTTTTGGGTGATGTATGAAATCAAACACCTTGAAAAAATCGAAAAAAAAGGTAAGATGTGCCACCGGGTCTACTTAAATATTTATGTACCAACGTTTGAAGGATAAATATGTAATCTATGGGAGCGTACCCCTTTTGGAAACCAGACTGTGCTTCATTGATTATCTCCCTTACAGTTCACCATAATGACAATCTGGTTTTCAAGATGCTGGTAAACACCTTGTTAGCAGAGAAAAAAAAGTGTAGACATAAGGTTTATATTAAAGTTTATCTTCCCATTGTGCTAATTACTCCATGTATTTTGTCTATACGACATCAAATTAGCACAATAGAAACTATATATTGTAATTAATTCTAGCTGCTAGGAGTTCCTAGATTACGTTATTGTCATTACAAATAGGTAATGCTATTTAATCAACTGCCACAAACAACGTACAGTTTATGCTGTGCTCACTTGAAGTCATATGGCCACAATACATGGTGTTAATGACCAAAATGGGAACATTAACCTTTAAATTTTGAATGAAAGATGCGCTATGAGGTATTCTCACAACAGTGTCTGAGGCGAAGCAGAGACTATAGACAAACGTTTCTACTACTACTACTACTATTGCTACTTCTACTAATAATAACAATAATAATTACAATATTAACATACACCGATAGATAGATAGATAGATAGATAGATAGATAGATAGATAGATAGATAGATAGATAGATAGATAGATAGATAGATAGATAGATAGATACGAATAGTAGGTTTAAGCCGATGTATATGCAATTCTTCTCAATTTTGATGGGTGACATCGTAACCTAACGTCAGCGTGACATCGTAACCTAACGTCAGCGTGATATCGTAACCTAACGCCATCGTCACTGGAAGCTACTGCAACAGAGAAATAATGAAAATATATTCGAAGGTGACAACATTATTACAGTACTGACAGGTATTCTAGAAATATATATAAAAAATTGCGGCAGTCGATGCACTGAAGACACATCGCTCTGAAAACTGTAATCTGAAAGCAGTAGCGATATTCACGGGTGTTTAATACATGAATTAAGTCCCGGAAGATTTCCATTGCTAAACGCCGCAAAGAATTTTATGTCAGGTAATACCAGTAAGGGGGAGCAGTCGTCTTCTCCATGTGCTCATGGATCATCCACATCATTCCCTCCTAGCTACCATTGCCTGCACCTACTCCCAACGTCCAACAGCATGGATGATGTTTCCTTCTCCCAAAATTATACACAAGATGATATTGCATACTATGATCTTGATTCTCGTCCTGAGGATATTGATAACCCGCAAGTATCACAGATTCCCAATCAGGAATATATAGACATGTTGGACAAACTCTTGAATGGAGAGCCAGCGGATGTATATGTAGGTAAGCTAGTAAACTTTACAAACAACAAAGAAAACCTTATAAACTGGTACAGGACTATTTTAATAAGTCGGGCGCAATTGTTGCTAAACTGTCCACATGGTGCGCCAATTATTAGACGCAATTCAACAAAATTCAGTGCATCATATATATATATATATATATATATATATATATATATATATATATATAGATATATAGATATACAAAGGATTGTTACAATGTACAGCTTTTTATTCACGGAGAACAACCCAATGTTATAGAGAAACTATTAAATGGTCGGATGACACGCAGTCACAACAGATTAGAAAATGTCTCCACACATGAAAACTACTCAGTGAATAACAGAGTGGAAACAGCAGAACTTAAAGCAATCGTAAGAGTGACTTCAACTCAGTGCGACACGAACTTAATAAAATAATAGGTCATTTGAACAATCGGATTGAACATTCCTTGAAAAACTAAACAAAGAAATCTCTACCGAGAACATACATCTTAAGCATGCCTTTCTCAGACTAGAGACCTTAGTAACAACCAAGTTTCAGCAATATGACAGCATAATGAAATACTCTCGTAATACAAATGTATCTTCTGTTGTTATCGGTAGAATTTCATATGTCAATCAAAGTGCAAATCAGCCAGCACGTGACCATCTACAAAATCAACAAACTAGAAGTAGCGTTGAACAGCAATCTCAACACCAAATGAATTCAGACCCAGTAACATCATCTACAAGGTCAACGCCTAACTCACTACCACGTGTTCAAGTACAACCAGTGTGTAATGTTTCACCAGAGGATATTACGATTCACCCCATACGAGGCGATCTCCAGACGTCAACATGCAAGAGACAATCAACTCAGTCGCACAAACTCGCCGCACAGTATCTTCTTCTGATGATGATGAAAACACTTCTCCCAAACGGAGTGCACCTTCTCTCAGCATAATCTCAAATACTGATATTGCAAATGAACCACATAATCAACGGATTCAGTCTCTTGTCATTGATGGACAATCTCAAACAAGAGCAAGTTTAAAGGATATTAATGTATGTATGAAACCCAATCATGTACAAACAAACAAAATGTCAATCCAAGAAAAACTATCTAACTTAGCGTATGGAAATAATTCTTCGAATAATTCATCAAGTAATTCAGCATCCCAAAACACAGTAAAATCTTACCCACTATCAACAACAACAGATACAAATCTATCAGACAAGGAGGAACAAAACTTTGAAAATCCCGGTGAAGTTTTCATAGGGGTATATAGGAAAAGAAATGTCAGCTCTTTTATATGGGGAATTGATAATTCATCCACTAGGGCGGGCATCTATGCTCATTTCCAGACAAAAAGGCGTAAAAACAAGCTCTCTGGCCTTGTATCGCAACAAATCTGGAACCTTATATGCACGTATAAATGTTAATTAACAATATGCACAAATAGTAGAATCGGAAGATTTCTCCTGGCCCGATGGTATCATTTGCACTCACTGGAAATCTCCTGCTAAAAGAGTCAAATCACTTGTTCAAAACTACAATAATAGACAGCATATTCCGTTTTATTATATCTCACTAACCTATTCCTTACATGATCTTTGAAACTACTAGAAAGCTCACAATGTCAATTTTATTTCTTTACTTATGTAAACTAAGTGTAACAATGGCTTTAAATTTACTTTATGGAATGTCAGATGCATAATGTCATCGACAATATGTCTCGGCAATTTACTGGATCAGTATGACTATGACATTGCATTCATAAATGAACACGAGCTTCGTCCACAAAATGCATCGTTTATGGATTCCATTCATTCCAAATATACAACTTTTATCTGTTGCGAGGAGACATCAGATCCCCTCGGTCCAATCAAATGTGGCAAATCAGTGGTCTCAATTATGTTTAAAAAACAACTGGAACAAAAAATTGCACAAATGGAAAACATAAACGACAGAATCATAGGTGCAAAGCTTGTTGGTCTCTGTAACAAATCTATGTACTTACTCTGTGTCTACATGCCCTCAGAGAACAATATTGGGCGCTACCGTGAAATAATTTAGATTCTTGATGACTTGTACAAGCACCTTTCGGAATAGGGGCATGTCTTTATTGCAGGTGACATGAAAGCAACTTTGATAGACTGTTCTAGAGTTAACGTCCGTAAATGTCAAGAATTAAAGGATTTCGTCGGCCAAAATCAGATAAAGGCGATAAATACTGCACCAAACTGTAACGGTCCGAAATATTCATATGCCTCTTTTCAAACCATGCTCGATTACATATTGACTGACATCATCGTTAGTTCCGATGTTAAACTTTGTGAAATAATCAAGGAAGGTAAAATTTCTACACATCAGACCACTTACCTGTATTCTGTTCAGTTCCTATCCAAAACAATGTCATCCAAAATGTATCGAAACTGCACGACCTAACGGCATGGCACAAAGTCAGTAACAATGAGATTGGTCACTATCGAAACGCACTGGCGCGTAACTTACAAGAACGCCTAACAAGAGAGATTAACGGTCCGCTCGAAATAGACCGACTGTGCACTGATATAACTGAATGAATGCTACAAGCTGCACGAGACGCTCTGCCCATTAAGCACTTTAACCCACAATACAAAGTCATATTGGAATGAAACGTTAAAGCGAAATCATAATATAGAACGTGAAGCGCGCATAGTCTGGGTCAAACAAGGCAGGCCAAGAGGCTTGCAGCACGAAACATATGATCTGTATAAAAAAGCAAAGCGTGAATTCAGGAACTCTCAACGAATAGCTAGTGAATCTTTTCTGAATAATTCCCTGAATTAAATTCAAGAAGCGTCCGAATGCGATTTACGCCTTTTTTGGCATCTAATTAAAAAGAGCAAGCTCTACAAACACAAATCTTGTGTTGAAATTTGTTATGGTGGTAAGACCTATTCTGACCCACCTTCGGTAGCTGGTGTTTTTGCAGATTTTTTTTCTGAATTATACACACCGAAAGATTATATTTATGACAAACACTTTTATAACTCCGTAGAGAAAACAATCTGTGCTCTCAAACATTATTCTTGGAAGCACGTACATAGACAAGAAACTTTAGATGATGAAATCACTGAGCAAGAACTATGCAGCGCACTTCGTACGTTAAAAAAGTAGAAAGCTCCAAGTCATGATCACCTTAAAAAAGAACACTTTGTCTATGTTGGTCCTGAGCTAAATAAAACAATCTTAAAATTGTTCAACTCGATATTAAAGCATGAATATATACCAAGTACATGGAGTAGAGGTCTTACCGTGCCCATCTACAAAGGTAATGGGAAAAGCAGAGCTGATACCGATAGTTATCGGCCAATATCCTTGTTACCAGTGCTGTACAAATTATTTGAAAAAATTATGCCAGCGAAAATTAATAACTTTTTGGTGACGAAGGTAAACCATATTCCCTAATCCACAATAACAAGGCTTTCAAAAGAATCTAAGCTGCCTCACGGCCTCTTTTAATCTCCATGAGGTCATTAATTATAACTCTGACTGTGGTACCCCTACCTATGCTGCCTTTCGCGATACTCAAAAAGCCTTTGACACCGTTTTGCACGCTGCTCTACTCATGAAATTATATTATTTGGAAATTCGGGGAAAAATCTGGAGAATAAAAGGGAATACATATCAAACTGTACAAAGTGCAGTCGTGGTTAGCAAATACCAGTCTAGATGGTTCGATATCAAGCGAGGTGTTAGAAAAGGAGTTGTCCTGTATTCATTTTTGTATCTGGTATTTATAGACGAGTTGCTACAGCACTTAGTAAAAAGCACACTAGGGTGTAAAATTGGAAGTTTAGAGTGCTGCTGCCCTACGCTTGCAGATGACCTCACGTGCCTGTCAAATTCTCCAGATAACTTAGCTAAAATGCTAGAAATTATTCTCATATATTCTAAAAATGGAACTACAAACTAAACTCTACAAAGTCATATATTATGATATTTGGCAAGAGAAGAAATTATAACTATAACCTGTCTTTAACACTTGACGAAGAAATAATTAATGAAACTGACTCCGTCACTCGCCTAGGAATACTACAGGATAGATCACGTAGTTCCATCAACCGCACCCGCAACGCTTGCAGAAGAGCAAGGCAAGACTTTTTTCGTCTTGCAAACGTTGGGATGGGTACCCTAAACCTAAACCCTAAAACATCTGCAAGTTTATATAAGAAAATCGTGATTCCAGGCTTACTATACGGTTGCGAACTTTGGAATGAACTACAAAAATGCGATATACTGGAGCTCAACAAGTTGCAACATTTTATAGTAAAAAGAATTCAGGGATTTCCTGAACAAACACGGTCAGATATGTGCTAGTCAATGCTGGGACTAATAAGAATCACAACCGAAAATGATCGACTTAAACTTCTCTTCCTAGGTAAACTCTGTACCCTGTTCAATAACACCATCTCCAAACAAATATTCCTCATACGTCTTCACACGTATTTTGATAGCACCCAATCTGTACAATCTGGTTTTATTCCAGATATTTGGAATTTACTTCAGAAGTATGATCTTATAGATTTCCGCCTGAAATTCATTTATCAATTAATTTTCCCTAACTAATCTCAGTGGAAACAATTGGTCAATATGATTTTACTTAAAAAGGAAGTGACTGCCTGGCGCGACAGAATCAATAGACATCATGATTTTTCTAGATTTCTACACTTACAAACACAAATCCGCGCTTCCACTATGTACTGCATTGCGAGGAATAATTATGAACGCAAATTAACCAGGTTTATAGCATTCCTGTGGGTTTTAAAGCCAGGCCAGGACGTTACTCACTGTCAAAAATGCGGTCAACAGTATACCGACTTCCTTCAACATGTGATCACATCACGTATATTAACAAGACCAATTGCCAACGACTTTCACTGGTACGTGTTTGACAAGTTTGGACTTGAACTACACATAGAACTTACCCAAACTAACGACGAGTCACAGTTACTAAAACTCTTAAGAACTGACATTGAAAGTAGACTAGACAAAACACAATTTCACCATTTTCAGATCTGTTCATTCCAATTGCTCGTCCTTGTATCACGAGAGTACTTCATAGCCTGAAGACTAAACATTTGTCAAAAGCAAAAATTCCCAAATCAGCTCCTACCAAAACTATCTACCTATATGATCCGACTTTAAAAGCAAAGTCATTATCATTAACGGATCAGTACTGTAAAAATAACTTTTTTAATATATAGATTTATGTACTCAGAATATGTGTCATTTTGTATGTTTGCATGTATTTCCTAACTATTGATATACTATTTGTTCCTTCCTCATCTGTATTAGTGTAATATGTATCACTGACTTTCTGGAATGTTTTCCGAAATCTTTAATGTAAAGTGTTAAATTTATATCTCTCTCTGTTCTATTTTCTATAGTTGTAGATGAACTCTCCTTATGGAGGAAATAGAGATTGATTGATTGATTGATTGATTGATTGATTGATTGATTGATTGATTGATTGATATAACAAGAGCTAATGATATAGCAACTCTTAATGATATAACAAGACTTGATGATATGACAGATCTAATGATGTAATAAGACCTAATGATATAACAAGACTTGATGATATGACAGACCTAATGATACAACAATCCCTAATGATATAACAGCACATAATGATAACAAGATCTAATGATATAACAAGTTCTAATGATATAACAAGAGCTAATAATATAATAATCCCTAATGATATAATAACACTTAAGGATATAACAAGACCTAATGATATAACAACACTGAATGATATAACGAGATTTGATGATATATCAAGATTTAAAGATATAACAAGACCTAATGATATAACAAGACCTAATGATATGACAGTCCCTAATGATATAACAGCACCTAATGATACAATGTGTGAAGATGGATTGGTAGATAAAGAAATGGATGGATGGATGGCTTGATGGATAAATGCAGTAAATTAATATCGGACACACACAAAATTAATGTCACATAAAAGGTTTATCGGTCGAATTACACATGGATTTTACATTCCATTAAAGATATCGTGATATTGAGATTCAGACGGATATGACTTACCAGCAGTTATATAATTTATTTTGCTATCGCTGCTTTTATTCATGATTCCTTGTAAGTTATGAAAACTGAAAACAGTACTTACCGGAGTAAAACTAAAGTCGAAATGTGTGAACAATCATTGCTTGTTGGCAGTATACCGCCGTTCGCTGTTCTTCTTCATCATCATCATCATCATCATCATCATCATCATCATCATCATCATCTTTTTTTTTTCTTCTTCTTCTTCTTCTTATTATTATTATTATTATTATTATTATTTCACAAACATCACGGAAACACACACACACACACACACACACACACACACACACAAGGATGTTTTATCCCTTTCTTACTCATACTTAAATAGCGTTTGAAGACCTTGTGAATGGATATCATTTATCTGCCTAAACTTCGACATTATGACGGTGTCGCCCAAGTCAGTTCCTGTAATCTGCATGTTTACACTTTACGACTTTCTTTACTTAATTAGAGACGAATAAACCAGTGATTTCCATGACAGAAGGATATTAAACTGTTAACAAGGATTAATAGTAAGATTAAGGACTAGAGTTAAATAAGGAGTAAATTTAAAACATATTTCTTTTTCTTCAGAGTTATAGCCCTTAATTGACTAAGTCTGTGCAACCTTATGTATTGTGAACACTACATCATTTTCTTATTCATTGTTCGATTGCAAAAGAACATGATCTGAAGTTTTATCACAACAAAATCTTTTACAGTGTAGACGTTGCATATGCATATATGTGGCTTCTCCATCATTGAAAAACATTGTGGAATGTATGTATGTAGTATCGTTTTACGGCAGATTAGGACAAAAAAGGCTAGATGGTGCCAACTTAAAATAAACTTATATCTGGATCTGGGCATGAAAATTACAAAAGTCCAAGTACGTAGAATAGCCTCGATGCGCTCTCCTGCGTGTCGTAGGAGGCGACTAATGGAGGAAACAATTTCTCACTTGGATGTGTCCTATAATCATGTTCCAGCTGAGAAGATCTCTGGCTTTTGGGGAGAGTTCGGTTTATATAAAAAAGAAACATATTTCTCTTTAAAGGATTGTACCCTTTTTGGGGTTTTATTTTTGTCTGTTGTGCTTTTTTAGGTATACCTAAGCCTTCTTTGCACTGTATGGGCAGGATTTTGCTGATGTACAGTTGAGCCCTATACATACATACGTACATACATACATACATACATACATACATACATACATACATACATACATACATACATACATACATACATACATACATACATACATAAATTCATACATACATACATACATACATACATACATACATACATACATACATACATACATACATACATACATAGATGCATACATAAGGACTCCTGCTTGGTAAGGCACAATTTACACTTCATAAACTTTTAAGCTTGATTTTCATTCACACAAGACAAACATGAGATATCTCAAAATAAAAGAAAGAATTTCTTTGCTACGTTAGTCAGGAGAATACATTTGTTATACAAGAAATGATTGAGCTGAACAAATAAAGGAAAGTTTCAGATTTAATATTACACATAACAATTACAAGAGTGCTTCATATAGATTATTTTGCGTCAATTGACTTCAGACTAAGTTGGATGACACTCTCGCATGACTTTTTATTTCTATAGTCACCAGGTAGACAATGGTATTATTATCCCCTAGCAACAGCTGACAACCCACTCCTATGAGGCTTGATTAACACAGAACTCGCGCTCTCGCTTTGCACCTCTGTTCGATAACGGGTTCCAGCACATGCAAGAGTAGGTGGTGGCCCATCTAAGATTGGTGGTTTCAGCGCCTACCCCTCCCGATGTTCCGGTTTCCTAAACCATGCAAGACAACACACGCCAACATCTTAGCCAACAAATGCGAAATTTATTTAGATATAATGATTGATTGTAATATTTACACATAGTAAAGTTTAAACTTATGAATTTTCTAATATACTGATGATTTTTTTGACGTTGAGCGTTGACCACGTTACATTAGTATTTGTTACAGTTAAAGTTGTAAAACTATCAGCGATTCTTATGATTTTTGCAGACTAACTTCGATGCATTCATGATATACTCGATTTTCTTGACTTACTTGCAAGAGGTAAAATATCCAGAAGTGACAGTCCTGAAAGGAAATCGTCCCAACTAGTAGTTGAGAATTTAAAAATTTACAATTTAAAAAGACATTAATTGTACATTGTAATATATGTTAAAAAGGCACTACACACATTTTTGGACCTGACGAAATGAAAAGTTGTATTTGCATTAATTGTTTGAGCTGTAAAAGTTACGAACTTTGGATCTTTTTAGAATCACTGAAGTGAATGGTTAGGAAGTAAAATGTATTCATGTTTTATATTTTTGTACGACGCAGGGAAAAATACCTGATTTCATGATCAACTTGTCCCGACTACATACTTTGTTGAGCGATGAAAGATCCGACTTAGCACTCTGAATCTCCGTCTGTATCATTGGAAATCTATGTGATAATGTTATAATGATAATACTTTGGTTATGATTTCATTTAGTGATGAATTCCGGTAGAACAATGGCATTTACTGCCCGTATACTTCACCCTTATCGATTTGCCCTGAAGATACATACGGCCAATTTCACCTCGGAACAATTACGTCAGTCTAAGTTACTATTATTTTCTTTTGGTTCCTTTCACTCGATACGTAGTTGGAATCTGCGAAACATCACGATTTAAAGAATTTTTGCAGTGATCATAACGAAAGGAAATTATGAAGTGTTTCTTTTATAATTTTCTCGTTTAAAAGCTAATAAGCCTTTGTTTCTTTATATGCTACTAATGTCTACCACTTATCTTCGTTGCACTAAATTTCACACGATTTACTTATATTCTTTCTGAAGCCTAATATATATATATATATATATATATATATATATATATATATATATATATATATATATATATATATATATATATATATTACCGTAATGTAGTCGATGCTTTCCACGGTTTAGAGGTGGTCGCTAGACCATACGAATTTTTCACCAGTTTGTGCCTTTTGAATAATCATGAGGTGTGATGGCATGTTTGCATAACATTACACTTACATATTTCAAAATATACAGCCTTCTGAATGGAAATGTTTCTTCTCTTATCGTAGAAAATCGTCATTTAAATATTGAAAGAATCGCAAATATCATTCGAATCGCTTTCTTGACATTCAAAAATATGGGTAGTGCGTCTTTAAAGTCTGTTTTTGTTAATTCTTTCTACATGTTATAATTCATATTTGCCTATTTTCTCAATAACTTCAAGGAAACCAGAAACGTGCATGTATCCATTACATCTGTATTCTGCCCCCTAGCCACCAAGAAAAACGACACATTTCCACGATTATTGCGTAAAAAATAGACTTCGTCACAAAATAGTAAATTTGGATTTATTCTTAAAATAACTTTTTTTCATGCACAGCAACATTGATATCTTTCTTTACAAGTCTTCTAGTTCTTTTTTGTGGACAAAAGCAATAGTTTATACATGTGTTCAGTGCAGAGATTTTTGATGTTCCCTTTATATGAAGAAAATCTTTCTATAACAGACAAATATGTCTTGTCCTCTGATTATCGTTAACAAATCAGCTTCACCAACTTTCATAATTGTTCATTAAATTAGCTCCCCTTTTAGCTCACAAAAAATTCTTGATATATATTTTACATCAGAATCCAGCAAATTTTAAACTGAATATCAGTCAGCTTTTTTCAATTTCTGTAACGTCTTGATCTAGCAATGTGGATCTTGTGAAACACGATTCCCAGATAGAACTTAGCAGCGTTGTGATGTGGACAAATTTTCAGAGATTTGTTGAAACAAATGAAAGCATTTCTTAGCTGGGACTCTCTCATGAAGCAGTAACCAAGGAGATTTAGTTCCGTCTCTCTGTTTCCAATAGTTGGCTCTGTCCTGATCACGTTTATCATGTTGTCTATGGCAGCCTGTTGATGTCTCTCTTTTCCTAGCCTTAAGAAATTAATATATTGAAAAAAGTACAGGCACATAAGAGAATCTACATCGGCCCAGTCATACCAGAACTGTTTCCCCTCATCCCTTAGCGCCGGTGGTGCCCCAGTTGACCTAAACATCTCCATCCTCAAGGGGGTGGGGGTAATGGAGATCTCTGACCGGAGATAAACGACGCTCAAAGACGTCTGGTTCAAAAGCAGCTCCTCGTGACTGTATGTTTCTGTACTACACTTATCTAAAGTGAACTTAGCATTACGACTTAGGGTATATACTCTACCAACTTTTCCCGACAGCATATATCTCATCTTATGATCACTCATATGCTGTAGACAAATTTCTGTCAAATCATAATCCCCAAGCATGGTTCCGAGTCCACACAGTTTTAGTCTTACTGAGGTAGCATCACTGTTAATCCCAAGTGACAGACACTTAGATGCGAGAGCCATGAGATAATCCATTTCTTCCTGGGATAGAGAATGTGCATTTTCTTTGCATACAGAAACCACATGAAACCCCAGTCGTGACAGCAGAGTCATTAGGATATCAGGTAGATGCATTCGCAAAGTGTGAGGTACCTGTTGCAAAACATGCATTATTCTTCTTATATAGCTTGTCAGCATGTTGTATTCCTGAGGAATGTCACGAAGCGTACCATATCTGAAAAGATTTGCCTCCTCGATATAGAATCTATAGTCCATCAATGTCTCAAATGCTACAATCTCGTTCATGGTTCTTGAGTTGCGAATAATGTCCAAACTGCAGCAATCATGCAATAGAAGCTGTCCCAGATTACAGCATTCTAATCCAAACAACATTCTGTAACCTTCTGATAAAAGACCTCTCAGTACCCTGGTTAAAATGACCTGCGCTGGTCCAAATATTTTGGTATCATAGATGTTGTTTGTGACGATAAAGTAGTCAGGGCAATATCCCATATTGGCCCACTCGTACAACTGTTTAATACACAGAGTAAGACAGTATAGAAGGTTTCCAGTGCGCCACAATTCAGGCGGTGTGTTTTCTCTCACCCACAACATGCAAACTTTGCAATGGTAGCTTGAAAAGGCATCACCAAGGACAGGTTCAATGTATGTTTTCTTTAGCATTTTTAGCAATATATATACTTTCATCACTGTGTCCTCGAAGGACCTTATAAGCTTTCTTTCTGTGATAGAGAAAGATAATCTCCACTCCAAATCTTTTTCAAAGCTATGTGGGTGTCCAACGGCACAAGCAAAACAGCCATCTTTTCTAGCATTTTGCATATAATGTAAATTTGGCCATCCATTTTGTCGGCGCCGTTGGAACCATTCATGTGCCTCATTAGGCCATCGTGCGCACTCATATGCAAATACAGAATCAGAGCATAGCTCCTTAATTTCATTTATAGTATGTATTGCTGGGCCGGAGACAACAGAAGAACCATCTAGAGCATCAAATAATTGGTTGGAGAACACAGTTCTACCAGATGAGTCTACTCTGAAAAGAGAATAACGCTGACTATGGAATACTGGATCAGGAGTATTGTCAGGTAGTATTCTCACCATCTGTAGTTTAACATACCCAGGATGAGTATAGTCATCATGCACCATGAGGTAATTCCTCTTGTCGAGCTGACAGTCAGATAGGTCTGTGACTATCTTCGCGCTATCAATTACACCCACAATGTCCTGATCTGATTGTAGTCCAAGTCCTGTGGATCCCTCTCCTCTACTGCCAAATATGTAGACGCATAGTGATCGATCTGATTCAAGAAGCTTTTCTATGTTACGGAAAAACTCCCAGCCAGTGGCACACCCAACCTTCCTGTCTCGGTCTTCCTGTGAATAGCCGATGACATCTAGAATATTGGATACCCTCTCAGACAGAGCGAGGTAGTATTCTGGGACTTGCTGATACATGCCACCTGAAGTTTAAAGAGAAATATTCAATACAAAATGTGTATATGGTGATTTTAAAACTGTGCAATCATTTCATTTATCTAACTTTCAATCATCATCATCTTTGTCGTAGTCGTCGCCGCCGTCATCATCATCATCATTAGCAGCAATTAGTCTGATCATTACAGCTGAAATACCACCAGGACGTACTGAGAGACAATTATGATTATTTTGTTTGCAAGTTATTCACTGTCTAAGCTTCATATAATATTTTAAAAGTCTAGCATGATGTTCTATGGCCGTCAATTCGCCCGTCTTTTACTAATTTCGTTTCTGCACAGTAATTTGAATTCTCCACCATCTACAGTTACCAAACTTTGTGGATGATTTTCACTTGAGATTAGGAAGAAGCCTTTTTCCGGGTCAAATGGTTAAAGGTCAAGGTCAATGTGCCAGAAAGAAACAAAATTGTCTCTAGATTATAACATTACTTCTACATCACATGCTTGTGCAAAACTTAGCTTACACTTTGGGTAATGATTGGGGTCTAAGAGTCAAAGGTTAAAGTCAATGGAACTGAAAGACAAGAGTCCCTCGAAAGTACTGACGTTGTACTGACCGCAAAGAATTTCAAGGAATTCAAGATAAGACCATTTATTCTTTCTAACTGCCGAGTGTTGAAACTATCTCTAATATTTTTTAGCAATAACAAGATTTTACAATTAGCTGCTATGGCGGTCATATTAGATGTAAGATCGGTACCATTTTCACTTAGGACCAACTAGAAATCATTAGAAGTCTTTTGGTGAAAACCCCATATTAATATGACCATCCCATTCTGGAGGAGTGGGAATACCAATATTTTCAAGATGGTCAACATGGCGGGTATATTGGAGGTCCGAACGGCACCATTTTCATTGAGATCGATCTCGACTATGGGATAAATGTTTCTGTAAAGTTTCATGGCAATCCTCCAAGTGGTTTAGGAGGAGTAGCGATAAAGATCTTGTGCTAACGGACGGACGAACGACAGACGACGGGTGACATCCCACAGGCTCTTTTGTTGTATGCCCCCTAGAGCTAAAATGGTTTCTGTAAGCAAATTCCAGTTCTCGACCATTTATCTTCAAGAAACTTTGTAGATGACTTCCACATTGTGCTCAAAAGTTCAAAGGTCAAGGTCACTTTAACTTAAAGAAGAAAAATTGTTTTTGCATAATAACTTCATTTCGAGACCACATATCTTGTATGTTGACCAATGTTTGGGGTTGTAGTGGGGATGGGCTTGCGCTTAAGGTATGGAAGAAGCCTATTTATTTTGAGGTCTAAAAGTACATGGTAAAGTAAGCCGGTGATTAACAAAAATCCTCCTCTTTCTCTCTCTCCGCCCCTCCCCTCTCCCTCCCCCCTCCCCCACCGAGTTCGCTTTTACACCGTAAGTTGGCATGGCTGCCTAGTCTACACTATACTTAGATTCCAGTATAGCAGCCTAAATAATGCCACAAAAGCTTAATGACCGGACCAGGGGTAAAAGATAGCGAAAACTTACCTGAAGTTATACTGCTCTCAGTGGTACCGTATCATGCTTCATCCACTGATGCCGAAAGTCGAAACATATGTGTTTAAGTAACTTTGTTTCTGGTTATTCCGTTGGATCTAAAATTAGAAATACGTGCTTAAGCCAGGGTACATAACGCTTATAGTTAAATATTACTTCTCGTGCATTATAAGTTTTTCCCTTAAAGAGTTACGTCTGAAGACAGATTATATTAAGACTAAGCTTATATGGCATTTGTATTGAATTTCTAAATCTACATAGTCTAATATATAAATATTGTACCCTAAAACTACGTACAAAATATTGCCGCTATCACTCCGCAAAGGTCCCCACTCTACTATTAGTATTTACTGCGGGGCAGTTTAAACGTTTTATTTTGTTACGTTTCTTTCAGAAACCTTAAAATATTGCAGACCAATAACTGTGTTTGAAAGAAAAAGTCGGCCATCTGCCCATAAATCTTTTGTTTAATTAATGTTATATCAATTTTCTTCAAAGATAAATAGGTCATACGTGAGGGATCCTCAAGGGTGTGGCTGAAATAGACATGCATATTAAAATTGCTTTTGAAATTGCCTATGATTTACTGCGAAGCTGTTGGCATGGTTACTCCGGGACAGTTTGAACGATTTTCTGAGACACCTCAAAATCAAACAGACCAATAACTATATTTGGAAACAAATAATTAGGTCACCTGCATGCAAGTATTGTGCTCTATAAGCAAAATTAAACGAACCGAAATTGAACGATTACACCCGAAAATGTAGGTAAGGAAAATGAATTAAATTATTCTCGAGTCCACGTTTGAACATTGTGATAATTTAGATAGTCCGTAAACAACCCCAAAAACCCATGTCATATGGAATAAATTTATATAAAGTGTCTTTTTCTTTTCAATTACATCATTTCCGACAACATTGCAGGTGACAACATTATGTTAACAACGAAACCAGGATGCGAGGCTTTACCTCTTTGAATATCCCGATTTTTTATATCGTTGACCTACTTGTATTGAGTGATGCCCTATTAGAGGAACAAAATTTTTTCGAGAAATATTACAAAACACAAACAACTTTTCTTCTCATAGCAATGTCCGAGTGGAGGAACTGACTGGAAATATCAAAAAGATTATGAATTAGACGTTGAATTTTACACTTTCAAGGTAATGAATTTTTCACGCTGCAATGAACTTTTCGCTGATTGTCGGAAAGGTGCCCTAGCATGATGTTGTACCAGGATTCTTTGGTTACTTCTTAAATAGTAGTAGCGTAAAAGTTGACAAAAGTAATCGTCGGTTCAGAGCACAGTTCTGTCACATGGTTGTTAACGTCATACCCGCTAGAGATCTCAATTGAAAGGTTAAGTATTGAGATATGATAGTATGAGTGTCAGCCGGCAGCTGCTACCACTTGTGACTGAATACGAAGGTGGAGAGGGTGCATGGAGAGTCAGAAATATCAACTGTTGAAATATGTAGTAATTTTGTGCCTTTTCCGTGCAAAAAAAAAAAAATTCCTAACCAAATTTGTATAAGTGGCCACATGTTTCTCTGCATGCTTTCCGTAGAAATGGTTTTAAAAAGCATGGCCAATGTGATTCTTCGAACATAGAGAGGAAAAGCTGGGATACAAACATCGCAAAAAAGGGGAAAAATATGGCTGTTAAATAATGAAAAAATGCATCGTATATTTTGCTTTATTTGTTGACTACATCAAGTGAATGAGAATCAGATAACGGTCTAATTAGGCTCTCCAACTGTTGAATATCCAACAACTGGTTTTATATAATATCTCCTTTGGTGTGAATATGTTGTCAACATTACGAAAGTGAAATCTAAGAAGTGAAACTTTTGATTGTAATTGAAATATGGATAGCCATTATATTACACTCTAGATTATGCATAGTCATTATATTACACTATATATTATGCATAGCCATTATATTACACTATATATTATGCATAGCCATTATATTACACTATATATTATGCATAGCCATTATATTACACTATATATTATGCATAGCCATTATATTACACTATATATTATGCATAGACATTATATTACACTATATATTATGCATAGTCATTATATTACACTATATATTATGCATAGCCATTATATTACAATATATATTATGCATATACATTATATTACACTATATATTATGCATAGCCATTATATTACAATATAGATTATGCATAGCTCTGTTATTATCAACATGTTATAGCCATTAACGTAAATAAGTATGCAAATGAAAAGCTACTATGAGGGGATTTGGGTCTAGGTTACAAATTGGAAGATATGATGACAATTGTATTACAGAACCGGGTGGCTGTTGGGGTTGAGCTGTATAAGTCGTCAATGGCAAACCCTATAATACTCAGGCAGAGAGTATCATCCAAAGCCTCAACAGCGGAAATTGCCAATTAATTCTGAATGATTTTGCGTATTGTTGCAGCGGCTTGTAAAATTCTACTTCGAAAACAGCATTTTTGGTTGATTTTTTTACGTCATACGTTGGAATTATATTTAAAGTGTGACTAACAACGTATAATTGTAGAATGTCATTAGCCCACAAGTCCTGAGATCCAAGTTGAATAACTACGTTATTAAACAATGAGGATTTTTTAAACACAGTAACACACAGTTATTTAATAGATACGAAAAACAAAGAAATCTAAACAATACATGTACGACATAATATACATAAAAACTCAAACATCTAAAAAGAGATCTAAGACATGCAAGTGATATAAATCAAAACACCATAACAAAAGTTATAATATACGAGATTTAAGCAATATAGTACATTGCTATAAAGCAGAAACTTGCAGGCTATTATAAAATAAAAGCGTGCAGTTGTTAATATAATAAAAATGAAAGAAGAAAAAATTGAGACACACAGTCATTGATCAATAAGATAAACACGGAACTTAATTTTAATTAAACAAATAAAATAAAAAATGTATAAATTAGGAAAGAATGTACAAATCATGAGAGAGTTTACAAAATTGATCTTAAACACAATTAAAGGCATTGCATAAAAACAGACTAATTAACTTAAAATTATGATCTTTAAATATTTAACACATAATGATGAAGACATATTTTAACAAATTTACAATTCGTTGATTAGACTTCAAGCAGATTACGTCATTCCAGTGTGGAACACCTGATACAAAAATATACTTTACTGTTAGAAAATGTACATAAGAGTGCAGCGAGAATGGTTCATAGTATTCAACAAGCGATCTAAAGATAACGACTGTTGAATACTATGTCAACCGAAGGGATGTACCATCTCTCCTGTAAACCCTACTAGTTTTGAATCCATCTCACACAGGTCTTAAAAAGTTGAACACCTTTTGCCGACCTAGGATCCAGGAAGTTACCGAGTCAGTTAAGCCCTCTTCGTTTTAAATGAAAGTAAGAATAGACTGGAGGATAGTGCCTAAATTTATGTAGCAAAAATATCGATTTTTTTCAATTTGCTGACTATTACCTAAGGTGCTCTGGATGAAAGGATATTTAAATCATATCTGAACAAAATGATTCATAAGCGAGCAAGATGATAAAGATAAATTCTGTGTTAGAGTGTAAGGCGTATCTAAGGGGGGTTGGGCTAGGTTGCGACTTCTCGCGCACTCAAAGAATGTATGGTATAATTTCTTTTATTCCGAACATAAAGTAATTTGCAATTGTATGTCTAGTGATAGAGTATTATAAACTATTATATGTGAAGTCTTTAGTGGAAGGGTCCACATTTTTTTATTATGATTTCAAAAACGTTTTGTTAATATTACTTAGTCAGCAAGTAGATGTATGTCGACGTTACGATATTATATATTTCAACGTTAGTTATTCGGAAAGTAAATAGTAATCTGCCCTTGCAGATTTCCCTCCCACCTTCCCACCCACATCAGAAATTGTTTCAAAACAAAACAAATTGCACAACAAATTAATGGTTCGATGGCCCATTCATAATTCCAAGTCCTGAATTATTTACATAGAAAATGTAAATGCTAAAGTTTTAAAGTTGTCAAGTTGGTAAAGTTTATTTGCCGACGAGGGGTAATGTGTCAATATCACTGTCTAGTTGGTAAAGTTTATGGGTAATGTGTCAATATCACTGTCAAGTTGGTAAAGTTTATGGGTAATGTGTCAATATCACTGTCAAATTCATAGTTCGACTCATATACACTGAGTTAATCTGCGTTTCTATAAATGGACCAAGTAGTAGAAAAGGCAAGGTAAAACTCATACGTCATAATTGTTCCTCCTTTTTGAAGAAAATTTTTAAAACAAAATAAGTTGTATCTTTATTTACATTATTTCTGGTGATTCATTTGTGCCTAAATTTAGAAACACGGAAATTCCAAGTTCTCTGTCAGAATTATATAATCATATTACCTAAGCTAAGACCTTCTTTAATTTAGGAGCAATATTATTATCTTAAAAGCTCGCTCGAAATTTTAACATATGTAAAACCGTGTGCATGTCCATACTTTCGCTTAAAAACGCAATGTAGGATTAATACGACTCTTAAATTTGCATATATTACATCATTTGACTTGTGTGAAATCATTTACACTCTTATCGTAGCATAGGTGAAGAGCGTCATTAATGAATGAGACTAAACTTTGTATGTATGTATGTATGTATGTATGTATGTATGTATGTACTTATGTGCGTGTCTATGTATGTATGTATGTACTTATGTGTGTATCTATGTATGTATGCATAATTGTCTGTATGGTTTAATTGATATCTGGAGAATGGATGGAACAATGCATGTATGGATGCGTGTACATATGCGTAGTTTGGTAAATAGATAGAGAGGTCGGCATGTAGTTGGGTAGTTAGAAACATCGAGAGAGAGAGAGAGAGAGAGAGAGAGAGAGAGAGAGAGAGAGAGAGAGAGAGAGAGAGAGAGAGAGAGAGATCTGATCACACAGACTCTCATTCTCAACTTAAATATTATATAGTCATTTACTGACCGTGTCTCCTCCCCGCCTAATATAGTTAGAAATTGTTATCCTCGCAGTTACACTCTCCCGAAAACAAACAGAAACAAACAAAATAATATCGCTTTAGGAGTAAAGAGCTGGTGAAGATTTTGTCATCGAATCGAATCCGCGGAAAATCGAGGTTGCAGGTAAACTTTGACAAGTTTTGAATTTTGTTAGTAGGGGAGGGAGCCTAACAGAATTGCTTGAGGTTAGGCGAAAATAGTCAGTTGTTCCAGCTCAAAGTCCCAAATTCAAATATGTTTCTTCGATTCTAATGTTGAACACGCTCTTGCATCTGACATTTTTTGGCCCACTGCTATATTTATTACACATATACACGCTATATTTAGGATTCACAGTCGTAGAAATGAATCAGACTCGATGAACATACACTGTCTGAAACATATTTTCATTTTTTTACGTCTGAAAGCAAGGAAAACAATCACGTGACAATACCAATATGCAAATCACACCAAATCCTGGGCTTACGTATTATTTGCCCATGAGGTAGACCTATATATAGGCCTATAATTCTTTGGTAGTTCAAATACTTTAGTCCGACTACGATCGTGCTTGTCCGAGTACCTTTAGGCACAAATCATGAAATCGGGTTTAGCCCAACCAAAATATTGTTGCCCATATGAATGCAAAGTGCCATTAAGGCATACAAAAAAAAAAAAAGTAAAGCGGGCTTATCCCAAGCACACCAAGAAAGTGTTGTGAGTTGATGTAAAATGTAAGTAGAAAGACAGTTTTTCTTTTCGCGTTTGGAGGCTATTACATGGTGTTTGTCGCTTTTAGATGCTATGAAACTAAGTTTTTTCTTGTTGTACTGTCTTTAAAACATAATATTCATAGTAGTTAGAGCTTCTGGATTTAACATGCTTTAGGACCTGCTCTTGGTGATATTTATGCGTTTTAGAGGTTCGTGGATGAAATTATTCCTTTGATGTGCGCTTGATGGCATTTTTGCGTTTTAGAGGACCCGTGTTTGATAGTCCTCTATGTAGTGACAGTGACCTTGACTTTTGACCTTTTTACCCCAAATTAAATATCCGTCTTCCATACCCTACGTTTGAGCCATCCACAAAGTCTCCTCCAGGTCTGTGTTTCAAAAATATTGTTATTTTGCGGCAACCTTTTTTTCTTTCAATCAGATTAACTTTGACCGTCGTCCATTTTGCCCCCAAATCAATAGGCTGCTTCTTCCTTTCCCCAAGTGCAAGTCTTCCACAACGTTTGGCCCAGGAATGTTATGTAGAATTAATGTTATGGTGCGGAAACCATTTTTATTCTTTCAGTCACAGTTACCTTGAACTTTGACCTTTTCACTCCAAAATCAACAGGCTGCTTCTTCCTTTCCCCAAATTGCAAGCCATCCACAAAGTTTTAAATCCGTACATGATGGCGAACTCAACTTATGTTTTAATTGACCCCAGAATCATAACGGTGTCATTTTACGAGGTGGATAATAAATATACAATTTGAAAGTTACAGTATTCGGTGTGTCATAATGATCTAGTACATATATAACCTTGATATTATTACAGTGTTTACTACCTGTTGGGCTGTAGTAGTTTTTTAAACATACTGGAGTATACAGTTTCTATTAACTAGTTGTGTACATCTTGCTAAGTTTATATCTTTTGTCACAAACGCAAATTACGGTTAATAGAAAAACACATTTAGAAAATGTATGGGCCCTTTTAATAATAAAAAAAGGAAAATAGCAGGAAAAAAAGAAGAAAAGAAATGGAGATAGAAAGGGGAAACAAATGTTGACATGTGTATATGTACAAAGGAGCACAAGGTGATACATTTTTGTTTGAACCTGATCCAGGTAACAGTTGCACACAACTAGGTGGCAAGTATTCTGTATCATATATTGTCGAAGGTAAAGAATAAATAGCTCTGTCAGATAAAGATTAACATGCTTTTTTTTCTTCACACACCAACATACTGCGAACACAAGATTATTGAATTAATTGTTTGCATAAATACCCCACTCTATACCATCAACACGCCGGGTGTAGTGACCAATACCAGACATTTACTATCCAACAAAGCGTCTGCAGTGACCAACACCCAGTCATCTACCGTGCAATACCCCAGATTATAAAATCAACACGCCGTTGACCTGCTGCCTAGTGGTTATATGCCTATATCAGAGATTTTATATAAAGCATTACCTTTACATCAGATTATGTTGGCGGTGTCAGTCAATTTGCATATATTTTACTTATCTTATAAATAGCTATAATTAAGGAAACCAACTCATAATAACACTAAAATTAATGTGACTAAAAGTAATGCTGAAATTACGAAGCTGTAAATGAATTTAGTGGAGACAAGAAAAAAAAAAAAAAAAAAAAAAAAATAGAAAATTAGATTAAAATGGCCTAGACTAAAAGTAGTACTACAATTCCGAAACTATCACGGTCTTTAACAGAGATTGACAATATCCGGAATTGTTTTCAACATTTCGGCCTAGACTAAAAGAAGTAAAAGACATTTTTAACATTACATTTCACTTTAGAAGTCATAGAGATCCAAAACGAAATATTATAGCCTCAATGTTAAATTCCCATATTTTATATCAACCAGTGGTCCAGGATTCTCATATATTACCAACTTACTGGAATTATGATTTTTGCATATCACTTTACGTGGACTAGACTTTTCGCATATCCATTTTTTTTATATTTTTTCTCACCCTACAACCCCTCTAAGCTTTGACCACTAGCAGAGTTTCTAATATATTTAGTTTATAGCAAATTTGCATGCTTCCAAAGTACTTTCATTATTAAGAAAACCGATTGTTAGTAGGATATACCTACAATAGAGCTTGTGGGTAACATCTTTGTACCTTAACAAAAACGTTTCACGTTTGTAAATTTACTGTTTGCAAAAAGAGGAAATGGATCCTGCACGACATAGTTTTATTTAACCATTGGTATCTTCAGTTAGTGTCAAGCTCGGAAAAACGCGGTAATTCTGAACTAATGTACACGAATGCCAATATTTTTGAACGAAGATTAAATGAAGTATGTATAGTTGAACAATTTCTATGGTTATTTGAATAGATTCTCACAATATTAAAACGAACGCGTTAAAATTCACGTTCATAGCACGAATTATGGCTATTCGGGGATATAAGCTATTAGGGGTGAAACGATTAATCGATATATCGATGTGTCGATACTTTTTCTATATCGATATCCATATCGATACAAGAGGGGAAGACTCGATACAAAACGATACTTACTCTATGCAAGTTACTTTAATCTTCAGCAGTCGTGAATAATTATAAGTCATTTGTCTTTTCATTCTTTAAATTGAGAATTCATCCGAGACAGCCGTAAAAAGTACATGCATTCATTTCTGTCAGTAAAAAATAAAAGCAATTGACAACAACCACTCGCCTTTTACACTTTAACACAAGGTGACTAACTCACGTGGTTCGAAATCTGCGCCTTTCTCCGCCCCAATTCCATGCTAATTAGTTTATCTCGTCTGTATCTTCAGCCACTGATAACATATATCAACGGAAAGAAGACATTGCAGATTTCTTCCCTATGTATGATTTAAGCACTTTACTGATCATTTCATAACCGCTTTTACTCGAAATTTATCTGTTGCATCGCATCTTGTCTACTTGGATCGAATTGAAGTCTACACATCCGGTGTGTCACGCAGTGTTACATGCAATTCTGATTAATGGTTATTGTTTGTTCAAGTCCAGGGTAAAACAATAACCACCAATCATAACTAACTGTAGCGTGTTCACCTCTTGACATACCGGAAATATTAGCATCAAAAACTCTACCCAAATAGATACAAAGCAACGTAGAAACTTCACACAAAAGTGACTATTAAATGATATGTGTCAAGCACTTAAATCGTACATGGGGAATACGTTTGGAATATCTCCTTTTACGTTGATATATGTAATCCGCGACCAAACCTGCCGATGGGATAAAAAAATTTAAAAAATAGCACAGAATCGGCAAGGGGGCAGATTCCAAACCGCACGAGTTATAGCCACCTCATCAATTTGTAGAAAAGGAGTGGGTGTTGTCAGTAATTTCCTTTTTCACTGAAAGAAACAAATGTCTGTGGCCGCGGCAGTTGATTTGCATCTGCAGGAAGTACAATGTGATTGATTTGGTTATTAGTCATCTCTGCTCCGACACTTTGACTTGTTCTAGATAAGAATTTCCTTGCATAAGGAAATTGCACTGTTTCTTCTGATTTGAAGATAACACCGTAATCTTTTCAAAATTTAAGTGAAGACATGGAACTGGCAATATGACGTTTTAAAAACATTCATTCAATGTAAAACAAATGGCGTGGTGACCAGGATGAGTCCTGCATATGATCGAATGGAGCAGCCTGAAATGGCCTAAAAGGGTGAATAAAAATCACTAACAGCTAGTCTGTTTAGAAGTATTTTTTTTAAAATGTTGTCAAGGATGAGAATGGCATATGAACAGATGATAAGTCTATGTTTGTTTGTAATCTGCATACTGGAAATACACCCAATATGTCAACACATAAAAAATGGCACCACCCTACCATTGACAGACATTCTAAAGATGAAAAGACCATCAAGTTGATATGTGAATCGATAATGTATCGTATAGTAGGCTGTGTATCGAGAATCGTATCGATGCGTGGCAGGGGTATATCGTTTCACCCTTATAAGCTATAATGTTCTTTCTTTTTCTTTTTATTTCAATTATAAGAAAATATTTAGCATTATGTCTATACTGCTTTACATATAGCTAGAATAAATATCGCCCACTGGAATAAGTCGCCGGTTTGTTAGGCTCTAGTCCGACTCGCGATCGTGCTCGTCTGAGTATATTTAGGTCCAAAACATTAAATTAGGCTTAGCCCAACCAAAATATTATTGTCCGTCTCGAATACACAGCAATAATAAGTGCCTTTAAGGCATTAACAAAACATTAAAGGATGCTTATTCCAAGCAAACAAGTGCCTTTAAGGCATTAACAAAAAATTAAAGGATGCTTATTCCAAGTAAAATAGATACGTTTTGTGCCACTCTGATGCATATAAATCTAAAGGAGTCCATATAAATTTTTCGGTACATGCTATATTAGTTTTCGTCTCAATTGTTTTATAAAGGGAAACATCTTACTTAAAAATTTTGAGATATTCACCTCTATTTGTATCTTAATCATTGATCTGGAGGCGGACGGCGCTGTTATTTTTGATATTGAAGTCGTTTGGACCAGTACGACTTACGATCTGTGTACTATCTGCATAACAGAAATTTAATAAGCCAGTAAATAAATCTGGGTCATTTAAAGTCCTGAAGGTTCTGTGATCTTAAAATTATCCTGAAAAATGTTACAGAATATAAATATTACCAATAGTTGGTGTTGAACTTGAGTTTCTTGCTTGAAAAGTTTCAACAATACAAGGACATATCAAATAGAAGGCGGTGCGTAGTCTAAAGGGAGAGAAGATATAAACCTAACAAGAAAGATGTAATAAATCCAAGATTGCTATGATGAAGTAAAAATAAAACAAACAATATATATATATATATATATATATATATATATATATATATATATATATATATATATATATATATATATATGAAGCTAATAATGCGATACAGTCTATCAATTGTAATTTCCAGAACAAATGCTGGATCAGATTAAATCTAACAATAAGCCCTTTTGGAAATAAGTACATTCTAAGAAAAAAAAATTAATAACAGCTGGCCAACTATGTGATATTGACAGGCATCTTAAAACTCAGAAAAAGAAGAAGGCAATAATTCTAAGTGTCATGAACACTAACAGCACAACTCCTAATAACAGCATTATCTCAGAGTTGTTTGTTACGGATGAGATCAGAAGTTTGAATACATATTCCATGACGGATTCCATGCAAAATGATTAGAAGAAACGAAATAGTTTATACGTATACTCTTGCCATGAATCCACAACCATCCTTTGCAATGAGAGAAAGTTGCGGTGTCATGGAAAATGGAAACAATCACACCTGTTTTTCATGTCAAGAAGACTGCATTAAAGCTAAAACTATTGTCCACTTAGCCTTACATCGGTTTTATGTCAAACCACGGAATCATTATAAACAGTGTTATTGGGCATATGGAGAAACATAAATGTTTCAAAATACATGGATATCGGAAAGGACACTCCTGTGGAACACAGCTTCTTAAAGATACAGAAATAATATATTGCTAATTGCTGCAAATATCGCTGCAGACCAAGGGGTCTCAACATATTTGCACCCACGACCCACTTGAGAGGGCTCTCGTCATTGAAGCGACCCACCTGCAGCAAACCCGCGACCCACAGTTTGAGAACCTATTCTCTAGATACAATTCATCTGGACTTTAGGAAAGAGTTCGATATAGTCCCCCATTACAAATTGATAAATTAATTAAATGTTCAGATAAATATTCTGAACTGGACTCAAGGTGTTCCATTGCATAGAATTTATATATAGGGTTTGTATAAATGGTGCATTTTCAGATTGGAGACCTGCTCCTTATGCGGAAGTTAACAGGAAAGTTTATTAGCACCTATTATTTTGCATCTTTTCATAAAGGATTTTACAGACCTTTGTGAATCCACAACTACATTATTTGACAATGACATCAAAAGATATAATGACAAGGTCACATATGGAAATATTTGTTACATGTATATGTATAATATCCAGACTCCCACCAGAAGACAAAATCAATAATCCTGAAAATATTTAAATAATCCTTTAGTTATGTAAATAACAAAGGTTTTAAACTTGTATTTGAATTATTTTATATACATGGTGCCATTTATCGAAGACACTTTTTGCATGAAATTAATGTTAAATTAATCCTTTTCTTGATTTGATGCCTAGTTCCAGACATATGTATGACCATATCCTTGTGTTGTCTCTCGTGTCGTTTAGTTAAAGGTAGAACAGGTTAAACCTTCAAAGAGAGGCCAATACCTAAAACAAATAATTTCTAATCTTTCAGTCGCAGGAGTTGGAAATGACTTTGAACTAGTACTGGAGGTAAATGGTCACTTAACCAAAACCCGAATATCCTCTGATATACCTATCATACTTCATCCACCTATTCTGAAGTCAACATGTGCTCTTGTGTAGGACTGTATTTACCTGACAAGTGTGCGCAAGGTGCAATCTGATTAAAATCGAGATCTACTTATAATAAGTACAGACACTGATAAAGGTTCGTGTTCTGGTGACCTTTATAATTCCCTGTGCACTTCTTTTTAATAAACGATCAGAAAAGGGTAGAAGTAAACATTATAGATGAAAATCCACGTATTGCGATACAGTACAATACAATCATCAGCATGTGTATATTTTATGCTCGTACGAGGGCCGAAAGAACTGTGTAAATAAAATATCGGCATGACAAACATTTCTTCAAGTTATTTCTCCCATTTATTTTCACTATCACCCACGCTTCAAAAGTCAGGGAAAATAATTAAAACTCTACAATTTGAACTCAAATTACATTTAATACCACAACGAAATCCATTTTTTCTAGCCTTATTTTTCCATTGACTGTAAGCCTGATTTAAATTGTCGTATTTCCGATGCACTATTATAGAAGTGGTATACACCTCTGGCCAACGTGTATGTTCCAATTTTGTTCCGTGACCAATGTAATGGTTAGAGTTTTGTTCCTGTGAGTTATCTGTATCATTTTGAGAAAAGTATGTGCCATTTATCACATGGAAGTGCCCGAAAATAACAAGCAATTCATAAATTCATAATTTGAAAGTTTAAAAATGTAGTGTAACTCCTATTCTCTTAACACAAAATGTAATATATTAACTCACATATCCATCTATATAATTGTCACCTCACCAAATGTGAAAAGAATGTTCTTTTCCTTGCCTTCTGTGAAACTTTGAGTCCGAAGGAAATAACATTTTGTGTGTAAAAATAGTATTAAAAACTACTGACAGGTTTTTCTCAAACATTATTTGCCAAAGTCTTAGATAGAAATATTTGGTACATATGTTAGAGCTTTTTTGAAATTTGTTTCAGCAATTAAAAGTATGTGTTCTGAAAATGACATTATAAATCAAGATCAGTGGTGTTTATATATGTTTTTGCAATGTGGTCATTCATAGTAGTGTTGAACACATATTTTGCCATCAGATCATGGTCACTGGTCGCGTTCTTCAGATGGTCAATCACGACAGTGAGTTTATATAATAAATTATTATTACTAGTATTATTATTATTATTATTATTATTATTATTATTATTATTATTATATAATGAAGGTTATGATTCCTTATGAACAATAAAAGAGTCACTATGCGAGTAGTTTTTGTCTGTTTGCTTGATAACATTTGAGCAATTTATGAGTCGTGGAACATTATTTTGACTAGATCTGATAAACAATCTGCAACCAGAAACAGGAGATTATGTTCAGCTCTAAAGTTGGAAAATAGTGTCTTGGCACGTGTACATATTATTGTATGCTCGCACCACCTACCCCCGTCCTCTCATGGTGTATGTATATGTGTGGTTTTTGCTAGGAATTATTTCTTTAATACTTTTCCCGATAAAGGTAATCTATGATTTGCTCCCGTGGTGCAATGTCTCACGCATCAAGTTAAACAAATAGAAACCAGTCATACAAAAGCAGTGAATGAATAAACATTCTTATTTCCTTAAAGATATGTCTTCTTTGGAATTCCCTATTTGATTCAGCTGTTTAGTATGAATAACCTTTAATGCCACAAATACAAATGCATAGTGCTCATCTTAGTTTGAGTCTGCCTGCATACATGTTAGTAGGATTATGCAAATAATGCTGAAGAGTGAAATAAGTAGTGAAATAAATGTGCTTCCTTGATCAACCCTATTTTCTCCTTATTTTGTAGGGGGTTTTTTTGGGTTTTTTTTTTTTTTTTTTTTTTTTTGCTTACTTTTTTAGTTTTCAGTCGTTTTCTTATTTAAAATTTAAAAAAATAAGAAAACAAAAGCATAAAACACCATTCTAAATCACTTCTGAGTAATTTTCTTACTTTTTATACCCTTTCCTTTCAAATTATCCATAGTTTTTGCTTTTTTGATTGATTTTTGAAAAGATTTACGAGAACGACATTTACAATAGCATTTTAACCCAGTTTTTAGTGTTTAAATCTTAAGAGGTCAAATTTTTCAATAAATATTTAAAGACCGGGAGAATAGTGGCCTAGATTGTTTTCGGAAAATATTGAAGACCAGTAGTCTAGAACATTTTTCATAAATTTTTGAGGACTTGTGGCCTCGCGATCGTGTGTTTTCCATAAATGTTGAGGACCAGTGACCTAATGGCTCAGTGTTTGTTTCTCATAAATTCTTGAAGATCAGTGGCAACTTGTTTTTCATTATTATAAACTTTTGAGGACCAGTTGCCCAGTGGATTTTTTCATAATTTTTTGAGGACCACTGGTATAGTGACCTTGTGCTTTTCATAAAGTTTTGAAAACCAGAGGTCCAGTGTGTTTGTTTTTTGTTTCATAAATTTGTCAAGAGCTGTGGCCAAGTCTTTGTTTTATAACTATTTTTAGCACCAGTGGCCCATCGTTTTTTAACACAATTTTGAAGACCAATGGCTAAGAGTTTTTACCATAAAATGTTGAAAATCAGCGGCCCTGTGTTTTCTTTTTGCTTTTTAAAGACGTTTTGAAAACCAATAGCCCAGCGTTCTTTTATTATATTGTGAGGATCAGAGACTAACATTATTTTCACAAGAACTGTTTTTGAATGATCAATACCATTATCATACAATCAGGCATTTCACTCAGTAAACAACAATATCGATCTTAAACAATTTAAAATAACTTGTAATATCTGTAAAATTCGTCCTGATCATGATTGAAGATATATTAATGGAAACAATGTCTTATTGATAATAATCGAGAATAACATAACACCGTAAATCAACGATATGGAGAACCTAGGAGTGAAGTGCTTATAAACGTAAATATAATTATGGAGCTGCAACAGTCGAAAATGAGGTTGTAAATCCTTAAGTTGAAATATTATATAAATATGATTCAAGATTTTATAATGATTGTTTGCATTCATAATCATGTAATATATATGACTTTGGTTTTTTATTATAATATTCGCCAAATCTTAAAATTTACTTTTGCCACCTTCTGCTATTTTTCACTATTGAATGGGATCAAAATCTACTTGAAAAAGACTTGGGTTGCACAGAAGATGGACAAGATAATAACAACGAAACTAACTTAAACGAAATATACGAATAGAAACTGAATATTATCATCGTAAATATAACAAAGAAATATCTGTAAATAATTAACCGACAATGATTTGGATGAAATGGAATCAAAACAAATCAAGAAAGCATGCTTGATCAGATAAAATATTAAAGTCATTGTTAGATGTAGTAATACTAGGAATTACATCTTTAATGATGTAATTTTAATGCAGCTGATAATTTAATTGAATTACAGAAAGAATTGAAAGAGGAATACATAACAACAGATAGAATTAGATTAATGTACTGGGTTGTTATTATTTAGGATTGGATTACGAATTTCAGCATTAAGTGCTCTCTTTATATCTTTTAAGCACATTAATCAACATTTATGTATTCAAAGCGCTCTAGTTTATAAAGAGAACTAGATAAATTAGAAACAATATTAACCAATTCGGTGAATCTAATTAACCATGTATTGAATCAAATTATCCATTCGGTGAATCCATTAAACGGTAAGGTGAATTTATTTCCAGAAATGTTGCAGTGAGAAACACGTATTACATTAATAAATAGCAAGAGAAACGGACATTATAATTAACATTATCTACCATGCAGCATTAAATTCATATCGTTGAGAAATGTTGCAGTATGCTTTCGTAGAGGACATTAGGTTTAAAATAGATTCGTCAACCAACATGGGAATAGAAGAAGTTATAAAATTGATTATTCCGATTTCTTTGAGTCCGTTTGTGATTGACTATCTGATAGAGCAATCGATACTACCAGACAACATAATTAGGCAACTAGCTGGTTCATAGTATTAAATGCTAAATAAATTACCTAACGGCCATGGAATTAATTCTAGGTTGATGAAAACTAACGATATTGGGACTGATTTAATTCAAGATAGTGCATTACAGAAGTGTAAGAAAAAAAGTATAAAACATCATATAAGTTTTTGAACTGGTTTGACGTTGTTATGGCAAGAGTTTGCGTTGGATTGGGTGTTGCAGCTGCTGTTTTAGGAATTGCAGGAATGGCTGCACTTTGTATTATATTGCTAGCATTTACAGCATCTGGTACAACTTTAGTAGAGTAAGGACTGCTTCACTAGATGTGGACGTGGGCGAAAAGAGTCCCGACGTCAGCGGCAGTATTGCTATCGCCAGGACTGCATCAAGCGCGAAGACTGCACATGATTCTCGATAGTTAAATGGAATTGTTCGGACGAGTGAAGACTATTTATCATACGGCAAATGCCACTTGCGTAAGGGTGGGTGGAAGGATAATCTGAGAAAAACATGTTTCTCCAACCCGATAGACAATAGAGATGGTAAATTATACATTTAATTACAGAGAATTGATTTTGTAGTTAGAAACCACAATATTTCAATCGATCGAAAAACAATATATTCTGTATTATATAAACGATAAAACTGAAACCAATACAATATCAACACTTGATGGGATTTACAATTTAGAAATGTACATGAACATTCAAAGAGGAAATTGCTGCTAATAACTATAATGAAGACAACATAGATATTGATTTTCAGAAACATTAGTCCAAAGTTGTAATAACTCCACGCAATAATTACACAGTATATATAACCAAGTGCAACTCTATATTTCTAGGATTTAGTAGTCTTTATATAACAAGATTTTGGACGCCTGCAGCATTACAATACACGCCTTCCTGAGCAGATGATTTACCAAGCAACCCTACTGCAGTACATTTTTTCAAAATCTAATATTTATTCTGGTAAGTAAATTTAACATAATCGCCACCTTTATACAAAAATATTTTGTGTGACTTTGATCCAGGGATCATTATAAATCCGGGCAAAGCCAGTTTGTCTGGTTTTTAAAGGATTAAGTAGAACTTTTTCCCAGTAGAAATATATTTTTCGATTCAGAAACTACTTTCTTCCCCGCACGCTCACCAACTGTTGTGTTTATAGCTACTTCTACATGTTTTGAAAAATACAGTAGTTCTATTTCGAAGAGGTGAACAACATATTTCAGTTTGTACTTTGAGACTGGCGTTGTATACGATTGGTATAACTATTATATTATGTATCAGAGAATCAGCCAGTGCTAATTCTATGTAACCTTCTTCATTTTTTTATTTCACTAATAATATCAGCTTTTGTATCATTAACATATATTTGTTGGTCAAGGAAACATCATCAATAGCTTTATAGCTTGTTCTGATTTGATTTTCACTCATATCCAGCGTGCCTTTCATTGGAACTTCAGCTTTCATGAACAATGTTGTAATATCGTCATTTCGATTATTTGTATCAAATATATCCACATAATGTGTATTGCTACAATCTTTATCATCAACTGGATCTTTGATATTTTTAATATGATTATCTCCCATGTCTACAATTTCTGATATGTATCAGTTGCTCCCTTCCCCCCTCCCTTTACATCACCCGTCTTTTTTTTAAAAGTTGTCTTGGTTATATTGATGATTTTAAGCATTTCCTTGTTCCACATAGAATTTATTGAAGAGCTTTTAATATCAACAGACATTCTGACATTCTTAATAAAGTCATCATTAGTATTGATACTGATAAAAAATCTCGTTGTTGTCTTCTCCCTTTTTCCAAATCTAGCTGTATTATCACCATTCTTTTTGATTAATTAACCACTGGATGATGTGCTATTCACTGGATTTTTTTATGATCATGTTTTGTCATATTTTGATTGCCACCTAATTTTAATGTAAATGTTTTTCCTCTTATTATATCGTCGCAACCATGAATTCCTGAGCAGTTGGTGTCTGTTTCTAAAACAATATCACCAGGTATAAGATCGCATGTTGTTATCAAATAAAAATGTTCTAATATCTGTAATTGTTCATCAACTCTTTGGAATGATGACGTTTTGCTGAATAATTCTAAAATTGCAAAATTTTGTGATGATGGTGTGATTGAAATTGAAAATGATGATTTTACATTGCATAAACGTCCAGTATGCTACATTCCAAGAGAAACAAAAAAAAAGTATGTTTTGCGCACGGGATTAATTAAAATGAAGTTTAGGTTCTGTTTTTTTCCCCCATATATAATCATGTTCTTGAACTATCCGTTTTGTTCATATATTTTTTGTTTGAATAAGGATTTTTAAAGATGACAAATACTATTTGGAATAGGTAATCAGACTTATATCAGGTAATCAGACTTATAGGTTTAATTTCTTAGTGATTCGGTTTTGATGATCAATTATCTTTAAGAAAACAATAATAACACATATTTCTGTCTAGTAAAAGATCTTCGATTTCTTCAGTAAAACGTTTTGCAACGTTTTCTATTATAGTTCTTCATATCATATACCTGTATATTTATATCCCTAATTTGTCTTACATTATTGTTATTATTTGACATTATTTTTCATTCTTTTGCATTATTTTACATACTATAGTGTTAAATTACATACTAGTATATATATAAGTAGTCTTGAGCAAGTTGACTCTGTGACAAAAAAAAATCAAAATATTGAAAAATCACTGGCAGTCCTTGAAATCTTAAAGTAGCGAGTATTAGAAGAACAATTAGACAAACAACAATTTTATGAGGATATTGCCAAACTATTAGCACATCTAATCACAGAGAAAAGTGGAAATGTGCCACAAGAAATTGATACAAAACAGAATAGTTTAAATAAAGAATTAACAGAAAATCAAATTGGAATAGTAGAAGGATTACCAGTGAAAGAACAGGAAACATTACCACAAATTATGAGCCCTACTTCACACAAACTATGTGGGTATGATGTGGTAATGAACGCAGGTCTAACTACAATATTTTAGACACAAGTGAGTTAGTCGCACTATCTAAATTAATAGATTCAGGTAAGGTGAGGTAAATACATATTTATTGAAAACTATCACTGCAAGCAGAAGCAGAAAGAAACCGAAATCTTAATCATAACTTTATAAGGAGAAACTTAAATCTTTGATGACAACAAAAAAGGTTTTTCTTGTTACAAAGAATGGACGTGGTACAGACATTGGATTAAAGCATGATAATGACTCAGATGTTAAATTCAAAATATCAATGAAATCAAACAAATTAACCTACAAATCATTTTTGCTAGACTTACGTTTCTTCCGGAAAAAAAATTTCACAATTAAAATACTACGCTTATCGCGATAATAAACGTGTCAGGGAAAATAGATTATGATTTGATCGATCTGATAACAACAAGATTGAATACAAAACAACATTACATTGGTAGTTCGCTTAACCATTTGAAAATGTGACACAACTAGCAGAATATCCACGAATTAAGAGATCGCAGAAATTTGAAAAGAAAACTTGGAGCAATATAAAATATTATAAAGATCCGAATGATTTAGTACAAAGATTGCAATTAGTATGTACAAGTTAGCAAAATGGTAATGGATAAAAACATACTGATAACGAAAACACTGATATACATACTAAATTATCTAATGCTAAAATAATTAATAAAACTGAATGTAAAACATCATTTGAAAATTAAAGGTAGTCATGTATTATGGAAATGGTACTCGAAACTATATTATTCTTTGATGGTTGAAATGCGATTTAGGGCAAATCACAAAATCTTACAGTATAGGTTTCATCCCAAGCTACTTTGGATATTAACAAACAATATAAAATATCACTCATCAGTTCAGGAATTTGGTATAGCTGGTTTAATATCACATCAGTGAATACAATATTCTGATATTTTGATGGTAAGAAATGGGATACATTAAGTATACCACGTTGATCATATAACATTATTGATATTAATCGAGTCGCAAAACAATTGCTTGGGTTCGCATCAAATAACATAAAAATTGAAATATGCTACAATGCACTAAGATAACATTAGAAAATAATTACATGGTTGACTTTACAATAGTTTGCTAACAAAAGGGCGCACATTAAACCACGAACGACGGACAACAGGACATCCCATAACCTCTTTTAGTATATGACCAGTAGAGCTAAAACCAGTGCTTAGAACTTTTTTTCTATACTAAGTAACTGTATGGATATTTTAAGAGATTAAAATTTTTATGGAAACTTTAAAAATTGGATTAGAAACTTCACGGCCATAAACTGGTGGATTTGTTTAAAATGCAAGTTGTATTGTTACAAAGTTACTCGTGTCTATGGAAAACTGCTTTCCATGAGTTGCTCCAAATAGATTAAACATCCTGAAATGTATCTTATCACTATAAGAACTCTCATGAACCATTATATTGCTTACAAACTGCTCACAGTTGCCACAGCTACTTTTCATCCAACCTCGCTATTTTCCATATGTTCCTCTGTATAGCTGTTGTTACCATTTGTTATCCCCATCCCATTCCCAGCCCTAACATCATTACAGCATGGGTAAGAGCTATAAGCTCTCATGATGTCGGTCAATCATCATACTAAACATCATACTAATGGTACATTTCTCTTTTAGTTCTCCTGGACGATTTATTTTATCCAGCTCAGGCTCCCAAACATGAAGTTCTTTTCAAGATTTGGACTTTGATTGGTCGACTTTGGAAATACTCTATGATAAAGTAAAAACATCATAAATCAACCGCTCAAGGAGGGACCTTAAACTTTTATTGAATTTGTCAGGGTAGAAGGGTTGTAAAATCTTTATTTTTCCGATAAATTTTAACGACACAAATGTCCCTGAAAAAGAACTTTTCACATGCAAAGAAATGTAAATAGCGTCAACATCAAGTATCAAATTTCCACAAATCTGAAAACTTGACAAATTTGTAGATGTATGAGATAACTGATTGTATATAAGGCAAGAGATCCTGACAATAAAATCAAACTGAAACGTTGACCTTGCAGTGTATTTTCTACTCTCTAAGCAGACATCACACCAAAGAAAGAGATAAATCATAAACTTCATTAATCAACGAATAATGCCAAGCATGTGTAACAACAATACTAAGTACTCCAGGTGTACTGAAATACTAAATTGCAAAGCATATAGAAATAGAAATATCATTCCAAATACCAATCTAACAAGTGTAAACACACTGTGCAAATGATAAATGTGGTCGTATTTTGATCATACAACAAAGTTAGCTCCCGATAAAAAAAGTTTAAAATTTAACATTTTTAAACATATATTATGATGCTACTATGCCTTTAAAAATGATTATTAAATTTTAAATACTGCTTCTCTTCAATATATTTTGTCATTTCTTGGCATTTTGTTAAATAAAATGATGCCTACTCATTTGAATGGAGCGCTTCATAACTTTAAGAAAGATGCTATGGAATTTATTTTGAAGATAAATGATATTATGACAAATCGCTTGCATTGTCAACATAGAGGCAAAGTCATTAAGGGCATATTTATTGCCGAATACTGTTGCTGTACCACACTGTACGTAGCTAAGTCCAATTTCTCTTATTAAAAAGATCATTCTGCCAATCATCTACATGCCTCATCATATGGATGCAGCATGGATGAATGGAGTTTTAATAGTAAACATGTGAGACCTCTGATCGAGGTCTGTTCTAATGACAGCTAGTTGTTACTACTTCAGAACTCCTTTAATGGTCATTTTCATTTGGCTGATTTCTCGCTGAATTGACAAGCGATCTCTTTTTATGTGACTAAATTTAAAACTGTTTAATACTTATTTTTTTCTTCTAACTGTTAAACATATAAAAGTAAATTCCTCTGATATCCATACACCAACCATTACAAAATGAACCTGTCATATTTAACGGTAAATTGCAGATAAATTAATGTGGTGGAAATGTGCATGTTCCATTGAATCAAATACAATACAAAATATTTAGTTATAAATTCTAAGAAACTCCAATATTTTATAGTTTACCTGTGATGAATTTGTCAATCGTAACAAACAGGTGAGGCACCTAAAACTTGTGTTCCACTGAGAAAACATGGGTTCCTTTCAAATAATTATTTATTATAGGATAATAACTTCAATGGAAAACTTATTGAATGGAATACAAGATAAAGACAAAATAGACTGAACATTCATCCTATGATTCCATAGTGCCTATGATGAGATACAGTACGTACCTTCTGGCAGACTGTAAGGGGGAATAGTACTGGTGATGGTCGGTGGAGAAGCTTGGATAGGCGGGGCCGATGTTGGTACCAAGATGGACTCAGTAGTAGCAGGGGACGAAGCAGATACGGCGGCTGGAGAGTTTGCTATTGGCACGTTGCCTATAACTGTAACATACATACATTCCATCAGCGGCTGTTTCTGATCTTGGTCACCTTACTTAAAACTCTCTTTATTTTCCTTTCCGCAGTAAAATTAACTTTAGCTATGTTCTCTGTTCATAATTGATGATCACAAATAGAATCATGCAACTGTAGCTCAAAATCCTCGAGACATTTAAGTAATCACTGTTGTAATTGATTGAATGACTCGTCAAAAAATAAGTCTGACTAAACAACCACAAATGGAAATATGCAGAAAGTTAATATACACCTCAACAAATAGCTGCAAACTATATAAGCTTATAAGTGACAGTCTATTCATATATACCAGTATTAAACTCTCATATCAAATAAAGGATATTCTGGTTCAGAGTTACACTTCTTTTCCATGCACTAGATTGATGTCTACCTACTTACTGCTTCACTACGGTGATGCTACTGTCTTTATATAGCGCCTGCTACACATGGATGTGTTGTCACTAGCGCGCTCGCGCGTGCACACACACACACACACACACACACACACACACACCAAGTCAGCTCAGAGTTCTGCTAATGAGTGAGTTACTCCACAGTCGGGTACAACTACCCACAGTCGTCTCTATGGTCTTTGACTTCACAATGTCACAACTCCAGTCAGATAACCCATAGATGTCTACCACATTCTCTTCCAGATAGAGGTTTTTCCTGCCCCAATAGCTTTCCACCAGAATCATAAACAAAATAGCATTAGTCTATACTAAAAACTTACATATTGTTCAAATATTGACACAAATTATCCTCGCCTGACGACAAATTCTCAAACAAAGGTACATGGATTAAATGACCCGCTCAGTAAAAGTCTCTGTAATTTATACATAAAATAGTTTTATTTTACACCCACACCTAGTGCATGTCATGGAAAAGCCAGTGTGTGTGTATAAATACCAGGAAACAAGACCTCATCCTTTTCAGTTTAAAATATACGGGTTAAGTCACTCAGAATGCAGGAAACTGATCGTTTCAGATAACATGAAATCTTGCAATCAGTAGAGAATTAATGATTACATTTATACATTAGAGTGAAATCTTGTCACAATGTCCCACACTAGACATGGAGGGCACAAACTCTAAAATCTAAAGAATAACCTTGCATACACAAAAAAAGAAGAATAAGGTAAAGCAATTTTAAATAATCCTACAGTCTGGCAAAAGAACTGAATGATCATTTAAACATAGATCAAGCCCATTTAACAGTGTAAACTTGAATAAAACAGGTTTTGTTTTAAAATCAAGGAAGATAATAAAACTTATGATCATACCTAACACAATGTAAAAGTTTGATACACGCAAGTAATGACTGATATTTACTATTTTAAAGATAACGTGCTGCCTACTTTTATAAAATCATATATTACATACAAAATGTTCTCAAAATATGCATCCACTTGTGAATAAATTCCAGCTGGCTGGCATACACCTCAATAGAAGGGGTAATTGTAGGTTGCATGGTATAAATTGGTATTTTGGACAATGATGAGTGTTGGACATATAGTGTTATAAATATGGGTTGAAAATGTATATTCACTCCCATTCACATAGTTGAAATTTTTATGGATTTTGTTGTTGCTTCAGAACATGAATGTAAAGGCTCAACAAACAGTGGTACATCTGTCAAGACGATATTATCCTTTTCCTAACCCATGAATAACAATTGCAAAGAAAATAAACGTTTCTTGCAAAACCGTGAAAATTGATACCCGTGAAAATAAACGAATTCAAAGTAGTTTGAAATATCTCAAGTATCAATGGCAGATCACACTGACCTACCTTTGGACAGCAATATGCCACTTACTCGTGTAGCCTTATGGTTGAGTTTTACTCTTGAGGACACATCCAAAACGTGCCAAGTGCAGACGTAATATCCGGACCCAAAATATGGATGGTGTAATCAACCAACAAACCAACGAATGAGCAAACAAAATGTTGTAACCCGTTCCAAATGTTCTAGTGAGAAAATAAAAAGCCTACACTGCGAATGAACTAGTGAGTAAATATCAGAGAAACATAATAGAATTACATTTGTATTCAAAAAGCCACCACGAGGACAGAGCCATAATGACCATTTACAAATGATGGCTGGTTCAAAAATGAATTATGAGACAGTGGCTGTTTTAGACAAGTTACTGAGGTGACCTCTTAAGTAGATTAACTAAAATGAAAATTACAGTATCAACATGCTCCAAATTGTACACATTCGTCTTTATCATAGTTCAATTTAATACTAGTTTTAGGAGGCAAATGGAGACATTTCAAACAAATTTCATACAATATTTATTAAGACCACTTTAAAAAATGTAAATAGAATTTGTAACTTCTAGATAGAAGATTATTTTGTTTTGGGGGTGGGCACCAATGGGAACAACGACAAAATAATAAAAAATATATATATATATATATATATATATATATATATATATATATATATATATATATATATATATGTATGTATGTATGTATGTATGTTTGTATGTTTGTATGTATGTATGTAGTATTTTACAGTATCTCAGCACAATAGTCACTATATGGTGTAAACGAAAGATAAAGTTCGCAAAAATGTACAAATGGATTAGACAAACACTTACAGAGTTAAATCCTTCCAAATAAATCTAAACATGAAGTACAAGAAGATAAGATATATAGCAAAAGATCAACATATGCAAAGAAACCTATCTATAACAAGCCCCAAGGGGCTGATGAAATATGTTACATGGAATCAAATTTCATTAAAAAGGAGGAAAAATAAAATCAGATGATTTAATAATTTGGACTTACTATCACTTTGCCTAATCTGGGAATTCAACAAAACTGAGTTCATTATGAAATGGTTCTACTGTATTTATATTTTATTTTTTGTCTTCTTTGGAGATTTTAATCATCCAACTACCTGATTCAGTCGGTCTTTTATGATCGAAAACATCCCAACTATAGTATGCTTCCAATGTGGCAGAGTCAGGTTATGGAAGATATAAATACTAGATGGCTAAGAATGTATACATATTTACAGTAAAGAACTAAACTCTGCAGTATTTGACCTGAAGTATGTGATTACAAAATGAATTACTTTTCTATCAAAAATACGTCACTATATTGTCTATTCATGGATTTGATGGCTCCAAAATTGAAAACAACTCAGATCAATATCTACTAGCAGTTTTTCAAAGAAAAATCATGGTAAACTTGCATGACATGTACTGAGACTAGATGGTAATTGCTTTTGCAAGCAAAAATAGCTGTCACCTCTCCCAAACACAGAATTTCACCCTGTGACGTTGAAAATTTTGGTCACGGTCATCAGAGCCCAGTTAGGTTTCGTAAACCTTATTACAAATATGTATATCAAATCTCGTCCAGTTTGGAAGAGGATATTGGAGATATCTTGCTTAGAAAATGAATTCCTTTATTTTCTAAGCTCAAAGTGTTGGACTCTGACCTTTAAACTTAAGTCACAGTGACCAGAAGCTAATCAGATGTTGAGATTCTCTCAAGGGATCTGAAAATTTAATTAGGTCTCTCTTGGTTTAATAGTTCCCAAGAAATCTTTTTTACAGGCTCACTGTGCTGGAAAATGTACAAACGGACAGTGTTAAACAAATATCACCGTACCTTGGGTTGAAGATGGGGTTAGGATATTAAAGTGCAGATGTATCGCTGCAACATTACATGTTTGCCATGTGAACAAAGAAACAAACCATTCTTTTAGTATCCTCTACTCACTTTAGCAAAATAAACACCATTTTTGGTATCTGTTTTACATCAGACATACATACATCATTTAAAGGGCACCTGAAAGCAACAAGAATTCATAGCTTGTGTGGTCGGTATTTTGAGTAAAATCTAATCTACATGATCTCATTTTCAGTCAAGACTAGCATAGCTATTGTCTACATTACCTTTAAAAGTTTTTATGCAGATAGTCGATAATTGGGGACAAAAACCTCCCTGATAATCAAATGCTGTTGCATTTAAGTTTTCCTATATAAATCAATATGTTTTTAATGATAACAATGACAGTATAGTCAGACTTTTTAGTGTCTAGAGCTGCATCTGTGTTTCTAGATATAATACATATTAGCTGCAATAATACACCGTAGTTTCAAGCAACTGTATGTAAGACAATTGAAGTAAGTAATGTTTGACAAACTATATATCACAATAAGATTTTGATTATTATTAACATTCCTATGATTTCAATGTCACTCGTCCAAGATGTATTTTATTTGATAAACAAAACAATCTGTGAAATAGCATAAAAATTCCGACTAAACCAGAGAGACTTTCCATGTGTTGTTCAAAACAACATTATAGAAAAGTCAAACTTACCCCCACTATTGTACAATACACATTCATGAAAAATTGCAATTATACATGTACTAATGATTTAGTGCCATAGGCAACATGTAGTACAGTATGATACAAGCTGGGCATTGCTAAGATTATGAACAGGTCGATGGCGACAGACACTTGGCAGGACATAGATAAAGTAGGTAAATTACATTTTTTTTTCTTTGAGTATAAAAGATACGTGTTTTATACAGGAAACTCACTTTCGGCCGATTCTGCCTTTTATTTGGCTAGAAAGTTAAAACTTTAACACTGAGCTTATTCTAAACACTTGAACACTGCCCTTAGTCTAGGTTGTGCATATACGGACAGATAGGCGCTACGTGTATGCCAAAGTGTTCACCACGTCGAGCTTTCACAAAGTTTCTATTTAAAAACAACAAAAGCAATATGGCTGCTGAAGTATCTTGCCATCATGTAAAAGATGCCGCAGTGCAAGAGCCATGTATTAATGGATGTGAGTATAAAGAATAAGTTATTCTGAAAAAAACCAAACGATCTTCAAGAAAAAAAAGCAATAAAAAACCTCTGGTAATTGTGAGTGGGTTGCATACGACTTTCATAAGTTTTAATCTCAATTTGGTAAGGTCCCTGACTAATACAGGATTTGACGATATTTGTGGAGCAGCTTATCAGCCAGTGTATACAGTCCTTTACGCAAACTGTGCCTTATCACTGCGGACCATACGTGCACTTTTCCTGTTGTTCTTGAGAGGAGGAAAGAATTCCCTGCCCTGATTAGCATAGAGGAAAAGATGCAAGAATTTAGTCATGTAAAAGTTCTGTTATCTCTCTAAGAGATACAATTGTCTTTTTCCTTTCTTTGCTATCCGGACTCACTATTATCCTGTAACATTTGATCTACAGAACTATCTCGAAGTTTTAATTTCCTGATTATGGCACTTGATATGAATGAGCATATTGGGATTAATCAAGTATAACACATCATCCATGACGTATCCAGAGGGAGTTTCGGTTCAATTAAACCCCCTTTCCATTTTTTCAATAGTACAATTGTCAGTGAAAAAGAGAATGTTAACCACTTTAAGCAAAACAAATCATAGCATTGTTAAAACTGGACCCTTAGTGAATAAAAACCTCCATATGCCCTTAATTATGAACCTTCATAGATATTCTCTGTTAAAAGATTATTAAACTTTTTCTGAGCATGTACAACACAGGAGTCCCTTGAAGGGACCGACGCTCTACTGCCGAAAAGAATTTTCAGGAATTGTAGATAAAAGACCATTTCTTTTTTTAAACTGCTTAGTGTTGAAAATATCTTTGATATTCGACGGTGATAACAAGACTTTTAAATTAGCTGCTGTGGTGGATATATTGAATATGAGATTGGCACCACATCTATTTAGGAGCAACTAGACATCATAAGAAGTCTTTTGGTGAAATAACAATGTCAATATGGACAACCACCCAGAAGTGGCGATAAGAAGATATCAAGATGGCTAGTGTGGCGGCCATTTTGGAAGTCACATTGGAACCATTTTCACTGACGACCAACTAGACATCATAAGAAGTCTTTCAGTGAAAACCCTATGCTGATATAACTATTCATTCAGGAGAAGCAACAATAATTAAACATTCAAGATGGCCACTGTGGCGGCTATAATTGATGTCTGAGAGGCACCATTTTCATTTAGGACCAACTAGACTTCGTAAGACGACTTCTGGTGAGAACGCCATTTCAATCTGACGTTGCTTTCGGGAACAGCAATAACAAGATTTCCAAGATAGGCGCTGCGGTGGTCATATTGGACATCCGTTGGCACCATTTTCATTTAGGACCAAGCAGATATCATAAAAAGTCTTTTAGGGAAACCCATGTTCATAAGATCATCGATTCAGGAGTAGCTATAACAAGATTTTTAAGACGGACGCTGTAGCGGCCATATTATACATCAGATTGGCACCATATTCATTTAGGACCAAATAGACATCATAATTATTAAGTTTTATCTTCAAATCCCATGTCAATATATCTGTTCAGGAGAAGTACCGATAAGAAAGATTTGAAGATGACTGCTGCGGTGGCCATATTGGATGTCTGAGGGGCACTATTTTCCTTTAGGACCAATTAGACATAGGATCAATGTATGTTTCAAGTTTCATGGCAATCCTGTAAGTAGTTCGGGAGTAGTAGCGATGACTAACTTGTAATCGACGGATAAAGACGGACAACAGACCATCCCAGCAACTCTTCTGGTCTATTATTACTAGAGCTAATATAAACTACAAATGTGCCCACAGGACATGGATGTCCCCGTCATGCCCCACGCCTATACAATTGACATCATTATAGATGGAAAATTCATATATAGTTGTATGTATCTTGACATTCAGGTGAATATTTGCAGTTGATGAATGACCAATGGCACTTAAAACTTTAATAATGTGCAGTTTACATTTCCACAAAATAAGGCGTAATTCTAGAACAATTCATTGAAGTGTAAGAGCATATTAGGGTGCACATGTTTGCCTGTGAGGTCAATAACATCTAGCAAGTTCAAGACCAATGAATAAAAAAGTGACATAATTTATGTTCATAAGTATGATCAAATATATGTGTACATTAAACATGAAAAAGAAGCAAAACTTTGGAATAGATATTGTTTGCAAAACACAAATCCCCATACTCCATTACATTGTCAACCATACTCACGCCCTCCTAAAGGTAGGTATTCAACTGAAAATCTCTTTGTGATAATGTTCGGGCCATATGTTTTTACTTTGTGGAGTCGGGGGTGTGGTGGTGGTGGTACTAAGGTAAAGTCACTTCTTGCTCTAAGTCACTTTTTGTGAGGAAGGGAATTTGTAGAGAGTCGCGATGTATGGTGATATCTATAATTTCACAATGAAATTTAACATTGATATTTTCTTCTCAAGATCTAATCAAGCAACTAGAAATGATAAGGAAAAAGCAAATAAAAGGTAGCAATGTGGACAGACTTGTTCTTTCCTTAAAAAATAAATGATAACATATTAGCAATATACATGCAAAACAACAATAATAATAAAGGAATAATAACATTTATAAGGGAACAAAGAAAATATTCTAGCTCTTATTAAATTCCACCACGTATGGTGACTTAATAAGAAGATCCCGTTTTAATGTATTTGTTCTTATTCGACCAAATAAGTGCCCCTCCACCATTTCAAAAATTTGTGGTGAAAATATTCAGTTGACTTAATTACCTGTCGTAAGGATTTATTCACCATTAAAATAAAAATGAAAGATATGCATTTTATTAGTAGACTTCTTCAGGTTTTGTTCTCTGCAGAATTTTCATGTTGCATGTATATGTTTTGATATTAAGGTAAAGCAGGCTAGTTCTAGTCCTGCTTGTATATTGTAGCTGGGGTGGCATTACGAAACAGAAAGTTTCAACCCAATGACACTCCTATGTGCACTGTAAACGCTGTTCTAACCATGAACTTCTTACGTTTGTACATTTGTTATATTTATGAGATGTGCAAGATGGGTGGCCTCTAAGAACGACAATTTACCTGAAGTATCAGCCTCTACAACCAGCAAGACAACATTCTGAAGATCAAAACATAAAAGAGACAGGCAGGGTATGAGACAATATAGCTCGCACTGATAAACAGAAATTGAATTAGAAAAGAGGCTTTAATGGAAGAGCTTTTCTTCGCTAAAGGGGGGGGGGGGTATTGAATGATTGTGCTTTGCAACTTTTACGACTTTAAAGCTGGGAAAGTCAACGTTTTTCAGATGGCATTGTTGCGATATAGGTGTAAATCCTTGGAACAATGGCTGTGAAACTATAAGGTTTCTAGCTGCATTTTTTCCGTAATATAACAAAAACGGCTAATATCCAGGGGGGGGGGTGCCCTTCTATTTCATTCGATCTGGAATACTTGTGGTCTATTGAAACATTGAATTAAATATTACAATATTACTGAATTATAGAGGTGAAACGATGCACCCGTGCCGCCTATCGATACGTATTGCGATACACGTCATACGATACGATACATTATCGAGACACATATCAACATGAAGGTCTTGTCATCTTAGAAGGATTGCAATTTGGTAGGGTGGTGCCGTTTCGTCTTTGTCGACATATTGGTCGTGCTTCCGGGACGCTGATTACAGACAGGTATAGACTTATCATCTGTTCATATGGCATTCTCATCCTTGAAAAGATAACACAAATACTTCCAAATGAGCTGCCAGCTAGCCGTCGGTGATTCTAATTCAATCTTGTCGGCCAATTCAGACTGCTCTATTTCATCGGATGCAAGACTCATCTTGGTCACCACACCCTTTGTTTTGTATTGCATGAATGCTTTAAAAATGTCTTATTACCAACTTTATGTCTTCTTTTAAATTTGGAAGGCATTACAGTGTTATCTTCAAAACAGAAGAAACGGTGCAATTTCCTCGTGCAAGGAGAATCTTATCTAGAACAAGTCTGGATGCGGGAGTGGAGATGACGAACACCCGAATACCTCAAATTGTACTTCCTGCAGATGCCAAAAACTGCCACGACCACAGTCATTCGTTTCTCTCATTGACAAGGGAAACCTACCGACAGCACCCTTTTCCGTTCTACAAACTAACACAAGGTGACTAACTCGCGTTCAAAATTTGCCCGAATCCATGCTAGGTTTTTTATCCCTTGAGCACGTTTAGTCATTGATTACATATATCAACGTCAAGGAGACATTCTAAACTTGTTGCCCGTGTATGATTAAATCCTTTACTGATGATTTAATAGCCAGTGTTGGACAAAGTTTCTCTGTTGCTTTGTACATACATGAATCGAGTTTGGATGTTATACTTCCGGTGTGTCACACGTGAAATAAGCTACACTAGTTCAAACTGGTTGTTATTGTCTACGTGACACACCGGAAGTGTAGGCCTCCAAATACGATCCAAGTCGACAGAAGAAACAATAGAGAAACGTTGTGTACAAGTGGCTATTAAATGATCAATAAAGTACTTCAATTGATTGTATATGGGAACAAGTTTGAAATGTCTCATTTCGAACAGCGCAAGTCAGTCATCCTGTGTTCATTTGTAGAAGGGAGTGGTTGTTGTCAATAGTTTTTTCCTTTTACTGCCAGAAATGTATACCTGTGCCTGCGATGGCTCTCTCAGATGAATTCTTGATTTAAAAAATAAAAAGGCCAATAATCAATAATTATTTATGACTGCTGAAGAATAAAGTAACTTGTATAGGGTAGGTAGCGTTGTGTATCCACCTCTTATCGATATGGCAAAGTTATTGATACATCCATATATCAATGAATTGTTTCACCCCTACTGCATTATATTGATTTATAAAGAAATGAAATAGTTCTTACATTGTTGAAATAAATTACTTCAAACATTTTTTTTTAATACAGTGATTGCTAACACATAGCGCAAGATCATACGATGCTAAATGTCCTTGTTGGTACTTGCTTTGGAAAAGCCAGACTCAAGTCGATTTGAGTCATTTGTAGTTCAATCAGAAAACAAACTTAATGCTAGCTTCATATATTCACCATTCTAAAATTCTGCGGACTCCATATTTGTCTGACATTGTATTATTGAGTGAACGTTATTTCTGGAAATTTTCACATCTGGACTATCCCGCATTTTGTTTGTTGTTTGGTATTTACTACTGACCACTGGAAGTACCTTGTAGTTCTTCATTTTGACAATCAGAACTAATAGTAAATATACGAATTCACACATTAAACAAACTTTTTAAAAAATGACTTCTGACAGAACTTTTTTAAAGCCTGTTGTATGAAACATATTTTGTTTTTTTTTACTCTGCCTTATAATACTTTCCATTGGGTATTATCGGCAAGACTAGTGGTTTTCTGATATAAATTCCTGTCATGCGGTATAATTAGATCTATTGTTGGTTTCACATAGCATCGCGAATGGTACCTGGTACTACACCTAGAAAAGTATAAATGAAAATGGCTAGGGTAGGAGTTTTAATAACTTCAGAACGTTTTTTTCCTCGTTAGCGTTGACACCATACACTATCGCACGTTCAAAGAACCCAGGACCTCATAATACTAAAATTGCTGCCTTGTTGTAAAATGGTTTTGCCGGGGTACGCAGGCTTCAACTTCCCAGCTGATTTCAGGTCAAAACGTCTTTCAGTGATTTGCCTTGAACCTTTTCTTATGTTTTATAACTTGTTTTCTTTCACCTTGAAGACTTATTTATTTGTTATTAACGAAAACAAAATCTGTTTGCAAGTTAAATCACAGGCAACAGGAGCACGTGATTATTCAAGGGAGGTCACCCCTACATGGTTATATCAACTTCTAGCCACACTTTCTCGGGTGCCACAAATTTAATTTACGAATGCCTTGAAAGGTTGAATAAACTACATAGTGCAGGGTGCTTTCTAAGACGTACGATTACTGGATAATCATGCAGTTACTTCATGTTGGCAAATCACATCTTTATTTCTTCATTAACCCGCTTCCCCCATATTTACAAAATGTACGCTTTTTAAAATAGTAGGAAGACATTCTCCCAAGAATTGTCAAATATGCAACAGACCCTGATAGTGACCGCATTAATGGGGAATAGAACAGTATAACATTACTGAGGTCAATGCAAAAAGAGGCTTGTTTATTCCCTTTTCAGACATTTGCAGAAATGTATTGTTAGATACAAAACCAGTCACAATGCCATTGTAAAGAACTACTGTCAGCTTCATAACGATTATGAATCGTACCCGAACTTCTCTGTCTAAAAGTATTTACTTGGCATAATTACAATCGAACAGAGAAATATTTATTCACTACATAACTTACAAATTTCAAACCATACCTTGCTCCATCCAATAAATTGGAAACATATAGTCGTGAACAGCAATTACAATATGAAATCCATGCTAGTATTTGGGAGACGGAGCAACCTCAGAAAGATTTTCAGTGGGGAATTAAACACACTTTTAGATATGACAGCTGTTGCCATGAAAGGTGTTTGTTTGGTGTGTGTGTGGGGGGGGGGGGAGAGAGTGTATAGTATGTTGATTTGACTATACTGGGTGGGGGTTTTCCAAATTATTTAATATCAGTGCAATCAAATATACAAATCTGAGACAATTTGTCATTTATAGAGTAATTATGGCCACCAATCTGATAATTCCTAGTTGTGTTTTGAAACATTATTCTTTAGATATAATCACTTGGATCTCTACCACCATGCTTAATGCTGATGACCCGTCATGATTTTGTCTCTCACAAATTTCATACAGGGAATGTTTTAGAACTTCATATTTTGTATTTTAATTGGCTTATTTCTACCTTACTTTAGTTTTAAATTATATTTGTTGTGGAGGAACTCAAGGTAACTAACTATATGGAAGAATTGGAACCAGTCTGGAAATGGATAAAGATAAAATAGAGTATACATGGCTAGGGCTGGCCATGACTGGTTGATAATCAAAAGTAAAATTTTAGCAAAAAGAATCTTTTGAGAGCTTATCCTATTTGTAACTGAGTACAAAAGAAACAAAGACAATGTTTCATTGATGTAATTTCAGTCCTTTTACAGACTTTAGAACACTCATTACTGAAATTAGCACCTGATTCTTTAGGTGCAGAATTGAACACACATATTTCAACCATACATGGATCAAACAAAATGCTGTGGGACATATGGTTTTCTCCACACATAAGCTTGCATCAAAGTTGGGCTGATATTGAGAAATATAGGTTTGATCATGAGCATTCTGAAATTTAAAGTTATTGAATTTTTAATATCATGGTGTTTCCATAGGTTTAATATGGGATGTAAATTAGTACCGTGAGTCCTAAGGCCAAGTTTCTTAAGAGCGAGCACGTGGTCTCTGGCAAAAGAGTACTCACCCATCATGCAATTACCACATTTATATCATCAGCATTATGTCTAAAGTGAAGTGGCGGCGATGTGTTTAAAAACTAGTCAACATAAATGTGTGTGATCTGTGACCACTCAGTATTATTCATGGGAAGGGATTCAAAAGTTTTGTGTCGAATTAAACTCCTTGTAGAAGCTACAAGGACAATCAACAATTTCCAAATATGTTCATGTCTGCTATTCTATGAGCAACGTTTGAGATAACCCCACTGCTTGGTGCGAGAGTCAAACAGATCACTGTTCTAGTAGGGAAAAATGTTATTCGCGTAGTTTTTGCATAGGCGTTAATGCTTACTGATTTTCATATATCCGAACTGTTCATAAATATAGAAGGAGAAAGTGAAGACATTGTTTGTTTCTTTTGTTTTTTTTTTTTCTTTAAATTGTTAGCTTGAAAATTTTAGGTGACTGAATTTGCATGTTTCATCATTCTGTCTATCAGGTAATATCATGTTGGGCTTAAATTGTTTCTAACAGTGTAGTGATCAAATGTATATTTTGTAACTTAGATGTTCAAGGAAATGTACGTACCAGGACAGATTCAACTCAGCTGGATATGAGCGGGGAAGTTTGATTCTTGGTATAATCTTGATAACATTATTGTCATTTATGTAAATCATTAGGGCATTTGAACAATGAGTCAGCCTGTATTCCGGAAATACACATTGTATTGCTGAAGATTCTTGATACATATAACGGTCGTTGTTTTGTCAAACTTCGAGAGGAAGCTTAGATAAACAGGCCAATTGTGTTATCAAGCAATTTTAATTATTGTAGAAAATATTTATTTTTGGATTTAGTTAAAAAGACGTTACTTTTCCTATCAATATCCCTAATGAAAATAACTAACATTAGGCACAAAGTGACAGTTCTCGCATGCAAGTTTATTATAATCGCGTTTAAACGGAATCGTTTCGTGTTCCAATGGTCGTGTAAACGTTACACCATTTTGTAAACGTGACAGCCTTGCTCAGCATGTAATAGCAACATGAATCACAGCCTACAACTGCATCAGTAACACTGTTTAGAATAATGTTTGCGGCATAAAGTTTCAAGTGGAGCTGTCGTTACTGATGTTCAGAGGTGGTTCATTGGTATTATAATTTGTGCATATTTACTGGAAACACAATATTGTTACGATATATTTTATAATTAAATCAGCATCTTCTACATGTTTGTCTTGTTTATATCAAAGTATTAGGATTTTCTATCTGATCACAAATAAGCATCTTTACTTTAACATTACATTTTCAGTCATCCTTGAAGAGAATCTTGATATTTAACTTATTCTGATCTATTTTATGTCCTTAATTTGTAGATAATGGTAAGAATGATAATAGCTTAAAAAAAAACCTGTCCTGTGATTTTGTATATTTTGTCCCTGATTGTTTGAACTTCTAGAGAAATGAGTTATGAAGCATGCAGACAGTTTGGTATCCACATTGCCAGTTCATTTTTTTAATATAGGTCATAAGCTAAATCTAATATGTTTTGCTTACATGTAAACAAGTTTATTATAATGCCATGATGATTTTTCCCTTTTTTGTTTCTTTTAGCTTTTGAGACAATATCTCTCCCAAAACCTAAATTATGATAAATATAAGAATATATTCAGGAATGTTAAATTAGGTTTCTTTATGTGTTTTGTTTTCTAACAAGTGACGTAATACACGAACTTCCGACAAAGGGTCGTCTAGTTGAAAGCATGCCAAGAAGAGTATAAGGAAATACATCATTGTCATTTGATATTAATGCTTTGCCAAAATGACTAATGTTTCAAATGAAATAAGAGGTATTACTATGAAAGGAGGATATATTTCTGATAAGATGAATGTACGTGCATAATTGCGTTCAAACCGAGGACCCCAAGTATATTGTTTGCCAGAGGACTAAAGCCCACAGCTTATATATATATATATATATATATATATATATATATATATATATATATATATATATAATGTATGTATAACCACTAGTCTGGTGCCATATGGGTGCATGTTAGACCGTACCAACAGAGAAAAACAAATTTGTCTTATGACAAAAACATTTTGGCAATATTTCATAACCTCCACCCGCATCCCAAGAAGTGGATCATGTTCCAAGTTCAGTCAACCATAACTGCCAGACCAAAATCGTACAAGATCTCAGTCAAGCACTCTCATCCATATTACAGCTTAGCCGAGGCAATTACTTTACCCTGAGCAACGACTATTGCTAATAACATCTATTCTCCATCAGGACACAATTACCAGCTACCAAAATAGTGATCTTTACATCGCTACTTCTAGTTTACAGCACCTACATTTATGATATCTTGAGAAAGTCTATTTAAATCTAGTTTAGTAAGCAATAGTGGAAATTATTAATATGTGGCTGTTTAAATATGCAAAAGACTATATGCTATAACGTAAACAAAATTATAATCCCACCTGGCTCAAAAAAGGCTGCGGAAGGTATCTTTCTAACGCGTCTAATTGAAAAACATCTGTTTAGCTAGGACATGTTTGAACAGCTTGCACTGTAGAAACATTTAATTCTTCTTTTAAAATTACAACATGGACACATTCAGCATGTTCTGTCTGTTGATTCTGGTGAGTTAGCCAAAGTAACTCCTCAATTCGTCATTTGACCTTAAGCATCAAGTTGAGATTTACAGTACAGTACCTTAGTTAGATAAGCTTCGTCAGTTTCAACTTGACAACATTTCTCAATTGCAGTCATACGACAGTTGAACAAACAATACTTGGACATTTGCTAAATAGAACAATGTTTATATATTTATTTATATTTATTTAAAAGGCTTGAGCAGTGCTCTAATGTAAGACAGAAATAATTACATCTTTGCAAGTGGTATATGATGCCACTTTAAGAATAGGAAGGTAAATCCTGTGTTAAATCATGATTTTGCTGCCATTTTTCTGCCACGTGAGCGTCAAGATGGGAAATCCTATGTTAAATCAGGTTTTTTGCTCTCATTTTGAGACATTCTGCGTCAAGATGGGAAATCGTATGTTAAAAGATGTCCATAGCATTAACATTATAGGCCCCTTGAGCGTCAAGATGGGAAATTCGATGTTCAATCGGGTTTTTGCCGCCATTGTATAGATTTATGTGTAGCGTCCAGATGGGAAATCCTATGTTAAAAAGGTCCATACGATTAACAAGTGTGGTCCTGTCTAGGGAATAAGGGACATTTAGCATGGGTATGGCAATCTGGTCCCAAATGGGAATTTAACTTGGTGGGAGTTCCCTGGACTCCAACAGGAATTTGCCATGGAGATGGCTCTCTAGCTTTCAACAGGATTAACATTACGACGCAGATTTAACATATGTGGGGACCTGTAGCCTCTAACGGGAAACTTAATGTTAAAAAAGATCCATAGGTTTATCATACACTTTACCAATAAACAGTGACCTAGTATCCATCACCCCCACCCATATGAACTAACTAATACGTCTACACCTATTAACCCACACATTTGTTTGATTGACCATCACTCGTAGTTACTTAACAACACAAGGTAGGAGTAGGATGTAGAAGAAAGGGGTATCAAAAATAGAATTTAAATTCTTTATAAACAAACCTAACCTTTCTAATCCCTTACCTCCCTATTATCCATATATAAAAGGTACCCGCCCAAACCATCCATTTAAAAAAAAAAAATATTGCCTTGCTATAATCATAATACAACCCAATGAATGAGAGAGAGAGAGAGAGAGAGAGAGAGAGAGAGAGAGAGAGAGAGAGAGAGAGAGAGAGAGAGATTTTGACTACGGCAAGTTTTTATTTACAATAACTTCCCATGTAAAGTTTATTACTGGGGTTGTTTTGTTTTGTTTTGTTTTTTTATATTTTTTTTCATTGTTTTTAGGCTTCAGATTATAATATTTTTCATGATACAGAAATATCAAACTACTATTTTTATTTTAATATTTGTATTCGGTACTACATTTTTGTCACCTAGAAATTTTGACCACGGCAAAATCATTATGACATACGCAAATATAAAGCACAGATTGGCAAGGATTGAATAGTATCTCTTTTTCCAAGAGAATCGTCTGGCCCTGAAAAGGTCCGTCCGTGTGTGAGAGAGAGAGAGAGAGAGAGAGAGAGAGAGAGAGAGAGAGATATTTGACTTTGAGAATGAAGATGGTCCTCTACTCTTTAACAGGCTTTAACAGGAGTAACAATACTCTGTAGATTTAACATATGTGTGGCTCTCTAACCTCTAACGGGAATTAACATTACGCCGTAGGTTTAACATACGTGGGGCTCTGTAGCCTCTAATGGGAAACTTAATGTTAAAAAATATCCATAGGTTTAACATACACTTAAAGTGACCAATACACAGTGACCTAGTATCCATCACCCCTACCCATATGAGCTAATACCTCTACACCTACTAACCCACACCCCACTTTGATTGACCAGCACTCCTAGTTACTTAACAACACAAGGTAGGGGTAGGATGTAAAAGAAATGGGTATCAAAAGTAGAATTTAAATTCCTTATAAACAAAAATTAACCTTTCTAATCCCTTACCTCCCTTTTTTTTATCCCTTTATAAAAAGCATCCCCCCCCCCACAAAAAAAAACAAAAACATCCTATTTGAACAAAAAATACTATTGCCCTGCCATAATCATAATACCTACAAGCAATAATAACGAGAGAGAGAGAGAGAGAGAGAGAGAGAGAGAGAGAGAGAGAGAGAGAGAGAGAGAGAGAGAGAGAGAGAGAGAGAGTGAGAGAGAGATTTTGACTACGGCAAATTTTATTTACAATAACTTGCCACGAAATGTTTATTACTGGTAAATATTTTTTTATTGTTTTTAGGCTACAGATAATAGTATTTTTCATGATGCAGAAATATCAAACTACTATTTTTATTTTAATATTTGTATTTGGTTATACTTTTTTTTCACGTAGACATTTTGACCACGGCAAAATCAATACGACGTACGAAAATATAAAGCACATATTGGCAATGATTGAATAGTATCTCTTTTTCTAAGAGAATCGTCTGGCCCTGAAAAGGTCCGTCCGCTGGAGAGAGAGAGAGAGAGAGAGAGAGAGAGAGAGAGAGAGAGAGAGAGAGAGAGAGAGAGAGAGAGAGAGAGAGAGAGAGAGATTTGACTTTGAGAATGAAGATGGTCCTCTACTCTTTAACAGGCTTTTAACAGGATGAACATTACTCCGTATATTTAACATACGTGGGGCTATCTAGCCGCTAACGGAAATTAACATTAAGCCGAAGGTTAAATATATGTGCAGCTCTCTGGCCTCTAACGGGAAACGTAATGTTAGAAAGATCTATAGATTTAACATACACTGTAACTGACACACAGTGACCTACTATCCATTATCCATTGCATTCAAGATGTAGAAATATGAAAAGACTATATTTAGGTTAATATTTATATTAGGTTCTACATTTTATTTTCAAGCAGACATTTTGACCACTGGAAAATCATAATGTTATACACAAACATAAAACACAGGTTCACAGTGATTGTGAAGTATCTCTGTTTCTAAGAGAATTGTGTGGCCTTGAAAAGGTACTTTGGAGAGAGAGAGAGAGAGAGAGAGAGAGAGAGAGAGAGAGAGAGAGAGAGAGAGAGAGAGAGAGAGAGAGAGACTCTATCAGGAATTTGTCCTGGCGATGGCCATCTAGCCTTTAACGGGAATTAATGCTACGCCGTACATTTAATATACATGGGGCTCTCTAGCCTCTAACGGAAATTAACATTACGGTATAGGTTTAATATACGTGGGCGTGTATAGGATCTAATTGGAAACTTGATGATAAAAACATCCATAGGTTTAACATACGCTTTGACTGACCAAGACACAGTAACCTACCATTCATTACTTTCACCCATACTATCCAATACCCCTACACCTACTAACCCACACACATTTTGACTGACCAGCACTTATATTTTACTTCTCAACACAAGTTAGTGGTAGGATGTAACAGAAAGGGGTATAAAATAGAATTACATTCTCATTAACAAAAATTAACCTCTCTATTCTTTACCTCCCAATTATCCCCTTAGAAACAAAGTAAAACCCCTCTATTAGTTCCCTACCATCCCCTTTTAAGCAGAACAACTATTCCCTTACCACCCTCATTATTCCTACATTTCTAGCAATAATAGCACACAGGGAAAATGGAAAAGAGTAGCTTTATATATATATATATATATATATATATATATATATATATATATATATATATATATATATATATATATATATATCATACCCATACTTGGAAAAACAAAACAAACAAATCAAAACACACTAACGTTTTTGGTATATTATCATGAATAAGAGATCACAATTAAATTTCAAATAGCACACCAAAGAGGTCCATTTTTCCTTTCCTTTTTTAAACTTTCTTCTTGAATTTCTTCACTGGCATGTGTTCTTCTTTTGTGCCAGTACATGTTCTAATCGGAATCCAAGGCTGCATTAATGAAGACAATATACACCATATTATCCACACTCACTATTAGAACTGTATGCATGGTTTAATTGTGTGCATACAACTATAATACTATATTCCTTCTATTTCCAATCTTAGATGTAATTCTCGCACTAAAAGGCTACTTACTGTCAGCAAGCTGTATTTAACAAAAATTCAGTGTTAAGTCAGGCGAATTTTCATTCATCAGTTGTTTTGTTTTTTGTTTTTTGCTACAAATGTTACGATTTTGCCAACCCTACACTGACTTGACCTCGGTTTTTCCCAATGTTACAAAATTTGCTAACCTAGATTTAGGACACTGACAGACTATTTACAACCCCAACAGAATTCATGGTTTGTATTGTAGAAGAAAAATCACCCCAGAGAGAGAGAGAGAGAGAAAGAAAGTAAAATTTTCTTTTTAGGGAAAGCACGTTCAAAAGCAGCCAGTAAAGGTTCTAAGGGTATTTTTGAATGACTGTTTGTAAATCTCCGACTATAAGTATCAACTGTTGCGCTACTTCCATCTTTACAGATTGAAAATTTAATTAAAAAATATGAGAACAATTTATAATGTGTCACTATATTTTGTTTTGCATCACACTGATGTCAAGCATTGGCTTACACCGTTAGCCTCATTTCTCAACAAGCTCCAAGCAAGGAGAACAATTTCCACTAGACAAAAGGATCCATTATCAAGTTTCATGACTGTAATATGAACAGTACCCATGAAATGAACATAAAAAATGAATTTCAACAAAATCAATGGAGCGTGATAGAGCGAGTCAGAGATACCTCTTTTGTAATAAGGATATAGTGCTTATCAAGTTGCATTTTTAAAAAAAAAATTTTTGTTGTTGTGTTGCAAGTTTCAAAGTTTTAGGTTAGATAGTACATATATAGCAGAAAGGAAAAACAACAAAACAACAATAAAAAACATGTCATCAAGCCAGTAAAAGCAGATATATATATAAAGAATTCTGACACACTTGCATTGTTTTTGAATGCTGTTTGATTTTACAACATTAGCTTCAATAGAGTAAAATACGAAAAAACAAAACATTAAAGCGGTTACAACAACAACAGTACCTAATAACAAAATGAAATTGACCTAATTAGAACTCAAAACGACAGAACGAAGGAAGAGAATTGCTTACTTGTTTGTGGGGAAAACTGAATCAACATCCTATATTGGCAAAAACCAAATATTTGGTAAATTAGTTAGTTCATAGATTTAACAGTATAGAACTGTCGGGAGACAATGGGAAATTTAACATAGGCCTGTATGGTCCTTCTGGGGACAATGGAGATTTAACATTAGCCCGCCATTTTTAGGATTTATAGAGGTAATGGCAAATGAAACGTTAAAAATGTCTATAGGTTTAATATTGTGGGCTTTTATGACTTTTAACAGGAGTTTCACATTGAGGCTATAATTTGTTTTGTGTGTGTTTTTTGGCCTCTGGGGTCTCTAACGGGAAATGTAATGTTTAACATGTCCAAATGTTTAACATGTGTGGGTCTGTATAGGGTCAAATATGTTAAATCTACATCTACTATTCAACACTCTGTTAACTACTGTCTAACACCCAGTTATTTACTATCCATCACGACGCTTGGAGTGACCACTCTCCAGTTATCCACTATCCATCATCCACGCTATACCATCAACTCTCAGCTAGGAGGGATCATCACCCAGTTATTTACTATCCAGTATCCCACATTTCACGCCGCTTCGAGTGACCAACACCCACTCATCTACTAATCACACAGGGTAGGATGTCAAATGAATGGATTTAAAATAGAATTTAAATCCCTTATAGATAGAACTTACTTCCCTTTCATTCTCTTTTAAACAAAACGACCACCTTTATCACCCTGATAATTCCTATATCCCTACCTGTGAAGTGCAAGGAGAAAACAAAGGATAGAAATATACAAATTATACACGCAAACTTACTTATATACTATCACATATGGAGTGAAGAATAGAGCAAACGGTAAGAGTGCTCACACACATACACATAAATAACTTTGTACAGACATTCAACATGATGGAGAGAGGAACAAGCACACTCTGAAAGACAGGCATTAGCTTACTTTTACATTCAAACACACACATATCCGTTATAAATCTTGTAAGGAGCCAAGTGGTGTTTAGAATCTGTAATACTGTTGTTTTTGTGTTTTGTTTGCAATCCTGGATTTCATTTTCCCACTTAGCGGCTACCCATTGTAGCTTGACAAAGACAGGGGAAGATTTGGTTCTTCAGTTTGTTAAAAATTGACGGATTTTTTTCCACCCTAGGTTTAGTACACTGACTGACCTTTACTTATCCACTGTCAGTTCATTTCGTTACAGATGTGTTTGCTCTGTCCGTAAAAGTGTATTTGAGTATCTTATCAATACAAAAAAGTAACAAAAATCAATACATAGAGACACTTACGTTTTTCTTTTTGTTGTATATTCTCTTCACAATAACATTTTAAAACACATCACAAAATTTCATTTTTCTTCTTTTTTACCGTCTTTGTTAGTTGAATGTCTTTTGAATTTCTTCACTGGCATGAGTTCTTCCGCTGTTTCTTCTGCTTGTCTTGCTTTCAGTGTCTTTGCTGGAATGGGTTCTTCTATTTCTTCTTCTCCTTTTGCTTCTAAAATTTACTCCTTCTGTCTCTTTTTGTCACTTTTCTGTGACACTCTGTAGACTAATATCCTTTTCTTGACATTGATAACAGATGGTATCTTTACTGTTGTTTCTCTTTTCTCCTTTCGTATAGATTCCTTTTCTTTGACGTTGTGGACATTCTGGAGCTCAATATCTTTTCCCTTGACAGACATAACAGGTGTCTTTACATTTATTGTGAGCTATCGCAACAGCAACGGCAAAAGTTAGTTTCTTCACAAAATTTTGTCGTACTTGAACAGAAAAAGCACGTTTCTTCGCTAAATTGTATGCTTTTGCAACAATAAAAGTCAGTGTATTCACTACATTGTGTGCCACCGTAACAATAAAAAACAAGTCTTCACTAAAATGTACGCTACTATAACGTTAACAGTCCGTTTCTTGACTAAAATATGTGCCACTGCAGCAATAAAAGTTAGTTTCTTCACTAAATTGTATTATAGCAACAAAAAGTCAGTGCACTAAAATGTGTGTTATTGCAATAATAAATGCCAGGTCTTCACTAAAACTGTGTGCTACTGTAACAGTAAAAGTACTTTTCTTCACCAACATGTGTGCTACTGCAGCAATAAATGAGATTTTTCACAAGAATGTGTGCTGCTGCAACAATGACAGTCAGTTTCTTCTCTAAATTGTGCGCCACTGCAAGAATAAAATTCGGTTTTCTTACTAAAGTTCGTGTTACTGCAACAGTAAAAGTCAATTTCTTAACTACAATTACAATTACCCTAACATAGACAACGTGCCTCCTCATATAGATTCTGTACTTGTTCTCTCTCGGATTTGACATACAAGCGCTCCTGTTTCAAATGCCCTGCAATTCCGCCAGATCCTGTCCCAGTGCCATCCTTTCAGCTCATTGGTGATCACATTAAGTCAAAGACTGAAAATGTAAGAAATATACACTGACCAAATGCAAAATATTTAGCCATTTATGAATAGCATATTTTGTAATTTGGGTCCGAAGTTAATGTGTCCTACAGTCCTTGAAAACGGAATGGTAGATGACTGCACAAAATGCACCTGAAGCACTCTTGGCTTGATCAGAAGGGTACCTGAAGTGCATTCTACTAGGTTAGAAAGCCACTTGCAATTCATACTAATATATTAAACAATAAACAATTAAAAAAAAAAAGGCTTTCATGTACTTTATTATTGGAGGACAAACAGATTAAGCAATCTTGTGCATCCGCAGTCAACTTCCAACATAAAATGAATTAATATCAGAGTGTTTCTAATAGCTGAGATTTGATTGGAAAAAGAACAGAAATGATTCACTAGTGTTTTTAAATAGAATGTAAGAAGTTCTAACAAGATGAAGTGAAAACAATATACCGGTGCTCTTTTCTTTTAAATCTTAAGAGCTACACAAAAGTCTTCCCTTCTTTTAAAACATTCAGGTCCGCTCTAAAATCAAGTTTATAAAAAAAAGTGCAGAGCATGTTTACTTAAAATCTACTGGTATTTTAAATGGACGTAATAAAACACCTCACTTTTCAATGCAATAAAATAAAATTGAATTCATTTACATAGTTTCAGGATATGTGTACTACCCTTTGTCATTGTAGGGTTTCACTGAGTTATGAAAGAAATAAACAACAACAAATATTAGATGCAGATGCATGTAATGGAAACTTTCGGTGGGTGGGTGTTGCCTTAGATTTGGCTTGGGAGGTGTTGAAATATGTACAATTCCAGTTCATATATTTTGTATAGCTCAAAGCATACTTGGTAAAATCAAGAACAAGACTGCCTAATGCTTCTAGAAAATTGAACTCGTCATGAATGTTATTTCAGCAATGGTACACCTGTTTTTCAGTACCATGGCAGCTAGTGCAACAATCATTACTCACTTGGAAAATTTCAATGTTTTTTTTCTGACAAGTTCGTTTCAAGACTCAGTTGCACATTTGTATTTGGTTTTGTGTTTGGTTTGGCACAGCAACACAAGTAGGTTACTTAGTGCCAAGGCATTTGAAGTCAAGTGCCTTTCTCGATGATACGCCACAGTAGCCAACCCAATCAAATCTGATGGTGGAATTCAAACCTACACTCTTGGTATCTTGTGTCTGGCATGCCAACCACTGAGTCACCACAGCTTTAGCCTCCATTAATAGCCTCTTATGACATGCAGAAGAGCACACTGGGCCTATTTTTACATCCCCAATCCTGCAAGGGATGTGCATTTGGTAGCGTACCAAAAATCAACTGATGGATTAATTGTCTACAATTAGCATCAAATGAACCAATGAGATAATGACATTTGGTAATGAACAAGCTTGACTGGTCCCATTTCAGTTAAAGCAAGGGATGCAACTTGTGCGCATCATATACTATTAGAAAGACCATAACAAGGTTTGAGGCAAGGAAGTTACATGCCTCAGAGAAATCCAGAAATGGATTTTCAGATGGTAAACAGGTCATGATGTGAGAAAACTGGATGATAGTGCCAATGAAATGGGGACATGGCTCAGGCTAAAATGGCCTGTAGGAAACAACAAAATGAAATGAGTGACCTATATACTGAGTTCCCATTAGTAATTGTGGAAATCACATATGACAATTAAAAAATGAATATAGAGATTGATCCTAGAAATATTATCAAAAATGGTGATTCAATTTGTTTGCAACTGTCAATTAACAATCACACTAAAGTAAATGCATACAGTCCTAACCCAAATGAGTGGTAGATCACAACGAAACCAGAACAAGAACGTATCTGGAGTTAAGCCAGTAATTCATACATTTATTCAACACCTTTATCTATCATGCCAAGCCACAAAGAGTGCGACTGAATCCCCTTGCAACTGTTCTTGATTTTGACATTCTGAAAGCATGCTAAAAATAAGATCACACTGCTGTGAGATTTGAAGGCCAGAGGCAATTACAATATACATTAGAGGTGACAATTTGTCAAATTTTGATGCGACCTAAATACCCTCAAAACGCGCTTGTCAAGGAATTAAGTGCTATTGGTAATACACAATTCAGTAGGGGTGGGTGGGGAATGGTAAAGAAATGACTAAAAAAATATGGTAATAGTGATGTTCCATTTCTTTCAGTTAAGTATCCTGTTACATTTAGCAGTGAGTGTGTGAAAGAATAATTGATAATAAAAACAATTCCATACCTTTTTGTCCACAGACTTTGATGCAGTGAACAGCAATATGGAGTCCGTATGCAGAGAAAAAGAAATGTCACTAACACTTACGAATAATCCATTCAGTGGCAGGGAAAAGTGGATTTTGTATAAAACTTGCAGAAATTAAACATTAACTGTTTTTCTGCACAAACTGTTTGTAAATAAAATGGAGTTTTGTTAGTCCTGAACAAAGTTGATAGTAGTTCCTAACAAAAATTCGGGAGTCCTGTACTAGCCGTAAGCAGCATTTTATGATGAAGACAATGACATAAGTGTACATGAATATTGGTAATAATATTAATGACACAATTTTGAGTCCCAAACATTATGATGATCAATAAAATATTTACACGTGGCTTATTCAACACGCTGTACAATTCACTGTTGAAAAGCACATAGATATATACATGTATACATGTCATATTCACCTTCACTAAGCACGTTGCACTATACTTAGTTTTAAATTCCCGATTATTGATAATCGTAACATCCAACAGAATTGAACAAGGTACCTTCTTCTAAAGCATGCAACTGCTTATATATCTTACCCAATCAGTTTGTAATTTTTTTTAAAAATTTGTCTTTTTCTAAATTTGAACCATACACTGGCATTAGGTGAAGTGCCTTCTCACACTCTAGCGGAAACACATACCACAACTACAATAGTTCTCATACCTACAGGCAAATTCAATATACACTGTATATCCCATATATGCATACATATAAAGTTTATATAGGATAATTAGCTAATGTCAAGTACTTTTTATTGTTTTTAGACGGGTATTAAGAACAAATGACTGATAATATGATAAGATATAAACTTCAGCGGAGTAATGTTTACAGAACCACATGCGGTGAAAGAAGAGCAGAAAAGAAGTAAAATGTAAACACGCAAATAAGTCCTTTCTTAGTATGCATTTCAGGAATGTTTAGGAATTTTCTTTGCTATTAATAGTACCGATCACAACTGTACTTTCAATATGGAAAGTTTGATAGCCATCTGGTTACAGGTATGTGTAAAATATGACTGTCAGTCATAGGACCGGGTTGACTTGAAGAAGACCAATATGGCAGCCCCCATTACCTGGCATCATGATGTTTGCCACATGCATTGTACGCAAGGCTCAGTTTATATGAAAAATGTAGCGCTCGTTGCATCTTGCTTAGTCTTCATGCAACACGACAATTACAATGCAATAGATCAATACTATCTCAATGACATGATCTATTACGTGTAAATTGCAATATCAAAGTGCCTATTATAGCTCTTATAAATATCTTTTCCGCAAAACAGATTGTACTTTCACATTAAAATTACAGATTTTAAGTTAATAATTTATAACTTTTCCCTTATTGCGTACTATAAGTGATATATGGCTATATCACGCCCGCCCACGCTGTAAAGCCTATTCGCATTACAAATAGCCCTTACATTATCTTTTCTCCCCAAGCTTCATTCAGGTATTGGTGAACCAAACCTACTTCTTATTCCTGTATCCATGGCGCTTATTTATGTCTAACGTCCCCACATTACCTGCATATATTACCAGCTCAATCTAGTGCTGCGCCCTGAACGAGCTGATTTTTATTTGGAATGTTCTTGACAAAACTGGGTATACTTTCGTCATTAACTGTGTCGTAAAAGAAAGTCTTCGACGCTATGCTACTAACACATCGTGTAACAAATCGAAATTACTGCTCCTACTGACAGAGGGGCCGATCGATTTTTCGATTAGGGATGTTTCCATTCGAACTGCCGCGGCTATTTATTTTCGGGCAATCTGAACTACGTCGGCTATTCCCCCCCCCCCCCAAAAAAAAAAGCCAACCTATTGTGACCACTTTGGCTACTTCTACGATTGGATTGACCGTAGAATTGATAGAGAAATTAGAAATGGGAAACAAACAAACAAACAAACAAACAGTTCCAAATATTTGGTCCTTTTACTTTGTTTTGTTGTGATGACTTGCTAAGATCAATGTAATTATATGTCTTGATTGTAATTTAAAAAGTAAAATTCTTCATAAAAGGGTGTTAACATGTGCTTTTGCAAAATGTAATATTGCCCATGTTCATTGGAACACTTGCGTTGTCAAATCTTCAGTTTCGGAGGTGCGTATAGTTTTTGCACGTTGTCAAGGTCTTCAATTTCGGAGGTAAGTAAATCATGCATATAACCCGCAATCCCGTAATGCCTAAATGGAAGTGATCGGTTTTGAAAAGCACTGGAAATTGTGAAGTTTGCTATCGACATACATTCGAGGTAGAATCCGTATAATTTACCTCGAAACTGCAAATGTATTTTCGGGCTGTTATTATTTCCAGAAGTAAAGGAGTACTTCCTCATTGAACTGCCTTTCTCATGTTCTTTGAAAGAAAGGTACACATATAATAGTAGAATGATGTACCAGCGACATACGCTGTGAATATAACAGTGTTCCCAACAATACTGGACTACCTTTCGCACCATGATGATAGGCACAGCTGTGTTATATTAGCAGATTAGTGTAACTGTCTCTCGCGAAGTATATATATTTTTAAAAAAACAAAATCAGTGCATACGACAAAAATATATTTTTATCAAATATATCAAGCCGTTTCCGCTGACTGAGTTTTAATACAAAATGCATGCTCTTAAAGGTAACTAACAACACTTTGCTTCAAATAGACTAATCCTATTTGCTTCATACACATCCTTCTTCAGTCAGGAATGCATTTTATAGTGTCTGCGTAAATAAATCGGACACTTTATAGGGTTGGTTCAATATATAGATTCGTGCAAATTTGCATTATTAATGTTTGCAGCTAAAATTAGGGGCGAAACTTCAATGAGCACTGTTTTGTAAACTTTCATAAATTTTACTTTAAATGTGTAGGAAGTTTTTTTTTTTTTTTAAATGTCGGAAATATCGTGAAATTAGAATTATGTTTAATGTCAAAAGGTCATGTTGAAAGAAGGACAAAATTACACGTATATATAGGTTTCTCCGTCTAAAAAATAGAGCATGACTACAAGTAATATGGTCACATGATGCTTCATTTTGCAGTCTGAGACGGAGTGAAAGTTCTCTCTCTCTCTCTCAGACTGTATATACACACAAACACACACAAACATATATATATATATATATATATATATATATATATATATATATATATATATATATAGAGAGAGAGAGAGAGAGAGAGAGAGAGAGAGAGAGAGAGAGAGAGAGAGAGAGAGAGAGAGTGAGAGCGATCAAAATTGCTTTGACAAAGTATGCCAGACACTCTTTATAGATTGTAGCTCAGTTTCCTAGACACTGTTACATGTGTATGGTCATGTAATTATATGTGTGCATTCTCATTTATCACTGATGTTAACACCTATAAAATGTAAATTGTGGTTGTAATGACCTAATGATGACCTACCTTTTTTTTTCTTTTTTTTTTTTGCTAAACTATGTCAAGTCCATGTGTCCTTGTATTATGTACTATACAGGCGAAGCAGGCAAGACATCATTCAACATAATTTTCATGTTGGTTCATTTTTAGCGTAGACCTTCAATTTTGTATCTAATTATAAGCATGAAAGAAGAGAAAAATATTTAATTTGGTTTTAATTTGTGTTTCATGCAGTATTTCGCTCGCATCCACTTTGGTACTTTTGTAAAATACCACTTCTATTCATGTACATTTTGTTCGCAAAAAAATAAACCTCAGTCTATTCGAACCAGCTCGGCAATTTATACGATTGCTCGTACGATTGAATGAGAAGTTGCGAATGAAAAAATACTTCGATGCATTCGCAACTTCTCGGTCAATCCTTGATTCGTAAACAGTCGAGGTGGTCCGAATGAAAGATATCGGCATCGATCGGGACATTGCTCGGTCAATTCCGCTAACTCGTAAAAACAACCTCAAAAGCAGTTGTAGGAATAACATCAATTTGATGTGTTTGGTGATTTGCCTTGGGCGGTGTACACCACATATGTTACGACAGCAAAGGCCGACAATGTTCTGATTATAACTTTGTCTCCTTCCGCTGCCATATTGTTCCATGTAACAAAAGTGGTTCAGAATATAGTTCTCAATGGCGACGAATTACATCAGAGGTTTTTCCTCGATTTGACGGAAAAGGCAGAGGATGTTCCGACTGCTGTCAGCATACATTCGAGGCATGATCAGTAGGATTGACCTCCAAGTTGTGAATGATCTTGATCTTGATTAGTTCGGTGCTATAACATAATGACATTCTTGCACCGCCCAGCGTCAACCTTTAAAACAAGAACTTATTTTTTAAAAAGGTGTGTCATTACTAATTTTTGAAAAGTTTTCAATCTGGTTTTCTGAGGACTGGGCAGTTGTGAATAATATATGTGGTAACGAATTCCAGTATTTTGGTTGTTTTGGGGAGAAAGCTAAATTTGTAACTATGAGATCATGCGTATGGTATCGTATAAGTATATTCATTTTGATTTCTACTGTTTCTTGTTGTTTTGATCAAATTGTGGCAGGGTATTTTTGGTTTGTTTTTTTAAACCTTGGTAGAAAAATATTAATCTATTTTACAGTCTACATTTTCTAATAGTTTCCAAGACAACTTATTCAATATCGGCAAAATTTGCGGGGCGGCAGAAACCCGAATGAATACAAAGAAAAAAAGAGAAAAAGCGTAAAATAGAAGATAATATGCATCTAAAAATAGAAAGAGAAAAACAAATGCCGAATTTTTATTCATACTAATGTACAATATTCATTTTCGAAAATTCATCGTGCAGGAGGGGGGGGGGGGGCGCAAGGCTGAAGGTTCGCCTAGGGAGCCAAATACCCTTGCGCCAGCCCTGAATTGGATGTCACAAACCTGGCTGCTCACTTTGGATTTTTTCAGTTTCATCTTCGAAAATCTGGCAATAGGGGTCCCAGACTGTACAAGCATATTCTAAAATAGTTCTAACTAAACCTTTGAAAGCTAATTCTTTCACATTTTGTGGGCAAAATGACAAGTTACGTCTTAATAGGCCTAAAGTACGATTTACTTTGGTGCATAATTCTTGAATTTGAAGGCTCCATTTCAGATCACTAGTAATTGTGACCAGTAAATAATTTTATTTGATTGAGGTTTTCTAATTTAGTACCTTCTAATGAATATGACATACTGGTTTTATGGCATTTCTTTCTTGTCATTTGCATTATGTTGCATGTTTTTAGGTTGGAATCGCATGCCCCGTTTTCGTGACCACTGTCCTATTTTATTAATGTCGTTTTGTAATATCTTAGTATCCTGCTCGGTTTTCATTGATCTGTAACATACACAGTCATCTGCAAAAAGGCAAATTTCCGAGTCGGATTCAATCATGATGTCATTGATGTGCAAGAAGAGCACTGGTCCAAATACTGTGCCTTGAAGTACTCAGTAAACTACTTTGGACTAATATGTATGTATGTATGTATGTATGTATGTATGTATGTATATATATATATATATATATATATATATATATATATATATATATATATATATATATATATATACTGCACAAAAAAAAACCTTCCTGCGAACGCCAATGTGCAGAGATTTCCTCGTTTTTCACGAGTATGCATAAACGAAAATACGCCATCAACAACACAGTGTAACAATTTCCTACACATCAATAAAGTTCATGTTTTATCGATTAATAAGAGACTGCTTGGAAGAGAATTTTTTGATTGGCTCATTCAAACAGCGTTATAAGTCATGTTGGGTCACAATGGCGAAATAAATTTACTGTCGCGCTCGCAGTGCTTGTTTGAGCTGGTTTACGCATATTCATGAGAAACGAGGAAATCTCTGGATCCGCAGGGGGATAAACGAGTGAAGCGGATTATCGCACGTGGCTTTCGACGATGAGTCGTCCCGGGTTTGGTTTCAAATGTCCCTCTGCTAAGTTGTTACTTACCAAAAGGTAAATACGTATATTCATGTGGAATAAAGTAAAACTGTACTGCGTTTTCCCAAAGCATTCTTGTATTTTCATGTCTCTTGGTACATGTGTGTGTATACAGCGTGTCTAATGAAAGTTACAATGTTAAACAATAAATTCCCCCAAGAAGAGCACGTGTCAGTCGCAGCAAGTGAAATTTAATTGAAGTTCCGCTCAAATGAGTAATGGCATTATGATAGTTAATTAAGTGATTGTATTGAATACTATTTTTATCTTTTTTTCAGAACAAAAAGGGCTTTGTTTGATAGCTAATATCCTGCGTAAACACCTTTGCAGCCAAGAACAGCTCTATAAACGATGACTTTTTGACATTTCTTGTGTAAATGAATAAAAATTAGATCCTGACTTATACGAGTTTTGATGAAATACTGTATTCATATGCTGGATATTACCCACCTTTGACCTACCCCCTCCCCCCCCCCCCCCCCACCACCAAAAAGAAGAATATTATTTATTTGTTTTCAAATTGGTATTTACAGCTTTTCAATAATATCGTCTGACTTATTTTGAGAAAACACGTATTCTTTATTTATATTTGTATTCTCATAGATAAACACATCGACAATACAACAAAACGATTTTAAATCCTTTTCATTTACCGTTACTCAAAGAAAAGAATGCGGTACTCAGTTTATCGTATACATTGCAATTGTTTTCCATCAATGCTGAATGTTCCCGCATATGTTAATGAATGTGTGTAGGGGTATATTACACGATTTATATGTCATTGTATGCAGCATAATCGCATGAATAGAGAGAGAGAGAGAGAGAGAGAGATTTGCCGAGGTTGTGTCATTATTTTCTGTTTGACCCCATTTATTCCATAAAACAATGTACTAGACTTAACGTTTCCAATAAAAACACTTTTTTTTTACTGTAAGTATGCCGCTTATTGTGAATTATCTAAGCATTATGATTGAACTTAAAGTGGCCCTTTTAAATGTTATTTTCGTTTCTTAACATCGGAATATATTTAATTGAAAATTGATAAAATCTTCGTGAAAAAAGGTATGAGGAAAAAAACCAGTCATCTTTTTTTCTTAGTATCATAGTTAACATACTTATCTTATATGCTACAATGTTTTAAAATGTCTCTCGCCACATGTGTATTTTAAATTAACCTACCTAAATGATGGATCCGATTACGGAAAATAATTTCCTCCGACTATGAAATTAGATCAAAGAAATTTGTTCAAAGTTATTATGACCCATTTCTCATAAAAACATGCGAGAACAGCCCAAATTGTTCTTCGGTGGGCAATCTCGTGAGGACGATCGTCTTAAACAACACCTCAATCTCGCTGGGTTCTTTAAAATAAATGCATTTAATTTTCACTTTAAAATAAATAATTCTTGTTAACTGGAGTTAGTCTGAGTGTATTATTTGACTCGAAGATAAAGAATCTAGTAGATTTTCACCAGTAGAGTTTTGTAGATGTATTAGAAACTGAGTTAATTTTTATTGAAATATGCTTACTCTAATGATTATCGATGGAGGGAATAAAAGGACAAAAATGAAAAAATACTTTCTGTTTAAGTAATTATACTTTTAATAAAAAGAACGCACAGTAACACTGGTAACAAAGCCGTAAGTCTCATAATGTAATGCAGCCCCGAGAGCATGATTTCGTAAGGTTGAAGCGGTCAATATACGATGCTTAATTCAGTGCGATATATTGTCAACGGAGGCCTTTAACCAACACATCATATATGTCGAGTGATGGATAATATATCCAGGAAGGAAACATTTAAATTCGAAAAAGAAAGAAAATGCATAAATTATTGTAAAAGCAATAACACATTTAAGGATGAAACATCTTGGGTGAAACGTTCCGGCACGCAACGGCTCTGGTACGAAACAATCCTTGGATGCTGGATTTGATATGAAACGTCCCGCTACCATTTATCCTCATTCTCGATAGTAGTAGTAGTAGTAGTAGTAGCGGTATTTGTAGTTATTCTGGAATTATCAACATATGCAATATTAATGGATAATTTCATGAAATATGTTTACAGTAATAAGACATAGTCACATTTGAATTAATTCATTAATAATATTTTTTTTTAAAAATCACATCATCAGGATGAACAATTTTTTCAAATATAAAAAATTATAGACATTAATAAAATAAATTTCTTATTTTGAGACCATAATACAATTTCAGATAAATAATTTCTCGTAGCAAAACATTCAAAAATCGCAATTCAGACATGCGCCTATTTATGGTTATACAAAAACAGATGAAAACAAAGTGTAGTAAATTAGAAAATAAAATATACAAATATGTTGACCTACCCAAGAATGACCTTTTAAAGTCTAATAGATTTATTTCCAATAGAGTCTTTAAATTAATCATGATATTGGGGGCTGGGACTGAACATGATACTTAACTTGGTACATGAAAATACTCTCGATGAAAACATTTGTAGAAAAAATAAATAACTATATCAAGTTACAAATCTAATAAATAAACAACAGAAGTATGTAGATTCAGGTAATAAAGGTCCATATTTTTGGATATCCATAATAAAACAAAACATAAAAATATCATTCACTTGACCTGACAAGTCAATGGAAGTTCATAGCAAAAGACGTTTATGCACCCCATATTTATATTTGAATTTTTCACGTCCGAAGGTCATTTTTGATACAAAGTGATGCAAACATTGCAAACGCAAGCCCTTTCTCTAGGTGATAATTTTGAAAAAACATTGTGTATTAAACAGCTTGATGCAATTCAAAATAGTTGCCATCCAAGCCTTTTTTGAGATATTCTACTTGCCTTGAACCCACGTGTCTACTGCTAGGAGTGGCTAGCTCTGCTTCTTGGCCGATTATTGGTATTTGACTGTCTACATAATGTGAAGTAACTATGGAAGGTGTACATGGCTCACATCAGTTTCAAGAACATCACAAGCCCAAAAAGCTTAATTCAACAATATGTCCATATCTTTAATTATTGAACAATAATAGCTGAAAAAGTCACACAATAGCATTATGTTAAGAAATTTGCCAGGGGGCCGAATTACGAAACTATCCCCTGCCACCTTATTTGGGCTTGTGGTTGACTGCGTACCGATCGACACAAAACACAAAAGTAATCCAGTTCAAGAGCAGTCTATTGAACACTAATACTCTGACACTTCCCATGAAACAACTCTAATACATTCCACACACAATACAGTCAGAGACGTAACTTAATTGACAATCTCCACACATGGACATCCGAAGGCTAGTGTGAGGTAAGGGTGGGCCCTGGATTTTAAAAAAAATCCATTTAGCAGTATTAGCCTGGTCCTTTTGATTCAGGCTTTGCCAACCCCCCCCCCCCCCCACCCCCCACCCCCAAAAAAAAAAAAAAAAATCAAACAAACAAACAAATTCCTGCTGTAGCCCATGTCTCCACATAGAAACCTAGAAACAGGCTTCTTAGCCGTCGTGATTATCAACTTTGAGAACTTAGTGACGCGTGATGAGAGCTTTTGCAATATATGTGTTAGTCACTGAGAACTCTTCCTTATATCTTTTTAGTTCGTTATCAAAGGCATAATTATTTTCACAGATCAACTAAGGCGTCGCTAGTTAATCTAAATTAAAATATTTCGGCAGTCTGTGTATTCCCCATTATAGTTTATCATCAACATTATATGAAAACGACATTTAATTATGATTAATCACCATATCACTTAACTTCAAAAGGTATATATGTATATTATGACAAACATATTAATCACAGACCTCTTCAAGGATAACCGTCTGCTATCAAAGAATTAAATGATTTATTTTACTTTAAAAAGTATTAATACGCAAATTTCTGAGAAGGGGACGCGCGAATTCTGAAATCTCTCATATATCGGTGTTTTTCTTCTAAACTGAAATAAAGACATCGATACTAAAAGGCCCTTTGAAGGGCCATTTATTCGTTTCTGGAAAGAGTACCTCGAATTGTCTACGCCTTACAATAAAAAACATTCAGCCAACACACTATACATTTGTACAGGTTTATAATGTATTTTGTTGACATCATTAATAACGACTTCAGCAAAAGACTCATCTCGCTCTGGTTTATTCTATAAAATTCTAATGTTTTGTGTTGTTGCACAAGTAAACAAAGGAATATGTGAAAACACCGAATTGTCCGTGAATTAAAACTATTATCTAAACTTGTCATGAATATTCATATCATACAGTTGAAGCATCCGTGTGCTTGATTTATGTTATTTGTCTTCAATTTATTATTATCGTATGCAGCATTTTATGTTGTAATGGTGTCTTCAAGAACCTTTATACACAGTATGCAGGTTTTGCAAAGAATTTTTTTTTTCAACTCATATTTGCCAAACGAAGGTATGCACCATTTTTAAAATTAATTTTTCGTATTTGTCATTAAATTTCGAGACCCGTTTCCGTTTCTCTCCAAGAAACCGTTAATAAAACAGCAGAGAAGAAAACAGCAAATACGTATTCAGTAATACCCATTTTTATGTAATTTTTAAAAAGAAAAAAAAAACTTTAAAGAGATTGTTTACGTAAACACACAGAACAAAAATTTATGCAATGCAAAGAAAATCTTATTCGTCTACTACAACTTATCTACTTTTCTGATATTTTTGTGTAATGTATGATACCTAAAAAAACATATACTTTGTATATTACGCTTATCAAAAGTATATATGGGTGTACCTGGGGTATATTTGGGAATATTCGAGTGTTTCGTGTAACCGAAGAAGGTAATTTCTTTTATGTCAGGTCTGAAGTTTTTTTTACATATGCCATATTTAGCAATATAACTTCTAAGAAAGACAAATGATAATATGCTTTAAATAAGTGTGATTTCTCTTTTAAATAACTTGTATTAGGTTGGTTGAAACTGTTTTAGTCTATTTTGCTGCCAAATTCCCCATATAAAAGAAGAAAATTTAAACTATACGAAATTTGAAGTTTCAAAGGTTCAAAACCACAACTTCCTGTTCTAACATTAGGATCACCTCGGCTATGTCTGCAAAGTTACGAAGCCTGATGAGAGCGTGTTAAATTTGAAAAAATATCGTCGAGGTAATTTAAAATTAAATTCTTTAAATGACTCTTTTCATAGACTCTGCTATATACAATGTCAAAACAGATATTCGAATAGATTTTATTGCCAATTATATTCTACTTAAAGACCCGCACTGGCAAATGTTAAGATTAAAAACGGTGATATCAAAATTATTTTGAAAATAGCAAGGCAGTCATATAATTATCTTTTAAGTTTTCGGCTAAAAATACAAGGTTAAGTCATTGCAGCAATATAGTAAAAAATGTTACAGTATTGTAAAAGTAGATGGATACAAAGTTCAAATTTGTAAAGATGGAAGGTTTTTTGAGCCAGCTAAAGACCGCTAATGAGAAGGTTGAAAGTAGACATAAACAATGTGATATTCCTGGGGTAAATACTAAGTGATTACATCAATTGTATTATATAAGATTTGCATATATACAGTGTGGGGATTTTGCTTGATAATAAATCCGCAGGTAGAGGAGAATATTTTACGTTTTCGAATGTCAAAGGAGTCTACTAGTCCTACAATGTAAGACGTCTACCCTGATATTTATGTTGTTTGGGTCGACCGACATATCAGGGTAAACGTCTTACATTGTAGGACTAAGGAGTCTAGTAGAAAGTGCCCCAAAATTTCTTGGGTATTGAATATGTTAATCTGGTGCCTCAAAAAAACAAACTGTCAAAGAATTCATGGAAGTTTAAATTTTCTACTGATAACATTTAAATAAGATCATTTCATATTTTGTGTTTAAGAATATATATTCTCTATGGCATGTAGAGTCCGAAATTGAATGGGAAATTAAAATTCTTGTTTTTCTAAGATCCTGCATCTCTGATCCAGTTATCTGCATCATATTGGGAACAAGTTGTTTGGTTCACATGTCAGTTAGCCCCCATTTGTTTTATCCATAGTCGATTCACCCCAATATTAAGTATTTTATAAACAGTTTGATATGTACAATTTCAGAAGATTTGAATCTTGTTACTTGATCCTGTTGTTTATTGAGTGATGGTCATTTACATGTATTAGACGAAATGCTTGATATACTAGATATTGTAGAGTAGGACAATGAAAAGGGTATAGACATCAGACAATAAACAACATTTTATTTAGTGTCAGTTTGCATTCCATACACAGAAATCAATTTACACAAATAGATTCTGCTCTAGAATTACATGCCGAGTTAAAATATACATGTATAATAGCTAGCAGATACACACTTTGAATACAGTTTTACTTGTAATTTAAATATACAAGAACAAGGAGTTGGATAAGACCATGCCCATACATAAAGAATGCACACATATATGATTAGTGTAAATGTACTAGAAGCATATATTTCACCCAGACAGAGTAATTAGGAGCAACTAACTTCATTTACTGATATGAGAATAGAAAAATACACAGACATTATACTAACATCATTTACTGATATGAGAATAGAAAAATACACAGACATTATAAGCAGCTTAAAGCTACAAGCAAAACTACAGAATTAATAGCAACTTATGGCTATACGCAAATCTTCAGAACTAAAAATGAACACTACATACATGACAGAGCTAAAAATAACTAATATACATCTAAAATGAGGGAGGAAAATCCATCTAAAAATAGGTGTAAGCAACATCAGCCTTATATAGAGCATCTAAAAGCTGTTAAATCTGCAAGACTAAAAACTAAAGCATACAGAGCTGATTATGGCCACTGCAGCAACTTCTTGACTTGGTCCACATATGGAGCATTTACATGGTTCACTCCCAGACCAGGTTTTTACGATGGATTAAACATTTTTAAAGTGTGTGGTTGTTCAAAACTTGTTTCAGAGAGAATTCCAGAGCTCATTTGCTGCATACATGTACCTGAGTGTTCTTACTTTTGGAATCTCCAGGGCGTTTGCATGCCCAAAAGACTATAGTCCATACCTGGATGCTCTTACTTTTGGAATCTCCAAGGTGTTTACATGCCCAAAAGACTATAGTCCATACCTGGATGTTCTTACTTTTGGAATCTCCAAGGTGTTTGCATGCCCCAAAGACTATGGCCCATACCTGGATGTTCTTACTTTTGGAATCTCCAAGGTGTTTACATGCCCAAAAGACTATAGTCCATACCTGGATGCTCTTACTTTTGGAATCTCCAAGGTGTTTACATGCCCAAAAGACTATAGTCCATACCTGGATGCTCTTACTTTTGGAATCTCCAAGGTGTTTACATGCCCAAAAGACTATAGTCCATACCTGGATGTTCTTACTTTTGGAATCTCCAAGGTGTTTGCATGCCCCAAAGACTATGGCCCATACCTGGATGTTCTTACTTTTGGAATCTCCAAGGTGTTTGCATGCCAGAAGACTATAGTCCATACCTGGATGCACTTTTGGAATCTCCAAGGTGTTTACATGCCCAAAAGACTATGGCCCATACTGGATGTTCATGCTTTTGGAATCTCCAAGGTGTTTACATGCCCAAAAGAGGATAGCCCATACCTGGATGTTATGCACAAAAGAGTATAGCCCATACCTGGATGTTCTTACTTTTTTAATCTCCAATGTGTTTACATGCCCAAAAGAGTATAGCCCATACCTGGATGTTCCTACTTTTGGAAACTCCAAGGTGTTTGCATGTCCAAAAGAGTACAGACCATACCTGATTGCTCTTGCTTTTGGAATCTCCAAGGTGTTTCTATGCCCAAAATAAGAAGAAAGTTTTTTAAAGTAGTGGATCATTTAAGTGTGTCGGACATTACTTTATTTAAAATTTTGAAAACTTCAGGTACCATCGTCTTCAACTTTGGCTGTAGAGAATTGAAGCATTTGACAAATCCAGAGTTTAGAGTTAGGTTTCTTGTATTCATTAGATACATATCTTGGAGATCTTTCATGGAGTTTTTCAAGTTTGTTCACATTAGGGAGACTGCTGAAATGCCAGGTTAGGGGACAGTAGTTGAAGTTTGTCATGATGAAAGAGTGGTACACTGCTAGTTGTCCCTAATTTTTTATATATTTTCCAATTAGTTTGAGCACATTTAATTGTTGGATGCTTTTTGACTAGTTGAGCACATTTAATTGTTGGATGCTTTTTGACTAGTCTCATTGATTTGCTGATTAAGATTTAGCATATAATCCAAAGTTATTCCCTGGAGTTACCAAATTTTCACGAAATATTATTTTTGATGGTGGAAAAAGTCTCAAGACATCCATTAGTTTTCTTTCTAAGTGCAGTAGCTTGGAACTTATCAGAGTTTGCTTTCATTTCATCTGAATATGAAAATTTCATATGTTGCATGTTTTTGGAGGAGGAGTTTGTGAAGTAACCAGTCAGATGCTTTAGATAAATCCATCAGAATAGCTGCAACATATATGTTTTGATCTGGGGTTAAGTGCAGGTTATCTAGTAGTCAAATTAGTGAAGTTTGACAGCTGAAACCCTTTATAAAAGTAGATAGGTATTGGTATAAGATCCTGTCAAAGTAATTAGTAATCTTCTCAGAGATAACTTGTCTAAAGAGTTGTCATGTAGTTGGGAGAACACTAACTGGATGAGAGTTTTATTTATCAAGCAGATCACTTTCTTGTATACTGGGACAACCTGAGCTTCCATAAGTCTGGTTGGGAAAATGTTCTGATTTACGCTTTGGAGGACCAGTCTGTGATTAACTTCCAAGTGTTTATAGTTTAGGTGAAATAAGATATCCTAATGCTGATATTGGATATGGCTTATGCTGTACGGTTTTCAGTGACATGAGAGAAATCAAATTTATTTGACATTAATTTTTTTTTATAGCCTGTATGCTAGGGTGTTAGTTTTTGCTTAGGTGGTAGTTTAGTTTATCTTAGGTTGCTATAAATAAAGGTGCTAGTTGTTTCCTTTGTTTTGTTTTTTATTTAAGAAAACTATGCTCTTCAATCACACCAGTTAAGTAATTTCTCAAAGGTCCAGTAAACATCATGATCATGAAATATATAAGCTACATAAAAAGGTGTAGACCATAGGTCAGCATTGAAGTTTTCCTGATTAAAATCCTTAAAACTGTGGTCAGTAAAATTACTGTGGGTTGTTGTTAGTACTCATCTTTGGATTATTGTGAAAATTATTATGAAAGTCAATAATACCAGTGTTAACATTTCCAGAGTTACATAGATACTGCTTTTTATTTATGAAAATAACATCTACAAGCGAGGGTTTATCCTTAGTTTTAGCACATGTTGGTCCTTTGTGAAACTACTGTCCAGTGTGTTTGGGGTTTTAGCCACTAGCTAAAAGTCATTTATATTTCTGAAGATTTATCCTATACATATACACAAAAAATGTTCAGTTTCAAGGCCTTTCTTTTTCTCGTTGGTGGGTACCAGGTGGCCATGTGGTCTAAGGCACTCACCTTTGCAGATCACTGACATCTCACCTCAGCATGGGAAGGTGAGAAAGCTCACTATTAGCTTCCCACGGGTTGGTGGTTCTTGGGTTTTTCCGGGTTCTTCCCCCACCAAATATACTGGCCGACATGTATAGCCTATCCTGTGCTGGCATTAAAGCGAAAAAGAACAAGACAAAACCATTCTTCGGGCTGGAATGTCTGATCAAACAAAAATAAGCACACCGCCACACTATTTGACTAACATTCATTCTTTAAAGAACATAATGGTACCCAGGAGTTGAAGCAGTAAGCTGGGTATTGGAGGAGGAATTCTATTAGAGCCAAGAAATTTACTGTTATGTCGATCAAGAGTTCTGATACGTCACCAAATGTATTAGGAATACTGTTTATATTAGCATCTTTACCTTTTATCTTTTATCCTGTAGTACTTCATGTGTACATTTCTTTGAAAGGGCTTATCTTCCTAAAAGTTTTTGCAATTCTTTATATTTGCGTTATTAGAATTTATCTTTGAATCATCATGATATAGCCAGTATTGTGCTCGTGTGCCATTAAACCTTAACAAATACTGTTTATGTTGAGATGAGCAAGTTGAAAACTTCTGGGATGTTTTTGTGAAATAGGTTGGAAAGGATTAACATCAGGTCTCTTGTTTGATTCTAAGTGAGGTAAATAGGAAGGTTCCACAAGCATAGAAAAAAGAATGAAAATTCAGGCAGATGCTCGCTGCATTTCAGGCAGAACCAAGAATCATCTGTGCTGTCTTGTTTGTGGTAATCCTCAGGACAAACATTTGTGCATGTACGGTGAGTCCACAAGTAACAGAAATCACACTATACCTTACTGACTTTATTTGACTGTTTTGGAGCATGTTTTACAGGAAAATTTTTAGTTTCTCAGTAGACTGAAAACAAAGACTAATTGCCCTCCTTCCATCTATACTGACATAGTCATTGAAGATAAGGGAAATATCAGACACCCTGTCAGATGGGATCCATGATCCAGGCAATTTGAAGGCAGTCTGAAAACCAGCTACGGTGACGTTATTATCACACTGGCATCAAACACATTTGTATACATTTACTACTGAACTCCAAACATTAGATAAAAACACTGCGGTGAATATCATGACCCCCTGTTTTAAAAGGTGGATAAGAATTTTTTCCATGCCACCTCTAAGCTCATGTAACGTTGTGGCAACATCTTTCATGTTAGACCTAGCATCGTTAGCCATTTTTCAACTGGATGAAAAATTGGGCAGCATTATGCATGGGAGTCTATGGCCAGGTTTGCCAAGGTCATTAACAGGGTTGCACACCATTCTGTGGTTAATGCCTGATGGCTTCAGCTAACTTAGATTTAGTGAGACAAGACACCTGTCTTCACTTGTTGTCACTGAAGCCACATCATTCCTCAACTCTTGGCTCTCATCCCTCCCTCTGTGGTTTTGGTCCATTTCACTAAAAAGCCTAGATGACCTATTTATTATGATAAATATCAGGAATACAGCCTCCAGAGTGGTTACAAGGTCAGTCAGTCAGATGCATGATTGCCTCATTAATGTGTGTGGCTCACAGAGTGGTAACAAGGTCAGTCAGTCAGATGCACGATTGCCTCATTAATGTGTGTGGCTCACAGAGTGGTAACAAGGTCCATCAATCAGATGCATGATTGCCTCGTTAATGTGTGTGGCTCACAGAGTGGTAACAAGGTCAGTCAGTCGGATGCATGATTGTCTCATTAATGTGTGTGGCTCACACTCATTATGAAACCTATCCACAATCTTCATGATAAAACCCTATATTTCAAGTTTACTCAAAATCAGATCAGAAAGCAAATTCTTTAGTAAATTTAGTTTTTCTGAGAATACTTAACCCAATTACATTATTGTTAGGAAGAAAACTTCGCTACCTGTATAATCCAGCCCTTCTGAAAAGACAAAAACATCTGTCTGTTCTGTCTATACCATATATACAAATAGAAGAAACCTTACCCATTACCTCCCCTTACCACTGGTAGGTGGCTACCCATTAACCAGATGTTTACCTGTTTTATCCTGGGCAACACATCAGCTAGGATGCTCACATTTATGTGGAGGGGTGGGAGGGTTTTATAGTAATGTGACCAGGTAAGTATTCTCGGAGAGACATAATTTAATAAAAATTTGCTTTCTCCTTTGAATACATTCTCCAATCACATTAATGGTAGGAGAATAGTTAATACTTCTACCATGACTAAGATTGTTACCCTTTGGAGACTGAATTCCAATCAGATTTTGTTCTACCTGGTAAATAAGCTTTATATTATCATTGTCATAAGTGAGATCTGTGCATATTAATGAGATGTCTTGCCTCTGATTGGCTAAGGTTGTTATCTCTCTAGATCTGCCGTCGAGACTGTATTTCTCATCCAGTTTCTAGAAAACTTCGTAAGTGGGTTTATATCATCAAGATCTTGAGTGACATAGATTATGAACAAGAGACTGTGCATATTAATTATCTCTTTATCATTAGAAATAATATATATTCATATGTAGTAAAATAAGTAAGATCAATATAATATAAAGTTTGGGAGATGGTTTACATAGGTTGTGTTCTTACAATACTACATAAGCCTGCTTTGTGAAAGGCCAACTTTTAAGTTAAATGTAAGCCAAGTGAGTTATATCTGACCCTTTGGCCCTCTTATTTGCTAAAGGTATTAAATTTGAAAAATGTACTCTCACTCTTTCTATCATTGTCATATAGATCTATTTGACTAGAGACAACATTTTGCGTCATCAATCAATATCACCTTTGGTAACACACATCGATGGAATACTAGTTAAACTTAGAGCACGGCCTAGCCACGGGTTAGGCACCAAAAAAATACATGTCGGCCAGACGTTCATTTCTCGTTGCCGACCCTAGCACTTTTTCCCCACCCACCCACCAAAAAAATCACATTGCCAAAATTGATTTGTACATCTAATTGAGCTGGATTTGTCCAGTACTTTGAAGCGCTTGAATATTATTTGATTTATATATAATGTTAAAGAAAAAAAACTACCTGCCTACTAGGGGTGAAACGATTCATCGATACATCGATGCATTGATACTTTTGCCATACCGATACACATATCGATCCAAGAGGTGAAGAATCGATACAAAACGATATCTACCCTATATAAGTTACTTTAATCTTCAGCAGTCATTAATAATTATTAGTCGTTTGCCTTCTTATTCTTTAAACTGAGAATCGATAATGTATCGTGTCGTAGGCTGTGTATCGTGAATCGTATCGATACGCGGCACTGGTGTATGGTTTCACCCCATATGCCTACCCTAATTCTTAATTTTAAAACCAGTGCAATAGGAAACACACACATAATTTCTTTTGTTGGCCTTACCAGAATTTAGAGCACGGGATCAGATGAGAAAGCCAACATCATACTGTAAGCAATAATGATTTTACCTGGAGCTGCTGGAGACGGTTGAGAATGAGCAGAACTTAATTCAAGCAGAAATTGCTAGTAATAAAGTAGAATAATTGCAATATAAAAATTACACACTTAAAATGAATTGTCAGAGCATTTACAGTTATCATCAATTTGAAATAAAAATCCTAGATATATAAATTTGAGGGCAAAAAGACCAAGGTCAAATGACTTGGCACTGTAGGCGAAGAACCCAAATTCTTATTTATACTCTCCTGAATCATTGGTTTTCATGCATGCACTTTCACCTTTTCAGAATTATTTTCTGTTCAGATTGATTCCCTTCATTTTATTTCAAAACATAAGTTCCTTTATTAAAGCATGCAAATTAAATGTCAATGATATATTCTGTAATACTTGGCATGCTTACAACCAGGTGATCTATTGTTGGAAAGTTCATGTGTCACATACCAGTTATGTGTTTTGTGTTACATACCAATAATGCATTTTGTGTTTCATACCAGTAATGCGTTTTGTGTTTCATACCAGTAATGTGTTTTGTGTTACATACCAGTAATGTGTTTTTTGTTTCATACCAGTAATGTGTTTTGTGTTACATACCAGTAATGTGTTTTGTGTTACATACCAGTAATGTGTTTTGTGTCACATATCAGTAATGTGTTTTGTGTTACATACCAGTATGGTGGATGCTCGTGAATGGTGTTGAACTGCACTTATTGCCCTCCTCAGCACCCGTCTCTTTTTCAGTTCTTGCTGGAACAATGATATAGTGATACCCATGTTTGTCTGTCCATTCTTCACACCTTTGTTAGGTCTTGTAAGTCAAATGAGGTCAGAAATTTAAAATAACATTTCTAGAGCATTGATATTGTTTTGAGTGTAAAAGACTTATATTGATTCCCTTCATTTTATTTCAAAACATAAGTTCCTTTATTAAAGCAAGCAAATTAAATGTCAATGATATATTCTATAATACTTGGCATGCTTACAACCAGGTGATCTCTTGTTGGAAAGTTTATGTGTCACATACCAGTTATGTGTTTTGTGTTACATACCAATAATGCATTTTGTGTTTCATACCAGTAATGCGTTTTGTTTCATACCAGTAATGCGTTTTGTGTTACATACCAGTAATGTGTTTTGTGTTACATACCAGTAATGTGTTTTGTGTTTCATACCAGTAATGTGTTTTGTGTTACATACCAGTAATATGTTTTGTGTTACATACCAGTAATGTGTTTTGTGTTACATACCAGTAATGTGTTTTATGTTACATACCAGTAATGTGTTTTGTGTTACATACCAGTAATGTGCTTTGTGTTACATAACAGTAATGTGCTTTGTGTTACATACCAGTAATGTGTTTTGATGCACTGCCCAGAAATGTACTTCTACCCATTACACTGTTGTACTTAAGAGTCATGACAAAAATTTATGGTAGAGTGACATCAATATCACATAGAAAGCAGACATTTTTTAGGAAAAACAGAAAAAAACAATTTTAGCATTCCTAAATTCCTAAAGCTGTTCATGGTTTTATCATAATTTTGATTGTTTGCAGAGTTTTAGTCTCAAAGGCTAAAAGAATAAAATCATGATGATATAAGAAAGTGTTTCAGTTGTTAAGAAAATATTATATTTAAGTTGTTAACTGGTGTTTTTTTTATGCTCACTCTTAGGCAGAGCATATTATGCTATGACCCTGTCTGTCTATCTGTCTGCAAACTTGTCCTTTTCTGCACGGCTTCTGGAATGCTTGCAAGGTCAAAGGTCAAGGTCACTGGAAGAGAAGATAAATGGTTTCAACACAATACCATGTGTTTTACATCACATACCTGGAGCCGACTTTGGTGATGACTTGCTCTTGTGGTAAGGAAGAAGCCTATTGTTTTGGGGGTCAAACGGTCAACATTCAAGGTCACTGTGATTGAAAGAAGAGCAATGTTTCCACACAGTAACATTAGTTCTACCTCACTGTGGATGGCTTGCAGTTAGGGCAAGGAAGAAGCCTGTACATTTTGGGGTCAACATGTTAAAGGTCAAGATCCCAGTGACTGAAAGACAAATCTTGAAGGGAGCATTATACTGAGGGATGTTCCACCACGTCTGTTTCTTGATATTTCATTAAAGCACAAAAATAGAGTTTTAATGCTTTGAAATTACAGTATAATTGGTTCCTATGAACCAAGAAGTTAAATGAAGTGAAATAAATTAAATAGCAATTATCAAATAAAGTTTCATAATGGGTTGCTCTGAGTCAAATGGTGGATGCTCATGAATGGTGTTGAACTGCACTAATTGCCCTCCTCAGCACCTGTCTCTTTTTCAGTTCTTACTGGAACAATGATATAGTGATACCCATGTTTGTCTGTCCATTCTTCACACCTTTGTTAGGTCTTGTAAGTCGAATGAGGTCAGAAATTTAAAAAAACATTTCTAGAGCATTGATATTGTTTTGAGTGTAAAAGACTTATATTTTTCTTGAGTTATATCTAAATTACTGGTTTCCTTCTAAATGTCAAAAAAGGTCAGATTTACACATATATAGGTACATGAAGTTATAATGCTGTTTTACAGAGCTAGCACATGCTTATATAGAGTAAAATTGTATGTTTCAAACCAAAAAATGCATTGAATCTGTGTAGGTATCACTTTTCTGGTGGTGAAGTCAAACATGGGGAAGTGAGGTGGATAGATTAATGCCTAGATATCGGCGAGACACTGGGTTCAGCAAAATGCTTGTTGTGTTTTGTTTTTTGTTGCTACTGTATTGGGACCTATTTGCAAAGACTGATCATTCTTATGTTTTTTGCAGGTACAAAAAGATGGAAGAGGGAAAGAGATTCAACATGGAGAGTTTACATAATCCTTTTGAGAGCAACACTGAGTGGCAGATGCGCCGAAGCTTCCTGGAGGCACATGCAGGCAAATTTCCAGTTGACAGACTGATTTCCATGTCTAACTGCTATGTCAGTGTGGAGATGTATGGCTGCAGGTAATACAGTCTGAACAGGTTATTTTGAAACTTAGAGGATTTTTTTTTCACTTTGTTTTCTGAGAAATTATAAACCCTGCACAAGTTGCACTCTAATATCTGAGATCAAATCTTCTAAAGGATTTGTATCCCCATGCTTTTGCATGGAAATATGATACAATCTGTCCCTCTGCCTGTATCTGTTTTCTTGCCCCCCCCCCCCCCCCCCTCCCCCCCCCCCCCGCCCCATTGGGTCATTGAAAGGGGTCCAGTTAGATAAAACTGAAATTACAGCGACATTTTAAAAACTGTTTGATGAAACTTGATATGTGCATTTGTAGCAGGGGAACATGATATGTAACAGATTTGTGGTTACAATCCCTGGGTCATGGTGTCTGGAAGTGGTGAGGTGGTGGTCTGGATGGGGTGAGGTGGTGGTAAGAAGGGAGGAGGTGGTGATCTGGAAGGGGGGAAGTGGTAGTGTTTGGAGAGGAGGAATATGTAATCATAATTGGGGGAACTTGCCATGGCAAGACATGGAAGTTGCTCAAGTTTTCCTGGCCTCCACAGAGTTTAGACAGATATGGTTCTACCATAGCAGGTACTCTCAAAGGTACATATGTTGGCAAAGAGCTGGGTTTATTTGAAGCATTGCTGAACAGATCTCACAACCTGACATCTGGGATAAGAAATTCTTGGTTGGGTTAGTGAAACTTTTAAAGTGGTTCCAGGACAAGTCAGTTTTTGTAAATATGAAAAATAAACTCAGATAAAATAGTTGCTTTCAAAACTAACTGCTAACTCATTAACCCCTAGTGCCACGTTTACGCGTCAAGAGGTTGTACCCTTCTTCCAAGCTCTGTAACATCAACATCATTTAAGATACACTAAAGTGGATGGATTTGCAGGAAAGTAGACAGATGTAGCTCTACAATGATACCAAATAATGTAGACTTTCTACTGGCATTAAAAAGTACAGCAAAAAAAATGCATTTTTTTAGACCCGATTTTTTTTAGGTTGAAAATTGCCAGTTTCGGAACTGGAGTTTGTATCCGGATTTTAGACTTTTTGGCCTTAGATCTAAAGCAGACATGTCTGAGCTGCACACAGACAGATGAACCTTTGCAAAAAGTAGGATAAGTTTGAGATTTGGAGTAAAAAGAGGCCAGGACACAGAAATCGAGGGTCCAATACAAAAAAAAAAAAAAGTTTAACTTTTACCCTTCTGCACATGTGCGAGCATAATAGCCAATCAAAAACAATGTTTCTGATACACCTAAGCATCCGGCTAAACGAGAAACTTTCTTAAGCAGTTGAGTTTTGTTGCATTCAGAAGTAACCCCCAAAATGTGTTCCCTACCCCCATTTCACACAAAAATGAAAAAAATCTCCCGGGGTTAATGAGCTAATAAAATGTCAATAGAAGTTGTCAGCAGGTCAATCTACTCGGTGATAAAGATCCAAGAGGTAACTTGTCTCAGCAGAAACACTGGATGCCACTTCAGCTGATGGTTTTATACCTAACATAGTAAAATGCAGCAATAATTCTGACAAAGAGTAGATATTAATTCATGGTTGTAATAATACTGCTTTACCTGATAATATTAAATTAGATTTCACCTTATGGCTGTGATAATACTGCTTTATTTGATTTAAAATTAGATCTCAACCCATGGCTGTAATGACACTGCTGCTTTACCTGATAATACTAAAGTAGATCTCAACTCATGGCTGTGATAATACTGCTTTACCTGATAATACTAAATTAGATCTCAACTCATGGCTGTGATAATACTGCTTTACCTGATAATACTAAATTAGATCTCAACTCATTGCTGTGATAATACTGCTTTACCTGATAATACTAAATTAGATCTCAACTCATTGCTGTGATAATACTGCTTTACCTGATAATACTAATTTAAAATTAGATATTAACTCGTGGCTGTGATAATACTGCTTTATCGGATAATACTAAATTAGAATGCAGCTCATGACTGTAATAGTATACTAAATTTAAATATTGAAAAGCTGTATAGAAGAGTATACTGCCAGTTTAGAAAAATTGTTTAAGAACCATTGGGTCATGGATCAACAGATGATTGTAGAACTTTTTTGTGTACATTTACAGCTACTAGGATTAAATATACAATATCTTCATTAGTAGCAATGTAATAAGTTCATCTGTTGCTAGAAAAAAAGCAGGTTAATATATTATATGCAATCACATATTTGGTAGATATTAATTCATGGGTCGTGGGTTGTATACTAGCCCAAGCCGATCCATTTGCCTTGGTGTCCTTGGGAAAGGCACTAAGATCCTGTTTCCTTTGCTTAATATGGCCAATAATGTGCTAAAACTGCTGTTAAAACCCACAAAAACAAAACAAATCATCTGTTGATAGAAAAAAGGCAGGTTGATATATTCTATGCAATCACATATTTGGTAATCAAATCCATGGACAAGTGATACATTCTACAGGACAATTGAATTTTCAAAAGTCACTTGTTCAGGACAAGAGGATCAAATAGATTTGCTCGGCCCTTTGAATAATGTTTCACTTTTGTAATTGGGTTTGATATCAGCTACTGGTATGTACAGAGGTTAGTGGGTCCCAGTCAGTCCTGGGTAATATTCTATTGACAAAGCAATCTTAAAACACAAGCTTTCATTTTTTCATTTTTGACTGAATTTGTGTTGGAGGAAAATGCAAGAGATATCAATGCTGATGTTGCCGGTGGCAACCATCAATGGTGGTAGTGCCAACCTGATGTGAAAGTTTTGTGAAAGACATGTTAACATTTTTGTGCATGTCAATAACTAACATTGTTAGTATCCAACATAAAAGTTTTAGACTCTATTTATAATGAGGCAAAGATAGAGATGAGACCTAGTATTCCACAGAATTCATGTAGATTGTATAGTGCTTGGTCCTCATGCAAAGGGGTACAGGGATTCTCAGTATAACACTTAAGAAAAGCCATTAAATAGTATTGGAACAATATAATTCAACCAATATCATTATAATGGGATTACAGTACCTGTGTTATACTGAGGTGCTTTATAGTGAGGGACTACTGTGCAATGTTCTGCGTGCATTTTGTATGTTTGATATAAGACATTTACCTACAACATGAATGCACACTTACACATAGCACTTAAACCCATAATTGACTTTGTTGTATTAATATGTTTAACAATATATAGCTGGGACCAATTACATACTCTACAGTAAAACTTCTCTTTACTGCACACTGTTGACCAAATTTGAAAGAGAGCATCGTGTTATAATTGTCTGTAAAAAATTTAAGATAATGCCAATCTGCCATCAGATATGGCTGCCATTACTAAAAACAGAAATTTTTTTAAATGACTTCTTCTCAAAAAACCGCAAATAGAATGTAAAAAATTTTGACAGCATTCTAGCTTGAAGATTTTTCAAATTTGTCCAAATGATGCCAAGCCACGATTGAATATTGCCACCATTACTAAAATAAAAAAAAACTTTAAACTACTTTTTCTCAGAAACCACTCATTAAAATTTGACAGAAAGCATCCTGGCATGAAGGTCTTTAAAATTTGTTCAGCTGATGCTAAGTCATTCTGTCATCAAATATGGCTGCTGCGACTAAAAACAGAAAAAAACTTGTAATACCAGTAACTTCTTCTTCTAAAAAGCCAAATGACAGAATTTTAACCAAATTTGATAAAAGTGTCCTAGCTTGTGGGCCTTTCACTTTTAATGAAATTATGTTGATCCATCCAATATGGTAGCCATCATTAAAAATAGAAAAACATTTACATAACTGTAACACAATATGATCCAATCTGACAGAAAGCATCCTGGCACAGAGGTTGTTCATTATTTGACAAATTATGTTGATGTACCATCAATATGGATGAAGATATAAAAACTGAAGAAACCTTGAAACAATTGTTTTCATAACATTTGCAATCAACAGCATTGGAATACATTTTTGTAGAAAGCATCCTACTAATCCAGATATTTTGGCCAACTGCTTTTTTCATTTGGCTATTAGGCACATATCAGCCAGGTTAGCAATCTCAGGCCAACTTAGGTCTCTTGTTTTCTCATGTTTTCTTTTGTGGAGAAAACGTGCGAGACATGGCAGTACTGATGTTGTCCACAATGGCAAGTCAGTTAAGGGTTAAAGTTTTTGTGCATGCCAATGTTAAATTTTGTGTGCAAAAAGAAACAAAAAGAAAAAAGAGGCAAGACATGGAACCCTTGTTGGTTTTAGAACGGCCTTATTTGAAAAGGGTCAGTCTGCAGAGAAAGCTGTGTTTCAGGGGTATGGATGGGGAGTTTAAGGAAGATTCAATGTACATGTTAATCTAAGATTTTCAATTAGAGCCTTATATGTTTCACAGCAACTAATCAATATTTGGAATCAAATTTTCTTTTAGGTACCCAGTCAGAGTGATGTCTCAGCTGAAGCAGTTGTATTTTGATGTGAAAGAACTCAACTAATACAAAGACCAGGTTTTCCACCTCTCAAAGTCAACTTTATTCTCTTGTAGATACCCAGAACGTGTGATGAAAAAACTTAGAGAGTTGGTAAAGGATATTCCTGAGTATGTGCCACTTAAGGATTCATCATGTAACAGACAAAAGGCAGACATATTGGTAAAAGCAACTTCAAAGAAGAAAGGTGTACAAATGTTGAACTTTGTCAAAGCAAGTGTGGAAGAGAACTGGTCTGCTAGCACTGGAGAATCAACAGGAAACCAGACTGTTGACAAAACAAGTGACCAGACTACTGGTTCATTTCTTTTTTGTTCAAATGATTTAATAGAGTCAAAAGGTATAACATCTGGCCCCTATTGGACATGTTCTAAAACAAAGGGTATTTGTTTTGGAAAAACTAGCCAGTTATCCAATGCAGGAGTTGAAACAAAAGAAGGAGACGTGATAATGATTAATCAGAAATTTCAGGAATTGTCAAGAAAGATTTGTAAATACAGAGGTCAGCAAGTTCAAGGCAGGACTATGAATTCAGTAGATTTACTTGACATGGTTGGGTCTGAATGTCAGATGAAAGTCAGTTACAAATTTGAGCGTGCTACTTTAGCGACTGGAGGGCCAGGGTTTGCGTGTGAGTTGTTTGTTAATTTTGTGTCAGTTACTACAGGTCATGGTTCAAGGAAAAATACAGCTAGGGGAGATGCTTGCAAAAAGGCAGTAGATATACTCTCTGGGTCCTTGCTGATTATTGTTAAAAATAAATTTGGAAATTTGAAAATACTTGATACGGATAAGTGTAATATCCCTGCCTCATCACCAGATGTTGTTTGTATGAGATCTGATGAAGAATCTCATATGAGATCACAGAATGAGGTCAACACAGGATCAAATCCATCTCTCACAGGCTTTGCTGGGCCATCATCTTTCAATCAGACTGGATCACAATTGATGGGAACTTACCAGCAAACAGGTATCCAGAAAACATCACAAACTCGTCAAAAGAAGAAGTGTAATAAAAAGGGGAAGACAAAAAGAACTTATGAGGGAACATATACCAATCCATCTCAGTTTATCCTCCTCTGTCATGAAGAGGACAGTATATTGTCTAGTTTGAACAGAATTGCCGATTTCAATAAAATTGAACTCACCTACAGATATGAAGCAACAGGATCTGGTTGGCGATGTGAGGCATATTTAGGAGAATTCCTAATAGCTAATGGTGTAGGAATTGTCCAAAAAAAAGCTCGTATTAGTTCTGCTCAGAGTGCCCTGGCAGCATTAAAGGAAATTTGTTGGAGTCTGAAAGAGAAGAAAAGAGCAGAGATTGATGTGACAGCCATGACAAAGGATGATCTAGCAGATCTCCAGACTGGAAACAGTGCCTTACCTGACAGCAACATTGGAAATGTGCTGCTGCGAAAGATGGGTTGGACTGGAGGAGGGTTAGGTAAAGAAGGGAATAAAGGAATTACAGAACCTGTAAATATTAGTTGTATTGTGAAAAGGCGAGGATTAGGGTTCATGTGCTCACAAGGAAAGCCAAAGGACTTCAACAGCAAGATGTACAAGTTTGTCTCTGGCTATCTCCAATGTGACAATCAGAGTGATATCAGCTTCTCACCAGAATTCAACAAAGAGGAGCGCGCAATCATCCAGCAGGTGTGTAAGAAATTCAATCTGAAGGCAGAATCACGACGTGTAGGAAAGAAGAGATTTATAATCATGGGAAGGAAGAGAAATGCTTTGCAACTGTTGGACTATGTGAAGTCCAGTGGAGGTTCTACCCAGAGGTATCAAGTGATACCCCCATCTAATCTGACCCAGTCAAGCATATTGGACAGTTAGACCAGGAGTACCATAACAGACAGTATCAGATTGTTGAACAGTTAGACATTTTGTATCTGCCTCAGTTTATGTCGTATCTGATGTATATGTCAAATAGAAACTGACATATTACTCCCAGATATGCTAGGTTAGCCATGTTGTCTATTGTTATGGCCCCACAACGAGATGTGGGAGCTCTGTAGTAATCACCTTTTATGCCCTTCCATCTGTCCTTCCATTGACATGCATGTCTTGTAACTGCATTAGCTCTGCAGACTTTACACATAATTAGATGTTATTTGTTTGGTGAATTGCCTATTACATACAGATGTGCCTTTTAAGGTTTTGTCTTTTCAGATCCAATTTTGATAGACTACAGCAGATCCTTGTAACTAGCATAACTCAGCAACCAGTCAACATATTAAGATGAAAATTGGTCAACTCCATTTTGAATAGAATTATGGCCCTTGACAATTGACTTTTTTTGTATGGGGTGTTGCTTGTAATTGGTGTAGCAGTGGTTCGTACAGCCTTTAAAAACGCTTAGATTTAGTGTGGTTATTTGAAGATTCCTTAAATTTGTTGGGAAAAACTGGTTTTATCCTTGAAAAATAATTCAGAATATTACAACTGAATAAAATATATCGCTTTTTAGCTCGCCTCCATGAAGTAGAGATAAGCTATTGTACCATATTTTTTTGTCGTCTGAAGACATAATATTTTCTTTAATTTGGTGTCTGAAAACAAACGCTTAGACAAATATGCGCCCCCCACCCCCACCCCGTAAGTTACTGGTAGCTCCTGCGACAATGTGTTACCATGAAGTAAAATAAAAATATTTGTTCTACCTTTACAAGTAGGGTAATGAATGAAAAACAGACATTATTTGCCTAGTTTTGTTTATTTGATACATGTCCCTCCACCAGAAAATGCAGCCATACATCTATTAGTGCCACGATTTTATGTGTATTTTCCAGGAGAACTGCCGTATTGGTAATCTCTCAATCCACTGTTTAACCGTCTGCTGATCAGCAATTTTAAAAATCTACCTTACAAACACATGCAAGCTTCATTTCTGTGTAAATGAGAAATAAAAACAAACTAAATAAAACAATTTTGGAATTATAATTCTGAAGGTATTTACGATAGACAAATATATATATTTTGTTATTGAGAGTAAAAATACATGTATGACTGTTACTTTATGCAACAAGAGTGAGAGTCTCCTTAGGGGCTTGTTTTTGTACACACACCCAGGAAGGGTGGAAGGGTAAAAACACAAGAAGCAATATACCAGTGCGATTAATATGTTGATATTCTTTAAATAAATGTGACCTATTGTGGTTCTCTCATTTTTGTTTTGATATTTCTTAATTTAGCCACGGGTACCTCCAAAATGAGCAGAGCCTGTCGACTCGAAACAACGGATATTGTCATTAATTGTTTTGATGCATATCAGCGATTTCAAGGTGACTATTTGATAATTGTTATTTATATAACTTGTGGGATTTCTTTGACAGGTGTGTTTATAAATTAAAGATACTCGTCTCTGATATTTAGCTACCTGAATTTAATTAAAAGTGGACTCCGTGTACCAAAACTTTATCACTCACAAGCAACGTTTATCATTGATTATTGTTTAGTTGTTTATAAAGCAAAGAGGTTAATTAGCCATGGAACAATAACTATGCCTAATCCATTGTACATAATGCCACAAGGATAATGGGTTGTTTTGTTGCATTAGTACTTCAAATTTACTAATCCATACTGACTCTTTGATGTATTGTTTAATGTGATAGAATCATGGTTCTAAGTAAAATAGAGATAATACAGTTTTCGTTGTCTTTAATCAAAGCCATGACTGCTATACTTGCCTCAAGTGGACTTGTGTGTAATGATGTCTACACTGAGAAAAATACACTGTTTTTGTGAACTGAATCAAGCTAGTATATAAAAAACAATGTTACTGATGGAAAATATAATGCACGATTTTAACACATTCGGCTGATTTTTAGGCACAATTGTTTGTAGGAATTAGCGTGAATCCTGCGGACGCACATCCTAGAATAAACCTTTACGACTTCAAATTTACATGAACTATGAGATATACAATAACTATGGTGTTATTGGTGATAGCTATCTGAAAACTTTAAACTTTGGCAGTATTTTGCTCTCTAAAATATCACAGTGGAACTGTAATGTCTACCTCTTGAGTACAGAGTTAAACCAAGTATCAAATAAGTAACAAGTACATTTCTGGTCTTTTACTGAAAAAGCTTAACAAATTCTTCGCCTGAAAACTCAGCACTTATTAGCTTTGGAATCTTTCCGACATCGTTGTGCATTCACTATCATACTCATATTTAATCCCAATGCTGGGAATCTTTTTTTGATGAGAATTGACACAAAAGATTTAACAAAAAAATAAAGGTTGGGCTTGAAAATACAGTAAACTATTTACACGCATTTGGTTGATTTTTCAGCTCTATTTTTTTATATATAAATCAGCGTGAATCTGCAATTGCACGACCTATAATAGACCCCATGAAATATCTGGAAATTTTTCATGACTATTTTAGTTCATGGAAGTTCATGATCACATTAAATATTTATTGCTGACTGAATGAAGCGAATTTTGTCTCTGTTAATAAATTACCGACAAACATACTGAGACTCTACTTGAAAAACAACACAACAGATCTTTTTAGATTGTGTCCAAAATAATAAGTTCTGGGAAAAAAATTATAGTCAAACAAAGTCCGAAAATTTCAAGGCATTTAAATATTATTTGGTACAAAAACATGCCAAAAATATGGTACTACCCCTGGCATTAGAGTCAGTGTCTAAAAAAGGTAATCTATTGTACTACCTCTGGCATTGGCATCTGAATCTGCAAAGGTAAGCTATTGTTCTACCTCTTGCATTGGTATCTGAATCTGCGAAGGTAAGCTATTGTTGTACCCCTGTCAGTGGCATCTGAATCCAGGATTTGTACAGAGTCTGGAAAAAGTATGGGGAAAAAAGAGTGCTTTTTCCAGACCTGGAAAAAGCATGGAAAATAAAGATTTTGCCCTAAAGGTCTGGAAAAAGCATGTAATTTTGGGTTGCTGTGTTTTATTTTGCTAAAGACACTCGTTGCCTGGGGCACCATTTGGTCTAGTGATGGCTCTGCTGGTTCAGTGCAGTTGGCAAGATATGTGACCTATCACCCACTTGTGATTGGTGGATACTGATTTATATTATGTGGATAGCACACGCTCATTTATAGTGATACAGACTTTGAATACATGTGCCAGAGGGGTCTGGCAATATTTTTTATTGCAATCCAGCCTGGAAAAAAGTCTGGAAAAGGTCTGGAATTTGTTTTACCAACAGCTGTATGAACCCTGTGAATCTGCAAAGGTAAGCTATTGTTCTACCCCTGGCCTGGCATTGGCATATGAATCTGCAAAGGTAAGTTATTGTACTACATCTGGCATTGGCATCTGAATCTGTGAAGGTAAGCTATTGTGCTACATCTGGCATTGGCATCAGAGTCAGCAGAGGTAAGCTATTGTACTACCCTAGCCATTGACCATCAGCTTCCAAACATTTAAAAGCATAATATGTACATCCTCACTGAATGTCAACCATTCTTTCTTCCTAGGTACTAGGCAACAGTTTGAAGTGGGTTTCATAGCACCAATCCCCAGTGGAGGGGGTGAATTTGTACATGTACATTAGTTGTACATTCTTAGTAAAGTTTTTGCATTTAGCTCATGTTTTTTTGCACACTGCAGGGCTGATCAATTTTTTTTCAGGCACTTGTTCAGGACAGGTTTCAAATTGACTTGTCCCACCTACCTTATCACTTGTCCCAAATATCAATTTCTTGTCTAGATTTGATGAGATGTATGCACTTTAATTCATAGAAAAAAACAAATGTACAACATATTTATTTCTTTTCATTTTTCAAAGGGCTACAGCAGGCTACAGACCATAAAAAATTATTATTATTATTATTAATGTTTCATGATGTGTGAGAGATTGTAAAATGTGTACATGTCTGTCAGTGTGTGTGTGTGTAACAGAGAGAGAGAAGGTAATCCGTTGAATCGGAATATTCCATCTTTGTCATGTTTGGTGCATTTCAACATATTGACTTTTAAGTAGAGGGGTATGCATGGTCCATTGTAATGGAGAGATAAGCGGGATATAAAACACCTTGAGCTAAAGAAGTGATCAAGTATTTTCTCGTTTTATTCATTGCAATTTTTGACAATATTAGATAATCTTTGCAGGACTTGACTATAGCTTGGAATGAGTCTGGCAATGTTTGTAATTCTGAGAGCACTGTCACCCATCGATTGAGAGAGAGAGAGAGAGAGAGAGATGATAAAATGTGTTTGTTTGAATATCTGATTCATACTTTAAAAAAATGATCAAGACATAGGTATTTACTTTTTGGTAAAAAAATTTCTTGAAGATTAATAATACAATTTCAAAAACACATCACAAAAAAATCTAATCTGAAACATAGTTTTTAGTGTAGTTTTTCCTGAGCTAGAAGATAATGAAGTCCCCTGGTATTCATTTTCACAGGTAATGATAAGTCATGAGTTCACACTTGACTTTTACCATAAAAAGATATGTCAAGTAAGTCGACAAATGAGCAGTTTCCATACTCTGTTGCAAGAGAATTTGATAAGTCTCGTCTACAAGATAGTCAGTGGAAGTTGGGGATGGTCACCTATGTCTTTATACCACTCGCCTCTTAGCTGAATGAATCACACGCCTGACCAAAAAGCATTGTTATGGCTTTCAGAATCAATCATCTAGTCAAGTGAAAGGTGACAAATGTTTAATGATTAATCAAGAAGAAAATTTGGAAGAGTATCTGGAAGATGCACAGACCCTCGTCTCAGAAAGGAAAATCTTAAAAAGAGTGGTATAAAGACATAAGTGGCTACACCCTACTTCCATTGATCTCTTTGGAGATAAAACGCATCGAAGCTCTCTTGCAACAGAGTACAGAATTCATCGACTTACTTGATAGATCTTTTTAAGAAAAAACTCAAGTGTGAACTCACGATTACCTGTGAAAATGAATACTGGGAACTTCATTAGACTATACACTTCATTTGAATGTGTTTTTTGTGATGTGTTTTGAAATTTCAATGCAATTCTTATTCAAGGGAAAATATACCACAACAAAACTGCCATTGTCTTCACTTGTCTCTTAAAGTATGAATATGATATTCATACACACACATTTTATAATGTATCTCTCTCTCTCTCTCCGACACATGCCCGTTCCATGTTAAATTTTGTCACTCTCAGACACCCACCAGCTCCATGTTAAATTTCTCTCTCTCTCTCTCTCTCTCTCTCTCTCTCTCTCTCTCTCTCTCTCTCTCTCTCTCTCTCTCTCTCTCTCTCTCACACACACACAATCGTTGGGTGATAGTGCTGTCAGAAATATGAACATTGCCACACTCATTTAAAGCTACAGGCAAGTTCTGCAAAGATTGTCGAATGTTTTCAAAAACTGCAATGAATAAAACGAGAAAATACATGATCACTCCTCTTGCCCAAGCTTATTAATATCCCGCTTATTTCTCGATTTCAATGGAAACCTGCATACCCCTCTAGTTAAAAGGAAATACAAAAAATATTGAAATGTGCAAAGAGGTGGAGTATTTTGATTCAGCAGATTACCCCCTCTGTCTGTCTGCCTCTTTTTCAGACACACACACACACACATTGACAGACATATACACATTTTATAATCTCTCTCACACACATCATGAAACATAATAATAATTTCTTATGGTCTGTAGCCTCTTGAGTAAGGCCCAAAGTTATGATTATTGGAAACAGGAATTGCTCCAAACAGCCTACACAAAACATGTGGGAGAATGATTTATTTGTATTCCAATGTGTCATGAAAAAATGAATTGATATTAGATCTGTGATCTTCAAAAAATACAAAGTCACAACTTAACCAGAAGAAGTAAAAATCTTAACTTGGGTATCGGTAGTAATATTTTCCACCGTGTATCTTCAGTCTAGATCAAAACATGACTTTTGCAGATGAAAAAGTAAAGGTCAGGTAAAATTTTGATTAATCAGTTTTGATACAAAGTTAAGAAAACCTATTGTAGCGTCATAAACTCATTGACCTTGGATAAAAAGTCAGCCATTGCACTTGTTACAGACAGTAAGTTTACACAAAAAAAAAAAAAAACCTTGCCAGTGTTATGCAAAAATACAACTGCCAGTGAGAATTGTGAAAGTTAGGATAAAAAAATTTTTTTAACTGTCACCACTCTTGAGCTTCATATAGGATTTATAAAAGATAAAACCTACGAACATTTCTAACATCGGGTTGACCTCAGAAACCCATAAAAATGGTAACCTCATGTTAATCTCACATAAACCCCTATAATGCCGCAAAATAATAATAATAAAAAATGGTGGCATACTTTGATCTCATATTTTAATCCACTGGTAAAATTATAGGGACTATGAGAATAGTAAGGGAATGGTAGTTTTGTTTTTAAAAAAGAGGGGATGGGAGGGTAGGGTCATTATAGAGGAGCTAGAGATTTTGCTTTATTTATAATGGGGATCATAAAGTGGTAGGGGTTAGGGTAGTTATTTTTATTTATAGGGGACTTACATTCTGTTTTTTAAAATACCACTTCTTTTACCTTGCACCCTTTGTGGTCAGTAAATGAGTAAGTGTTGGTCATTCCAAAATTCATGTTAAATAGTTGGTGGAATTTATCATTACATTTCTTGTTATAAAGTCAGAGAACCTCACACATAATAAACCTACGACATAATATTCATTTCAGTTAGTGGGCAGACACATTTCAACCTATTACATTTCCCACAAAACTAAAACTAACATGCTACAGTGTTACATTTCCAGTCAGACAAACTCACCACACATTACAAACGTATTACGTAATATTCATTTCAGTTAGAGAGCAGACGAACTCAAACTTATATTACCCTTCAAAATAGAACCAACAAGTTACAATGTTACATTTCCAGCCAGCCAACTCATCCAGTGAAAACTTACAGAGCAATTTTTAGACAATTCATTTTTCCCTATAGATTTCAAGATGGTGGCCTAATGTTAAATTCTCCTTGTCCCTAAAAATTGTTTGCCCTGTTTAATATAGGATCCAGTTTGGCTTACAAATGGCCCACTTTACTATTACTGCTAGTCTTATTCAAGGTACAATGATGGATGAAGAATAATTTGCCTGGACACATGTTTGATGTTTGTCTTTTGTTACTCTCAAAATCATCCTTGAACAAACCCTTAGCTTGCATATCTCAAGAAGTTTACTTGCTCTCAACAGAAACATGTTCAAGCACAAACATTATGGAAATATCCAAAATATTGGTCTTTAGCTTATGACGACAGGAGATAACCAGTATTAGCCTCGAAATGATGACAATGATGGTGGATGACCAATATCAATCTCTAGATGAAGATAATGCTGCAAGATGACCAATATCAGTCTCTAGGTGAAGATAATGCTGGGAGATGACCAATATCAGTCTCTAGATGAAGATAATGTTGGGAGATGACCAAAATCAGTATCTAGATGAAGATAATGATGACAGATGACCAATATCAGTCTCTATGCAGCTAATGATCCCAGATGACCTGTATCATCCTCCAGATGATGATGATGATGCTGTGAGATTACCAATATCGGTCTCTAGATGACAGCGATGCTGGGAGATGACCAATATCAGTTTCTTGATGATGATGATGCTGGAGATGACCAATATCAGTCTGTAGATTTAGATGATGCTGGGAAATGAACTATATCACTTTCAACATCACAATGGAAGATGAGCAATATCATGCTCCAGATGATGACGATGGAAGATAACCAGTATCAGTCTCTATATGAAGACGATGATGAGACTTGATCCAATATGATTCTTAGGTAGAGGTACCTTTGGAGTTTCAGACCGGATAGCTGGGATAAGTCGGCGCCTTCTATACCCCATGACTTTAGTATTTTTATCTTAATCGTTACATATTGGTGCATACGATGTGGGTTTATGAAATATAATTTCCTGGCTAGTAATCACTAGGATTTATACTATTAAGTCTCTCCGGGAATTTCCCAGCTAGTGCATTGATCACTGCAATTTATATTATCAAGGTCGCTACGGGAATTTTATGCAGAAAAATCGATGGTACTATACTAACGCAGCTGCGCCGATTCCAGTGCCACAGTAAGGCATACTATTGATTAGAACTATACTACTGCAGAAATACATTTATTGATCACCACCGACTGCGTAAAATATTTTGCTAATATTATTTTCTCTGCAGTAGAAAATATTTTGTACTGACAAAGTCAGTCTGATATTATTTTCTCCGAAGCTGAGTATTTTATACTGGCTTTAGTCTGTGAATATGTTATACCAGCAGAAAATATTTTATACAAAGCAGAGAATATTTTTATATTAGACAATTATCCCGGTATATATAAATGGCAAAAAATCCACAGATCGATGCATATAGTATTCTGAAGGAATTTATGAAGATATCCGGGTCTGAAATTATTCTACTGGATCAATGGAGTGTGTGAAACATCACAGAAAAGATTAAATTGCTGTTTCGCTTAAATGCATCATACAGATTTGTTAAAGAGGTTCAAACGATGTTGTATGATTTTTCAAACACGTATCCAGAGAATCTTGATAAATTAATCAACTTAGGAATTATCTTGGAAAAACCTCAAGCGAATATTGTAGCAGAATCGAAGATCACCAAGAACAAATCAATTAGAGAAATGCTTTTAGCATTAATATAACAATGGCATACACACTCACCGACCATGATAAGAAGTATTGCGAAGAATTATTCAACGAGCTAGAAGCAAAACATTTGGCTCTATGTGATAAATTTACCAAAGATATATTTCATCAAAGAACGGAATCCATGGATTATATGTATATGTGGCACAAAACGTTTCATATTATTGGATAAAAATATGTAAATTTTAATTTACAAGTTGGTGTACAACTTTACACTAGAAAATTAGCAGTACTTAGTGGCAATGAGTTAAGAATGAAGGAAATTATAGATGAGTTAAGACCTTACCTTTTAGGCCTGGATCGGGACAACGAGCCTGTTTATTTAGCAGAGCCTGATGCAATATTAAAAATCACCTTCTTAGAGTGTGGAAAAAGTATCATGCAGTTCACGGCTATAAAATCTACTGCTATTCTCTGGATTATGAAACGCTACTTCTATACCATTGTGTATAAAGCAGAAAACAAGAAAAAGATGAATGATTGAAGCAACGAAAAGTTTAGTTAAAGACTAAACATTCCATATATATATATATATATATATATATATATATATATATATATATATATATATATATAAAGTTCAATGGCATTGGGACGAAATCAATGCAAAGGTGTATGCCTTGGAAAACATGAACTCTGCAGCAGAACATGCCATTGCGAATACTGTAAATCACATTTGCTCGTGTTACATGTTGGTCCGGATGCTCGACCATGTCTCAAATGTGGTATCGGAGTAAATTCTCATAATCAGCTTTGCCGACCATGTGGATATATTCACGAATATTATCGTGCGCATCGGCAAAGATTTGTCTGCGCAACAGCAACAGAACCTATTCCTGCAGAAATACCCGACACTGTTGAGGAAACAGCCCACCAAGTCAAAGTTGATAACTAGAAAAGGAGTGTACCCATACGAGTACATGAGTGGATGGGAAAAGTTCACTGAAATTGATTACCACCGATAGAGGCATTCCATTCGTCGTTGTATCGCAAAGGTATTTCTGCCAACGACTACGCACACGCAAACAATGTTTGGTCCGCATTCGAATGCAAAAACATGGGTGACTATCATGATCTCTATCTGCGGTACAGATGTGATTTTGCTCGCAGATGTCTTTGAGGCGTTTCATGATACCGCCATAAGTGTGTACAATCTCGACACCGGGCACTATTTCACATCACCGGGAATGGCCTGAAAAATCTTCGATCTTGGACTTGTTGCCGAACATATAAAAAAATCCGAAACTGAAGCTGACAAAACCTATCTACTTTGGCGCATCCGTGCTAGACTTATCTAAACTACTCATGTACAAGTTTTATTACGACGAAATACCAGGATCGTATCAAGATGCTTTACACAGACACCGACTCGCTGCTGATACATATAACCACCGATGATATTTATTCGGATATCGCATCAGACACACTCAAATTTAATTTAACAACAGTCATTATCCGAAAGAACACCCGTTGTTTAGCAACACCTACAAAACATTTGTAGGAAAATTCAAAGATGAATATGCGGGAAAGCCAATCGAGCAATACGGGGGACTCGATTGTTGTCGGACCAAAGAACATCAAAAAAGCGAAAGGAGTTCCCCGGGTTATTGTGCAAAAGGATTTCACACACGAGATGTATGTGGAATGTCTTCGCGAGCGACGTGAATTAGCACACGGCAAATATGATTCGGTCGGGGAAACTGCATGGGTGTATACCGATGCACCATGGTGAGTTTATCACCGTTTCAAACCAAACGATGGATATCTGCAGCTGGAATTACCACTTACGCGTTTGGACATCATGCGATTGCAAATCAACTTACCATTGACGCTGATGCGATGCACTAGTTTAAAATAGATCTTGGTTGTAGTTCCGTATTCGCGGGAACGACTTGTAATACCTCTCGCAAAAAAGTTCTACTTGGTGACTTTGTTGATTGTTCGTCCACCCACAGGCGCCAAATGATAACGTGTTGATTGCCTTGGAAAGTCAATCTGATCAGGGATTGCAAATACATCGATAGACCATACCTGGTCAGTAGCACTACGTTGTCCACCTTCTAACTCCCCAGGTGCATACAGATACCTAAGAAAATTGTTTCCGAGTGATTCTAACGCTGGTAGTTGTGAAATCATTTTACAGGTAACGGTACAGTCTTTTGTCGAATCGCATCAGTAGGTTTAAATCCAATCGCACGGGTGATTTCATTATTTAATGATTGTATGAATAATGGTAGTCGTGTTGTCCACTCGCGAGATCGCTCTGCGATCCGAAACCGAGATCTCATTAATACTTTTTGCGCGTACTGGTTCCAAATAATCCTTCCGCAAGTGTGCGGTTATATCGTTCTACGATAGCTTGGTCACGATGTTTATTAACATGTCCAACAAGAACCCGCACACGGTGCTTTGTCAACAGCGCAGCAACAGATCTGAGAAATTCTTTACCTGGATCGACTTGTAATAGCTGTGGCCATGTTAGTGGTCCACGTGTGTAAATACGTTTAAGTGCATCTGCGACACTTGCTGAATATATAGAAGTCAACGGCTCCGCCTCCCTGTATCTGCTAGCTATATCTACGACGATTAACGCGTATTTATATGTGTCCACGTACCCGATCATGTAAAAGAAATAAAACATCAGCCTCGAGAACTTCGTTACTTGTTTCGACATCCATTAATTCACGGGAAACCTTTCTTAGAGCAAGTAGGTAAATTTGCCACACTTGTTTGGCTAACCATTCTCGAGCATTGACTTTTCCGTGCAAGCAGCGCCCAAACCACTTAATCACGGTAACATGTTTCCCAATTCAGTTAGCGCGCTAATCATTGGTCCGGCTGGATCTGAAAAAACTCAACTGTTATTAAATATGGTTTTACGATGGTTGACGTGGGATCACCTGTACTTGATTGCGCCGTCGATTGATGATCAGCCGTATTACAACATACTCAAATATGTTGCGGGCGCGAGCGTCATCATTGGATGGTAAAGCCACCGTTGATTTCTTTTCACAATCGACGAAGCACCTACCATTGATGACCTTGATCCGGGTGAGAATAATCTTGTTGTGTACGATGTTTGAACTCCAAATAAATCCCACGAGAATATTTTCCCGAGGTCGGCATAAAAACACATATATGACCTATTTAACACACGATACGCACACTTGCCTAAAGCAATACGAGACCGCTGCAATATATTGATGATATTTCATGTTGTTGACGCGCATGGTCTCTCAAACATTAATTGGACCTAGTGCGCTGGTGACTACTCGTGGGATGAGTTTCGGCATATGATTGCGGAGGCCACCTCGGACCGTATAGTTTTCTCGCTATTGACTTGACGGGAACTTTTCGACAAAAGTATCGCGCGGGTTTAGATAAAACAATTTAACAACCAGATTAAACATATAACATATCGAAAACCGAGAGAGCTCCGCTTAAGAAACCTTTGGTTGATAAAGCCCCGCTTTCCGCCAGTGATACTATAGCAGAGTATGGGAAACGGCGCCGTGAAGCTGCTCATGAACACCAGGAATTGATTCGTAATGTTATAGCCGGCCACAAACGTGTCAAAGATATGTTATGGTCGCGACGAACTGCACGATAAGATCTTACAGAGGGCTTCGAACAAATGTTTGCACCACTGATCAAACCGACAAAAGTAATTGTGGCCAAGGCTGCGGAAACTGTGGAACAAACGAAGATAGTCGCGAGCACCACTGCAGCGATGATAGGAACACAACAAAGACCTGGTCCGATTATGCGTGCGCCAACACAATTAGTATAAATACATTTAGAGGAAATGCAAGAGGATGCTGGAGAGGCACTTATGAATCTTCCACAACAAAAACTACCCGAATACAAATTGAAGTTAAAACCACCAACAGATACAAGATTTAAGGAACCAGCACTGCATGAAATCTGTAACAATCCTAAACGGTTTGCCCATTTAATGCCAAATGAAAAGCAACTAAAAGAACGTATGTTGGAGCATAAACTACCAGCGAATAGGAGCCCCATTTAAATCGAAAAGAACTGGCCTGCATGTGTAGAATAAGGAGTGGACTGGACAAAGCTGATTAAGCAGTAGAGATCCTGTGTGGCCTGAGTTTGAAAAGTTTGTTCACCTCTATCGAGCCCAATGTGAAGAAAGAGATGCACCAGCTGCAGCTAGGTTTCTAAATAATTTCAAAGCCGCTATAAACCAAATCTATAAGACGGAGCCTGAACAAGCAGATGTGCCTACCGAGGAAGAAGAACAATATCTCTCCCGATCGGAGGAAACACCAAAACTTGAGCCCCCGGACGAACAGCAAGCATTTGCACCCACAAGCAAACTGACTAAATTTAAAGTTCAAAGAACATACGAGCAAAAAACAATGGATCGACAATGCCTTGGTGGACCGTGTGACCCTCACGACCTTGCGGATCGGTTGGAAACTCTTGTGGGGTCGGTTTTCGCGCAACAATGCATCCAGTATTATTAATGAGGCCGCATAGATTTGTCAGCGGTTGCTCACCAATGACATCATGGACCCGGGAACGTTTTGCTTGTTAAGCATGAACTTGTTAAAAACATCGATGATTTATACGACGATGAATTTTGGTGCACTTCGCGTCGAGACGCTTAGCGCATTATGCGAAATCAATGCTGCGTTAGAGCTTACGCGAAATCAATGCTGCGTTAGAGAGTGTCGTTGTAAATACATTCCCAAGCATTACATCAAAGACCACGATCTCATAAACAAAACCAGAATTTGATGCGACTTTTTCTACACCAAATGCCTCAGGGGAATCACTCACACTCGAAATTGCATTGGTGTCGTTTCGAGTTTTTTTTACAGTTGGCCTAATATTCGATCACACCCGTTTGGTGATCATGGTGCAAATACCTCGTGTGTGTTTTCGGCAGACTGTGGCGCCATCTGGAAATTATTGAACTTTTCGCAGGAGCGTACGACATTGAATCGATCAATAAAGCGATTCGACGGAGAATCACATTTGTGACCGATAAATACTTTAAATTTTTTATACGTGAACACGAGCCCACACTCAGCTCTGTCATCGCCATCGAATCTGCACAGTACGCGGTTGACATCGCACGGGCGTCAATAAGAACAATTCTCGGTTGGCCCGAAGATATTTTCGATGACACATGATTTTTACGCATGAGATACCATATTGCGCCTGACATTGTTAATATTACATCAACGATTCAAATTAATGTAACCTCTGATGCCATCAGTTATGAAAGCGGAGCTTCCTCATGCGTGACCTCCCAGGGTTACACACTGTTTGGGTTTTCACCAACTGTGGAACCGGTGGTTTTATATTAATTATTCGCGCGACACCGGTGTATCTTCTATGTTATAACACCCTGTTGATGCGTATTCGTTTTACCCTTAAGGACCAGAACGGCACGTGTTGAAACTGCGCGGTAAGACCTTGACAATAAAATTGTACATTAGAGATCGATCCGACATTTAAATATAATGACAGTCGTACATGGACGCGTGATACCAGTGCGTATTGTAAACGCGAACAAACCCCGTTTACATGACATATCACGAAACTAGTCTTGGTGATGTTGTTCAATGATTGTTTACAAATACACCAAAAGTGTTCGCGGCCTTGTCTTTGCGCGCTGCACCGATCGCTAAACAAGATGCAATGCGAGTCGTTGATAGCATCAAAAACGTTTCTGCGGATCGGTTGGAAAATCTGGGCTTGCAAGCGGTTCAATCGATTTGAGATCGATTATGACGATTGGTTACTCGAGTACCACCAAAGATTGAAACAAAGGCGATTACACTTCCATCAATAGCTACATTGCCAGCCCAGGTCGGTAAAATCATCAATGAAGCTGCAACAACTTATCGCTGAATCAGCGATTGCAAATCTGGCAATGAGGAGCGGATTACGGATGTGGACTGAACCTGGACGCGAGTGGCCAAGCCACCAACGCTGTCGCACAAAAAGTATTAGACAAAACCAATAAAGTATAAGTGTAAACAATGGCCCGATTCAAAGATACATCCGATCCCGCGTTTGACATGGACGCGCCTGTGTTGGTAGATCGGAGCCAAAACGGTTTTCAATGTTATTCCTACCCGGCTAGGGTCTCTAATGAACAAAAAAATAGAATTCCAAGTGCAGGAAGCGACTAGGTTTTTTCGTCCTTGTGCAACTTTCTTGGAAATTGAGGGAAAACTTGAACAGCATGTTAATAATAATTATCCTGCCAATGCTCAGGTTGGATTTGTCAACAATGGCATCATGGCATTCAACAGCGCAGACTATTCCACTGATGGAAACGAAATCGAAACAATTCTCGACAATGTTGATGTTGCCACAACATTTCTTTGACTTGGCAGATACAGCGACGATTATCCAAAATCCGCTGGCCCGTCTCTGATGTTTTATAAGGACTCATCCAATAACACGCATCATCTCCGGTATTCATCTTTTGTTAATCTTGATTCTTTTGAGCCACACGCTGCTGCTTATACCGCTGCAGTCATTGGCGCCAATCCAAAAATTACAACCTTGGATTGGCACAGCGTCGACTACAACTTTACGAATGCCCATTGAGGTTTTTGTGTGCGATTCCTCCCAGTCACATATTTGGGTTTTGCAGAGATGTCCGCAAGGTTATTTTCTGAGCCAAACACACACTCACATGAACCCGTAAGAACAACACCAACAATGCTTTTTGGCGTACAGGATGCATGTGCTAACTCCTTTACTGACCACAGAAGACCGCTTGTTGTCGTTTATGAAGTCTCGAACCACGTTAACGCTGTCGTTTCTCGCGCACGCGATAGACTCGCACCCAACAAGCAATATTTACGGACAGTTTACATGGCAAATAAGTACCCAACATAGCCTTAGCGCACCAAAACACGTGTTCGTGGCGTTTCTAAATACGAATCGAGACAATAGTAAAGATCTTAGAAAAATGATATTTGACCACTTACAAGTGTCTGAAGTTTCTTTGCCGTGAAACGGTCATCAGGAACCCTCTGAAGAAATACGGCTTAATTTCGCGGACAATCAAGTCGCACGTGCATATCACAATCTTTGGTCGTACCTGGACCGACATCAAGACATTAACATGGGTCTGCAGATTTCCCAGCATGACTTTCTTATGTTGTACCCGGTCTATTACTTTTCATTGGAATACCTGGAGTTGTTTAGGCAGTCTGTGGTCGACATGTACATTCATGCACGTGTAGGTTTAGCACCCGCCGGTGGTTACAGATGCTTTGCAGTGATCCTTTCTGACAAGACTTTGTTTTTAGAGTGTGCAGGTTGTCGAATGAGGGTTATTGACGCGCCTGTGGAAATTTATAGAATTTTCTCAAATTATGTCCTGCCACAAAGTTAAGGTTGGCCTTAGCCCAAAGCAGAAAATAAAAAGCGCAATATGAAAGGATTGTGGGGTCACAATGAAACTTTCGCCTGCAAAATTAACTGGAATTGTCCCTGTGTGGTTGATCCAAACACAACTTGATCAGCCTAATGTTGCCAAACGAAAGAACACCTGGCTGACATTAAGGTTATCGAAGTCAGAGGTGACACAACCGCAAACACGGGTGGAATATTTCCATTCCTTGCGGCGATTCCAGCGTTGTTAGCGGCTGCGCATTCTGCGGTTGCAAAAGCAGCTGCACTAAGGGCTGTCAGAACCGCATCTGGGATGGCGCTAAAAAAAGGCAATCGGTGGAAACATTTATTATTGGTCTCGTAAACTAATAAAAAAGCAAAAAGGTCTTCGATTACCCGGAACGAGTCGCAGAATACCATCAGACAGAAGTCTTCGACTGCCCGGTACAACTCGCAGAAGGCCTCGCCGCTAACCAATCTTGATTTACTCGCAATGGTAAAACCAGTCAAACATTTTCGAGGTGTTTTTATGCAGAATGAACTTGCATCGATGATTCGCCACGCGAGGGAAACCGGAATTGTTAACCTGGATTTGACAACAGGACCTGGTACTCATTGGGTCGCATACGTGATAACGCCTGGACATCTTTTATATTTTGACTCGTACGGGCTTGCACCACCACTTGAAGTTGTTGGTTACTTAACCCAAGGCGGACGACAACCGCTGTTTTATTCAACGCTACCGTTGCAAACTCGGCAGGACGGACCAATATGTGGCCATCTTGTTGTTAAAGCATTGCATACACTTGCGGGAAGCCCGAACACGCAAGCACTTGTTGATTTTACATTAAAGTACACATAATAGTATACAAAATGTCTATTAACACTTATGGACGTTACTCAGCCCGACGCGGTGCTAATGCGAATCTGAGCAGGTTTGCGACCAAAGGGGATTTGCCTGAGTTTATCAGCCGGGCTGACATCAACCCAGGCCAGCTTGTGATTTTCAAAGATCAAACTGGAAAACTTAAAACTTCGAAAGTGGACATCAACGGTGTTGTAAAGGTGCGAGGGTCTGTCGCGAAAAATCTGGCCGAAATCACTGAAAACTGGCCAATCAGAGACGCTGGTGTGTCGGTTGCTTTTATCAAAAACTATGTTGATGATGCCGCTGCTACAATAAAACAATACATCAATGAACAGATCCCGTAGTAACTTCGTGGAGCACAGTTAAAGGAATATTAACCAGTGAAGGAGAGGAAACAAAAGAAAGCTTAATAATTGGCCTATTTATTTGATCGCCTAATGTGGGTGGCTTTGATAGACCTAAACCTCACATCTTAAAGGTGTTCGAGTCTGGATCGTATTCATTCATCATACATGGATATACAAGTTGGTGAGGTGTAATAATACTAACTTTAAATAATGTCCTGAGTTTTTCTACAGCGCTACCGTATACCACCAAAAACGATATTATTAAAAAACTTATTACATTTGCATTATCAAGATCATTGGAGATGAAATTCACTTCGAAGGAATCAGCGTCTATCCGGAAGGATTCTTAACCATCTTTGGCGTTTGTGTTTAAGATTTGTCATTGTGATGGATTCTTACCATGGTGATGAAGTTGCGGAATTTACTGACGGGGTGTTGGACCAGCTGACAGCGGATGCTAAGATCGATAGTAGTTTTCTTCCACTTATTAATGAATACTCCTTCAAAATGGTGTTACCAGGCCCTCGTATATTCTCAAATATAATCTAAGCGAAGGTAAGATAGAAATCAACTGTTGGGACCACCCTGATGTATCATTACCAACTCGAGGCCAGCTTGGAGTCATTGCATTGGCACTTGAAAATGCTCGATCGCTGACTGCACCACCAGGTGTGAAAACATACAGGGATTGTGTCAATAATGATGAAGTAATATTTAGCGGTGAATCCACCCCGATGAAATTCCCCCAACGAATTTGTTAAACCAGCATTGACTCAACCGAGGTGAGAAGAGATCGACTGTTATTTAACAAAGACGCACTTGTCCGTGTAACAGTTCTTGGGCGAAGACGAGTACAATCGTTTCAGACACCAACCAAGGGTTAATAAATATGGTTCTATATGAATGTAGTGCCCAGCCTCAGGAACGCACAATTTCTGAAAATTTAAGTATTCTACAGGAAGATATTTTATATGATTGTATGGCAGTTGTGCCAGTTAAAAAGGGTAATTGATTACAAGTGCGTGTGCGTGTTGTACCTGAACAAAGCATGGTTGTCGAGCAATTGTTCTAAACAATGACATTATTAATAGAAGAACTATAATGGACCCTCAAACGTACCGACGTGAAAAAGTAATCGAAACGGGACTGCAACTGCGAGATGAAATCGTGAAGAGAACCACGCTACTTGTAAAATACAAACGCGTGTATGTGGTCGTTAATGCTATTTGCGAAATTGCCGCTGCAGCAACTGTTGGCCTTGGTGTGGCGAGAATCACGACCACGTTAACTATTATAGGCTCACCCATTGTTGTTGGATCCATATCAATAGTAACCGGTGTAACTGGCGGCACTGGTAAAATAATTTTGATACGATTACATCAATGAATACGTGTTTATTCGGAACTTCTCGCGGCAGCACAAAGTAGTCTCAGTACGATTAGTAATTTATACTCGGTGGCTATTAAGGGTAAGATAATTACCATGGCGGAGTTCGAGACTATGTTGGCGGAAATGGAAAACCACCGGCAACTCCGAGCAAAGATACGGAACCGCGCTAGCGACCAAAAACATGTATTGGTAAAAAAAAAAAAAAAAAAAAAAAAAAAAATCGATACACATCACTGCGCTAGCTGGGAAATGTGCTGCGTGAAATTCCCGTAGCGGCCTTGATAACATAAATCGTAGTGATCACTGCGCTAGCTGGGAAATTCCCGGAGAGACTTAATAGTATAAATCCTTGTGATTACTAGCTGGGAAATTATATTTATAAACCCACATCGTATGCACTAATATGTAACGATTGAGATAAACAATATGGGGTATGGAAGGCGCTAACTTATCCCAGCTATTCGGACTAAAACGACCAATGTACCTCTTCTTCTTCAGATAAAGATGATGCTGGGACATGGCTATAATGCCAAGACATTCTGCTGGGTTGTTTTGATTTATTTGTGAATTATCTTATCACATTTTAGACCATTATTGGCCTTAAACTTTTTAATAACAAAATGCATGCAGGTATTGCATACGTGTTTGAAACACCACACACACACACTGGGTGTTTCCATTTTCTATTAAAAAGTCCACAACTGGACTAGCGAACCAAACTTTAACAAACCCATAATTGGCTGGCATAGAATGGCGCTTACTGTAGAGGATCTCTCTCTCTCTCTCTCTCTCTCTCTCTCTCTCTCTCTCACTCACACACACACACACACACACACAAACACACACACAAAGGCTCGCAATTAGTTACCTTATTCCAAAGATCGGGAGTTTATTACGCCACATGCAACATGCAGAAGGCTACTTCAGTCTATGATTTTAGGCGTAGTCTCAAACTTATCCATATATGTCTTATTATTTAAAAAAATATGAATTAAAGATAAAAACAAATATTATCTACTTTTATACAATTACTCTACTTTACATTTCCAATATTTAGAAGTCTATGAGATTCACACAGACTCTGGAATTGTGTGATTTACAATAACAAATTCTCCGATAACCACTCTTCTATCTTGTATTCAAAGTCATTTTAAAATATGTATACAATTCCTTGAAGTTCTTATAGATCTTGATCACGAAAGTGGTTAACATTCTATCAAAATCTAACCTTGTCTTCCTGCCAATGGGGAAAATTGTATTAAACTTCTTTTACAAAACAGACATATTATCAAACCCTATCTCTACTTCTGTCTCTGGATGTTTGTCAGTCGGTTTGATTTGGTTTTGTCTGTCGTGTTTCCATGTAACCAAAGGGAACAATTCAGTTTGTCAAAAAGGCTAACCATACCTTACCGTTTATAATACAAATTTGATTTTCGAATCTTTAGTTTGTCAAAAAATCTAGCTTTAACTCGAATTTCAAGATTTATAATAATTAATAACTTCAGTGTAAAACATTTTAACTGTAATTTTAAAGGTTATTTTACGTGGTTAAGTAGATCCATTTTAAAAAAAAAGCTATCACAGGTTAAAGTTACTATATAATCTCTACATTTCTTCTCTTTTATGTGGGGCATGCTTGTGAAGTATTCCTATAACCCTGCCGGTGTGGGGTAATTTACGAAAGATCACAGTAAATCGGTTTAGTTTGAAAGGTAGACGGTGCTTGCGTTACATTGATTTATCATAATGATGAGCCATAAAACTGTTCCGGAATCCTCTCCTTACCCTACTGTGCGTTTGAGTCTTAGTTTCACGTCATTGCGCATGACAAACCGGATACTGGGGATAGTTTGAAAGTTTTTCCAAATTTTTGCTGTACTTGTAATACTTACGATAAGATATATATTTTATTTAAATACTATAACTATATATGCCACGTGACTTAGTTAATCAATACAGATATACTAAAAAATGTAAGTGTTATATGGAAAGATGAATGCTTGTTAATCGCTGTAATATTTGAAAAACTGAATGATCCCAATTACGGAGTCCATGTACTATTAATATACTACATAAATTATCCTCCACTGGTTATTTACCAAAATATCTTCTAAGAAAGAAAAATATACAAATTATCTAAACAATTTCTATTTCTCTTATAATAGTTTGTATTAATTTGGTTACAACTTATTCATCTGACAGTCAAATACCTAAATCAGGACATTTTTAAGAACGATGAAATTTTAGGCGTCACCGGTTAAAACTCGCGTGGCTGGCTAACTGCCTCATTGTGTGGGGTTTTACGTCTTTTTGATAAAAGCAATATATACTATAGTGGAGGTAATTTAAATTCAATCTTTTTAATTGACCCCTTTACAGACTCTACTATATGCAATGCCAGAACTGACAGTCAAATACTTAGTATTAAGTACAATCTTTTTAATTTACCCTTTTCACGGACTCTATCCTCGAACAGCCATTTTTCGTAGACTTAACGTGAATTTTGACGCGTTCGTGATAATATTGTGAGAATCTATTCAAATAACCATAGAAAGTGTTCAACTATATCTACTTCATTTAATCATGGTTATACAAATTTTTGGCATTCATGTACATTAGTTCAGAAGTACCGGGTTTTTTTTCTTTGTGTGTGTAACTTTACTTATTTCCGGAAGTGAGTCCATGGTTCGTGACACCGACTGAAAAGTCACGTGGCATATGACCAGAACGTGCCAGTTAGACCAAGCTATGGATATTGTTAGTTTATAGCGTCTCCGTGTTTTTGAAATTTAAAAAAAAAAAAAAAATTAAAAATGAATAATTTTTTCCCGTTAATTCTATATGCAGGTTATGCACATACATTACTGCTTGCTTGTTCTTTACCATTTAAATACATGACTCAGTAGACTGAGAGAGAAACGGAGAGAGAAATTAAAAAATAGATACTGGTGAATGGATACACTTTATTATAATAGATTCAGTGTCTTTTGATGTAGAATATATGTTTATTATGAAATAATACTGAAATGAAAAAGTCTGTTGTGAATATACATTTCGAGTGTAAATTTTTCTTATGTTGTATAAGAACTCCACATGATTAAAACCAAATATTTACCTTGGCTATCCAGTTGTAGAAATTCCCAAAGTAAGATATCCAGTTCAAAAAATGTAAATAAAGCCCAACATGTGATCGGCGGCACTACCTTTAGCATATAATGGAAAATTCAAGGCCAAAATGTCTGACACAAAAAAGGCATTAGTGAAAAGGGGCACCGAATGGCCAAGTGGTCTAAGGTGCTTGCCTTTACAGATCACTGACATCTCACCTCTGTCCTCATGGGTTCGAGTCACGGGCTCGGCCAACGTGGGTATGTAAGAAAGCTTGCCAGTAGCTTCCCCTGGGTCGGTGGTTCTTCCCGGGTTTTATCGGGTTCTTCCTCCACCAAATATACTGGCCGCCATGTATAGTCTATCATGTGCTGAAAAATGGCGTTAAACCCATAACAACCATTAGTGAAAACAGAGATTTTCACTATGATTTTTTTAAATTACGTGAGATTATCTTTTTGAATCTCATTTTGTTCGATTTTACTATATAATTTTAAATTCTGTTGCTCTTGGAGAATGTTGGTGACACAGCTGATGACATCATTATCTCATTAGATCGCGAGAAACCTGGCGCATGATTGAAGGAGGAGAACAACATCGGAGTGTTAGACGATAGAAAATTCAAGGCCAAAATGTCTGACACAAATAAGGCATTAGTGAAAACAGATTTTCATTATGATTGTTTTTTAAATTACATGAAATTACCTGTTTTGAATCTCATTTAGTCTGACTTTACTTATAAAATACTTTCTGTTACTCTTGAAGAATGCTGGTGACCCAATTGATGTCATTATCGCAAAACAATCGCATTAGGTCACGAGAAACGTGCCGCACGATTGAAGGACTCCCATGACTTCAGGAGGTTGGACGATACCATATGCTGTGCCAGAACTGATCGTCAAATACTTAATCTTGAGTACATTGCGAAAAGTGCCAATGAATTTATTCTTTTTTGGTAATAGAGTACAAGTCATACAGGTCATGGAGGCGTTCAGTACTGACTATTTCAATGATATGTGTCATTTTTTAGAATTTGATTACATGTACCTTTAAATGGTGGTTATTAACTTTATTTTGATACCTCATACAGCCATATTCCTTGGAAGGTAATTATATACACTCCCTGAGAAATACATACGGCAAAATAAATGTTAAAATACACTGACATTTTTGGATGAGGTCAACCTAAGGTGTAATCCAGTAGAAAACGGATTGAATGTTGCCCGCTGTGATGTCACAATTAGAGATGCACGTGTTGAAAAAAAATCAAAAACGTACTATCCTGTTATTTGTTATGATTAGACCTGACGTCCTCTTTTCTTGACCCAGTTTAGTACCAGATTACCATTGTAAAAGTCCATAGCGATCAAAAAATTTTGTCTAGAATATTATATATGACGCTTAAGGTGCAGAGCATTTAACAGTCGGGATTGAATTTAATAGATTTTGGTGAAAATATATTAGTATTACATTTTGGAATAACAATGTTAATTTAAGAAGAGTCGATGTGCCAACATGACCACGTTGACATACACTTTACAATGCTACTTCCTGGAATTCTGCCAGACAGCAGCATTCCCACAGAAGATCACAGTAAGCCTTTGTTTGTTATGACCACCTGACACATGCTGGATGGTTGTTGAATAGCTAGTGCGTGAAGGTCCTATGACTTTTCCTGCTTGACTACCATTTATATCCTTTTTTTTGGGGTTCTAGCTGGAACACGGATATAGTGTTACCCTTGTCCATCCTTCACACCTTGGTTAGGTATTGCAAGTTACTTGAGGTCAGTAATTGAAATTACTTGAAATGTGTAAATTGTTTTGAGTGAACAGGATTGTCTTTTTATCTGGTCACATCCGAATTAATGGTTTCCTTGTAAATGTTGTGGTGTACGATGAAACAAAAAAGGTCACATTTAAAACTTTATGGGACTAATGCAAACAAAATTGATGAATTGAGAATTAAGATACCAGTGATTAAACTGAAATTATAAATTGGGGGGGGGGAATATCTTAGTATGTATTAGCCACCCATTATGCATGTGTATTTGAATACATCATATGATTGAAGAGAGTAGAATGTTTTCATGTAAAAAAAAAATCCTGTATTGATTATTAAATTATAAATTGGGGGAGGGGTATGCAGCTTAGGTTAGAATTATAATTTTAGAACAACAAAAAGAAAAGTTACTGTATGTCTAATGGTTGAATTAAATTGTTATATTATTGTTTACAGTCGGTAAAATAGCTCCAATTAGTTAATGTTTCTTGTTATGTAATGCAGTTCTGACTTTAAATAAAATTTGTCTATGTCTATGTCTAAAGCTTATTGACTTGACTTTCACATGATGCTATGCCCTTAAAGTGATGGTCACTTTTCAGTTGCTATGGTAATTTAAAGGCGATTTGTATTTTACCAAAAGGAAGTTCTATCCTTTGTCTTTTATTTAGACTGTGGGTACATGAAGTTATAGGGCTGTTTTGCATGGCTAGTATACTTGTATAAAGTAAATCGTGTGTTTCTAACTGAACAATGCGTAGAATCGGTGTGGGTGACATAGGTACCATTTTTCCAGCTGTAAAGTTGAACATGGTGATAGATTAAGGTATAGACATGGGTGAAACACTGGGTTCAACATATCACTTTTTGTCTTATATTTTTGCAGGTAGAAAAAGATGGAGGAGGAGAAGAGTTTTGATGTGGAGAGTTTACGCAATCCTTTTGAGAGCAACACTGAGTGGCGGATGCGCCGAAGCTTCCTTGAGGTGCATGCAGACAAATTTCCACTGGACAGACTGATTTGCCTCTCTAACTGCTATGTCAATGTGGAAATGTATGGTTGCAGGTAATACATTTGTCACAGAATTTTCTGAACTTTGAAGAATTTTTTTTATTACTTCGATTTTTGCAAAATTTTAAATCCTGCAAAAGTTGCACGCTACTGGCTAGCTCAGATCAAATCATCTAATGAATTTTTCTCCTGATGCTTTTGCAGGGAGATATCATGATATTGTCTATACATCTGTCTGTATTTGTTTTCTCCTAAACCACTGGATGGAAATTAACTAAACTTTGGGCTGCTTCCTGTGGTCATGGAAGGAATAGTGAAATAAAATCACAACAAATTGTATATTTTGACCAAACTTTATATCATTCCTATCAGGAGAACATATGATATGTAACAGATTTGTTGTTATGTTCCCTTGGTCACAATCTGGAGGGTGGGTGGCAGTCACTGTTTTTGGGAAAAGAAACATAATGAAAGTGGGGGGATTTGCCATGGAAGGTGTTGTATTATTTATAGAGTCCACGTTAGTGGCAAGTGAGACATGGCAGGCATTTCTCCAACAGTGGCAGCATTGCCTTCATCGTCAACAGTTTGTTAAGGGTTTTCTTTTTCTTTTTTATTTCTTCAAAAATGTTCATTTGTGTATATTTCCTAAACCACTTTCTAGATTTTCATCGTGCATGGCACGAATCATGGTGAAGCTAAGACAATTTACTCTATGACATGCCTGCTCACTCCTTTTACCTTGGTGTCAAAGTCACAGTCATATAAAATTTGCATTCAAGTTTCTTCATATGTTGATATTTCCTAACCCATTGATAGATTTTCTTCTTATTTTGAAACGTTATGAAGTTAAGACAGTTCATTATGTGACATGCTGGCTTACCCCTTTTACCTTGGGGTCAAGGTCATAGTTATAGAAGGACTTGGCAAGCAATTATTTTCCCTATATATTCTCTACATTTGCTTTTCAGTACAGAACTTTTCAATTTGTCCTAATCCAAATAAATCATGATAATCAAAAGTATCTTCTTAGACAAACTTACATTTAAATCCAGGCTCTCAACAGAGTTTCAGAAATTCTGGAATTTTCACTCATGGAACTCAGGAGAGTCCCATGCATAAACTGGTGAGTCCCTCACTTCAAAACGATAGAAAGCAAAAAGTACATGATCATTAGGGTTCTAAATAGACGGTACCCTCAGGTTTTGATGCTTGGAATTTAAATGTGACCCATTTCAGACTTGTGGAAATTTCAGCCTGTGTTTTTTTATGATGCATGTAGCATTGGGCTGGAGCATCACTCTGAATTATCCTTGATTCACCTTCAGCCTCATTTCCTACTGAGTGTGCACTCTCCATAACAAATTTACTGTATGTGACAGTGATTGACATTTGCTCGACCACTGTTTACACCGCATCAGCCAATAATATCGCACCTGTGTAAAATAAATATGAACTGGGTGGAGCAAAAAGGTCACTGATATCATGCTTAGGTATGCGTAATTGAATCAAGGTTAGATTGTTTTGAAATTATCTTAAACAATTGTGATTGTTGGAGGAAGAGGGAAACAATTATAACTTGATTGGATGAACTTATGATCTAATATCGGCATTTGTTTGATTGCCCATCAAAGTATAATCAATTAGCCAAAACTGTGGAAAATATGGCACCTCATAAAGCTTGTTGTCAAAGTTAAATGGACAAACTTCAGTTGTGTTGTATTGGCGATTAATTTGCTTCATTAAATCAATTATGACTTGATTGGAGTAACTTCTGGTCAGATATTGGGATTTTTTTGATTGATTGTCAAAAAAATACTGAATTAGACACAACTGTGGAAAATATGGCAGCTCGCAAAGCCAATAAAAATTTGACAGACATTATGCTTAGTGAATACATCTGAACTTTTAAATCACAATGGCACAAAGAAGTATTTTTTGTTTGCTGTCTCAGTCTCAGTCTCAGAAACGACCTGCCAGTGATTAATTTTCTGACCATCAGTCTCCAAAAAGACGGAAAATTTGTGACAACTCTGAGAAGGAGAGTAAATCTCCTAAGGTTGTTAGAAAATTTAAGAAAGAGTGGAGAAGTGAATTTCCGTGTAGTGTCGTGCCCGTACACAAACTGGATACCCGTGACATGTCATACTTTTTTGCAAAATACCTCGCTCCACCTGATAGGATTCTAGTGTAAACATTTAAATTTTGTGTGTTTCTATATTTAGCTGATTTTCAAACACCATCTGGGATGCTGATACAGCTCAGTTAGCTGCATTCTGCGATTGAAAAATGGCCATCACACAACATTACAACGTGACACTGTTGGTAAAAATTGATATTTATTTTTTTTGTGAACGATTTTTAGAAAATAAACTTAAAAAAAAGAAAATTTGTGTGTTTTATTTCATGTTTGTGAAAGTTGACAAATTGCAAGATTCTGTTTCTGAGCTGCAGGCAAATAAACACACCTGGAAAATTTGATATGTATGTATACGAACGAGACGGTTAATTCCAAGTTCCAAAATATAACAACAACACAAAACCACAATCTTAACATTTGGTGTTGCCAGCAGTAAGGCCCCCTCCAAAAAAATATGTGTTTCCGGTCGGACGATTGTCCCTGTTTCTCATTGAAGACCCTAGCACTTTTTTCCCCTGATGGTATTAAAAAATAAAAAAAAAAACATTGCCAAAATTGATTTGTGCATCTAATTGAACTGGTGTTGCCAGTACTTTGAAGCACTAGAAATATTATTTGATTTATATATAATGTTTGAAAAAAAAATAATAATAATTATTTTAAAAAATAACAATACCTGCCTACCCTAATTTTAAAACCAGTGCAATAGGAAACGCAAATTTTTGTTGTTGTTGGCCTGAGCTGTTTGGCATCAGTTGTTGCAAGCAAGTTTTGGCAGTCATTTTGGGGCAATTTCTTAAATTTTAGTCAAATTATTGAGGAAACTAAAAACAACAAGTGCCTGATATTGATACTACAGATTCATTGGGATATATTTGATATACTGATCCTCATAGCGAACCCATGAGGATGCTAGAAAAAATACCCCAAAATAAACTTTGGGACTATACCAGGCAGTCACCAATTCTGGAGAAGTACTCATATACATCGTCATACATAATTAGAAAGAGAAACACTTGTACGATAATCAGTAATGATCATGTCAGTCTCATTGTAAGCTTGTCTTTCTCTTACAAAATACAGTACACGTGTTTATTTTCATTCATCATGAGACAAGAAATCTTAAGCATCAGTTTGCTCCATGAATAACGAACAATCCCAGCTATTAGCTCATGACTCAAAAACAAATGACTCCTGAGATTTCAGTTTTGACTCCTGAGATTTTCATTTTGACTCTTAAGATTTTGGAGTCAAAGTCAAATGACTCCTCAGTTTTTAAATCTATTGAGAACCCTGATCATTATTTTATTACATATCTGGATTAAATTCTCAGTCTGATAAGATTACATTAGAGAAAAACTATTTTGCAGTAAGTGTCCAAAAAACTTTATATCATACTGCACTCTACCATCTGCAAACTAGTTTTTCAAAAAAGTTAGTATCTTTACTTTTTTTCTGCTCTTTGACTTAACAGATGTATGTATGGCAATCTGCTTATCAAAGTCTTCAAATACAGAACACTCCTCCATTATTCTGATTCATTTATTCACTGTTTCATTGTTTCTTTGTATGGAACTGTACTGCTTTGCAGTCATCATTTTTCACACTAATTACGAGAGTTTTCTCAACAGCATACAGAATTGTCTGTCTTTTATGCATAGTACGGCAACCCTCAACAACAATTAAATGATTCAGGTTTAAATTGTGATGGCTAAAGGCTGATAGCTGCAAGTTAGTATTTCCATTTCGAGTGAAAGGATTTGCTTTCCAGCAGTCTTACACCACTCATAAGTTGCTTTTAATGTACCATCTGATTCCACTTTTTTCAACCATGAGAACTGCTTCTCCCACTCATGTCTAGTTCTTACATTCGTAGTTCAGCTGTCATTTTTATCAGCTTCCTTCACCATAGTCGAGGTGGAGTCGGCGTTAAATATACATTCTGAATTTGAGTTCTCTTTGTTGTCTTGTGCTCTCACTTTCATGTATTTTTTGCCTTTTATTAGCATTAGTGTCATTTTCATTGCAAGTCCATTTCCCTGAAAATGAAAACAGATTTTGCTGACTCATTTTTACAAGTTTAAGTACATTTCTGCACTCCGTTAAAAAATGTCTACTGGCACTGTAGTGCCTTAGTCTGATCACATGAACTGAAGTAGCATTTATTATTATTATTATTATTATTATTATTGATAATTTAACAGTATTGTCCAACTCAAACTCTGAGAAATCTTTGATTACTTTCATGATTTATATGCATGTTGTCACCAATTTAAACACCATTAAAACAACAAAGGGCATCGTCTATTTGACGAACAATGGCAGGTGCTTACATGCACATTCAATAGAACATCGGTTTCTGTAAGTCGTCACATCAGAGAAGGATTAACTGTTAATTAGCCACACTGGCTTCTTGCCTGTTTACCTAAGTCTAGCTATTAGTTTTTCTGCAGATTGGCCATGGCTGACCAAAAATATAAAAAGGGGAGCATCACTGGGGAAAATGAGGTGCTCCACAGGGATGCATTACACGGAGGAAAGGTGCATCCTCTGAGAGGCTGAACTATAAGGATACAACATTTACATGTGTAAATGGCTTAGTTTGTTTTACTGCCTAAAAACGTTTACAAAATTGGTGAATGTGCAAAGAAACAATCATGAGGTTGTTGGTGATACAGGAACTACCCATTCCAGTTATATTGCACATTTCCACATCTTTGCTTAAGAGATTCGTAGTCGTTGTAGTTCTTGAAACCATCCTATGTGTACGTATAGGCAGTACATCCAGTTGCATTGTCATTACATGCATTATATGCATATATGTAGCAGTTGGAAACATTGTCGGTATGATCCTAGGGATGTTTTAATAAAATTGTCAGGTTTATTGAACAAAGACAAAGTGTTTGAAATCATTTCAATTCAATGACAATGTTTTGGTTATTGTAAAGTGTGTACATGTTTAGAAAGTTTGGTAAATGTTCCAGCCGTACTGAACTGTAAACAAAGCAATGTGCTATGGGTTACTGATTTCACTTTCATGACATCATCAGTACCTGATTACTCACTGTGCACTGTGGCCAAAATTTACACAGACAATCATACCATAATGCTCGTATCCTAAAGAATAAACAATTTTCTTTGAATCGGTAGCAATAATGCCAACATACATGCCTTGGATCGCCGCCAAGAAAAGAGAGCAAAACTACTCTAAAAATAGATAGGAACTGTGTTCTTGGTTACTTGCCCAGGAGTAATAATTGTGAGCCAAGTCCAGAAAATTTGCCTTAAGGTGTTTGGTTGAAGTTTTTTCATTTGTTTATTCTATGAATATAAGAAAATTCATTCATTGACATACTGGCTTGCCCCTTTTACCTTGGGGTCATAGAAGATCGGTGTCAAGGTTTTTGTTAGTTTTTTTTTTGTTGCTTATATTTCATAAACCACTTGATGGATCTTCTTCATACTTGGGTTGAATCAATATGAACCTAAGGCAATTCATTCTATGACATGTGCTGGCGCCTTTGATTTTGGGGTCAAGGTCACAGTCATAACAAATTTGCATTAGAGTTATGGTTTAAATTTTTTCATTCAATTATAATCTTAAACCCCTGATGAATTTTCTTCATACTTTTGATGAATTATTAGGAAACAAAGACAATTCATTCTTTGACATGCTCACTTAAACTTTTGACCTGGGGTCAAGGTCAAATGTTTTACAGCAATGCATTGATTGTGGGCTCAACATGCAGACCCCAGCCTTAGCTTTGCCACCTCAGAGTTTAGAAAATGAAGGTTCAAGGATTCTCCATAGGATTTTGAAAGTTGCAGTTCAGGAGTTTGATTGAGTCCCAGCCTTAAAAATAGGAGAACACATAATGATACATTTTTTACCCTTGCAGTAATTCAGAATATTAGGCATATATTGTTTGGTTATCGTTGTATATGTCATAAGATTGCTAATGCTAATTCATTGTGAAATATTTAGTATTATAGTAAAGGAATGAAAAACTAAGGCAATTAAGAACAGTGATAAAATATGATTGTTTGTGATGTTACAGCTATAACAATTCTCAATGGCTTTACCTTGCCATTCTTTAAATTTGTGTGCAGCTAGAATGGGTCAAGGAAGAGATTACATTTTCTTTTCTGTATTAATTTATTTAATTAGCCTAATTCTATTTCAAATCAATAAATTTGCCAACACACTGGAAGAAGAAACAAATCATATCCATTCACTTTTTTCATTTCATCTTTAAGCAAAACATCACAGCATACTACAGTCACTTTTTCATAAACAAACTCCTCAAGTTAAGGTCCTTTCTCCATCACCCTAATCAATTTCATTACAGTTTCTTGTTTTAAATGTCCATTGCCCTTTGACTTGATATGTTTATGTGACAAGAAACCTTGTTCATATACCACTGATGTCATTGGTGAAACCAACAACACTTAAGCTAAAACATCAAAGTCTGGAATGCAGTCTGAGTGCATAAAGCTAATAATATTCCATTGTTTTCACATTTTGCATCTGATGGAAATATCGCATTCCATGAATCTCTCAGTCTCTTTGACATTCTGTTTTCTTTATCAAAACTGGATGTATTAATAATTTTCTGTTGGCCAGTCAAGGAGAATGAGGCTTATCTGCAGCCTTGTGCTTGGTACCAAAGAAATTCTACAAAGTTGCCATCGGAAAGTACACATATGATGATCACTTGAAATGAAAGTATATCTGTTCATGACACAGAAAAACAGCAGAGTTTATGACGATTTAAGACGAATAATGTGGGAGTTTGTACTCCTCTGACAAACAAAATAAGTCCCAAAATCTGAGTGATGCTTATCAAAATGAGGTGTCAACGCAAAAGCACTTGTAATTAGTCTTTTATTAAATGATCATTAGGCACCAGAAATCGATTAAAAAAACTTAATGTCCTTGTCTGCTAAGATCTGACCTAGGTGGCTTCACCTAATCGCTTTACAATCACTTGATTCATTGTTTTATAGCCCACACACTACATGATTGATACTTGCTTTGGAGAAACAGATGAAATAAAAGAGAAGTTTACCACACACAAAAAAAAGCTGTATACCAAGGTGTCGGCCGTTGGAATTTTCTTGTGTCCAAAATTAAAAGTGTGTACTTTTATGCAGATTTCAGCGTCCCAAAGAACCCTGATGTTTTACTATAGCTGTTCTTAAAGATACATATGTTGGCAAAGAGCTTGGTCTGTTTGAATCAGAACCAAGCAAATCCCATTGACATTCAGGATGAGAAAATATTGGTTGGGCTAGAGAAAATTTCTAAGTGGTTCTGGAAAATTCAGTTTTAGTCAATATAAAAAAGTTGGAAATCTGTAGATTCTGACATAGCTACCATGTACAATAATTTCTCTCAGATAAATCAGTTGCTTTCAAAACTTACTTTATAAAATTCAAATATTTTCAATAGAAGCCTATCTGCTGGCACAGGTACTTAAAGGAACTACTGCCAAGTTGTGTACAGGCAGCCAAACAAAAAGGATGAGACCTAGTATTCCACAGAATTCTTCTAAATTGTATAGTGTTTAATCCACATGCAAAGGGGTATATTGGTCCCTCATTATAACACTGATCAGGAGAACAATTAAAGAGTACTGTGATGTAGGCAAGGTTGCTTTATAGTGGGTATATTATTTATAAAATTAGCTTGAACCAGTATAATGGGATTACTATACCTGTGTTATACTGAGGTGTTTTATAGTGAGGGATCACTGTACAATGTTGTGCATGCATTTTGTATGTTTGATAAAAGAGATTTACCTACAGCAAGACTACACACTTACACAAAGCACTTAAACCCATTGAATAAACCTTAATTAATATTCTAGTTAAAGGTCAAATTTCCAGGTACAGTGTACTATAATTTTGGTTGGTCAACATCAAAAGAAAATCATCTAGCAGTGATTAAGTTACAAGAATAATTTAAACTGTTGAGAGTTTTAGAAGAAAGATATTGCACATGATAGTCTTGGTCCACATTACTGAATTCAGCAGTTAATATTAAAATTAGTACGGTGTTTCATTAGTATACTGTTCACAGTGACATCCCGCTAAAGAACTGAAAATAAGGGTTTGATCATTTAAACAATGTGTGATAGACAAGCTGGCATTCAGTTTGCTGTACAATGCTTATTCCTAAAAACACCGTTTATTGGAGATATAAAAGTGAGTAAGCCTTATACCGAGGGATGTTCTACCAGACTTGTTTCTTGATAGTGCATTAAAACACAACGAGGATATTTATTGCTGTGAAATGCTATCATTTTTTTCCCATGAGCCACGAAGTAAAATTAAGTGAAATCAAGTATCAGTGCTTAATTATAATTTGAATAGTTTTATGGGATCCATGACAATACTCACATTATAATAGGGGTGGCAGTATAATCAGGTGTTTTATATAGGGTCTATACTATTGGGTTTATTTTTGACTAGAAGGCTCAGAAATGTCTTAAAATTTGCTGGATACTTCCCTGATTTTTAAAATTGTCATGTTGATAAAGGAAGGACACTACATAATCCTTGGAAGAACCCTGATTAATGTGGATCCCATTAAATTGTATGCATGATGGCTGTGTCATTACACTTCATAAAAACACCAAAAGAACGTATTCAATAATGTAAAATCACATCAAAATTGGTTTCCATTAGCAAAGATAAAACAAAATGCATACAATTTAATGCTTGTCACTTTTATGGGTAGTTTAGTTTTTTAGTTTTTTTTTTTTTAGTTTTTTAGTTTACTTTTATGGGTAGTTTAATTGTGCATATTAAATCTGAGTTTTTTAATTACAGCCTTATTAGGAATTAATCAATTATTAGGAATTAATCAATTATTAGGAATTAATTTTTTTTTAGGTACCCAGCTAAGGTGATGTCTCAGCTAAAGCAGTTGTCTTTTGATGTGAAAGAACTCAACTAATGCAAAGAGCAGCTTTTCCGCCTCTCAAAGTCAACTTTATTCTCTTGTAGATACCCAGAACGTGTGATGAAAAAACTTAGAAAGTTGGAAAAGGACATCCCTGAGTATGTACCATTTAAGAAGGCATCATCTAATGGACAAAAGGAAGACATATTGGTAAAGACAACTTCAAGGAAGAAAGGTGTACAAATGTTGAACTTTGTCAAAGCAAGTGACGAAGAGAACTGGTCTGCTAGCACTGGAAAATCAACAGGAAACCAGGCTGTTGACAAAATGAGGGACCAGACTACTAGTTCCTTTCTTTTTGGTGCAAATGATTTAATAGAGTCAAAAGGTATAACATCTGGCCCCTATCGGAAAACTTCTAAAAGAATGGGTGTTGGTTTTGGAAAAACTAGTAAGTCATCCATTACAGGAGTTGAAACAAAAGAAGGAGACAGAATAATGATTAATCAGAAATTTCGAAAATTGTCAAGAAAGATATGCAAATACAGAGACCAGCAAGTTCAAGGCAAGACTATGAACGCAGCAGAGTTACTTCACATGGTTGGGTCTAAATGTCAAATGACAGTCTGCAACAAAATTGAGCCAGCTACATTGGAGACTGGAGGGGCAGGGTTTGCATGTGAGTTGTTTATTGATTGTGTGTCAGTTATTACAGGTCATGGTTCAAGGAAGAAAACGGCCAAGGAAGATGCTTGTGAAAAGGCAGTAGATATACTCTCTAGGTCCTCACTGTCTATTGGTGATAATCAATCTGGAAATTTGAAAATACTTGATACAGATAAGTGTAATATGCCTGCCTTATCACCAGATGTTGTTTGTATGAGATCTAATGAAGAACCTCATATGAGATCACAGAATGAGATCAACACGAGGTCCAATCCATCTTACACAGGCTTTGCTGGGCCATCATTTTCCTATCAAACTGGATCACAGTTAATGGAAACTTGTCAATTAACAGGTATCAGACAAACATCACAGACTCATCATCGGCAGAAGTTTAATGTCATGAAGAAAAGAAAAAGAAGTTTTGGGAAAACATGTAGTGATCCATCTCAGTTTATCCTCATATATTGGGATAGGGACAATATATTGTCTAGTTTGAAGAGAATTGCCGATTTCAATAAAGTTGAACTCAACTACAGAAGTAAAGCAACAGGATCTGGTTGGCAATGTGAGACATATTTTGGAAAATTCCTAATGGCTGATGGTGTTGGGGTTGATGAAAGAGAGGCTCGTATTTGTTCTGCTGAAAAAGCCCTGGCAGCTTTAAAGGAAATTTGTTGGAGTTTGAAAGAGAAGCAAAGAGCAGACACTAATGAGGCAGCCATGACAAAGGATGATCTTCTAGCAGATCTCCAGGCTGGAGGTGAAGCTTTACCTAACAGCAACATTGGAAACATGCTGCTGCGTAAGATGGGTTGGACAGGGGGAGGGGTAGGTAAAGAAGGTAATAAAGGAATTGCAGAGCCTGTCAGTGTCAGTCATGTTGTGAACAGGCAAGGATTGGGGCTGATGAGCTCACAAGGAACTCCAAAGGACTTCTTCAACAAGATGTACAAGTTTGCTTCAGACTATGTCCAGTCTGACAATCAGAGTGATGTTGTCTTCTCACCAGAATTCACCAAAGAGGAGCGGGCAGTCATCCACCAGGTGTGTCAGAAATTAAATCTGAAGACAGTGTCGCGAGGTACAGGAGAGCACAGGTCTTTGACCATGGGAAGGAAGAGGAATGCTCCACAACTGTTGGACTATGTGATGTCTAGGGGTGGTTCTACCCAGAAGTATGAAGTGATACCTCCATCCAGTCTGTCCCAGTCAGGCGTACTGGACAGTTATAACTAGACTAGAAGACCATACCATACTATACATTATTCAGAGGCAAATTATAAGATCACTGTCAGGTTGTTGAATGTTCAGATGTTTTCTTTCTGACTCAGTTCCTCTCATATAGGAAGTGTAAGTGAGGAAATTTATATTACTCCAGTATTTGTTAAAAATAATTTGTAGCCACACTCAATTGTTAGGGCCCCACATCGAGATCTGGGGACCCGTATAGTAAGCACCTTTTCTGTTCATCCATTTGTCCATCTGCTAACACTTCTTGTAACCATGAAAGCTCTGCTAACCTTACATGTAATTTGATGCTATTTGGTAGGTGAATTGCTTATCACATGTAACTGCCTTATTAACGTTTCATCTTTTCAGGTATAATTTTGACGGACTATATCAGATCCTTGGACCCAGAATAATTCAGGAACCATTCAGCATATTCTGATGTAATTTAGTGTGTACATTGTCTCATAGACCTAGATGTGCCTTTTATGAGTTCATCCTCATCAACTCGTATTTGTATAGAGCTATGGCCCCTGACAATGAACTTCATATCTTCATGTAGGATGTTGTTATAACAACAGTTCATTCTGCACAGCATCGCGAATGATATCCATGTCTGTATCTCTGAATTGTCAGGTCAGCGTCTTTCAATATATCTAAAATTACCTAATTCATTTCGCGCATGAGCTATTTCAACACTATTCAAATCAACATACAGCATAACACATCGCATTCAATACATGCTGAAACAGGTCGGTCTGCTTACATCAAATTCTTCGACACCTGCATGACCTGTTGAAGAGTCGATTTGTTTTATTTAGGAGTGATCAACTTTACTATTTGGCTATCTTCGGTCATAATGTAGTTGCCTCCCTTGTGATTTCTTTGCAGTTGCATCACGATAAATGTAGATAAATTATGTAAGACGATGTGCTTCTCGCAGCGAGTCTTTTTCTTTTTGTGTCGAAATATAGATTTTATTGCTCATCAGACGAGTCAAAGCACAAACAGACATTAAGTAGAAATTTTAAAGTAGTTTGTAATTTTTTTTTTAAAGGATATATATCATTTCAAATCAACATCCACAAGCAGTTAGCTATTTTCGAGGTCCTACATTTCCACTGCATCCTTTTCAAAAGTATTTAGACAGTATTGTAATATAGCATTGCGACAACCTATTTAATTGATTCTAATTGGTAGCATGATAATGACCAACATACTTTGGAACACATCAGTATAACCTTTCATCTGTACTATACTTCACCTGCCACATGCCATCAGCTTTAATATTTACTATTTGCCTTCTAAAGTTATTTTTCGAGGGACTATAAAGTAAACGAATTCAAGTGAAAAATAAGTTAGCACTGGGATAGTGACCTTGTATATTCATCATAGAGACACTTAAGTTTAAAATTATGATCACTATGATACTGCCAAAATTTTTTAACCGTCACCAGAATATGTTTCTTGTATGTTCAGCTCATACATCTGTTATGGCAAGATATGGATTTCTTCAATGGATATAAAATGAAGGTTCCATTGACCCAATTATAGTTCAGTTTTCCTTGACTGGTTAATTTTTATAGGAATAATTACTTGCCAGATACTTCTTGATAACATGTGGCTATGAATGTGGAAGTTTTATTATTTTGCTAATACTAGTGCATGTATCCAAAGAAGACCTGAATGAAGGAGAGTTTAATAAAAAAAGGCAACTCCATACTTCAGAACCTGAATGTCATCCTGTTGGTATTTAAACTCGCAACACTTACTTGATAACATATTGGATCCATGGTCATATATTGTTTTGTGAACTTTTCATTGTCCTTTTTTTCATATTTTTAGCTAAACATATCAGAATGTTGGGATGTGTATACATTGGTAACGGTCTGGAGAGAATTTGAAGGACAAATCATTTCAGTTTGGCTTAACTTCACTGCATTGTAAACCTGTTTCAGGTCAGTTGTTCCAAGAAGCAATGATTCTTGAAGAAACTTACCTTAACTCAAGATTATGTCATTGTTTGAAAAGACTAATTTAATTTTCTCTAGTTCTTGTGATGACTTAATTTTCTTATTTGATATGAAATCAATCCTACGTCACAACCTTAACCACTCAGCCACTGTGTCTGCTGCTGGCTTTAGTACACTGTAACTATATGACATGTTTCTTACAGTAGGGATGGTGAAATACCTTATAAGCACATAATCATTTGGTATAGATGGACAGATTTTGTTAGAAATGACTTATCAATGGTCATTTGAAAGTTTGTTGAAATACGATTGAAACTAAATTGAATTGTGGCATTTCACAATTATGATAATGTGGCAAAGGAGGTAATTCCACATTGAAAACATGTAATTGTGATGAGCAATTGAAAAATGGAGGCCATGTTTTAGTGCTAGCTTCCATGTTTATGTTCAGATTTAAATGAAAACTCAGTTGTTATTCATTTGTTGTCCAAGTTCACGATAAGTTCATAATAGAAATGATATCTGTCAATGTTACCTGTGATACAGTTGCAACTTTAATAAATAGCAAGAAATCTTGACCCTGTTGTTGCATAATGATTGAAAATATTATGAATGTCATTGTGATTGATTGAGCAGGTGCTGACAATTACCTATCCAAACTAGCTTGAGCTAGCAGAAATTTGTTAATCTAATTAAATTTCTATAACATGATTCTGTGTTTTACTTCTTATACCAAATGAAAAAGTGTCATGTCCATTTTATTCAGCATTGTGTTTGCTAGGTTAGTAAAAGCTGAAACTGGTCACCTCATTATACAGTGAATGGTCATGGCATTTATAATACATAATATAAAAAATACTTGGCTTTCCTTCTAATTATGCCACTCTGACTAGTATTTTGTTTTGCTAGTGAAAAAAATGAGACTGAACTCTCCATCTCATATTAACTCAGATATGTTGGTACATACCAGTATTTGTATGAAAATATGATATTTTTGTCTTAGTCCATAGTGCAGTCAGCACATTGGAAATCTTGAAATAACCCTTAAAAGTAGGTGGTAATAAGTGTTGCTTAAGACTATATGGATACACTCACATAATTATAGTCCATAGAATCAGTCTAGATGTGGTGGTGTATTGAAGACAACACTTAAAACTTGTGATGAGTGGCACTGGTGAATACTGTCATGCAAGGTAAAGTAGGTGAACTTTCTTAATGATGAAATTAGAAGTAGTCGAAATAAAAAGTATGAAGTTAATTGTTTAATTAGGTTAATATTTATTTCTTTTAACCATAATTTCTGCATTCCATATGACATTTAAAAATGGGGAATTACCTTTCTGCAGACTAATGGTGTGGCAGTACACTGCAGTTTAGTTTAAAAAAACAAAAGCAGTGCAATATTTATTGCTGATGGCTTAAAAGGGTGAGTCAAGGCTTGTTGTATCAAAGTTTATATACAGTATATGTCAAATTTACCAGGATAACATATTCATTTTCAGAAACATTTAAACTGGTCTATGGCCCAATAACATTGTGGTCTATGTGAAAGGAATTAGTTAACCAGTGGCCATAAGGGGGAAATATTCATAAAGGATGACACACACACACATATATATAAAGAGAGAATTAAAAATATACACCAAACAGAGTGGAAAGTGCTGTCTTTATCCTACAGGAGAATGCTTGATAACATGAACAGAATTTTTAAATACGAATAAATAATAATATCATAACGGTTAGAGAATTTTTATTTGTACTCTATGGAAATTCGGACCCGGATCTGTGGGTTATGGCACCCGTTGCCTTGCCTGTAAGCACCAACCCTAATAGCTTCTTTACCATGCACACATCACTATAAGGGTACAGAATGATCAAACGACAAATACTCATATACAAGATTTGTTTAGTTCTTCATTTGAACTTTGAACTTTTGTTAAGGAAATTGACTAATTTTGGTTTAAAAAATGATAACTCTGCTCTGTGAATCATCTGAATATTGCAGAATAAACTGTACCCCCTTCAAAACTTGAACGCATTAAATGGAGCTCATAATAATAGAGTTTACTTTTTGACGGATGCATTATACATTTAATATAGTAATTTTTATATATATATATATATATATATATAACCTTACATCATAATAAATCCTTTTGCATTACAATTGACAAAGATAATACATCAGTTGATATTTAATAAATTTGACGTACTCTCCATGAATGGTAAGCTGTGCAAGTTGCATGTTTGACAGAAATATTGTACATTTATAAACCTAACATAAATCAAGAATATCAAACAGTTGTAGTAGAGTTAAAACTGTTGCAGTTCCTTTTGGCATTATATGAATTCAAAGAAAGTAGCATTCTACTGGCCAGGAATAGATGTTTGGAAATCGTGAAGGAACCAAGTTGGACATCCAATCTCAACTTGTTTCATTTACAACCATCTATACATGGAGTAGCAAAAGAAAACCTTCATAATGGGTGGATGATGGACAATATGCTATTTAATAAATGTTTTACTGGTCACTGACCAGTAGAGGTGAAAATCTGGAAGAAATCTATTACTATCATTATTAAATTGAAAATTGTATTATTGTCATGGCAGAAAACTTGGCTTTTAGTCTGCATGTTATTTTGTTGTCTTTTTTCTGACTCGACCTATATATGTTTCAACTGAACAATATTTTAATTACATATTGTTAATCATTGTGTTTAATTTTCACAAAATGTTTAATACACTGTATAATAAATATTTTTTTAATATATATATATATATATAATGACATGAAAATTGATAATGGCGCAAATACAAAACAATTTCCCAAAGTTTCAAGCTAAACATTCTCTTCGTCGGGGGAAGAAACAATTTACATCCACAGAATGAACACTAAACACAAGATTAAAAGGATATCAGTTATGTTCAGCCCTTAAAGCACTTACACATTTTCATTTAATTACATAATTACAGAATTCTGGATGATGCAAAAGTGTTTGAAAGAATAAAGGATGAACATAACTGATATCCTGTTAAACTAACAAATTTATTTTTACATATGAACCAGCACATGTACCTATTCACTTATATATATATATATATATATATATATATATATATATATATATATATTGTTTTCTAAATTTAAAATTGTGTATACAATATACGAGTTACATGTATTTCTAATATCTAATTATTTCTTGGTAAGCCTGGTAGCATGCTATATTGAGCTATAATGAATTTTTTAAAATTTATATTCAGTTTTATCGAAATATACCATAGAGAGCGCAGCTTATGAATGGCCAGACAGATGGATGAACAGAGGTGAAATCAATATTCTCACATTATTTTATAATGTGTGTGGTTAAAGAAAAATCACTACTTAATGTAAATAAATAAAACATTGTTTGAAATTAAATATGCAAGAGTGAAATAAGTGCATTTTCTTTTCACCATTTTGTTCTTGAGATGTAGTTTATGCTGTACAGCAGTCTGTATTACAATGTTGTTATAAATTGTAGTTTCAGTTTATAACGTCTAGGTCTTATTCGTAGATTAAAGGTAAAAATAGAAAAAATGTTTAACCATTGAATCCTGACAGTGCCAATCACTTTTACTTGGCCAAAAAGAATTGTTAGTTTTTCCCCCATCAAGACAGTATATTTGTACATGCCAGTGCTGATCACTTTTACTTGGCCAAAAAGAATTGTTAGTTTTTCCCCCCTGTCAAGACAGTATATTTGCACATCCCAGTGCTGATCACTTTTACTTGGCCAAAAAGAATTGTTAGTTTTTCCCCCCGTCAAGACAGTATATTTGTACATGCCAGTGCTGATCACTTTTACTTGGCCAAAAAGAATTGTTAGTTTTTCCCCCATCAAGACAGTATATTTGTACATGCCAGTGCCAATCACTTTTACTTGGCCAAAAAGAATTGTTAGTTTTTCCCCCGTCAAGACAGTATACTTGTACATGCCAGTGCTGATCACTTTTACTTGGCCAAAAAGAATTGTTAGTTTTTCCCCCATCAAGACAGTATATTTGTACATGCCAGTGCCAGATTCATAACATTTATAGCCATCTTGCAAAAATTATGTTACCTTTAAAATGAAAACAATGTACAAATGGACAAAATTGTTATCAAAGATCTGGTGGTTGTCGGGGTGGGGGGAGGTACATAATTCTCCATTTAACCAACAGGGTTATTCACAATTAAAACAGTGGCACAATTTTTATCTTTACTGTATTTTAAAAAATAATGCTTTACCTTGCTTAAAAAAGAAATTGAATTGATTATTTGATTATAACTATATAAATAAAGGCAGCCATTGATAACGATGGACTTGTGTAATAAAAATAAAGGCAGCCATTGATAACGATGGACTTGTGTAATAAAAATAAAGGGGCTATATAACTAATGTAATGTTATTTTGGACGCTTAAATATGGGTGTTGAAAATAAATATATGGATTCAAATAAATAAATAATTTACCTTTAAAAAAAATTACAAATAAAGCACTGAAGTCAAGATATTCAGCAATCATTTAACAATGTGTTTAAGATAACTTCTGGAACAAGTAAAATAAATCAGTAGGAAACTTTCCATTATTATTATTAAAACTCAAAGCTGCTTGCTGTGCATTTCTTTATATTCAAATGCTGATTAGATTCATTTTTAGGACAATTTTTCTTTGGTAGGTTTTGTGTTGTTGACATTGACATGTTAAGTGAAAGTAGAATGCTAATTAAAGATGAAGCAGATGTTGTTTGTTTACGTGACAATTCCCATAATGTTCAGTGCAGTATCAAAAATGGACTCTTCCAGAACTCCAGGATGAACATGGCGGATTACATGTACAATGATCACTCCTTTTTAGCATGTATAGAATGAATGGTGTTGCACTGTATGTGAATATGAATTATGTTTAAATTGTTCGTACTGACATGAAATGAATTAAGTTATTTTAGCTACATTTTGAGATGCTGATATGAAAATTCAATGTGAAACAGACATTTATATAATTCGTGATGCTGTGCGGAATGAACTATAGCATAGCTCAAAAACTATTTAACAGATTCTGTTGCCCTCTGTTATGAACATTATCTCATAGACCTAACTATCAAATTTTTTAGTATTATCTCAACAATATTTTGGATTGAGTTCTGGCACTTAACAGTTGACCTTGTATCTTCAGATGGGATGTTGCTTATAATGGGCATAGCACATGATTTTGCTTGTAACCAGCACAGTTCATTAATTGTTCAACATGTTCATATTCTGATGCAATTTGGTATTAACATTGTCTCTTTGATTTACACATGCCTTTTATGGGTTTCATCTCATATACTCAATTTTGGATAGTTATGTCCCTTGACAAGGAAATTAATTTCTTCACAGCACAGCTCAAGAACCAGTCAGTATATTATGATGGAATTTGGTAAGAACATTGTCTCTTTGACCAAGCTGTGCTTTTATGGGTTTTGTTTTGTCTACATCGGTTTAGACAGAGTTACATCCCTTGTCGATCAACTTGATATCTTTCTACATGGGATGTTGCTTGTAATAAGCATAACTCAAGAACCATGGAACATATTCAGATGCAATTTGATGTAAACATTGTTTCATATACCAGGATGTGTTTTTGATGGGGTTTTGTCTCATATATACTTCATTTTGGACAGAGTTATGGCCCTTGTCAATGAGTTTTTATATCGTTATATGGGGTGTTGCTTGTATTGATGAATCTTTGTAGGAGTTGGATTTCAAGCAGTCCACCTCGTCATTTGGAGGAGACATGGCCCCTCATCTTCTCCTGGCTTTACTTTCCCAGCACAAGTTCCACTGTTTGATGCCTTAAGGAGGAAAGTGTAGTGAGTAAAGCCTTTACAAGGCACCCATAACTGATAACTCTAGTTGTATATCCTCTTTGTTTTAGAAGCTGTGCGCCTCTATGATACAGATCCCATTAATTTAATCACCAAATCCATCTTGACAGAAAATAATATAATAATGATAACTATAGTGACCCTCTCCCCAAAGAAGCCATCCAACTTTCAAACTCTCTCTAACACACACACACACACACACTTTGATTAACTGCCACCTGAATCAGGACCAAAGTAGCACAGTTTTATAATTGTTTTGTCCTTGAATGGCAAGACATACAGTAGCTATAACTTTTTTGACGAAGGCAGCAGCAACAAAATTAAAGTTGCATGATTGGTTTTTTAAAGGAGCATATCTTCTGCACCATATTCAGTCCTCACCAGATTGCTAATGCTCATTAATTGTGAAATATTTTGTATTATAATAAGCAAATGAAAAATTAGGGCATTTGAAAACCATGGTAATTGTGATTTTTGTTATGTTACAACTATAACAATTCTCAATGCCTTTGCCTTGCCATTCTTTAACTTTGTGTGAAGCTAGAAGGAATCGAGGAAGTGAATTACACTTTTTCTTTTCTATATTAATTTATTTAATTAGCTTAGTTCCATTTCAAATCAATTAATTTTCCAAGGCACTGGAAGAAGAAACAAATGACCATATTCCATTCACTCTTTTCATTTCATCTTTAAGCAACACGGCATACTACATTCACTTTTTTTTCTTAAACTTGAACAAATCTCTCCACGGCAGATTGTTTTTTTCATATATCTAACTCCAGAAGTTCTGGATCTTCCTTCATCACCCGCATCAATTTCGTTACAGTTGTTTTAAACATCCATGGCCCTATGTCTTGATGTGATTATGTTGAACTTTGCAAGTTCAGTGTTCCTTGGGTCGCTGTTGCATTATTCCTTCCACATTCATGACACCATGTGCATAAAGCTAATATAGTTCCATGGTTTTCTCGTTTTTTGGCCCATGGAAATGCCCCATTCCATGATTCATTCCATGAAGATAGTCTCTTTGGCATCCTGTTTTCTTTATCAAAACTAGATGCATCTACTAATTTCTGCTGACTAGTCTCACAAGAATTGTGCTTGGCACCAAAGATATTATGTAAAGTTGTCATCAGAACAGTACATATACGATAATAACTTGAAAACAGGTAATTTTATGACGATTAACATGGGAGTTTGTAAACCTCTGAAACCAAATAAATCCCCAAATCTTGGCACTATTTTTCTAAATATGGTTTACGATAACATGCAAGTATTCCAAACATTGTGTAAGGACTTTTAATATGATGGATTTAAAATGTGCTGAGTAATGTTTATAAAAGAGCGGTGTCTAAGAACACACGCATGTAATTTGTCTGTTGATGAAAATGATCATTAGGCACCGACATTCGATTACCAGGTATCTTATTCTCCTTGTCTGCTAAAATATGCGGCTTCACCTAATCCCATTAAAATCACTTGAACTTTGTTTGATAGCTTGCATACTACATGATTGATACTCACTATGTACAAATAGATCAAATAAAAGAGAATTTCCCCTACAAAAAAAGCTTGTGTACCGAGGACTTGGCCGTTATAATTTTCATGTGTCCGAAAATTAAAAGTATGCACGTAAGGCTTGGACTAACACCTCCCATATTACAACTCGTACTTAGAATGCTTTAGTATTGTTGAAAATTGACATTTATGATAGTAGTCATAAGATAATGTTATTTTAACCTCACTCCAACCGAAGCTTTTGATCAAAGATTTTACATTTTGAGTACAAGTTCGATTTTTGTGCTCAGATTGTGTTGCCTACATTAGCATAACACCATTCATAGCCAAAAACACTGCACTTTATCAAACACATGTCAGTCTCTAACAAGCATTTGCTAGCCAAGGATTCTCAAAAGCCTGTCACCATTATATTCATGTAAAGAGGTCATATGTCATAAGCTCCAGAGAATCCTTGGTTAATGAAGATGCTCAGTAGAGGACTCACTTTAAAACCACCATTTTATTGTAGGAGGGGCAACTTTTGATTTAAACAGTATTTATTTTCAGAAGTCATCGTGGAAAGTACATAAAATTCAGCAAGAGATATAGAGGATAATGCAACAAGCATAATCTTATTTCTAGCTCTCTGCTTATTAACAACAATATTCTTATAATGTGACTGATGTGATTGATGAAGGCATAATATTGCAAACATTGAAACATGCTAATTAGGTATTAAAAGAAATTATACATACAATATTGTAATAATGTCAGACAGTAACTTATAAGCATTTACAGCAGAAACATGTTAATTTATTCTTGCAAATCAACAAATGAGAAAAAAAAAGTATAAATATGTTGCCATTGATGGAGTGGGGAGGGGGTAGATAAAGGACTTACTTCAGCTCGGGTGGTATATATTTATTATAACCAAATACATACCCGAGATATAACAGCTTAAAGTGAAGACAAATAGTGATCTGGCAAATCTCTTTGATGTAATTATGTACCTGTGGACTGCCTTGAACATCTCGACCTCAACTGATTGCAAGGGGTTACCCATTAATAACAAAGTTATATATGTAATGTGGGGTAATATTCATATTGTTCGGTTTCTGAGAGGATCATAGTTTGTACAGTCTAGGAGAAAATGTTTTGCAGTTTCTGGTTCACCGCATGAACATCTATTGTTAGATGACAAATGCTTTTTGAAAAGATCATCGTTTAATAAACTACAACGAAGTCAAAGTCTTGTGTGCATAATTTGTGCCATTCTTTTTCCTTGATAGTAATAGACTGGGACTTTTCCTAAATTCATATTTAGGTGTGATTTAAAAGAGTACAATGACGGATTGTTTCGAATTTCCACAGAGAGAAGATTCCATTCTGCAACAGACTTTGGTAAAAATGAACTTTGGTATAGATTTGTCTTCGCGAAGAGCGTATGGAGGTTTGTTCTATCACGAAGTTGTCTATTACTTACCTGCTGGACACTTGGCGGAATCAAAGCCCACGTGTATCCTGGAGCCATGCCATGATACATTTTTAAAATTTTTTATCATTCTGTGTTTGTAGCGCCTTGTTGAAAGTCTTCCCCATTTCGTCTCCTCCAAAATTCTAGCATATGATGTAGATTTTGTTGCCCCAGAAATGATTATACCTGCTTCGGCTTGTATTTTTTCTATTTCATCTTTTTCATACTGGGTGTAATTTTCCCAGATAATATCCCAATATTCCAAAAGAGGTCTTATACAGGTGAAATAAAGAAGTTCTAATAATTTTCTAACTAGTTTAAACTTCAAACTTCATAGTATGTCTAACGTTTTCCATGCTTTTGTAGTTATTTCCTGCATATGTATATGTCAAGATAAGGATTCATTTAAGTGTTTATAAGAAGTGACAGTCCTAATAACTGTGTCATTCATTAAAAGTTGTGGGTGTTGTTCTCTTTGAGATTTTCGGGATATGGTCATTGATTTGGTTTTGTTTGGATTAAAATCAACTAATGATTGATTAGCCCATAAATTGATTTTAAGTAGGTCTTCATTCAAACAACCAGCAGCCAGGGTTGGGTCCTCAACAATAATTTACAACGATGTATGATCAACAAACATTCTTATACTGGGCTGAATATCGGTGACAATATCATTAATGTAAATTAAAAATAACAATGGTCCAAGTATAGATCCATGGGACACACCAGCCGTGACATGTTGTTTGTCTTAAGTATAACCTTCTATTACGACTTTTTGCGTCCAGTTTGAGAGGTAATTTTCAAACCATTCCAAAAGTCCATCACAATTTCCAATATTTCTTAACTTGTGAATTAAATCTTTGTGCCAGACTTTTTCAAAGGCCTTACTAATGTCACAAAATACTACTCTAATTTCTTTGCCTTCGTCAACCACCTTGCAAAAAGTATTGTACATATCAAACAGTTGTAAGGGAGTCGAATCTTTTGGAGTAAAACCAGATTGAAGATAACTAATTAGGTTGTTGGCAGTAAGATAATTGTACAAGTGTTTGAAGACACATTTTTTCACATGTTTTGCCCAAGTAGCTTAGTTGTGAAATAGGTCTAGAACTTGAACACATTTTTGTCCCCTTTTTTCTGAATAGGAGTAACATTATCCTCTTTCCATGGTATTGGAAAATATGAAGATTGGAGCGAATTATTGAACATGTATACTCTGATTTTCAATTTTGCTTCAGAAATGTGATGGCTATATTCCACCAGACTTTTGGACCAATATTGACATTTTGGAGCTTATTAGCAAATCTGTTAAAATACTCAAGTTTGTCACTTATTACGGCGCTTATAACTCAGTAATATCTCTGAATTTGGTCCAATGTAAAGAAAGATTCGTTCCATTATCTAAACAATGGATTCTTTTCCGTTGCCGAATTAATTTTCTAATAGTGTGCATCCAGGGAGGATCTCTCGAACGAATTGTTATTATTTTATTGGGAATAACACAATGAGTTGCCTCTAATATATTGCGAGAGATCTTACACACCTGTTCATCTACCGAAAGATTAGAAAACTCCCAACAAGGTCAATACAACAACTCTGTACAATTCGTAATTAGCTGCTTGATAGTCCCATACTTTTCGTTTAAATGTATATTGCCGAGTATTCATAAAGTTTGTGGAACAATAATCGGGGTTCTGATCGATGCAAAAGGATCTATGATCTCTTTTTCATAACAATTAATGCGTTATTCAGTATAAAATCGATCATTGTGGAGCTTTGATTAGTAATTCTTGTAGTTTTATCGATCAATTGATGTAAATTAAATGTATTTATAATATTTGTAATATTTCTATATCTACTGGACACCATGAGGTCTCGTTGAAGTCCCGTAGGAAGATTATATTTCGACAATTTTGTTTAGCTCGTTCAATTGAAAGTTCTACCAAACTCCAATCATCGAATCGTGGGTGTACATAAAAAGTTCCAATTAAAAGTTTTCTTTCGTTAAGACTTATTTCAACCCAAAAGGGCTTCAAGGTGTGGTATAAATAAATTGTTCTTTTCAATAAAGGGAATTCCTGTTTTGAAATACATAGCTACGCCACCCCCATTTCTGTTTTTATGGAGACGGATTGCTGCTTGAAAAATCTGTATTAAGATATTTTCTGTTCGAATTGATTCATCTAACCACGTATCACTGACGGTAATAATATTGAACTTGTTTAACTCTATGCGTATATGGTCAATCTTATGGTACATACTTTGAGTATTAACGCGACAAACTGAGGGGCCTCTTTGCCAATTAGGGTTGATGCGTGGACCCGGATTAGTTTCAATGTCATCAGCAAGTAAGGGCAACAAGCAGACATAAGGTAACATTCCCCTTAATTCTCTTATTTTTACACATGCGTAGTCGTGCTCTGTCGATGATAAAAGCTCAAACAAGAACACCTTACTACATGTGGCAATATATAGGAATAGGAGAAATCCTCTATGATAAAAGTGATATGTTAGTAAAATACAAATTATTTTATTGTATCTAATTATCATTTTGCTTGCAGGTCTGAGCCCTTGCATAGTAACACCCAACCAGAACCCTATACTGCTCTAGATCAATATTCATGGGTTAGGTGACAAAGCCGAGAATTATGGTTGGCTTGGTTGGGTGCTAATTTATGATAAACGAGGAGACTTGGTGCGGTCACGAGGTTATTTGCATGAAAAGTCAAAAGAGAATTACATTCATATTTTTTCCAGCCAGTTTCCAAAATACAGGTACATGTATATTCAATCCGCTGAAAGCTATGTAAGTAAAAAATATTTACCCCTAGTGGTGTAAGTGTGCCAACATATGAAGAAGACTGTTATAATTATGACACATACCGTACTTTTGTATTGATGGTGATTATGTTAAGGTTTTGGCTTGTTCAGGCTTTAGTGGTTAGACAAGGTATCACTTTCCAGTGGTGGCAGTGGCTGCAAGAGCCATATTAAGATTCCATGTTAAAACTTTGTAAACTTGTTAGCTTTTGCATCAATTGCTGTAGTCAACCACAAACTAAGGTAAGTAGTATTGTGTGCTCAAAATTTGTACCATGATACATTGCTTCAGCAGAGACAAGGGCAATTCAGGCAACTTTTATGATTGGGGCACATTATGAAACACTGAGGCATTTTTACAGTCAGAAGGCATATTGTTGTTGGTGAAATTTACAATTTCATCTTTTCTGAAGTAAAAGGAAAACAAACGAAAAACATTACTTTCAGTGAAATCCTACTATAGAACGATGATCGACGACCACAGAATGCCATCGTGCTATGCACAGTATAATATTATCGGAAAACAAGTCAGTTAACTGAAAAATATTGCATGTGTATCCTCTTAGCTATTCAAAACAGAGGTGCGGGCGGGTAAAACTATGGACTTTATTGACTTAAACAGTATTTATTGGCAGAAGTCGTCATGGAAAGAACATAAAATCGAACAAGAGATACCAGGGTATATAGGATTGAGCAGCAAGCATAAGCTTATTTTGAACTCTCGTTAACAATAATATTTAGTTTTATAATGTGGCTGATGTGATTAATAAAGGCGTAAACATTGAAACATCCTAATGAGGTACAGAAAATTGTACATACAATATTGTAATAATGTCGGTCAGTAACTTGTAAGCATTTACAACAGAAACCTGTTACTGTAAACTTGATAATCAACAAATGAAAAAAGAAAGAAAAACATATGAAGATGTTGGCATTGATGGAGTGGGTGAGGGGGCAAATAAAGGACTTTTAAATTCAGCTCGGGTGATATATATTTATAATAACAAAATAAGTACTAGAGTCATAACAGCTTGGAGGGAAGACATAAGTAGTGATCAAGCACATCTCTTAGTTGTAATTAAAAATTGGACTTCATTGACATAGTTATCAACTTGTTGCAAATTAAACAAGAACTTAAAACAGTTACTTGATATTTAATTATATATATATATATATATATATATATATATATATATATATATATATAAAATGTTGGGGGGGGGGCAGAGAAACCATTATATGGTTCATATATATAAATGTATACGAAAATTGGCAACTAAAGTGTAAATTGATTTAGTACATGTACTCGCCGATCACCAGCCGATCTGGTAGTATCCATATAAAATATGTGAACAAAGAAGCATAATTTCTAAAACTTTTCGGCTAGTTAAATTCAAATTAAATGCTTAATTTATTGCTAATACACTTACACTAACTTAGGAAACTGTATTTCCGAAACATTTGTGTTTGCTGGATATGCCCAAAGGGTCTGATTTCTGACCAACAATAAAATGCATAAATGAGACATTGAGAGTTTCTTAAAAGAAACTTGTATTTAGGCTGTAAATATTCTTTAACGTAAAACTCGTACAGCAGGTCAAAGGTATTGATCTCGTAATGTACTTTAGATTAACAGTGAATCCATTTATCTATTTTTAAACATGTATATATCTGCCATTGCTTTATAGCTATGTCTGCATTCTAACCGTTATCTTCTCGTCTACACATCTGTCTACAAGTACTCTTTACATATATCTTTTTTGAGAACTTAATGATCTAGATATGGTTTTAAGGTGCAAACAAGGATAAAAGGAAAACAAAATTTCTTTATTTGTAAAATACATATACAGTAATGCGATTTCCTTAAAACATCCTATATTTTATTTTACCTTTTTTTTTTTTACCTTAGTTGTGATATTTTGTTGTCATATTTTGGGGCAAGCTCAAATCCCCAAGGACAAGTTCAATTTTCCAGTCGGCTTGCCATGGGAAAGAGGACATTTATAAGCCCTGAAATTCATCACAATGTCTTGTAGGTCCTAAATGAAAATGGTGCCCCTTAGACATCCAGTATGTCTGCGATGGGGGCCAGCTTGAAAATCCTAATGTTATTACTCCTGGTCGCCATCTTGAAAATCTTGTTATTGATACTTTTCCAGAATGGATGATCATATTGACGTGTGGGAAGTTGGGGGGGGGGGGATCTTAATGTAAATGAAAATCATGCCGATCTGACATACAATATAGCCACCATGGCATACTTCTTGAAAAAATCTTATCTCAACTACAGAACAGATGGTCATATCAACTTGGTGTTTTCCCAGAAAGACTTCTTATGATGTCCAGTTGGTCCAAAATGAAAATGGTGTTAGTATAACAGCCATGGTGGCCATCTCGAAAATCTTGTTATTGCTACTCCTCCTGAATGGTTATACTGACATTGTGTTTTCATTGAAAGACTGCTTATGGTGTTTAGTTGATTCTTAATGAAAATCATTCTGATCTGGCATCTAATATGGCCATTGGCATCCATCTTAAATATCTTATTATCTCTACTCCTGAACAGATGGTCATATTGACATGGGATTTTCGCTAATAGACTTTTTATAATGTCCAGGTGCCCGTTCAACATGCTCTTGAATGGGTGGTTGTATAGATATGGAGTTCTGACTAAAAGACTTAATCTGATAAGACATCTAATATGGCCACCGTGACAGCCATTTTGAAAATCTTGTTATTTCTCTCCTGAATCTATGTTTGTATTGACATGCGGTTTTCTCTAACGGTTTCTTACGATATCCAGTTGGTCCTGAATGCAAATGGTGCCCCTCGGATATCAAGTATGGCCACCACGGTGAACATCCTGAAAATGAATGGCTAGTCTTCTCAGCATGGGGTTGTTACGTGAAAAGACTTATGATGTCTACTTGGTACTAAATTAAAATGGTGCCAATATGACCTCCAACATTCCTGCCAGATGTTGTTATTGCTGCTACTACTTACTGGAGTTTTATCATTTAACCCAGTTTTGAGGATATATCTGAAGAATGCTTTGAGTGGTATCACTTAAATAACTTTGTTTCTCCCATAAAATATTATTTATAGTTTTAACCAAATTTTGCATGCGGTTATATAATGACCTTGTAAATGATAACTTCACTGATCTTCTATCCGTGATATCAGGTAAAAGATCAAAGGCCAATTTTGTGCTGCATCTTGTGAACATGTTAACGCAAACATAAGAAAATAGTTTTGTTACCAAATGTGGTATGTTCGAGTTTCTTAAGAATATCAAAGATGATTTCAATACTCAGCAGTTAAAAAAGAAAACAAAATGGACTTATCTTGCATTCCAGGTAATTCTCTTCAGCCAGTAGAACATCAGTCCCTTAGAGAAATTCGTTACTTAATTCCACAGGCTGAATCCTGACATGAAGACATTTCAGATATGTATAAATGACTTTTGATACCGATCTGTCATGCAATGTGGCTGCCATTGCCAAAAATAGATAAAACCTTTAATCAAAATTATCCCATAAACTGTTCAGCAGAATTTGACTATGATATAGAAAGCAACCATGCAGGAAGGCGTTTTAAGTAAGTTAGTGTTCATATTGACACTACAAGTGAGGTATACTATTTATCACACTAACATACACATGGGGATATGTTCAGTCTCAGTATAAAAAGTAAAAATTACTAGTTCAGTTAGACTGGAGAACAAGTATAGGTAAACAAATGTTGCATATGTTGCATATTATGCAAGGCCGTGTGGTGTAGGCACAAAGCATATAAATACAGATCAAAAGATCTGTGGTTCAAAAACTTGGCAGGGATGAAAAATACTTTTTTTTTACACGAAAGAGCTTGAAGGTTATGTATTGCAAAAGTCAATAGAGGACAAAAGTGAACAGCTTTTACAATTTTGGCTAAACTAAACTATGTGATGACGTATATGTACACCATAAATGATAATGAACATGTACAGAATAAACGACGTATTTCCGGATTCATTTGAATATATTTACTGATGACATAAAACACTGAAACATTTACAAAATAGTGAAATGTATTGAAATGTTTCCACTTAAATAGGTAAAAATGAAGAATTAGTATAGATTTTATGATAGCATCAATAACCACTTGTAGGAATTTTTTCAGTAACATTAAACCGTATTGGAAGATCTTCAGTAGAAAGATTTTGCAATTTGTTTTTTTTTAAAAGTACAGAATGACACAATGTTTAGACTTATTAAGAGACCGACCCAGGAGAGAGAGCAAGTTGAGTATAGAAATTTTCCTACAGAACAAGGCCTGTAATATATGGAACAGAGGCGAAATGAATAATGTCACTGAAAATTTTGTTTGGACAGTTCAGCATAAGTGGCGGCGCGAGGGTGGTGGGGGTGGGGCGCCAGGCGAGGGGCGGCGCCGTCGGGAGTTTCTTTTTTATGCATCTGAAACCTGGGCTTAGATGGAGTGGGGTAGGGTGGGGGTGGAGGATGGCAACTTACAAAAACTGTTCTCTGTGGCTAAGTAGGGGCGCCACTAAAGAACATTGCCCCCGCTAGCCTCGGTAGGGGCGCCACTAATGAACATTGCCCACGGGCACCTCTAACCTTTGCGCCGCCACTGTTCAACATATCCTACAGTAATTCACAGGAAGGAATGTTTTTATTTTTATGTACGCTACTGGTCATAGACCAGAAGAGCTTATGGGATGGTTGCAGTGGCGGCCATCTAAACTTTTCTGGTCACAGACCAGGCCGTCTATCCACCCATTAGCACAGGTTTGTTATCGCTACTCCTAAACTACTTGGAGGATTGCCATTAAAGTTTACGCACACATTCATCCTAAGCTTTAGTTGGTCCTAAGCAAAACTGGTTCAGATTTTACACCCAATATGGCCGACATGACGGTCATCTTGAAAATCTTATCACTCAAGAATATCAGAGATTGTTTCAACACTCGCTAAATAAAAAGAAGAAACGGTTTTATCTTGGATTATTGGATTTTTTTTTTTCGGCCAGTAGAGCACCAGTCTCATCAAGGGACTCCTATTTTTACGAACTCTTTATATTACCTTTGATATAATTTGAAGAATTTTTAACTCTACTGGTCATATACCAGCAGAGCTTATGGGATGACCTGATAATGGTGTCACATGGACATCCAATATGACCACCACAGCGGCCATATTGAAAATAATTTTATCACTACGCTTCCTGAACAGAACGTCATGATAGCGACAAGGGGTTTTTAGCAGAAGACTATATTTGTCTAGTTGGTCCTAAATGAAAATTGTGCTGATCTGACCTCCATCTTGAAAATGATGTTATCACTACTCCTGATGAAAGGATTGTTATGGTTCCGCTCTACAGTTTAGCACATTGCACAGGGTTTGATTTTTAAAGATAAAGAATTTCCCAAGTTTTCCTCACTGGATATCCTGGTTATTTAAACAAAGACCCTGTATATCTTAGGTATTGTTAAAATATTTTTGAATTCCCTTTATTTTGGTGTATGATTGATGGGTGTAATTTGGGTTATAGAGTGTACAGCTTGGCCTTACTTCAGATGTGCATCTCTCAAAAGACTGCTAGCTCCACTTGGTCATTTTCACTTGCTGGACTTGAAGGTAAAGTGGAGAAAAGAGTCGATAACTTCTTTTTCATTTATATATTTTATAATTCATTTATTGCATGTTCAGAAGCTGGTATTGTCTATTCTGGTAAAATTCATTTCCTATCGTAATAACTGCTAAAGTTAGTGTACTTCGGACGAATTCAGGCTAATTCAGAGCACATGGGAGTAGACATTTTTATAGCTGTTTTCTTTAGATAGTGCATAGTTTCCATAATTACCACATGTAACGAAAGTTCAGTCACAGTACATAAAAGTGCCATATGCAAACAAATTCACCTTATACAGGTCCCTCTCTCAGAAGTATATAATAACTGTAGAGCGGAACATATCAACAGGGGGTTTTCACCGAAAGACTTCTTATGCTGTATAGTTTATCCTAAATGTAAATGGCACCAATCTGATGTCCTAGGGCGGCCATTTTGAAAATCTTCTTATTGCATTGATTGCTGTATCAACGTAGGTTTTCACCTAAAGATTTCTTATGATATTAAGTAGGTCCTAAATGAAAATGGTTTAAATCGTACATCTTACATCCAGTATGGCTGCCACGACGGCCATCTTGAAAATTGTGTTATCGCTACTCCTCTTGAATGGATGGTCATAATGACTTGATGTTGTTGTTTTTTTTACCAAATTACTTCTCATGATGTCTGCTTGGTCCTTAGTGAAAAATGATGCTGATCTTACATCTAATATGGCCATCACCAAATTAGCATACTGTGCTTAAACCACACACCCCTGCCCCACTTATTGCAAAATTACAGTAACATCACGCATGTCCACATTGAGACCTGATTGAACTGAATTTTGTTCTGTCCGCATTGAGTGTGAATAATAATGGACACAAGATAATCTGAATATTCATATCATATAAATCGAACTTGATATAGGATTCAAATACGAATTGAATTTCAAAATAGGAGTTTTTTTATTCAGTATATCTTGGTAATCACTTCTAAAAAAAAAAAACTAATACTTTTCCAGCTGATGTATTTGCACAGTAAAAAATGCATACTTTCCAAAATTACAGAAATATTGTGGTACTAGTCATCCGTCCACTACCCCGAATAGCTTTACATTTAAAGCTAACCGCACTCCTAACAATCTTTTGTTCCGATCTCTCCTAATACAGCTGTTCATTTGTATCTTGAATGACATAGACAGTTCCAGATAAAGCAACTGCCAAATCAGACACACTACAAAACAATATATATATATATATATATATATATATATATATATATATATATATATATATATATATATATATATATATATATACACATATTGAGCTAGATTGCGTTGACATGATGCAGTTGATGTTTGGTCAGAGAATTCTTAACAATGGATGTTTTAGTGTACAAAAATAATAAATTATTGTCGTACATGTACGTCAAAGATACCATGTAACTCCTATAATCACAATATTTATATAAACCAACCTGGACACGAAGGTTTGTATATTATGAATGTACCCATTCCGCTTTAATACTAAAAGTCCGAGTTATACAAAAATAACATACATTCAAGTAATGAAATTAGTATATAATACATACAGTCTAGTAAATTCTGTACACGTACCCAGATGAATAGTTTATCATCAAAGTGGTCAAATAATAATGGCATAGACTAAAAAATGATGTGCATATAATGTTACAATTTACAGCGTACACTGTTTTGTCTCTGATCTATTTATTTATTTATTACCAAGTATTTTGTCTTTTATCAATTTGCTATGTTTGATTCATATGATTTATACCACATGACTTTATAAAATAAAACCCCACATCAATTAAACGTTGGTGATTGCACTCCTGTAGTTTATCACAAATTGAAAAGTTCAACATATTTCTTTGAATACCATTATATCCAATTGCCTTGAAGAAACCTGATTCTCGGATTATAGTTGAACTAACATATCACGTGTTATGAAAAAAACTTTAGTACAGCACGAGAACAATAAAAACTACTCTCCTTGACCCGTAGTAATATGTCTGTAGCACTTGATGTACTTCTAAATGAAACGGGATGAAACCGGGTGGGATTGGATCTAGCGAAGACGCGTAACTAAAGCATGTGAATGAGATGTTTATTTCTAAATCAGAGTACTGATAAGTGAATCTATGACACATTGGTTCACACTCTTGCTTCCTTCTCTCACAAACCAAACCAAAACAAGTGAAAATCCTACCCTATACACGCACACAAAGTTCATCAATGTATTTTTCAACGAATACTATCACTGCATAGTTCATCAACAAACAACACAAATTGTATCCTTCTTCAACGGATACAATCATTACATGAAATGTATCAACATATATAATTAATGTATGGATTTGTCAACAAATTTGATAAATGTATGTATTTATCAGCAAATGTGACCAATGTATCGATTTAAAAACAAATATGACTAATGTATGGAATTATCAATATATGATTAATGCATGGATTATTTAAAACAAATGTGATCAATGTATTGTCCATCAACAAGTATGATGTTTCTCTAAGTACATTTTACCTTTATATTTAATTCGTGCCAGATATCAGCTAAATTTAACTTTCTTAGAAAGACCTCTGTCTGAACATAAATATCTTGATGTCCATATTGAGGTTTATGACTAAATCAGATTAACATACCGTGTGAGTAGGAGGTCTAAAGAATGATGCAAATAACTATTTACACGAAATATAGTCATACAGTATACATCAATTTTCTCATAATACCTATGCAATAAAAAACCATTTGTTTTTCTTCACAAAGTTATATTCTTGCACCATGATAAATACTGAATGATCAAACGAGTAGTGTACTGTACGACTCTATGGTCTAACAAAAATGTAACAAAAAGAAAGTGAAACAATCAATGTCATTAAAATCAACTACCAATTTGTTTCTAGATAATTAAAATTGACAATTAAAAAGACGCTTACAGTAATCTGAATTAAAATATAAATAATCCAATAATTCTAAGTATCTTAACCAAATGTCACAAATAAAGAATGTTCCGAGTAAATGAATGATCCGAACGAATGTATGTTCCGAATGAATGGGTAGTCTGGAATGTCCTGATGTACCCCAATAATATAATCCAGATCATCTTTGAGAATGTCCACAAGTATTCAAAAGTTAGATATTTAAATCCAAAGGTTGATGTAAGCACTTTAGGTAACTCCAATGAATGTTCCAATAAATAATTCCTTTCGAATTATCTATATAGCATTACAACACTACAAGGTTACAGGATTGCAGCACAGCTATAACTTGACTTCTGTGAAACAAGAGCGTTTGGAATCGCTCTGTATCTATTCTGTTGCTTATTTTTCAACTTGAAGCAATCGGAAATAACGTGCCCTTTCTTGTTACAGTAATTGCATGTAGAAAGAGATAAGTATGTCTAATCAGTCTTATCAGATGTTTGATCTCTAAAAGTTGTGCTGTGTTTAAATTTGAAAATACTTATAGACTCTAACCCTACCTGGGTAGAACTTGAGACAAAATTCTGAACATTAAATGTCATTGTGAATGTTTGCTGGTTTCACTGAAGATTTTTCAATGACAATTTTGAGAAACAATATCAATATGAATTTAAAATGCAACTTTAATATATCTATTATACTTTAAAGAAATTCAGATCAATCCAATCCCGGAATGGCTCCCAATTTCTGTTACGACTCTATGGTCTAAGAAAAATGTAACAGAAAGAAAGTGAAACCAACAATGTCATTGAAATCAACTAAAAATTTATTTCTAGACAATTAAAGTGAAAATTCAAAAGACACTTACAATAACGTGAATTAAAATCCAAATAATTCAATAATCCTAAGTGTCCTAATCACAAGTCCTAGATATAGAATGTTCTGAATGAATGAATGTTCCGAGTGAATGAATCTTCGTAATGAACGAATGTTCCAAGTGAATGAATGATCCGAACGAGTGAATGTTCAGAATGAATGAATGTTCCGAATGAATGGGTAGTCTGGATATCTTGATGTACCCCAATAATGTAATCCAGATCATCTTTGAGAATGTTCACAAGTATCCAAAAGTTAGATATTTAAATCCAAAGGTTGATGTAAGCACTTTAGGTAACTCCAATGAATGTTACAATAAATAATTCCTTTCGAATTATGTATACAGGATTACAGTACTACGAGGTTACAGGATTACAGCACAGCTATAATATCAAACAATCTGATGATTCCAACAGACTGATCATAAAAAACAAAAATGTTTTCAACACAAGATTTAAAACTGGAATGGAATCTTGTTTACTAAATGGTGTATAAATATAAGACAAGTCACATGACAGAATGTTCTAGAATAATATATGTGTATGTGACTCTTAACACACAACTCTAAGGGAAATTCTAGTTTTATCTGTAAACAAAATCAACCTTGACCTCAAATTGAATCAACAACGTGTTTACCAAACCGTACTTGAACTCAAATACTAAATAAACAACCTAATTCAAGGACAATAGCTAAACATGTCAACATTATACTTAGAATGCATTTGCAGACAGGTCTAATGGGGGGGGGGGGGTATCCAAGGTCGTACAGAAAATTCGACCACCTGGTATTGCATAGCTTGTTCTGTATTGTGTACAACTGGACCGTGGGATTGGTCATTCAACATTTCTAGAAAGTATATCACCTGAAGGGAAACATTGTACAAATCCACATTTTTCAATTGGAAATTTTAAAGTTGGTAAGCTAAGTACGCCAGAAACGGAGTTACATTCCGTAGGTCAGCCAGAGAAACGAAGGAGATGGTGACTGGCAAGGATTTCTTGAAGATAAATTCGAAATCAGAATATCAGAATGATTCCTGATTACTTGAGTTCCCCGTCCCATCGTCATCAAAGTAAAATGCCAGTAAACCCTGCAAGCCATATCAGGAAATGGAAAACCCCGATCAACTAATACTAGGGGAACTGTTTGGACTTGAGAGTTATAGGTAAGCTGAGAATCCTTGGGCCTATTGAAAATCTAAAAATAGTAATATCTTTGACCGCATACTCGACCAGTCAGACTCGAGAGTATTAAAACTACTAGACTAGTCCAACTATGATAACAATTAGCGGACACAAAATAATAATTGGAATTGTTTACAGAACTCGGGAGGAGTGTGGTTACCCGTCTAACCAGGTCTCATCTATCTGGTTATAAAAAAAAAAAAAAAAAAAAAAAATACCCTAGGTGCATCAAATAAATTAGTACGATAGAAAAACATAAAACACATTTTTTTTGCATGTTAGCCGACCACACTTAAATATAAGCATATTTAAATAAATACGAATTTAAAAATGGAAGTAAGGATAATCGAAATTACAAAGACATCTAAGTAGGCAAATGCAAGGCAACATCTTCTAGCTACGGTTTGGGGTTACTATCAGAATATATTCGGAATAACGACCCCTTAACTCATTAACCCATATCGCCACGTTTACGCGTCATCAGGTTGTACCCTACTTCCGAGCCCTGTAACGTCAACATCATTTAAGATACACTGAAGTGGATGGTATTGCAGGAAAGTAGATAGATGTAGCTCGACAATACTACCAAATAATGTCGACTTTCTATTCGCATTAAAAAGTGCAGCGTAACAAATGCATTTTTTGGCATTGGATCTAAAGCAGACAGGTCTGAACTGCACACAGACAGATGAACCTTTGCAAAAAGTAGGATAAGTTTGAGATTTGGAGTAAAAAGGGACCAGGACACAAAATCGGAGGTTCAATACGGGAAAAAAGTCCAACTTTTACCCTTCTGCACATGCGCGAGCGTAATAGCCGATCAAAAATAATGTTTCTGATACACCTAAGCATCCGGCTAAATGAAAAACTTTCTTAAGCAGACATATTTTGCTGCATTCAGAAGTAACCCCCAAAATACGTTTCCTATCCCCATTTCACGCGAAAATGAAAATAATTTCCCGGGGTTAATGAGTTAACAGACATAGGTAACATAAATTACACAGAGGGAGCAGATAATTACAGTCACGAGTCTATTACATAACATTAGCCAATATAACAAAATAGCACCTAGCAGTTGAAAAAGAACATTGCGAGGCAACAAACTCTGTTATCCGGTCTTAATTTAACAAATTGAGATTTCATCGGCACGATCTAAAGATTAAGAAGCTGATACTTTTAAATGGCGAAGAATCCTACATACATACAACGGCTACAGAAGTTATTAGAAAATTTAACTGAGGAGAAATAAAAGCTAGTATTGGCAGGCGTAAAAAAAATAGATTGTGCTTTGGAAATCCCTGATGGAATTTTAGAAAGGCTAGCTTGGGAAAATATTCACTTCCTGGATTTCTACAATACGAACAATTTTGCAAGTATTTTTATATAGCAAAATAGATATGACATGGTATCTAGTTAACAAACAATATTTTACAACACATAAAAGTAACGTAAAAGGCTCTAACGGTTACCTAATAGAGAACGACAACACTGTATGCACAGGCTGCCTTAATTAGTTCTTAAAGATTGCAGCTCTAAAGTTTGTAATTCATTGTTTCTGCTAGTTAATATTCCTGGACATAAATGAACATATCGGGTACACACATAATGGATTTTTTTTTTTTTTGATTGTCCGGATACAAGATTAGCAAGCAAGTTTATCAGTAATCTAGCAAATGAAAACGATTTAACACGATTGGAAGGGACAGCTATTTACTGTTCTAATGCTCTGTGACGTTTAAGTGCCAACAGGGCAATAAATAAGAATGTACCTTTCAACAATGTGCCATTTGTGGAACGGTGGAGTTGTGAGTTAGACCTATATCTAATTCTTGATTTGTTTACAACGGAACCAAAAACACTAAACGAAATCAGTTATTGAGGAAACATACCGACAAAGAAGATAAAGGCATCGAATACAATTTATCAGAGGTTTGCGAAGAAGATAGAATTGTGAACTCTGTTTATCTGCTTTCAGCTTTAAGTCGTCAATAAACTACATAGAAATAACTTAGCAGGAAGACAAATTACACTTAACACAAAAAGCATTTCGAAAGATTGGTTAAACATCGATCAACTCGCGAAGATCATGTGGAGAGGGATTTATTTATTTACTTTTTTCCAAGGATTGTGATAGCTGATGAATTCCTGCACTAATTACTAATCCAACAGAACGTTTGTAAACTTGAAGTCTTATAATTATATTATACTTTCTGGTATTTTTAAACCTGTTTTAATTCCTGCTAGTTTTCTGGTATTATGACATAAATACATGCATATAGTTTGCTATTACAATATCTGTAAGTAAAGACCTCTTTGCTTAAATCATACTGGAAATGGATTTAATAAGTAAGATCATGATAGTCTTGCCTCAGAGTTTTACACGTCAGATTCGTTATTAATGTTGTCCAGGGTTATGCTAACTCTGCACTGGTCTCCGATGATCACCGGTCCGGAGGTATTGTCCACATGTATGTTGTAATTATAATTATTCTGTATTCCTTGAGACTGATGATCTTCACGACCTACAAAAAATTATGCTTTGCATATTAATGGCAGCATTAGCTGGTAATTATGATAATGGTCTTATATAAGTGTTGGGCATATATTTTCACAAATATCATGTATGTATGTATGCATGTATTTATGTATGTATGTATATGTATGTATGTATGTATGTATGTATGTATGTATGTATGTATGTATGTATGTATGTATGTATGTATGTATGTATGTATGTATGTATGTATGTATGTGCCTGTCTATCAATTGATTTATGTGGCTGATTCGGTAACTTTTTCTTTCTTTTTATAATGTGGTGGTGAGATGTAGGTGAAGTACTCAATAAAGTTTTCATCAGTATAGACGTTGTAGGAGTGAATTTTCTTCAACGTAAGATCCTATTCGATTTTGCATATTTGTGCAGCTTACATGTTTCAATTGGGTGAATAATCGTATGAAAGATACAGAACATTTGCAACCACGATGATAGAAGGTATCGTGATATTTTCAGAAGGTTTGTTTATGGGTCAGGATTATTAAATAAAGCAAACCCTCTATAAACATATATTCAGTGATTTCATCCTTGATGCCCTTTATGGAGCCTCTGAGATCAATGTAAAAGTTATAAAGTAGCGGAAAATTAATGTACAGTTAAATCAAGTGTACGGTGAGAAATCTGATGGCGGCAAAAATAATGTTTGTTGAGGATACTAATTTGTATGCAGACAATGTCGCAAATTCTATAGAAGCCTAAAAGAAGAAAGCTGTATACATATTGTAACACAATGCTAGGCCATTAATTTTCCAAAAAGCTGCCCTTTGAGCCCATACATGGAAATGTTACCAGACTGAAATATTTTGTTCCAGAACATAAATGACTTGCATTATATCCCTATTTCAGCTAAAACCAAATAATTCATGCACAAAATGCAAAGTTTAAATAAATATACCTTCCATTACGTAATAAAGAGTGGAATATAGACGGTTATTGGTGAAATATTATTTGTATTTGTTCATTCGTATAATTTTTCAAATGTTAAAAATATATCCATATATTTTAACATGCAAAAAAACAAGATTTCACATCATGATATGCGATGCTTGAATACATCTTCTTACAAGATTTATATCCCCATCCACCACCCTACCCCCCCCCCCCAAAAAAAAAAGAAGTATTTTGTGACCGAAGAAAATAAATGAAAACTGCATTATCTTTCAAGTATGGTCATTAGTTTCTGCCCGAGATATTTGACTCATTATTGTTCACTTCGCTACGAAGTTAAGGTCCCTGTGCTACTTTGTCAACAATGTCAGGAAAGTAGTGTGCTGCATATCGCTCAATCTTAGTTGCTTATGTGGTCGGATACGGTGCAATATTTTATTAAATATCAAAAATGTAATTTATTGAAACAGATAAACTCATTCCAGACAAGCAGTTCTCTTCAATTGCTGCTATTTTTTTTTTTAAAATGCATATGAATACGATTTAAGTTGAGGTGAACTGACAAGGGTGAGGGTGGATTTAGTACTAACATTATTACTCCTATCATCTTCATCGATGGCCATAGTCCAGGCTACGATATCATAGCTGGGGTGGGTTGTGAAAAGTGGGTTTAACTTCTTCAAAGCTTCGAGTCAGGAGCAAGACTGGTATATATCAAAAATAAAATTTTCCTTTCTTGCATTAATTCCCGATATATTTCATTTTGTCGTACAAACAAAAGCATACATTTTAACTCGTGGCATTGTCACTGGTTAAGCTGTAACGTTTTGTGCCTTACGTTGAAATATATTCGATATTATCGCATGAAAACATACGCTATACGACTTCAAAGCAATTACCCCGAACAAGGTTCCTCATGATGCATAAGGACATAGGGCGTGCATCAGGATATATAAGTACAGAGAACGTGCCTCATTGTAAAGGAAGACAGAAGACGTGCCTTAGTATATACAAGAATAGAGGACGTGCCTAGCTATATAGAAGAAGAGAGGTACTTCGGTTTCTAGAAAGGAGGTCGTGACTTAGTATATAGAAGAAGAGAGGAAATGCCTCAGTATATAGAAGAGGAGACCTGCCTCGGTATATAGAAGAGAAGATGTGCCTTCTGTTCATAAAAAGAAAGACGTGCCTCTCTATTTAAGAGAGGACTTACCTCAGTGTGTAGAAGAGTAGAAATTGCCCTTTGTATATGACATAGAAGATGTGCTTGCTAAGGAGAGAAAAGAGGACATGAGATGACATTAAAGATAGAACATGTCTCAGTATATAAGAACAAGAAAGGACGTGCCTCAATATGTGGAAGAGCTGAGGTCGTGCCTCGGTATATAGAAGGATCGAGAACGTGCCTCGGTATATAGAAGAATCGAGAACGTGCCTTGGTATATAAAAGAACAGATTATGTGTCACAGTACAGAGAAGAACTAAGAGCGTGTATCGGTATATATAAAAGAAATGTGCCGCGCTTTTTAAAGAGAAGACGTGTCGACTGAGGGGAGCAGAGAGAACATGAGATGACATAGAAGATAGTACATAGCACGGTATATTGAAAAAGAGATTACGTGCCTAAGTATATAAAGTACATGCCTCAGTATATAGAAGAAGAGAGGACGTGCAACAGTAAAAAGAAAAATAGAGAACGTGCCTCTATATATAGGAAAAATGAGGATGTGTCTCAGTATAAAGAAAAACACAGTTCATGCATCGGTATATAGACAAAGAGAATACGTGCCTGGGTATATGCAAGACAGAACGTGCTCTATATATAAAAGAAGAGAGGATTCGATCCGGTATAAAGAAGAATAGAGAACTTGCTTCGGTATATTGAAGAACTGATAATGTGACTCAGTATAAAGAAGAAAAGAGGGTGTGCGTTGGTAGAAGAAGAACAGAGGATGTGCATCGCTATGTAGTAGAAGAAAGGACATGCCTCACTATATAGAGGAGAAACGTGCCTCATTATATTGTAGAAGGGGCATGAAGCAAAGGAAATCTTCAACGTAAATGATTGCTCGATGATAATCGCGTAAACGTCAACATAGCCGACATTTGCTACCCTACAGCTACAGTGTGTTGGACCCTATCATTAATATGACAAGAGCCCTGCACAGAAAAAGGAATACGAAGAAAAGGAAGATATAAAATTGACAAAAGAATATATGACCTGCAGCATCGCACGCAGAAAGACAAATAAAATATCATCTTTACCTGAATGGCATAAACAACTTATACAAAGATTAACAACCAATTAGAAAGGTATCGCCAATGAATGATAATAGGCGATACGGCACACAGAGGAGTAAGATCGATTCTATATGCCCAAACATTTTAATCATCCATAATAAGGGACCGATCATTTGATGATCTGGAAGGGGCCTGGGATTTTGTTTCGAAAAAAAAATCTGAAAATTAAATGGTCGGTCCTTAAGTTAACCTTTTTTTAAGAGCATGACCTTAACTAGCTCGTTTAATTTTAATATCTTCAAAAAACAAAGGCAAAATACAAACACTGCACAGGCCATGACCTTTGTGGTCAAGAAGGCAAAAGCAAAGCAACTTGTAATGTATGTACTATTTTACATGAGAGAATGAATTTCCTGAGTAACTCCGGTCCAATAGGCAGGTTTAGATCTGGGGTAATCGACAGGACCGATTAACCGTAGAGAAACTCCGAGACCTAAACTTCTAGATGCTATAACATATTGCACAAACTCTTATCTTGAACGTAGAATGACAAGACGAATAATTATCAATATTCTATGTCCAACTAGTATAATTCCAAATATGGGAATAGCCATAGGAATGGGACACAAAGGACTGACCATGGCTGTGTGATCAATAATCATCTTTGAGATGGCGCAAGAAATAAGTCAGAGGCTTGCGCATTTCAACATATGCTGAATCTTCAATAACTGAAGACTTTGTAACAAGTCACGACTATCGTAGATTGCCACAAAATGGGATCTGCTTCGTGAATTCACTGAAAACAGGATTGGAAACGGGACAAATCCGGAGAAACTTTAAACAACATCTTCAGCTACAGAGTTGATGGACAAAACTTCTCAATAGTGACAGGTTTCACGTCAACAAAGAAAGTCATTAGTTTGTTTCTATAACCAGTATTAACATTATGTGTATTAAAGGAATAGTATGTCCTTTTGAGCTTGTGTTATGTTACCATCGACCAGACTAGCCTATTGAACATTTCAAATTCAAGTTGAAATTGGCAACCTTGTACAACAAAATGTTTTAACTTAGTTTTCCTTCATGGCAATTTAAAATGAAACAGCTTCTGTATTAGTGTGTACTATCACCCAAATACTAACCACCACTTCATAAAGACATCTAATTCCCTAAAACTTTTCCACACTTTTTTGTGATAACAACTATCCGAAAACGTGATATGCATATCAAACTTTGCACGAGTTGGTAACACACACACACACGCACGCACACAAACACACTTTGCAAGATAACTTACTAGTATTGATTCTCAACTTCTTGTTACCAGCATCAAAACATGTATCGGCAACGCAACAACGACACATTACAAGGAACCTTTTGTTGTTGGTTGCAATTTAAAATTTCTCTCTGTAGATTGATATCAGATACACAACTAAAAGAAGCTGGTCATAATCTTCATATCAAGCCAACATTTTAACAATATTCCAAATCCGAAGAGGGTGAGATAAAATTGTCTTGAAATAAAAGGAATTAACAACAAAATGTAACACTGAGATATATCTAGGGTGTGGAAAGGCAAGCGTACGGACGGATACACACACGGACGCCAAAGTGATTCCTCTATTATACTTCTGCCAAGATAAGGTCTATACAAATGTCAAAATATTACGATACTGATATATTTAGTTGATCCTTAATACCGCGTTGTCTGCCCCAACATTCCAATAAAAATAAGTCGGTGCCATTGTTTAGGTATACATGTTAAAAATTGCAGTACTATATTAGAAGGTTATCACAGAAAAGTTTGAATGCCGCTCTAAGTCAACAATTTCTTTTTTTTATGGTAGTGCTTCTATATTGTGTGCACAGTACTGGTTCCTTTTTACAAGGTTTACCTGAGTTTTGGAGCCCAAAACTATTCAGACAGTTCGCCTTGAACTGGAAACGGGACTGGAAATATTTATTAACTATTAAATCTCTTGATCGTTTTATTGGATTTTATGATTAAATAGTCTACCTGTAAAGAGTTCATCTTTAATTGTAAAAGTGTCACACTCCTCTAATGATATTTGATTTTCTCCATGTCCCTCTTCAAAAAAAGTATATATTTCAATAATCATTCTTTGTTTGATCGGTTGTAAATATTGTTGTTGGTAGTTAGGCATTGGTCCTTTCCCTTACTAATTGCTGGGCTTGTATAGCATATATATATATATATATATATATATATATATATATATATATATATATATATATATATATATATATATATATATATATATACACACGCACGTTTACAAGTAAATGTTTTCTTACTGAAAATTCGATTCGTGCAGAGTAGGGGTCGTCTTATAAGGGCGACATACAAAACAATTTGATAAATCTAGTGGTAATGTTGGAAACTCTAGATGTTTTGCAGTACGCACAAATTCTTAAATTCAAATATTTTTTACGTTTTCATGCCACAGTTCCCATCCAGAATTGTATATATGGTATGCACTGTGTTTATCCGTTCCATGATTTATTTGGATTTTGGTATTAGCTTGTAAAGGCAGCACCCTCCTTATTTTTCCATGTGACAACTATTTGATCGAGCCGCGAGTTTGACACTTGCCACACAATTGACACCGGTTTAATTGCATCCTTTAATAGATTTCACAGACTGTATGATCGAAGTGTCACTTACAGAGCCCAAACTCAGTCTCCATATAAGCACATGCATATGACAATAAATACAACGAATCAGAGTCGGACAAAATTTACGATAACAGGACTTTATTTGGTCACTCATACAATGAGGATGAATTCTTGGGTTTTGTACCAGATTACATTACACAGTGACATTTATAGAATTCTGTGAATCGCAAAAGTGTGAACTTGGCTTTTATTGTTTATTTGTAAGACGTGTGGAATTAACATATTACGGATACTGTGAATTTGCTCATTCTGGGCTACAGTTTCTATACCGGTATGTGACATATAATAGAATTCATGGATTTATGATAAACGGATTTAAAATGTCAAGCATTATGGATTTCTGTGGATTTTACGACACGCAGATGTAAGTTGTCAACTTATTTGTGACATACGAACGAGTCACCCCTTCAGACGGATCTGACTAGCAAAATTTACCCCGACTTATAGGTTGGTCAAAGAGAAATAAGCTTTTTGTAACCCTAAAATTGGGGGGGGGGCACTTATAAGCGAGTATATATACATATATATATATATATATATATATATATATATATATATATATATATATATATATATTGCTTATCTCGCTGGATATGTACAAATTAAAATAACAATTGTATACTAAGTAAAACTATCAAAACTTGTATTACAAAATCTTCCCGCTGTACCTGCTCTAGCTGTATGATAATAGCAGTTTGGGATTTTTGTTACTGATATAGGTCAAAACCTTCTAACCCCCATGACTTTGTCCTCACATCACACACGAGTGCATGCGAGCCCAGGCGCGTACCCGCCAATCAAAGTTTCCACAAGGTGCCCATGCCAGAGGATAGTCATATGGGGGGGGGGGGGGGGGAAGACTTTAAGTACTATCATACTTCTATACGAGTGATCATTATGGTTCCAAATCCCGCAACCATACGAGTGTAGTCCTACAAGTGAAGGCCTCAGGCAGGCACTGGCAAACATTTACTCCATTGTCACTGCCTGTAAATCAGGGTCGCTAGTGCGTTCAGTATCGACTATTTTAATAATGGGTGTCATCTTTTAGAATTTGATTACACATACCTTTAAATGGCGATTATTCACTTTATTTGGATCCTCATATATCTGTATTCCTTTCAAAGGTCATTATTTAAACGCCCCGAGAAATACATACAACAAAAATCAATTTTAAAGTACGTGGACATTTTTGGACGAGGTCAACGGAAAGGTGTGATCCAGTACAAACTGGATTGAATGTCGCGCGCTGTGATGTCACAATGAAAGCTGCGCGTGTTGAAAAAAATTCGTACTACCCTGTTATTTGTTATGATAGACCTGACGTCCTGTTTTCTTTACCAGTTTAGTACCTGAACACCAATGTAAAAGTCCATAGCGATCAATAATTTTCATCTGGAAGTTTTTTTGATGACGCGTAAGGTGCAGAGCATTCAACAATCAGGGTTGAATCGATTTTGGTTAAACTATATTAGTATTAAATTTTAGAACACCAATGGATGTTTAATTTAATATGAGTAAATACGCCTACATAACAACGTTGACATACACTTTAAAAGGAGACCAAAAGGTTTCATTCTTTATTAAATTAGAAAGTGATGATACCTGAAAGGACGAAGAAATGGAGGGAGACTCTGATCTTGAGATGGAAGGATGAAAACGAAAAAACTAAAATGTCATTTATAACAGCGTTTACCGACAACGTCAAGAGCTAGAAGAGATAACACGCAAAAGAAATTGATGGCCCCTTGAAACTAATATAAATAAGGTGGAAGGTACAACAAAGAAAAAGTATGAAAAGCTATCTTGCACGGATATTTTAAAATTGGTATTATGAACATGTATGTGATGTAATAAATGTAAAACAAATGTTACGTAAGAACAAAGTAAATCCGACAATAAAGCTAAAAAAATTGTTACCTTCTGTCTGTGTAGCAACATGACTCACACAATCATTCTTGGCCTGCAATAATAATAACACAGATTGTTGTATCTCTTTTTGATGCAATTATTGATAGGTTTGATTCAAAGGAATAGAGTATACAATCAGAGAAGGTCTGGCGCTATATATTATCCCTTACTTTGTCTTCAAGATCTTCCCACAAGAAGTTGAAATCCAAATTCAAATTTCTAACCAAAAATACTTAATAGCAATCTAGTACACGCACACACACACACACACACACACACACACACACACACACTTCCCATTGAATCTGATATCCCTCTTATACTTAGAAATATAAATGCATGGTCGAACTAAAAAACAGATCCTGATTCCATGTGTTGATGTTTTGATTAACTCATCCCGGATTTAATTGGGAACAATTTGAAAAGGTTGGTTGGTTGGTTGGTATGAGTTTAACGCCATTTTTCAGCACATGATAGGCTATACATGGCGGCCAGTATATCTGGTGGAGGAAGAACCACCTACCCACGGGAAGCTACTGACAAGCTTTCTCACATACCCACGTTGGCTAAGCCCGAGACTCGAACCCACGCGGACACAGGTGAGATGTCAGTGATCTGTAAAGGCGAACGCCTTAGACCACTCGGCCACGAGGGGCCCCAACTGAAAAGGCAAAATAGATTTGTTCATTTACTACTATGTGTTAGACGTGGTTCACGATATCCATGTTTAGTGTTTAAATATCGGTCATTCCACACGTTTGTCTTCCTGTTTATCAATGTATCTCGGGGACCGCTGTAGAGCAGTTGGTGGAGATTCAGACTCCCAATTTAAAGGGTAGCGGGTTTGATACCCTGCCAGGTCAACCCGGATCTACTGCCTTTCTATGTCCCTGGGAAAGGCACTTTTTTCCCTATTCCATGGTATAATATAGCCAATCATGTGTACAAAGTGCTGCTAAACCAACCAAACAACCAAACAACTATCGGATGGATAGTTGGTTGGTTGTTTGGTTTGTTTAGCAGCACATTTATCCATCGTGGGTTATAGCACCGTCCTAATTCCGCCTGTCTTTGCACTAGCACTAATGCTATGGTCGAATCACAACTTTAAATGGTGCGTCTTCGGTATAATTGCGAAGTTGCTTGAAATATAGTAAAATTTTAAATGAGGTACTTAAGAAAAGCTGAAGGAAATACCTTTTAATGAAGGGGTACTTTCCTCATTAAAATCACACAATGTTTTGATTTATATTGCATTACTTCCCTGAAAAGAATGACAATGTAATTACTTGACCGTCACTCTTCTTTGAAAATCCATCAAAGTCATCCCTTGTTCTCGAATCATCTGAAATAAGGAATGAAAAAGAAAAATAGGTCCTTTTGCGGTGGATTTACGCAATTCTTGTTTTTGCACGTAACTAATTTTTGAAACTTAGAGACATATCTGATATATTTTTTTTAAACTAAAGAAATACTCTCATAAATACAACTTTGCCACACAAAGCATGTTAATGAAGACGGCAGAAAGAAGGGAAACCAGGCTTGCGTCTTTTAAGAGGATTTATATAAACATACATGACAATATTTAAAGAATTCAAATAAAGCTTAGCTATTTACAGGATGCACTTAAGTTCATGCCTGTTTTCATTGGTGCTTTATATATTGTGCATGTACGTCACGTGTGTTAAATGTATTGCATAAGCCACGAGGGATGGTAATACAATTGTTTCTCTGTTTATCTCTCAGAATCTTATTCTGGATTGAAAATTTCCTATTATTGGTCTGCAAGAGATCTTGTTAAATATTCCAAAGAATTGGGCTATAAAATAGATTAAAGTAAAATTGTCTGCTTCCTAATTCAAATTCCAATTACGCATATGAAATAAGTCATATTTATTACAGGTGAGATTGTTGTCTTAGACAACAACAACAGCTGATCTCTAGGGTAAACATGGTATTGTTATGATTAAGTCACTTCATGCAGAATTGAAAAGGTACTTTCTTTGCATGTAATATGTTTCCTAAACGGGACAAACTCTTTTAGATAAATAAAATACATACAGTAATATTTACAAACATCGAGAAAAGAAAGTAAGTGAAGTCGGAACAGAACTATAATATGTCAAAGAGTAGAACAAGCAATTCCAGTGATCATCTAATATCATTTAAGTTTGGCAATAAATTATACATAAATGCTTAGAATGCATTATATATTTCTCTCAATTGATTCGATTGCTGCAGGCAAGTAATTAAAGCCCCGATTGAAACATAAGCAAGATCTTTAAATGTTTACCGTTAGTCTGTGTTCCAATATTCCTCGTGGTAGAATTCTGGGCTGAAAAGAGGACGTATACACCTACTTCATTTTGTGTTGTTGCGCTTTACCGTAGTTGGATACGATTAAAGATTTTCTGCATGTTTCTATGATATTAGAAGATCTAATATAATGTATTGCCTTCAAAACAGTTACACTAGGTTTTATGGAAACATGGATGCATTTCTTTTAAAATTATTAAAAAAAGAGAGTTTATTTGTTTGTTTGTTTCTTTCTCTCTCTCTCTCTCTCTCTCTCTCTCTCTCTCTCTCTCTCTCTCTCATTTAGAATCAGCTGTCATACCACTTCAGGTACAAATATAGTATCGAAATTGGTCATCGCAGATGGAAGAGAAGTTCGGTTTATATGTTGGTAGTATCTCTTATGTGCATTGAAAATTCTCTCAGGGCATCACTTTATATGCACGAGCCTTGCCATGATCAAATTTAATCCGTAATAATTAATATACTCCGATTTTAACTTAGATATTTTATTTTCTGGTAATCTATCCTAATTTGCTATTAGGTTATGAAGTGGCGAGAATCTTTCTCGATGAACAATCATTTAATATGAAGCAGTCCTTGCAAAAGTAATTATAGGAATTCATTTTGTTCTTTCTATAATTTATGTTAACAAATCCAAGATACGAAGGTTTGTATTGATCAAAATATACAAATTGTTCAAGTTTAAGTTTTATGAGGAATGTGAAGAAATGCTAACGTTTTGGTACCCGATTGTGTGCGTCTAGCTGATGTTTATCTGAATGAAAGACTGTATGGGCTTCAAATTTAAGTAAAAAGATAATTAATGTTGATTTATTTTAATCCAAAATTTAATGAATATCCCAACATTTTATATTTCAGTATCTATGTTGCATGCCAGCGCTTATAAAGAAACTGGCCGCCAACTTTTCACATTACAACGTGAAAATAAACAACGCTGAAGTACTGGTTTTATCTCTCATTAGATCCTATTACATACTATTCCTGATTTGTCTATCTTTGATATAAAAGCTATTTTTTAAACAGAACCTTCAATAGATCACGTTTACCTCGAAAGATGGTGGTTTGCTAGAATGATTGTCGAGATATTGTCTCTTGAGTGAAACAAACTGCAATACCTAAATGCAAACATTTTTTTAAAATTATTTTTCAGCATTTATAGCTTCCTAAATACCAGTTAATATTTCCTGCTAAGACATAGTTTGCAATTTTTAAGATGTCTTTATATTATTTACGAATCAAGCATTGATGATTCGTCTTTACACTGGTGTACTTTAACATCCCAAGTCTTCTACTGCAGCATCCTCGAAAGAAAAAACCACTGGTCTAATATGCTTACTATGATGTGCCTACTTGTCTAATATGCATACTTGTCTAATATGCCATTAATCTAACATTCGTTACTTTAGAAATGGTTTTCGCAGAGATCAGTCAAAGCATTTCTTTATAATGCATGCTTAATGTTGATGTCAAAACATGTGGGGATTCTTCTGATTGTATGATTTAGTTCACTGAATGGTATCCAGCTTGCAGAAGCTAAGAGGATACAGACGCGGTATATGCATGATTTGCCTGGTGATGAAAATATGATAAGCGACAAGTGCTAGGAAGGAGGGTAAAAAAAAAAGAGATTTGGCTTAACTGAACATCTGAAAATGATACGTCTCTTACATCTATCTTCTTTATCCAAGTACATCTGTCTAGAGAAAACAACTGTTGATTAGGTTGTCTAAGAGCTCAATATAACAGAAAGGCTTCTTAGGGTGAAGGGTCATCAGAAAAAACTGACAGTACAAAACAATGATGTAGAAGAACACAAACATGTGAGTTTAGGTCGGAAGGTATCTAACAGTCAAATTACAAAAATGATGACATACCAGCACTTTTTAGAGCGTGGATTTCTGCAGAAATTTTTGAGGCCTTCGTTTCGCGAAAATAATCTGAATACATTTTTATTTCTGATGACCCTTATGCGTAACACAAGGCTTCTGTCGGTCAAGGAATGTTCGTAGGTAAATACATATATAGATAGTCAGGTAGATATATTGTGTATGAACGTTAATGCTCTCATGGTCCAGGATTTTCCTTGTAGATTATAATCAACAGGGTCAACACACATTAAAATTAATTAAAGCGAAATAATACATGCAGATTTTTTAAAGATGCCTGGTCATCATGTCGGACTGATTTACCTTCTTTTTGCTCTTCCGGATCCATATGATGTACCTTGTTTCTCCCGTAAAAGAAGTTCGCAAGACGAATGGGGGCTCGCGATACTGTTGATGATATCGATGTATCGTACCAAGACGTGTCATCGTCACTCCATCCCCTTCTTGGTTGATAAAATAGCAGGGTGACATCTTTGTCTGTGGATATTACACTCTCTGGGTACCTCACCGGATGCCATGGCACGCTCCTGAGTCTGTAGTTCGCAGAGCTATTTGCAAATATTGCCCTTCAAAAGAAATGTTCACAGAATACATTATTTCTTTCTTTTCTTTTGGGATAATCGAATCATAGCTTATGAGGTCCTAATTTTGGATTCAAAGCATAGTGGCTTAGTACTTGGCAATTAGAAATGGTATGGGTACAAGCTCCGTTGTGTTCTTTTCTCTCTCTCTCTCTCTCTCTCTCTCTCTCTCTCTCTCTCTCTATATATATATATATATATATATATATATATATATATATATATATATATATATAATAATAATAATAATAATAATAATAATAATATGAGATGGCAGTGCAGAACTAGTGTTACACTAGCCTTAAAACTTTCGGGACCTGGAGAATCCACTTGTTAGAAGCATACTTTCCATTGAAAGAAAGATGAAAACAATGAACAAAGAAATAATGTGAAAATACAAGATCCTACACAATATTCCTATATCTCTATACACACAGAAGCGAAATCTCAGACTAAGGACATTGTGACGTGGGGGTGGTGGTGGTTGTGGTTATCGTTATCTAGAGGATGATCGACCTCGGTGTTATTGCCCGGATCGAGTAAAGAATAATATAAATTGTGAAACTTATAGATGGAATGAATAGAGATCTGAGCAGATATATAGAACAGACTAAAACGAGCCCCCGTATATGAAATATAACAATTTAATCAATTACATAAACAACTGTGATAATGCATTACAGTAGGAAGATACACTTCTTTTTGAAATTTTAAACACAAATATACTTATATAAATAGCCGATCTGTTTAAACGATAGAATTAATTCATCATAGAATCGAGTGAATAATCGAAGTCATTGCTTTGTACAGCTTCATAACCTGGTTTCCTCCTGTTCTCTCCTGTTCAATTGGTTCCTTCGCTTTCTTCTCACTCTGACTATCTTGCCTCTGTCGGCCCTCAAACTTTGTGTGGGTAGGTGGATACGTAGGTATGTAGATACGTAGGTACGTGGATACGTCAGTGGATTACGTCAGTGGAGCTATTTCCCCTTTCAAAATAAACAGAGAAGCAACCTAAATCTTCTGTCAGATATCCTACTGGGAATAGATCATTACTCCACTCTCGTTATGTCAGATAGCATCCTATCGGAAGTCAAACAGATACCAAAGGCTATCTGGTCAAGCCAAACACGGTAGGCCATAAACAAACAAACCTAGTTTCATAAGATTAATGTATTTCCTTACGGCTATTTCATCGCTGACTCACATTAACATCACACGAGACATAATAGTTCCGTTCTCGATTATACAAATGAATGAATGAAATTCATTACATGGCTTAACTACGTTAATTTCAGCGAATACACACATTCAAGTCTTTAGCGTCCATGAAATCTCACTTCATGGCTTAACAACGTTAATTTCAGTCGATACGCACTTAAGTTTTATCATACATGAAATCATCTAAGATCGTTGAATTCACACGGATTCTCATACTCATATCAACTAAAATAATGCATGAAATTCTTAAAATACATGACTCCTATAACACTCAAGACAACAAATTCAAACAATCTGTCAAACCTATATATAAGATCATTAAACGAATTCAGATAATGAACTCAAACACTGTTCTACTCATATCAAGAAAATTGATCTACGAATTTATACAAGTAAATTCATGCACATATAAGTAAATAAATTCAAGCAAATAATTATATTGGTATCAACGAATTACATGAGATTGACGCAAATACCTTGTGCTTTCAAGCCTTGCTCTCTTCTACCGCCAGAATTGTGTCCGTCAACTTTCCAGACACCCAGTCCCTTGGATAATTGCTTTACGAGATAATTTCTTGCAAATTCAATCTCGGAGTCCCTTATACTCTCACGGAAAAAACGTAGACTGGCCAAATTTTCCGATGTGGCATATTAAAACTATGAAATTTCGTGTGGGAAACACGCCCCTTATTTAGCGTAGCCAATCAGGATTAAATATATCTACCGCCTTTTATAAATAGGCGCCAAAATTTGCGGTCATGCTGACCCTTTAGATTTCCAAATAACTGATTCTGGACAATCTCAACTCTGACATTTTCGATACAAAGATTGAGTTAACCTTTTCCCTTCCAGTTTCTTTGACTGTTAAATAAACGAATGCTTAATTAAAAATCGGTTCCTCTCACAACACAGACCGCAGCATAGCGATTCAATACGCACCCTGTCCTCATAAATCTAATTAATTGTTCTCTGTCCAAGTTAATGTTCTCTTTATAGATCGACAGAAATTTGCACCCTTACATAGGCCCCCCCTTGAAGAGTAAAATCAGGGACTTTTACTCTCCAAATTTTTGGAGATGTAATCTGAGTCATTTACACGTCCTCAGGTGAACCCTTCACCTCAGACGTCCCTAGTCTACTTAAACAGTCAGCCCCTACATTCTCGCTGCCCTTAATATACCGTACCTGGACTTGGTACTGCTGTAGAAGTAATGACCATCTCATTAACCGTCCATTTGTCAACTTAGCTTGAGCTAAATAGGCGAGTGGTTGGTGGTCAGTTTCCAAAATAAATTTTCGTCCATACAAGTAACGTTGGAATTTAGATATCCCAAAGATAATTGCCAAGCATTCTTTCTCAGAGACTGAATAATTGCGTTCTGCAGTTGACAATTTCCTACTACTGTATGCAGCTGGGAATAAGTTTCCATCGTGCTCTTGCAATAGCACTGCCCCTAAACCTCTATCACAAGCGTCAGTACGTAAGACAAAATCTTTTGTCACATCAGGCAATTTCACTGCGTCTGACGTCAGTCTGTCCTTCAACGTCTGAAATGCTCGTTCACATGCGTCTGTCCATATAACTTTCGTCGGAGCCTTTTTCCGGGTCAAGTCAGTCAATGGGCTAGCAATAGCGATGAAGTTAGCAAGATATCGACGATAATATCCTGCCAGTCCCAAGAAAGATCGAACTTCCGAAAAATATCTCGCGTTGGTCCCTCCGGCAAATAGGGACTCGGGATCAGGTAACATTTCTATCTGGAATTCCGTGATCCCGTTTAATTTCCAACAATCGACAATAAATCGGTGTGCACCGTCTTTTCCCAATACTAAAACAACAGGATAGCTATACGCCGACTCAGTTGGTTCTATAACTCCCAAGTCTATCATAGCTTGAATTTCATTTCGGACAGTTTCTAATTTTGTGTGCGGCAGCGGATATGGTTTCACCTTCACTGGATTCTCATCCAGTAGCTTCAAAGTGATCTCCTCCAAATCCGTCTTGCCAGATCGTTCTGTCAAGACGCTTGAGTAGACTTGGAGTAACGACTCCACTTCCTTACGTTGCTCTGACGTTAACATCTCGTCAAGGACAACGTCGACGTAGGTTTCTTTCCTCGTCACAGGACAACTAGGAAGTACTTCCGCCTCTCCTCCGTTGTCGTCGGGTTGTTCCCTCGTCACAGGACAACTAGGGAGTACTTCCGCCTCCCCTCCGTTGTCGTCGGGTTCTTCAGTCACAACTGTAGCAACCACGAACTCTGTCGCCGGCTTGTCGTCGGGTTCTTCAGTCACAACTGCAGCAACCCCGAACTTTGTCGCCGGTCTTATCGGACCCATAAGGTCCATCGCCACCCACGAGAATGGCCCATCAACCAGTGGGGTGGTTCCTAGTGGCACTGGGCGATGGGAGGTCTTAGGTGCCACTCGCTGACACTTGTCACACGACAAACAAAACCTCCGAACATCCCCATACACACCTGGCCAGTAGAACTCCCTCACTAGCCTATCTCTGGTCTTCGCCACGCCCATGTGGCTTCCCAGTAGCCCCTCATGTGCCAGCCTAAGCACCTCTGCTCGCTTCGCTATGGGCACAACGACTTGATTGAACGTATCGGTCCCTTTTCTGGCGTACCGGTACAAAATACCGCGTTTCGTCGCGAACTTCACCTCGCCGTCTGGCAATTTCCGTATGGACCCATCCTTTGCGTACCTGCGTACCTTGTTGAGAGACAAATCTTCCCCTTGAAGTTTCCTCAACTCGCCAGGTCGCAAATCTTTTGCGTACCTGCGTACCTTGTTGAGAGACAAATCTTCCTCTTGAAGTTTCCTCAACTCGCCAGGTAGCAAATCTTTTGCGTACCTGCGTACCTTGTTGAGAGACAAATCTTCCTCTCGAAGTTTCCTCAACTCGCCAGGTAGCAAATTGTCTATGAGCGAAGTCGTGGGTCTTAGCGGCTTTGACCTTGACCTTCGCTTCATAGCCCTGGTCTCAACGGACCCCACGTGTACAGGTGTACACGTCATAGGGTTAGGTTGTGGCAACACATACCTACACCCTAATATTACGTCATGAGACAGTCCCGACAAACACGCTGCTTGAATTCGTCCCTTTACATACGGCGAATCAAGATCAATGTTAACGACCGGGAGCGAATCTTTCGTCCGGTTAGCAAACTGGACTTCAACCGTCTCGCCTGTGTAATCTCCAGGCTTGACATATCTACTATCTACCAAGGCCGGATAACTACAGCCGGTATCATACAGCACGGTTGCCATCTCACCGTTAACCGTAGCTACCGCTGTGTTAGTCAACTCCACTGTTTTCTGTTTCTTAACAGTGTTCGGAGTTACCGAATTAATCGTTGTCGGACGATACTTCCTACAATCCTTAACGACTTGGCCTGGTCTGTTGCAGCCGTAACATACCGGCTCACCTTTCCTCCCAGTGGTATCCTTCTCTGCCCCCTGAGTCTTCCCCGACCCACGGAAATGTTCTCGGCTGGGATTTCCGGCCCCTGGCCTCCCACCATTCTGACCATTCCGTCTTTGGGGTACCACCTCAGTGGTCTTTCTATGCTCACCGATGCCAGGTCGGTCCCTGCCACCCCAGGTGGTTGGACGCGAGTGCGCGCTCTCATAGCGCTCTGCCATCACGCTTATATCATCCAAGGTTGAGAATTCACGCTCCGCTAAGAACACTATTAAGTCTTTTCTGTATGTACTTAAGACGTGCTCTTTCAAAATTTCCTCGCGAATGCCTTCATACGTTAGCGCGGTACCAGTCATTTTCATCCATTTATCAAAAATTACGCGTACGCGGCTATGAAATTGCGCGTGCGTTTCGGTAGCTCTCTTCGACGATTCTCTGAAGAGTTTCCGAAACGTTCCCGCCGACAGCTCATAGTGCCGTAGTAGCGCTTTCTTCAGAGCGTCGTAGTCGTCTACCTCGTTCGGTGTCATATTATGGTAGACGTCTTTTGAGACTCCCTGTAAGAATGCTGAAACATTGATAGCCCACTGGTCTTTGGGTAGCTGATGAACCAGTGCCAACTTTTCGAACTGCGTCAAAAAGTTGTCAATGATTTCGTCCTTGTCGTTGAACATGGACAGGTTGATCTGAATTGGTCGTCTGTCTTCAGATCGCCTACTTGTGGGTCCTGAACGTTCGTTCATGTCTTCACCCCTTCTGGACTCTGCTTCGATCCTCAGCCTCTCCATTGCTAACATATGTTTGCGTTATCTAGATTTTTCTTCGGCCTGCAATCTGGCTAATTCGAGCTCTTTTTCTCGTTCCGCGACCTGTCTGTCTTTCTCTCACTCTTCGGCCTGCAATCTGGCTAGTTCGAGCTCTCTTTCTTTCCCTCGTTCTCGTTCCGCTACCTGTTTGTCTTTCTCTCGTTCCGCTACCTGTCTGTCTTTCTCTCGTTCGCGCTCAGCTGCTTGTATGTCTTTCTCTCGTTCCGCGGCTAGTTGCTTCTTGTGTTCCCTAACACTCCGCTCAACAAATTCAGCTAACTGGGCCCCTTCGTAACCTAATTCGTCCTTACCAATCGACTTGAATTCTCTAACTAATTGTCTGTCTGTCGCCATCCTGGTCTACTTGTACGGTGACACAATACTTAAGTTACCTACACTCAAGTTTTACTGCCCTACTCGAAAATAGCCCCACACGTATTTACCCTACTTCTAGTATGGCCCTACTCAATTAAACCAGACTATCCTTTGCATCAACAATCAATAAACGGGCAGTACACAGCTGGAATTTATCCCCAAATTCTGCGTAACGCTTACACACTAAACAAGGCGTAATTACTACTGCGGGGTTGGCCAAAATATCTCTTCTCCCAAGAGAATACAAAGGTAATTCCTCACTTTAACTTCACAATTTTAGAATACGACCCGAAACAGCAAAGGAATGTGCCTCAATCTCTTACAATATTTTCATCACAATATGAAAAGAAATGGCAAGAAAATTGCATGCACAGAATATACAAAAATAAGCAATGACTCGATTCACTCTGATCGCTATTTCTTGACAAGTACTATCAAAATTATCAATGTTTAGATACTTATTCTATTCTATATTTGCTCAGACTCTTTACTCGAATAAAATGTTCTGATCCCGGACGAGCGCCCACTTTGTGACGTGGGGGTGGTGGTGGTTGTGGTTATCGTTATCTAGAGGATGATCGACCTCGGTGTTATTGCCCGGATCGAGTAAAGAATAATATAAATTGTGAAACTTATAGATGGAATGAATAGAGATCTGAGCAGATATATAGAACAGACTAAAACGAGCCCCCGTATATGAAATATAACAATTTAATCAATTACATAAACAACTGTGATAATGCATTACAGTAGGAAGATACACTTCTTTTTGAAATTTTAAACACAAATATACTTATATAAATAGCCGATCTGTTTAAACGATAGAATTAATTCATCATAGAATCGAGTGAATAATCGAAGTCATTGCTTTGTACAGCTTCATAACCTGGTTTCCTCCTGTTCTCTCCTGTTCAATTGGTTCCTTCGCTTTCTTCTCACTCTGACTATCTTGCCTCTGTCGGCCCTCAAACTTTGTGTGGGTAGGTGGATACGTAGGTATGTAGATACGTAGGTACGTGGATACGTCAGTGGATTACGTCAGTGGAGCTATTTCCCCTTTCAAAATAAACAGAGAAGCAACCTAAATCTTCTGTCAGATATCCTACTGGGAATAGATCATTACTCCACTCTCGTTATGTCAGATAGCATCCTATCGGAAGTCAAACAGATACCAAAGGCTATCTGGTCAAGCCAAACACGGTAGGCCATAAACAAACAAACCTAGTTTCATAAGATTAATGTATTTCCTAACGACTATTTCATCGCTGACTCACATTAACATCACACGAGACATAATAGTTCCGTTCTCGATTATACAAATGAATGAATGAAACTCATTACATGGCTTAACTACGTTAATTTCAGCGAATACACACATTCAAGTCTTTAGCGTCCATGAAATCTCACTTCATGGCTTAACAACGTTAATTTCAGTCGATACGCACTTAAGTTTTATCATACATGAAATCATCTAAGATCGTTGAATTCACACGGATTCTCATACTCATATCAACTAAAATAATGCATGAAATTCTTAAAATACATGACTCCTATAACACTCAAGACAACAAATTCAAACAATCTGTCAAACCTATATATAAGATCATTAAACGAATTCAGATAATGAACTCAAACACTGTTATACTCATATCAAGAAAATTGATCTACGAATTTATACAAGTAAATTCATGCACATATAAGTAAATAAATTCAAGCAAGTAATTATATTGGTATCGACGAATTACATGAGATTGATGCAAATACCTTGTGCTTTCAAGCCTTGCTCGCTTCTATCGCCAGAATTGTGTCCGTCAACTTTCCAGACACCCAGTCCCTTGGATAATTGCTTTACGAGATAATTTCTTGCAAATTCAATCTCGGAGTCCCTTATACTCTCACGGAAAAAACGTAGACTGGCCAAATTTTCCGATGTGGCATATTAAAACTATGAAATTTCGTGTGGGAAACACGCCCCTTATTTAGCGTAGCCAATCAGGATTAAATATATCTACCGCCTTTTATAAATAGGCGCCAAAATTTGCGGTCATGCTGACCCTTTAGATTTCCAAATAACTGATTCTGGACAATCTCAACTCTGACATTTTCGATACAAAGATTGAGTTAACCTTTTCCCGTCCAGTTTCTTTGACTGTTAAATAAACGAATGCTTAATTAAAAATCGGTTCCTCTCACAACACAGACCGCAGCATAGCGATTCAATACGCACCCTGTCCTCATAAATCTAATTAATTGTTCTCTGTCCAAGTTAATGTTCTCTTTATAGATCGACAGAAATTTGCACCCTTACAGACATGTTTTATATCTTTCGTGAGCGTTTGAGTTTTACAAATGGACCTGCTGATTTCAAAAGCGCTTAGGCTAGTTTATCACTGGTTCTGCAGTTTGTCTGATCAGTTTTTCCCCCACTATGATAGCAGAAGCCGACATATTGTTTTGTTGCTGTCACTCCTTACGTTTGTACGTCCGTATATCTGTCCAGAACCAGTTTCAAAGCGATAACATAGAAGCTAAAAAACTTAGAGTCATAAAATTTGTACACACTTTATCGCGGTCACTAGTAATTAGACTTTAAGGCCATTACAGCAATTAATAAATGTTTTACACATTTTTGAACTTGTTCGATTCAGAAGTCTTTCTCACAGTGTTAGAACGCTTTTGCATAAACCACTCTGTATGAATATTTGTATTTAAATGTACATGACCTGATTAGATTTTTTTAATTTCTGAATTTTTGGACTTAGATTTTATTGGTCTACAGCGGGGATGCATATGCGTGTTTTACACACACACACACACACACATACACACACACAAACACAGACACACACACGTGACAGAACAGAGAGGTTAGCTGAGGACAGATCAGGAGATTTGCTCAGGTGTTTTGACTTCAAAAGAAGAAGGATTTTCATCGACCCAATTTTTAGGATCAAAATAGACACAAATTACAATTATTGAACAAATTTCCATTTTTTAAATATATAAATATGCATATCACATCAGTCCTTTCACAGTAACTTTTTGCTATTCATACTCTCCTTATATGTACCACAAGCATTTGTAGTATCTCTTAGGAGCTCATTGTCTGGATTGTATTTGTCGCAGTCCTCATCATTGTGGATCTTAACACTTAGGAGATGATGTATTGTTACTGGATCCTGGTTTCCTCTGGAGTCAGCCTGAATTTTCCTCAGAATAGAAAATGTCCTTTGATTGTCTGCATTGGAATGTGGCAATGTTAATACAACTCTACTGAGTCAACCAAAGAGTTTAAATTGTTTCCTGCCTCTCGGTGATTCAAGTTGTTGATTGCCTGCCAGAACTGTTCAAGATTGGTACTGTCTGGATAGAATTAGGGAAGTTCTTTGTTTGGGAGTCAGTATGTACAGTTAAACCCCGCTAGAGCACGATGATTGGGGTCCACAGAACGCCATCGTACTATTTACCGTATCGTGCTAAAGGCAAACAAGTCAATTAACTGAAGAGAATACTGCAGGTGTATCATCTAAGGCTAAGCTATTCAAGGGGGGGGGGGGGGTACACAAGTACCGACTTCTTTGTTCCATATTAAAGAAGAATTACTTAAAACGGTTATTACAGATTTAATATGTATTGTTTTGGCAGAGAAACCATTTATTAGTACATACATATTAATATATACGAAAACCGGCAATGTATGCCTAAATAGAATACGTGTACTCACCAGTCACCAGCTGATCTGGCTGTATCCGTAATATTAATTCCATACCACACTCCTTCAGTTTCAAAGATATATAATATATATGTAAATATTCAAAATATTTATATCCATTAAAACTCCAGTTAATTTAAATCCCACGAATGATCATCTAGAATGCCGTATTGTTTTCTCTGCAAGACGCCCCCATTCATACCAAAGATTACCCTTTGTCAATAAGTGTATGTACACTTCCTGTATTTAAGACGGCATTTGCTCAGATATTTGCTCTTGCTAAGTATAGTAATTAAATTCAAAGATCTGACACTTCTGTAGGCGAGTACAAAGGAATCATTGGTTAAGAAACTTACATAAGTAAACACCTGACGTTATACTCTACCGTGTATATTAACATAAATTAACATCGTTAAATAAAAAAACAAATGCGTTTATTAGTAAACAGCGTTAATAGCCTTAAGAGTGGGGCCCACGGAATAAAGGTGGGATATAATGTGGACTCAATTGAGAAGATGAATTAATCTTTGTGCATATACGGTAGTTAACGATCTTGGGACATTTGTTGGTTATTGTCCTTTCCCAAAATTAGTTTAACTCCCTTAGTAACTCTCCGATTAGTTCCCCTGATTTGCCGACCGTCATTTACGGGGTCGTCCCACATACATGGAGTGCATAAATAAGCTCACGTATCAAACGTTTTTTTTTTTTTGGGGGGGGGGGGGGGGGGGGGGGGGGGGGTGATATTTCAGGTGTATTTAAATTTACACTATCAACCTATTCCACACATTATTTGAAAGCATCATATCATTCATTATATCTATATATAGCTGATTCCTTTTGTTATTATTATTGCGTTTATTTTCTATTTGGATTGTATTAATTTTGTATAATATAATAAAATATATTTTTTTTAATAAACATACAGTGACACTGTAGACAGCGTGACATCACAGACAACGAAGACTCACTTTTATCCTGCATAGTTAAAATGAAAATAAACATTATTAGGCCTTGCAGGAGCGGTTCAGATTCAGGGAGCAAGTGCACTGTGTGTAGATTTAAGGATTTGGTCTTTTACGATCATATATAATTTTGAATTCCAAAGATCTGCAGGAGTTTAAATTTTCCCGATCTCTGATCCGGTTGCTAAAATGGTGCAAATATAGAATGACGCGAAAATTTACCTACAAACTGTAAGTAAATATATATATATATATATATATATATATATATATATATATATATATATATATATATATATATATATATATATATATATATAGTCAAACTTATTCTTATTTAATAATTTCACTTCTGTGAAAAAAGGAAGAAAATATTGATGCCAATTTTCCATTTTTCCACGGTTGGTTTACGGAGATTAAAAATACGGGTGACATTAGAAACAGGCAGACAAATAAACAACAGGCTATATAAGCGATCATATTATAAGAAAAACATTTTCTATTACCTGATAATTTTCTTTATTTTGAAATCAAAAACTCATTTCAAATCCCAACTTTTTTTTTTTTTTTTTTTTTTTTACTGTACATTTAAGGCAGCAATAAATGTTCCAGATAATAGTTCTTTCCCGGAACGGTTCTGCCGCCCACTAATTTGCCTCGATAGACTCCTTTACACACATAACAGTACTTTATCGATTTTTTTTTCCACCGGTAACATTGTTATGTAGTTTTAATCTCTTAATCTATATATCTAAATCTTCGATCGATATTTAGTCCCCGGAAGTTGTGGGTACAATTTGGCGTATGCGCATAGGTGGTATGGAAAGACAATATTCGAGTGAGCTAACCTAGTTTCGGGAAAGAACAATTGTTTACCCTGCTTTAAGCCACGAGTAAATTCAGGATGCATTGGCGACAAATACAAAGAAGACTTAATGACTTTATTGCTGACGGTTACATAATAATTAGATTAACAAAATTATCTGCTTTTTAAGGAGCTGACGTTTTCAAAAAATAAGCAACAAGGAATTTTTTTCTTGAAGAATGAAACATATCTTGCCAAATTAATAAATCGAGCTCTTGTTTAAGCCAGTTCACAGTCAGGTGATTACAGGCAGTCTTACTGTAAATATACAACATTGGAAGCATGGTGTGATAAAAAATGGAAAAATTAAATTTTTCAATAATGATTTTGCGTACGCGGGAGGCTCACATGTATGCATACGTGTATGCACACACACACACACACACACACACACACACATATATATATATATATATATATATATATATATATATATATATATATATATTGTATTCGTGACAGATCATAGTTAGTATATTAAATATTTACACCGACACATTGAAACAGACACCACAATATATTAATACTTATGTTGAATTAATCTCTAAAGTAAATTAAGTTTCTTATTCATCAAAATCAGTAAGAAATATACACTTTAAGACATCGTGTTGCCTGTGAAAAACTTGTTTTTAACGTGGAGAACTACGGTCTCACATGGAGCTGCTTTCAAGTAAACCTATCTTAAATTGAAAAAGAGAGGTCAACATATTTTCTATCGATTGATTAAAGACAAAGACCTCACATTTTAACCAACAACAACAAAAAATAATTGTCAAGTGGCCTGTTTTTATATTAATCTTTGTTATTGGCAGAAACCAAGTATCTATAAACTACTACAATTACATGTATTTAAGAATGAAGATTTAACAACTGTTAAATAGGTAAGGTAAATATGAAATACAGTGCTTTCTAACTTAGATTCTCTTCTCTCTCTCTCTCTCTCTCTCTCTCTCTCTCTCTCTCTCTCTTATGTGTACACAGGTCTTTTTTATCGCCATTATTCATTCATTTATGCAACAATGTATTATATATGCATTATGTATTGCATCGACTATGTGAATTTTTAAATACGTCAAATCAATCGAATTCTGTTCTTTTCTTTTCAGAAATTTCTATCAATTCTTATTTGGGTGCCAGCAAGGTGTACCTATATGTAGATGGATTTTTTTGTGATGTAATCGGGCATTGTTTGTTATCTCTCTTACCAGCAGTGCTTCATTCCATCCGGTGAATGAATCGGTCTTATCCGCTAAATACACCACCATTTTTAAATACAAGTCACTATGGTTAAATAATCCACACCTGTGTGTTGAATTATTTAAAGAGAAACCTTTTAAGAAGATGTTAAGAACATTAGGTAAACAATAATTATTGTACCACTTCAAAATAAGGCCGTAAAGTTTATAATTAAATGAGGAATAAGGACCAATTTTCGTGTCAGCCGAATAATAGACAATCTCAGAATACGTACATGTATCTGTAATAAAGTTTTTCTTACATATACATGTAAATGTGACATTAAAGAACTCGACTGAACATTTTTATGACTCCGTTGGATGATTATTACAGCTTGTAAGAACGTAGCTACAGCCATATGGTAGATATCACTACTCATTTTAAAAAAAGTATGACATATTTTGTCCCAAAATGCTTTATGAACTATCTTTGTAGCCTTATTTAAAATAAGCAGTTTATGATTTTTTTATGGGGGTGGGTGGTGGGGATCAGATTTGCTCGTCATTTTATATAATGCGGCAAAATGAAGTATATAAGTTTCCACAGAATGGCTTCTATAGTAGTGTACTTTATTATACATAAATCATTTCATTAAGATTTTCAGAAAATCTGGAGAGAAAAAAAATTATTTAAACTTGTAACTATTGCACATGTCTTAGTGTCAATGACTATAGTAGGGTTACAACTACTGCCAAATGTCTATACTTTTTTATAATTTACAATTAACAGACCTTTATGTATGTCAACCAAATATGCAAAATAAAACGAGTAATTTACCAATTTTGTTTCAACATGATTTAAGACAGTGTAGGCGTACCGAAAGACTATGGCTCAAGTACCATACCCACTAGACAACATTATATTAGAACCCTCTGAAGACGACAATACTAGAATAATAGGTTACAATCGGTTGTTGTTGTTCTCGCTTTGTTGTTGTTGTTGTTGCTGCTGTTGATGTTGTTTTCTTTTTCTAGAAGATGAGTTTTGCTTTGTCTATATATGTTCTAATATTCCTAGCACCGGTAACATTAAATTATCTACGCAGGCCTTGATTTGTTCAGCTGTTCTGGCAATGTTAGTTTAAAAGTATGGCACTATGAACGAAACAGGTCGATTAATAATAAAAATACAAAATTCGATGTTGGGTTTGCCTTCGATTAACTTTTAAACTTAGAGTCCCTATTGATTATTACGAAAACCCAAAAGGGAGTGCCCGCCTAATATGGAAATATATCTTCAGATGAAAATCAATTTATCTCCGCCATTACTCGAAACGAAGAAGAATTAAAGTATTATTTTGCACGTTTTGTCATTGAAAAGTAGTAAAAAAATAAATAAAAGAGTTATAAATCATATTTGTCTCAACCTATTCTCTTACAGATCTATTATAACAAACAAATACTTACATTTTGAAACAACTCCAAAACTTTGAAGAGCTGTGGAATTTAGTAGTGAAACAACAACGGAAGTGACACCATGTTTATATTTATTGCAGCTTATGTTCTTGTCATGAAAGGAATACCTGACAATAATTGGAGAACTGCCAGCTTTTCAGCAAACGGATTTGTGGACTTCGCTGCACATGAATTTTATTCAATATTATGCAGTGGTTACGTCCAAAACTACATGATATCAGGAACCAGTCTCACGAAAGTTTTATAAGACAGAATTTGTTCATGAAATACTTTTCCAAAGAGTGTTTCATGAAGGGTATGATCGTGAGGAACCTTGGCGTGTGCATTTGTTCTTATACACGAAATTATTCAAGTTAATGGAGTTATATTGAACCCATACTGAATAGGTGATAAGTAAAGATGTAACGACAACGTCGACAACAACAACGACGATGATTATCCATACTCTTTTCGAAGAAATCGCTGAGGTTACACGATTCTTCTCATTCGTGGTACATGTGTTTGTGCAAAGAAGCTCGTGTAACGTCGAGCAATCTTATACATCAATTTAGATAGAGGATTCAATAACTGAATATGATTAGGAACAGTTTCTACATATACGAAATTGTCTTAATTGAATTAAGATCTACCTTCTTTGGGAGGGTTTGAGAGGTTGATGATGACGGGGATGAAGAACTGCAAATAGCGTGAGACATTATATTTTGCAGTAGATTTTTCTCTCTTATTGTCATCGTTATTATTATTATTATTATTATTATTATTAAAGCAAGCAAAGATGTTGTCATGGTGCGTACTCTGTACGTGCGTGCTATATGTCACACCCAGCGAGAGAGTAGAAAAGTCAGAATATGAGGATGGCGGCTCCTTAACACAGGGTAAACACCATTATGCTATTTTCGCATTCGTCTGAGATGGTAACAGAAAAAAAGTTACTCTACTGAGGACCGTCAACTCTATTATCATCTTTTATTCTTTAATTGCGACTCGGTCAAATGCAACCTAACTGTCCACCCGTTATACATATTTTTAGCTACTACTACTAGCTATTGTCAGTCATTGTCAATCTGCTACTAACAGAGACATCGGCCGTCCGTTAGCCCGTCCGGTCTTACAATGTTTACTACTAGCAGTGATAAGCGGGTACAGTAGTCTCGGCCTGCCCAAAATGTTATCTGCATGGGGAATTTTGCAGATATCAATTACAGAATCAATTACAGATTTACATCAATCGGATACATTTTTATCCCATCGCTTGAGGTTACGCACCAGTTTTTAAAAAAATTCAATTTCTGGGTGTTAATATTTGCGATGAGAACTGCTAAGCAAGATTCGTTTTTCATTGACCCAAATAAAATTCTCTATCAGTGTAGCCTCTGATTTTTTTTATAGTCAGTCTTATTCTTCACCTTTTTGAATCCAGCTTGTGAACCACCAAAAATGGTTGAAAAAAGCCGAAAATCAGTATTTCTGCCCTTGTTCTGACAAACGAATTTTTCTACACCTAAACTGGTATAGAAATTGAAGTTAATTACTTTGCCTATCTCTTGACGAAAATTTAAAGAAAATCTGACCGGCTAAATTTCTTTCATTTCATCTCAAACATTTGGTTCACGCTGTAGCGTACTAACGGGCAGGGGGGCGGAGGGAGCGGACGGGGCGATTGCCCCGGGCGCCAGAGGTCTTGGGGCATCAAAACAGCTAATAAAAATTCGGGCCTCGTATTCTGGCCCTTTGGGCCATCATCGTCGCCCCGGGCGTCATTTACCCTGAGCCCATAGTTACGCATTCGAACGCTGTGTTAATCAGACTGAGCTAGATACCAGCAGCATCTGGTACACAATTAACGCATAATTGAAACTGATTTACGCCAATATAATCATTCCCAGATTCTTTGTTAAATAGCATATGATCACATAGGTCAATTGTCTGGATTCGCTTTTTCTTTATAAAATTAAAGCGTGAAACCTAAGCAAGCGGTAACATCACAGAGATTTTGACATCACAATTTGCTATTCGTTATGTGATACACAATTAACGTTAACTTTACAACCTTCATCTAGGCTAACATTTTTATGTTACTGTTGTATACCTTAAACGTTTGAATTTACATGCTATATTTTCATAATAAATATTAATTTCATCGTAGTCAATGCTGACAGCTCTCCTTAGCGCCCCAATTTTCATTTCACTTGTTTTTGTGGGATTTTTTTAATTTTTTTATTTCCATGCCAAAGTTTGGCCTTCTTTGCATATTGATTGGGGTTTGAAGGGGCTGGGGAGTTGGGAGACGGCTTTTTTAACGGCACTTTTAACACCTTAGTTAAGTGTCTCCCTAGGACATATTCAAACAGCCGACCCAGGCTTGCCTGTGCGGGTATCGAAACCGCGACCCTTGGATTACGAGCAGCGACTCAGTATATAGTTATGAAAGGCGAAACTGGCCAGGTGACTCAGTCAACGCCACAACAGCTTTTTTTTTTTTTTTTTTTTTTTTTTTTTTTAAAGATTTGAATTGTCATGCTTTCCTTACTTTAATAATTTAATTTACCTATGACACACATTTATCTGGCCCTCTGGTGCCCACAAAGTTGGAGAGTCTAGTTCTACCACTACATTCGGATCACATCGGCTATTTCTGAAAGCTAAACATATATTTGATCCGAATGATTGACCTCGAAGTTGCAAACGCAGACCCTGCTTGCAAAGCATTGCATAATGATAAAAACCGAAGTCAAAATTTTCCCATTCTGCGCTAACCCATTAAAGAGAATAAATCACAGCACATTTAAACTAAAATGTGTGTGATGTAGGTATGAAAGCTAAGGAAACTCACCGTCAATGACGTATTTGAACAAAAGATAAGCTAGAGCGCCACCAATATAAACGTTGGCCAGGTTAAGCAGCTACATTTCGACGTAAATGGCCGAATGGCCGCACACGTCGTTAATCAAACGAACGAACGAAGCAGCTACAGACAACTAATCAAATCAGATCTTGTATAACTCGCGACAAACGAGGTTTTACGTGACAGCGCCATATTCAAATATTATCGCAGTCACTCCGGCAGTGGATAGAAATAAAGAAGGCACTGTCGCTGATGTTCACTAGGCAGCCAATATAATCCACTGGTAAGTATATAATTCGGGTTGTTTCTAGTTCCTCAGATCCAGTCTCTTATTTATTTGTGTATCACCTATTCTTATTATAATTGATATTTGATGAAGTTGTGGGGATGGGGGTAGCAACAGGCGATGATTTTTTTCAGAATTATAGAATATACAAAAATGGAATGTTTTCTGCATAATTTGAGTGTGCAGATTTCAAAAATGAACCCATCTTTATGATATCTTTTCAAATAAATTCACAGGAAGCATTCAAACACATGTACCGTCCACCATTTTTAATATTGGTCTTTGGCCGGCGCGTCTTTTTACTCCAATACACAGGGGCTCGTTACAAAGAAAATTAGGAGTATCGGTCAATGGATAGAGGGCTGGGGGATCCAACCTGTAACAATATGGGTTGGATCCCCCAGCCCTCTATCCATTGACCGATACTCCTAATTTTCTTTGTAACGAGCCCCTTAGTCCGAGTTTCCTCTGACCCTTCACACCCCATTTTTGATATTTGGTCATTTATGTTGGGGTGTGGGGTCAGAGCCCATTGCCTATCGAAAAGTTGGAATTCGCCGCCACAGCGCGGTAGCGGCATAGGGTACCTGCTTACTACCGGGCCTAGCGAACTTAAACGACCTTACATCGAGCCATGATTTGATTTATGATTTGATATGATTTATCTTCTCAGAAATTGCGAGTATGGCATTCGTTTTGTCTTTAATCCGCTGACAGACGAGACGAAACTGCAGCGTTGATGAAATTTTACCTGGTACACGCCATTAGCATTTCTAGTCACGTGACTACCCTAATCTCGCAACCTACATGTCCAGGACATCAGAGGTCAAATAGTCACGTGATATCAACAATAAACCCCTTTCCAATGTTGTTTTACAAAATATTCGAAAACATTAAATGAAAGTCACGTAGTGTTTGTAAAAAAACGAAAGGACACACAATTCTCGACATATTTATTCCGAGAACAACTACCAGAAACCTGTCGCTGTCACAGTAACCTGGAGAAAGCCAGATTCATCAAGAACAGAGCACATGTCAATGATGTTTTCGTTTGTATCACGTGACTACCCCGTTGACAATGGGCTCTGTGCTTGATGAATCTGGCTTTCTCCAGGTTACTGTGCACCAAAAATCAGTCTAATTCATTGGTATGGCATGAGCAAAGAACAGGCAGAATAACGCCATATGTGGCATATAGTGTGCTACACACAAATATGAATTGTCCTGCCCCATCATTAATTAGAAAAATTTGCAACCCTGTACATCAAGAACTGAAAACTAAGCCAGTGCAATGGGGATGTTTGCACGAAGCTGCCGCACTTCACTACACAGCTGCCATATCCACACAACTTCATGATGTGAAAATTACCAGGACAGGATTAGGTGTGTGTATGGATAAAGGGTTTATTGGTGCCTCTCCATATGCTCTTTTTTCATGTTCGTGTTGAGGCAATGCTGTTATATAGATAAAATGCCCATATACATTAAAGGATGCCACTGTAGATGAAATCTCTAGTGCTACTAACTATTGTCTTGCACCAAACTATGATTTAAAAAAGGACCATCAATACTATGCGCAAGTCCAGCTTCAAATGTATGTGTTCCAGTACTTATTTTGCCACTTTGTTGTGTGGACAAATAAAGCATGTGCTATCAGTGTGGTCAACCAAGACCACCAGTTCATTCATAACATGGTGAACAAACTTGAAGTTTTCTAGAGACAGCACTGCCTACCAGAATTACTGACACATAGACAGAGGAAGACAGAAACCATATCACAGGCAGCATCTGCTTGTTCTTCAGAAGACAATGGAATCTTCTGTTACGGTCAAAAACCATTGAATAAGGATGATGGGGATGACATGATAGGGTGTGATGGGGCCAGTTGCAAGTTTAAATGGGTGCATCTCGCTTGTGCCAAGATTAAACGCCCTCCTAAAGGAACGTGGTACTGCAAAGACTGCAGAAGAAGAACAAGCAAAAAATGACTTTTTATGATTTAATGAAACAAAACATCAGTTGTGAGTTGTCATATTAATGTTGTAACAAAATGTAGTTATATCATGAACTTTCAATTTTATATGTATATGAAAAACACTTTCCGAGAAAAAGTAAACAAGAAAGTGTAACACTATATTTATTAAACTAAATTTTTATGATTGTGATAAAAGGTTTATCACACATTTTTGACTTAGCAACTAAGTTTGGGCATTTAAATATATTATTTTGGACATGAAATTTAACACTTTTATTCTCTATCCTAAAACACAATTGTTACCATAAGTATACAACAATGAATAGTCCATTAATAAAAAAAATCATTGAACTACATAATCCAAAGGTATGTCTTTTTTTCTCCCTTGTGTCTAAATTGAGAACAATCCCATCACCTAAATTAGTGAGAATAGCGCATGTTCTAACAATTTTGTCAACACTTAAAAGTAAGTCATTATGTGCTTCTGATTTAATTGAATTCACACATGGAATTATCAGAGTCCCTTGCGAAATTGAAAATCATGACTTCATGAGTCCAATCACTCTCTCTATGTGAATTCTGACAGAGGACAGTTTTCGCAATTGCTCTACTTCACGAGCAGAAAGCTGTTTCTTCCCCTTTGTAAAGGCTGGCAAGATTAACTCAGCTGAGCATTCAGTTGCCATATGTTCTTGTAGAGTAAAACCCCTGTCTGCCAAAATATGATCCCCAGGGTGATGAAAATCTCTGCTTATATATTCAGATTTGCGTGTTATTTCAACATCTGAAACACGTCCTCCCCAGGCCTTGGACAGAAACACAACTGATCCCAAGGGATTACATGCAATGAGGAACTTCACTGTTGTATGTTTCTTGTAATTGATGTAGCAATCAGCTTTCACTTTGTAGACTTTAGGGTTTTCAATGAAGATTTCAAAGCAGTCAATTATATTGGTCAAGGGAGAAAGTGTATTTTAAAAACAGCTGGTAAAGTAGTAAAAATAGTCTCTCTGTCTGGCCAGTGAATCATAAATCCAAGCTGTGATTCTATAGATTAACCCATTTCCAAAATGTATCAATCCCTGTACTCTTTCCAAGGTTGCACTGATCTGCCAAATATTCAAATTTAGGATTTTGTCTCGGTTTAACTAATGTAATAAAATACTGTTCCAAAGCTGGTACATTTCCTTGTCTCCTTGAAGTAAGTTTGCTGTCCAAAAATGAAAAAGTTTTGTGAAACATTTCCCACGACAATCCAGTGTAGAACTTGCATTTCTCATCATTTTCTCTCACAAGTTTTGTTGATAGCTGCAGTCTTTTCAACTTTACTTCAGTCTCTATAAGTTTTTTGTTGACCATATCTCTTTCTGATTGCAAATTGTCGATTTCAGACATTAGCATTTTCCTTTCTGTCTCCTGCATGGGACGGGTAAAACCAAGCATTTCCTTTTTGTCTTCTACAGGTGTAAAATTATCTATTTCATGGGTATCTTTAACATCACTACCTATCATAATCTCCAAACCTGAAACATTTAAACTCTCATCAGTTTCCCCCTTCTCTTCCTCTTTTTCTTCATATTCAATCTTGCGTCTTTTCCCATCATTCCTGTCCTCTGCCAAAACCAATCTCCTCTTCTTTGTGAATCGTATCAACTCAGTCGCATGGCTCCTTTCCATGACGAGTCTGGTGTCCTCATATAAATGCTGGTGATATAGTCTGGATGATCTGGATCAGAATTGGGCTTTCCTACAAATTAAAAAAGGATATTAAGAATGTTAATCAATTCAAAAAACTGTTTAACTAGTTCTACAAGTTACCACATAATATTCAAACTATAATCATAGAGAAGATTTTATGAATTATACTTTTTTAATCGGGGGTATTTACATTAATATAAACTGTAAACACACACCATTCTTTCAACTCTCATTTGCCATTGGAGTTCAATACCTGAAACAAAGTGCTGACTACATACGTTGTCATATTTTGCCATTGGAATCCATTCTGACCCATCAGGATTCTGGCGGCCACACACACGTACCCAACAAGCCCTTCTCTCTGGATCCTTTCCTGCATCAGGAAACTTGAAAAATGACAAATTTTTCTTCTGCACATGATGGTTTGTGCACCCACCAACACTGCAAATCTTTGGCATATCTTACAATTTTGTATAAATTTCTCGTACACACTACGCAGATCACCTAAAACAATGGCGGTTTTCATCTCGGCGGTCGTAACTATGCACTGAAAATGCCCGGATGTGAAAAAGTGCCCGGATTTCTGACCCGACCTATTGTTGCTTACAATTTACCTGTCAGTCATACATGTACTATATAAAACTGCAAGGGATGACACTTCTCTCCTTTCTCGTGCGACCTATTTAAGAATCGACGCTGATATTTCAAGCTACACTTCACATAGCCTAATAAATTTGGTACTGATATTTAGCTCAGGCATTCGACTTTTTCGCCTACACAAAGTTTGACCTACTACCACACCTTTAAGTAGCAACAGGGGATGATTTGTTCAGAGTTACATAATATATAAAAATTGAATGTTTTCTGCATAATTTGAGTGTGCAGAATTCAAAAATGAACTCATCTTTATGATATCTTTTGTAATAAATTCACAGGAAGCATTCAAACAAATGCACTGTCCACCATTTTTAATATTGGTCTTTGGTCACTTTTTGCAAATTCTTGACCTCATGTTATTTCATGCTGAAATGTGCATATTTCTTACATATGGTTATATAGAAATGTTTTGTGAACATTCAGCTTTAAGAATAAATTAACTTTTTCTATGTTCCAGTTACTTCTAAAGCCGTTCTGTACTTTTTTGCCAGCCCCCCCCCCCCCACCTTACATTTTTGCACGAAATACCATATTCTTGAGTCATACACAAGTTTAAATTATGTTACTTTTAAAATGGAATGTTTTCTGCATAATTTGCGTGTGCAGAATTAAAAAATGAACCCATCTTTATGATATCTTTTGAAATAAATTCACAGAAAGCATTCAGACACATGCACCATCCACCCTTTTTAATATTGGTCTTTGGTCACTTTTTGCAAATTTTTGACTATGTTATTTCATGCGGAAGTTTGCATATTTCTTACATATGGTTATATGGATACATTTTGTGAACATTCAGCTTTAAGAATAAATTCACTTTTCTATGTTCCAGGTACTTCTGAAGCCTTTCTGTGCCTTTTAATCAAGCATCCACCTAACATTTTTGCATGACACACCATATTTTTGAGTCATATACAATTAGAAATTATATGTTACTCTTAAAATCAATAGTGCATATTTATTACAGTGTTCTTGTACATATATACATTGATCTGAAATCACAATTTAGTAAATAATAATTACCATTTTAAAATTTAGTTATGATAAGATATTTTGGATCAATTTTCATATCTTTAAAATAAAATCAATGACCCCCAAAAATAATTCTGACCATTATTACACAGTTCATGAAGTAGAGGTAAGTGTTAAAATGTGGAATCAGATAGAGACGGAACTGGCACTGAGCTGTTTCTCAAGAAACATTTACGATTAATGTTTTCTAAATAGAGAAATGCTAAAGATCATTTTTCTCTACTTTATTATGATAATATTCATATTTGTATTCACAAAATATGACATGAATTGGCTTTGTTTCTTCCAGATTATGCAAAATGGTTTAACTTTTACCTCTTATTCGCCTATATTAACTATGAAAATTTTAATTCTAATACCAGTCTCTCTAGAGAAGAATATTACCTAGAGTAGATGGCCTGACAGTGATAATATCTCTGTGATTGTCAGTCACATATCAAGTCCAACCTCGAAAAAATACATTACACAACAAAAGTAATACTGCAAATGTTTGCACACATTTTACCATTATTCTTCTAAAAAGAACCCCAAAGTATTTAAAAAGCAGTCGTACATGAGCGTATGTTTTTTTTTTTTTTTTTTTTTTTTTTTATAGTTTTCTGCATTTTGAAAAATTCTGTTGTCATTTATTTCCACTGAATATGTTATGGAAAACTCCCAATGTCATATACCCAAATTTGGACAGTTGACCTTTCAACCATGAATACATTTGGATGTAATAATGTCGGCTTTTTACATATGGAAGCGGAGAAAGTATCGGGTCTAATGAGGTTGCTATTTTGAGAAAATGTTAATCTTGATCACCGGCGCTTTCTAGCGGCAGCATCTGTTGCTACTATTAACTCGAGCCAAAAGGAATTTCCCGATTTTAACCAGGTCAGTAGGATGAGCTCATTCTCTGAAAATATCAATACGTTAACTTCCTAGTGAGTAATGCGAACAATAAATTGACATACTGAGTGGATTCAGAATATGTGAACCTGTCTTTTGCAGTCGCATTATGATCATAAGGGGAGAAAAGTGTGTGACATATGTATGTAAAATTAACATGGACTATTTCTAAACAATCAACGGATTTGAAGTGGATAATTGAATTATTTCAAGTACACCAATACGTGATCTGTCAGGCAGAAACATGGTTTGTAGCCTCTGAGTGTTTAAATATAAGATATTCTTGGTAAATTTTCATTTCTTTAAAATAAAGTAAATGACAAAAAAGCACAAACAAACATAATAGTCTCAGTCAGAGTCAGATTTAATCATTAAATCGGTGATCTATGACTAGAAAGATAAAAACGAAGAACCAACATAAACCTATAATTATATAAATTTATAGTCAGACACATATATGTTTTGAAAGTCTTACTGAACAATAAGCGATCTTTAATGTCATCAATTATGCGTGACATCATTTTCTCTGCATAAAATGTACATAGTCTTGTAACATGTCCATTTACATAATTTTCATCATACTTTACATTCGCAAACTTGTGGTCATCTGCCCTAAGCCATTCAAGAAGTTTATATTTCTTAGACCAGTGCAAAACACTGTCATCTGTATTTGCGTATAGAACTTTTTATTCATTTTCTTCTTAATAATCAGACAGTCATTGCCACTCTTTTGGACGTCATATTTCTTGTTTGGAAAAAGTTCATCCAATGTGGTCCAGTTAGTGGGCATTGGACTTTTAATTTTCAAGCAGCATGTCTTCATTAAAAATTCTATCTGGGGTTGCTGACAACCAGTTTTCCTGCACATAAAACATGCATTCCTTTTTTCAATAACAGAAATACACATTAGAATTTAAATATTGTTTTGCTGCCACTTCACTTTGAAGTCCATTCATTTGTGAATTTATTTCCTATAAATTTGGAATGTAAATGTTCTCTTATAAAATTTGTGCAGTCAGTTGAATCCTTTATGTGTATTTTTATGCACCGATTCACTTTGTTTACAATCTGTTTCACCATTGACATGGCAGACACTGCTGCTAAGCACCTACCGAGCGATATCAGTACAATGGGCGATAATTAGAAAACCGTGTCACAGACAAATAATAATTTTTTTATTCAAAATCATTTTTAATTATGAGATGTGCAAAAATCATACCTAAATATCTGAATATTCACTTCACCTGTACATGTTTACCAATATAGGGATTAATCATGTTTTTTCTGGTATCAGTGTTCACCAAATCCTGAGGGGGTCGTTGAAGTCTGAGCCTGTAGGACAAGAGTATCAATACATCCAAGGAATTCAGTGAACATTCATACCTGAAAAAACATATATGATCTCTATACTTACATAAAAAAAGCCCCCAAACTTTAAAATTATCAGATGCAATTTAAATTTTCCCTGTTAAATTGTGTGATTTATGACATTTTATGTTCTTTGTATTTTCTAGATGGTCTTGCTAAACTGAAGGAGCAGATTCGCCAGCAGCAGTTAAACAAGGCCTCACCACGAGGTGAGTACAGTTAATAAACTGAATAGATAGATGCCATAATTATATTCTTGTATGTTGGGTACACTATTCATTCTACATAATGTTTTAAGCAAATAGTATCTGCATTACACGCAGAGCTGTTCCCTCCTCTTCCCTCTACCCTCTCCTGCAATATAGTGGGATATACTGTTGCTATGTTTGTCTGTGTGTCTCTCCATACACATTTTTATTTCCAGAGAATTACTTTGATATTTCAGGCATACTTGTTACTCGTGTCATGCAAGTTGTGTAGAGTTGCCGTTTGTTTCTTAGAATTTGCTGCATTTAATATTATTTTTTGTTGCCATGGAAACACAGTGTAGCATTGGATAAAATTGAAGATGATTGGCTGAAATAGCATATAAATTGAGGGTACTTGGCTATAGGGTACTAGCATAATTGACATAAAAATTGAGAGGGTACTTTTCTTTAGGGTACTAGCATAATTGGCATAAAAACTGAGAGGGTACTTTGCTATAGGGTAGTAGCATAATTAATATTTAAATTTAGAGAGTACTTTGCTTTAAGGTACTAGCATAATTAGTATAAAAATTGAGAGGGTACTTTGCTATAGGGTAATAGCATAATTAGTATAAAATTGAGAGGGTACTTTGCTGTAGGTTTTACGAGCATAATTAGTATAAAATTGAGAGGGTACTTTGCTTTAGGGTACTAGCATACTAGTAATTAGTATAAAAATTGAGAGGGTGCTTGGCTATAGGGTAATAGCATAATTAGTATGAAAATTGAGAGGGTACTTTGCTGTAGGTTTTACGAGCATAATTAGTATAAAATTTAGAGGGTACTTTGCTGTAGGTTTTACGAGCATAATTAGTATAAAATTGAGAGGGTACTTTGCTTTAGGGTACTAGCATACTAGTAATTAGTATAAAAATTGAGAGGGTGCTTGGCTATAGGGTAATAGCATAATTAGTATGAAAATTGAGAGGGTACTTTGCTGTAGGTTTTACGAGCATAATTAGTATAAAATTGAGAGGGTACTTTGCTTTAGGGTACTAGCATACTAGTAATTAGTATAAAAATTGAGAGGGTGCTTGGCTATAGGGTAATAGCATAATTAGTATGAAAATTGAGAGGGTACTTCACTTTAGGGTACTAGCATAATTAGTATAAAAATTGAGAGGGTACTTGGCTATAAGATACTAGCATAAATAGTATAAAAATTGAGAGGGTACTTTCAGTCGGAGTGTTGACATAAGTTAGGGTTTAGGGGAATATGTAATTTGTAGGTGACTCTTGTTGCATATCAGTACGAGGCATATCAGCGTCTATGCTGCTTGCTTACTATTTGGTGATCATTATACACAGGTGAATACAGTATGTGCAGAGATGCCAACCATTCTGGATTTTGTGGAATTAATATGAATTTTTAGTGAAAATACCATATTCTAAATTATTTTGACAAAATTTAGGAAAATCATAATTTTATTGCATAAAAGTTTGAACAGGAGTTTACTATATGGATACAGGTAAGAAAAAAGTACTTCAGCATCAAGATGACTTGGTACATGAAACTTAGTTTCTCAATGTGAAAAAAACAATGTATCTAACAGGAGACCAGTCTAATAAACTGTAAATAGGTGACAAATGGAAGTAGGCAGTATGATTGGATAGAAGTTTGATTTTTAAACTAAAGGCAATATGATCGGATAGGAGTTTGATTTTTAAACTAAAGGCAATATGATTGGATAGAAGTTTGATTTTTAAACTAAAGGCAATATGATTGGATAGAAGTTTGATTTTTAAACTAAAGGCAATATGTTGGGATAGAAGTTTGTGATTTTTAGTTGGTTGTTATGGGTTTAATGCCATTTTTCAGCACATGATAGGCTATACTTGACGGCCAGTATATTTGGTGGAGGAAGAACCCAAGAAAACCCCAGGAAGAACCACCGACCCACAGGAAGCTTCTGGCAAGCTTTCTCACATACCCACATTGGCTGAGCCCGAGACTCGAACCCATGAGGACAGAGGTGGGATGTCAGTGGTCTGTAAAGGCGAGCACCTTAGGCCACTCGGCCACCCTGGGCCCCCTTGTGATTTTTAAAATCAAGGCTAAATGATATGATAGTTTTTGATTTTTAAAGTAAAGGCAGTATGATTGGATAGAAGTTGGTGATTTTAAGGTAAAGGCAATGTGATTGGATAGAAGTTGGTGATTTTTAATGTAAAGGCAATATGATTAGATAGAAGTTTGTGATTTTTAATTAAATGTGTTTTCCATTCTGGATGGGTGGCCTAGATTCAGAAAAATTGATAAGCATTCTCATGGGTTGGCATTTCTGTCTCATGGGTTGGCATATCTGTCTCATGGGTTGGCATCTGTGTACCATATATACTCGCATACAGGTTAGGTCCAATTGCAAACAACATAAACCCTGATCTGCCATTACATAATGCATTGGCAGATCAGGGTCTGTGTTGTTTGTTCTAGTGATTACTTCAAGCAAACTGCATAGACACAGATCTGCCATTATTTTATGTGATCACAGATCTGGGTCTATGCAGTTGGAGTTGAGTTATTTACAAGTATATATGGTATGTAATGCAATTTAGGTGGTAACTTGTTCTTTTTGATTGACTTGTTGTGAAACTCTCTTCAACTGGATTACTGTGTTGAAAATATCTTATATTTGTTTGTGACAACTTACTTTCACAAACTCCAACTGTTGACCTTTTTCATGGAAAAATGAATTGAGAATCACTTTAATATGGTTGCATGATTTCTGTGGATAAATGATTGCGTGAGATTTGAATTCATGTTTTGAAACTTTTCATGAATTCACATGAAGATAAATTTATGGAAAAAAGGTATTTCTCAAACTCATTGCTTGCCTTCTCTCATAAACTTGTATTTAACTCTTTGTATGACTTCAACAATATTTATTGATTGCAATAGTCCCATGTTAATTTGAAGACTAACTTCACATATACAGATTTATATCTTTATAGTAAAGGACGTACTTACATTTATTTTTAAATGTACTTAACACTTTAGATACACATGTCTAGTAAATTCGTTTTTTAACTGCAAATGCTCATTTTCATATGGTACCTTTTTCAGGTTCTAATGGATAGTCCCTGAAATGAACAAGTAAATTTGTTGTCACTTCTAAATCAACCTCAGGTATGTAACCAGTCTTGTCATTATGGCGTAGTTCAAGCAGATAGTCATCTACCTGTTAAATCTGATCCTCCTTTGCCCGTATTAAAATTTTTGAATGTACTGACAAATCGTTCAGTTATACAAGGAATTTATGTTAAAGAACCAGCTGAATAGTTTAGGTTTAGACTCATCATGTTCATCATCATCTCTATTTTTTCTTTATCATCGACATATAATTTATTATTCGATTTTGCATACGCATTTATGATTATGCTTATCACATTTAGTACTATCTATAGTGACAATTAGAGTCTGTTTTTAAAGATTAGCAGCTTCAGTGAAAATACTGTTGGTATCTATTTGCTACATTAAGTTATACATATTTGTTCCATTAAGTTATATCTGATTGTATCATTGTACAACTTAAGGTAGTTTTGAGTAAGATTTTGGTGTGACTTTTAGTTAGTGTTTATTTTAACCTTGATAAATAGTTATTATGTCTAAACAATGACCTTATTGTGTTCACACTACGAAAGATATATTGAATGTAATGAATCATGTGGAAAAGAAACATCCTAATCAGTGAAATGAACACAATGCATTAAGAGTTACATGTCGTTTATCAGCGATTTCAGCAGTAGTAGAAAAGCAACAGGAAAAGTTTCAACAAAACGTTGAAGAAAGTATAAACCAAACAGGAACAAACATTTCACTGTGGAATTTGCATTAAACGTTTTAAGATTTTGGATGAAAAATAGACGGTTTGCTCTCAAAACTATATGACGTTACAAAGTAATATGACTTATTCCTTAAGAACAATGATATAAGATGAAGTTTACATCAACTATTTGTGATAAAGAAGACTCATCATAAAAAGATAGGGTATGAAAGCAATGGGTAAAAGATGAATTGATCGCAGATGTACAAAAGCAGTGGGAAGAAGAGCGTAAGGTTCTAGATCCCAATCATGACCTGTTTACATAGGTATCATTGTTATTCTAAACCTACAGAACATAAAGTTGATAAGTCAAGCCAAAATTAACTGTTTCATTCCCAACACTACTTGTCAATTATGAAACAGATACCTTTCAAAAATGTTGTAAAATACATCATTTTATGCTTAAATAAGTAATGTCTGATACAAAATGTATCGTCAACATATTATATGACTCGCCACTAGATACATCGTAAGCTTGATTATGGTGTTGTATAAAGTTTTAAGTTTTAAAATAGAACCACTCTTTAAGTTAACTTTTAATGAGTTCTTAAAGAAAACTGTTCCTGTTGGTTTGTTCGATATAACTAAGAACTATTTAATTAGTTAAAGATTGTTGCATGATAAAATTGTACAGTGATACTTCTTTAAATGCTGAGGGCCTCAGTACATTTTAAATTCCTTAATGATTTAAAATATTGTTTAAGAATTCTAGGCGTCAAATGTTTATTCAAATGTTTATCATTTAAATCCTTTCCACGTATAATTTCATGTCTGGTCAGCGCACCATTGGAATTTCGGTCATGCACTATTTGTTTCACAGTTGTCACTCTTGAAAAAGTATATAGTTATTTAAACAGTTACAGAAATCATGCAGTGAAGAAGGGTAAAACTCAAATGACTCTTTACACACACTGACCTTTTTCGTACCCTAGCTTTGTGGACTGCAGCGAAGGAAATCAGTGGTCTCAGAGAAGTGTTCAAGCATCTTTATACTTTGGTACAAATATTCCTTTGTTGAAAGGTCTCGTGCTTTTTTACTAAAAGTATAGCTTATTTTTTACTCGAAAGACGTATACAATATCGCCATGTCTAAAATGATAATAATTGGGCGAAAAATTAAAACCTATCAAATGTAAGAGTTATATATATATATAATAAGTGCTGAGCAATTTTGGAATATGCAATACATAGGAAGTTAATAGTATTATCACTCCTATTAGTATTATTGTAAGTATTAAATTAGAGATAATTTTTGGGATCAAGGCTAACGGTTAATTTCAGTTTAAGAAATGGTTTACAGAAAACTGGTAGGGTAAAGTTTTATTTCAGAACCGTGAAAGTGTCTTCAGGTTCTGCTTGGATTATGTGCAGTCTATACTTGCTCCAAAAGGCTTTGATGAAAAAGACCCCAAACATACTTAATTCTTCCTTGAATCACGTTTTATAACGTTAAGAGATTTTACTGAATTCCATAAACAGATATAGAGTTGTTTATTCATGCACACATATGTGCACACACACAAGCATGCACACATTCAAACACAAATAGGAGTGATTACGAAACACATTCCCTAGCGATCGGCCTAATTATGAAGAATTAATTCCCTACGAGTAAAATGTGTGTGTTTCTTTCTAAAGTCATAACTTGGAACAATCTGGTAATTCCATTTTTTAGCGACCACTATATAACTATAAAATAAAGTAAACACATTGATTGTTAGATTATTTGAAACTGACTTTGCATAAGTCAAGTACAGTCTTCCTTTTTGATTATCATAAGTATATTTAGTGTTTTCCTATTCCTTACCATTGAAAACAAAAGTTATTACACAACTTGGAGCACTACTTCTTGGTTTGCCTGGATGTAATCTAGTATAACTTCATAAATATCCAAATTAATAAATTCTTTTCTAGAGCTATTGCACACTGAATTTATGTCGAATATGACAACTCTGATTTTGAAGTATTTCAATTTTTACAAGAAAATTTACTTTAGAAAAAACTGAGAGTAACCTCATCCCAAAGTCGGCAAAAGCTAAAGGAACAGCCTGCATTTCTACAATTTGGCCAAATGAAGAATTTGTATATCCCTCCCGTCACCCCCTCCGCCAGGAAGGCGTTGATTACCTATCCAGCCGCAGGTCTTTAGCTTATCGACTATTTTAACATGAGCATTTTCTGATTGATGACCAATGCAAGTTTCAGGAAAAAACTTCCCAAGCACTCGTCCCTAAGATGAGTGAGATGCAAGAATCTCTCGTCCCTGTCCTCATTATACTCAACACAGTACATTTCTCCACTACACTACTTAGGTTTTTACAAAAGAACCACATGCAAGCTTGATACTAAAATGGGTCTAAACCATGAAAATATTATGTTATAATACATTGTTCCTCAGATAAACACATAATAAGAGACAAAGCTTGTAACTCGAGAAATTGCCGTTGCACACATAACCCTTGATTTCTTAGTGGTATTCACGTTTGCAGTGAAATCTTTCATTAATCTAGATGTCATAATTTTCCTTTTCAGCGAGCTTTCACAGATCTTTAGGAGTTAGATATGGGAGAAGTTAAGAGATTCAGAATGTCAATATGTTATGATTCTCGTCTGGTCAGACATTGTTACGCTTTCCCTAGATCACCAGCAGATATTTATACAAGTATGTCATTACTTTTCACAATAAAAATGTCAGTAACTTGCATTTGAAAGAAGAATTCCAACCGTCTCAGTTTCCACCAACTTTCATACTAAATGATCCATTTAGTTCGAACCTCTGTTCTAGAAAGCTTACACACTGATGCGTACAAATGAAGATCGCTGATTGGATAAAAGAACAGAAACATTTCCCAGCCATTACTCCAACTACATTTCGACCAATCAGTTGTGGATTTGACATTATTTGCTTTATAAATAGATTACAAACAGCATGCATTGTGTGAAAGTTGGTGATGATTGGCTGAGACACGCAAAATACTCATTTCGAATGCAAGGGAAACTCGCATCAAAATGACGCCTAAATTTCTGAAATCTGTCACTATAAATGCAAACACCATTAAGAAATCGAGGGCTAGGTGTGAAACTGCAACATAATATGTTCATAATATTTACCCATTTCAGTATCAAGCTTACATCGGGTACATGTGTAAAAAAAAACGAAGTTGTTTCCTTTATGACAGATTCTAGATTGACAAAAAGAAAGCAAATTATGCAAAGGTTATTTGTAACTGATGAACCCCAAATGTTAAGCGATGTTGAACTTCTGCATTTGTTAAAGGTAGAAAATGCACTTGGATTTATTCTCAAGGTGCAAATCTGCATCTGCTCGGCCCAGGGAGGAATATATAGTAAAGTTGTACTCGGCACAACAAATTTTTACACAGTCAGGACGAGAGGATGAGTTTTTCCTGAGTCTTGCATTGGTTTGATTGGTGTTTTATTTCACAACAACACAAGTAGGCTATTTAGTGCCGAGGCAATTGGAGTAAATTGTCTTACCCAAGAACATATCACTGAAGACGACTCAGACTGATTCGATGGTTGGATTAGAACAATGGATGACCATTGGCATAATAATGCGGCAGTAGTCTTCCCCCGAAAAAAAGTATATTAAAAACTCTGTTGCCTTGGTTTGTGTTCAGAAGAAATGGATGCAATTTTGTAGTCAGGTCCAATGCTATTTTAAGGCACGGAACTATGCTACACGTCTGAAAATTAAAAGTATATGTTTTACCTACAGTGATTAGTTCTATTGTAATCAAATTTAAGATTACGAAACATTGATCAGTTTGAAAATATGTTGTATTGTGAACTATTTTTAGGCGCTGTTATTTACTTTGTCCCTTTTGAAGTATGAAACACTGTAACACTGTGTGTCTGTATGATTGTCAGAAGTTGTTTACAATAGTAGTAAAATGTATTTATTTAGTATTTATGACTAAACGGAAAGCTTTTCCCCATTTTTTTCTGTATAAATGTTCTATGCTAATTAGGACAATTTGAGAACTGTGACCTCAAAGAAACTATCAAACAGAGTAGTATGGTATGATATAGGAACATTGAAAAAAGCCGGCTTGAGTATTTACTAGTTTTACCGAACAGTGGTTAAACGTTGTTATAACATATGATATTGTCTTCGTTCTTATAGGACTTCAGATATATGGGTCTTCAAGGTTTCTGTCAATTCATGATTTTTGGACTATTGAGTAGATGTGCAAGTTATGATTGTTCAGTGGTTGGGGCACATCTCCTGCTGAGTAGTATCTGTCCGTGAGGTGTCATTCAATTTTTTCACATAAAGCGGTCTAATTTAGCCGTGAGAGCCATTATGAATATCTTATACAGATCTTGTTGAGTAATTAGCCAGATTTTGAGAGACTAATATCGAGTAGACATGCAAGCTATGATTGTTCAGTAGTTAGGTCACCTCTCCTGCTGAATATTACCTGTCACTGAGGCGTCATCAAAAATTTTTACATAGTGACAAGTTACCGTTAAGCGGTCTAAATGAGCCTTGGAGACAATTTTAACGATTTACCTGTCTAAGTATGAGATCGCGAAAATAGAATACCGTGGAAGTGAATAATCTACAAAAAAATAAAACTGGCCAAAATGTTTACCATTTCCTTCCCGGAGTCTCCCAGTCTTTGGTACTGATATATACATTGAATTATGGATAAAATAGTTTTGTGATCATTAGGCGGATTAATTAATCATTGTCATTAGAGATCAAAGACCGAAACTTTTCCACATTCTCGTACTAGCATCGAAATAATACTCGTACCTCAAATATGCCTCTGGTAACAAAGCCCCCGAAATTGCTGAGAGCAGTAGCAGCTATTATCAATCGATATGACTAATGAAATCGCTGGTTACATTCCAAACTGCTCGCTGTATATTATGATCGCCACCTTGGAAACATTTTGGATACATATATGTTCATGGCGCTCTGGAAAATTATCAAGGTTGTCTTGCGATAATAATATTTTATACAATGTTTTCATCAAGGTATCCATATGAACCAATAATTGATACATTATTTGATCTTTGTAATAATTGACATTAACCTCACCACGACTAATTTTTGCTCAACGTATAAATTAATATTTAGGTGGGGTGTTCTTATGAGTGCGTGTGAATGTCACTATGTCTTGTTGTAAAACTGTCGCAGTAAAGAAGGAGCGTAAGGGAGTCAAGTACATATGTGAGATATAGTGAGAGGTTCAAGGTAGGATAGAAAGAATGAAAAGGAGTGCAGGTAACAAATATATTACCTTATGGTTCATTAAATCTCATCTTGTTTTATGGTCATCTCTTATTACTTAAGAAGTCCACCAAATACATAATGACTGAATTGTGCAACAAAGAAAGAACTAATGCTAATGTTTTCTTTTAAACTGCATTAAATCCCTCATTATGGGACAAATCACAAAATTGTGTTAAAAAAATGTAAATTATGTAATTCACAAAAGAAATTATACAATTATATATCAGAAATCCTATACGAGTTATTTTACAAAGTGCACACCCAAACGTTTAGTCGCTTGAACGAAATTACTCTACTGAGGATAGTAAAGCCCTCTTTATGTGTGAATAGTTTCGCTTAATCAAATCGCAGAGGAAAGCTGATTGGCTGGACAGATCACATGACTTAAAACCTTAAAACTTTTTGGTTCTTAAAACAGGACCGCGCACCGAAAGCTGGCGATAAAAAAGGACCCCATCTTACGTCTGATAAATTTCCTTACGCAAGGGTAAATAGTTTTATTCAACAATAGGAACACCTACTACCAGAAGTCTATTAGTAGGATGATTTATGCTACCATCACTACCAGTACTACTACTATTACTATTACTATTATGATGATGGTGATGATGATGATTGTTATTATTATTATTATTATTATTATTGAAATACTGAACTGTTGTTGTTATTATTAGCAGTAGTAGTAGTAATAGTTGTAGTAGTAGTAGTAATATTAGTATTGATATTATTAAAATAATGAAAATGATCTTAGTTACTATTTGTATCATTAATCTGACCATAATTACTAATATCTCAGTTTCAACTGCCAGAGTTTACATGCCTATAGAATGGTGCCACCGTTTATATGCCAATATAATGGACTACCTTATTAGAAACCCCCCCCCCCAAAAAAAAAAAAATCCCCAACAACATATCAAAGTTTTTGATAGTCCTTAGTTTTGCCACGGTAATTGTGTATATGTCCACATTTTCCACATTTGTATAAATGGGCTTGATCCCTTCACATTATGAAGTTACAGTAAATGGAGCACATTGGCGCAGTCGTGCTTGGGCTGGGAGCAATCAAAAGAGTTTATAACAACAGTTAAAAAACAATGCTTAGAAACTTTACAATTAATGAAAGTTTTCGATCTACATTACTTATTTTTTTTTTTAAAGGAAGCTTTTATCAATAGTTTCGTCAATCGTAGCAGCATTATTATTCATTATATTTGACACATAACAGTAATTATCTCTGCAGACAGCAAGTCAATCTGTTTTGTGTTTTGCCCACCAATTGCAATGCTAAATGATCAGTGACATGACCGCGTGACATATTCTGGATTTTTGCTATAGATATGTAAGACTCAGTACTAATTATACAAAAGGATTAGAGCCAGTCTAGAAATAGGAGAACATAAAATAGAGGATATACGGGTTTGAAAGGCCATGATCAGTTGATAATGAGAAGAAAAATTATGTAACATTATCCTTTCAAAACTGGCCATATCATATTTCACTTTTGCATTTCTCAAGATTCCTAGTCCTACATAAGAATGTGGGATATTTTGGTACATATATTTATATTTACTAAGGGTCGTCAAAATGATCCATTCAGAGTTTACACAAAGTGTTTACGTGTTGAACGGTGATTCCGATATTTTTGTGATTATTGTTATTAATGCAATAGCGTGGTCACAACATGAAATCTCCTAATAGTCTTATAGTAAATCTTCCATGTCTCCCAAAATGTTTAAATAATGTTGTTTAGCATTACTATAACCAAAACACTGATGTTCTTGTGTTTTTGATTCGTTAACTGAATAAAACGAATTATCTCTGATATGTTGTTTTTTAGTGCAAATAAGTAGTAAGAGGCTGATGCTACTCTTGCTTCATTAGTGCTATTAGCATTCATGTGAGTTGTAACAAGGATGGACTTGTGTTTCTAATCCGTTGTGAAATACGAATAACCTCAGATATTTTTATTTCAGTTAATATAGGTAGTAAGTGCAAGATCAAGGCTGACGCAACTCTTGTTGTTATTATACTCCTTATATTATTATTTGTCATGTTAAAATTTCTTGTTTCAGAAATTTTATTTACAAATGTCAACATTCTGGTAAGTGTGGGCAAAATAAAACCCCACGGGACACTCACACCACTTGCATTTCGTGTACTAAATGTACACGAATGGACATATGTTCCATTTGTTGTTTGTGGTTAGACAACATTCGGCAAAAGTCAGCGTACTTATAAGAAGAGGAAGGAAGCACGTTTTTCAACTTCTCCTTCTGGATCAATAAGAGCTCAAATTGAGCAAAATGTAGCTGGAATTTACTGCGTCTCCCCGAATAAATGAGGCATCTTCCAAGAGAGAAATACTGCTACTTCCTGTGAGGAAGTAACATAACCCTCTCCCTCGATAACTCACGCCAAGATAACTCATGAACCCACCTATGACGTCGGGTCAGGCGTGTATGCCATTTTTTTTCTAGAAAATTCCGAAATAATTGGCCCCTATTTGTTGATCGTGAAGAAAATTAAAATTCATAACTGGTAAATGAAATGTTGATATATCGCTTGTTTTATCGTCGAAAACTGAATAAGCATCATGTATTTTGTTAAATTTTCTTTGAAAAAAAAATTATCATTACACTGTAAGTAGCAATATTCAATGATATTTCGATCCATGAAATTGTCTGTAATGCTTGCTGGTGGCAGCACTTTAAAAAATAAATACCAATAAAATAAGTTTTGTTAAGTGAAATTCGTGTTTCAGTTCTATCTCTTAATTCGATTTAAGTGTAATCATCACAAATGCAAATGTCCTTTGTATTCGGACGTGAAAAGTGTCAATCTACTGTCACAGCTATATCCAGGGGTGTTTATGAGAACCTAATTAAGGGCCGAATGTGTTTTGATCTCCGATTTGGGGAAGTGTTTCTTGTATTTTACAATCAATTAAAAGTAGACCTGCTTTATATTATTATGTTAATTATGTCCTTTGTATTACATCAAATAAAGGGTGTGGAATAAAAAAAGTTCAAAGGCATGCAAATCCTACCTGTGTAAGAGCTCGCGGTCACAATAGTGTGTCAAATTAACTTCTGTCAATTGCCCAGTTGATCACTGTTATAAATATTATTATGTAAGTAACATAATTAAAGTATCTAGCATTAATCAATGGCTTATCCTACTACACCGCTCCCTCGATAACTCGCGCACAACGGGGTCCAAAAACATAGACTGCACTATAAGCGAGGGCGCGAGTTACCGAGGGACCTCAAAAAAATTAAGAAAGGGATGCCATCCCCGCTGGACATCGAGAAAACCGCAGTGGGGGTGGGGGTGGGTAATGGGGCTGTTTAATAGCGGAATACTCGTTTTATAATTACATTGGGAATAATTGTCAATAAAGAGCTTTTTCTAATGTAATTGTTTGCTTTTCTGTATAAATTACCTTTATTTTCAAGATAACGAACCTCTGAAAGATCGTTAACAACATTAGTCCAAGCGGTATGAACAACACGTGTACGCGATACATTGTGTATTACGTCACTGCTTTTTGTTCTTGTTGATTCACAACTAAACAAGATTCCTTTTTTCAAAAACTATTGACATTTATTTTGTGAAACAACCGTCAACATCCAACCTCGATTTATTTATTGTTCCATTAGTAAAATATGGATGCCGTGATTTCATATCAAGTAACAGTGAAACTTCGTCTCATCCTTGAGGAAATCCCTGAGTAGCATATTAGAAAGTTCAATACAAACTCTGGAACTCGCTTCTCCGTAATGAACAGCATCTGTAAAACAAAGCTTTTATTCTCCAAGTACTCATTTGGCTTGGTTGCCTTACTATTTTTGATTATATTTGTGAATGAGTAGGCTAATTTAAGGTAGTTTAATTATATTACTTACATAATAATATTTATAACAGTGTTCGATTGATCAATTGAAATGAGTTGACCTGACACACATCCATGACCGCTAGCTCTTACGCAGGCAGGATTTGCATGCCTTTTAACTTTTCTGTTATTACACCCCCTTTGTTTGATTTGATACAAAAGACGTAATTAACGTGATAATACAAAGCAGGTCTGCTATTAATTTAGTGTAACAACACAACATATACTTCCGCAAGTCGGAGATAAAAACAAAAAAAGGTCGGCACATAATTAGATTCTCACGGAAAGGCTCGCGGCGATAGCTGGGTCGGTTGAATTTTAATTTTCACGTTTGAATACAAGAGGGCTTATTGCATTTATGATGATTACACTGAAACCGAATTAAAAGATAGAACTAAAACACATATTTCACTTGACAAAACTTATTTAATTGATATTTATTTTTAAAGTGTTGCCACCAGTAGGCTTTAGTGACGTTTTTATTGATCGAAATTTCGTCGAATATTGTTATTTATAGTGTACTGAGAATGTTGTTTGGAAAGAAAATTGAACAAAATATTTGACTTCTTATTAAAAGTCGAAAATTTCATGATGATGATTCAAATTTCTGGGTACTAACCACTGGTTTTGACGATAAAACGAGCAATATATTAAGGTTTCATTTACTAATTTTTGATCGCGATTTTTTTCACCTTCAACAAATAGGGTCAATTTTATTTTTTTTATTTTTTTATTTTTTTAAAAAAATTTTCTAGTTTAAAAAAAATGGGATCCACGTCTGGTCCGTGTTATAAGCGGGTTCACGAGTTATCGAGGGAGCGGTGTAATTGGCAAATGTGATCAAGGAAGGTAAGAGAAGCAAGTGAAAGGAGTAGTCAGTGCATGAAAAGCTTTGTTTCACATATGTGGTTCATTATGGAGAAGTGAGTTCCAAAGTTTGTAGTAAACTTAAGATTCTTGAATTGACTCTCAGATGTTTGCTTAAAGATTAGCAGAAATTTCACTATTACATTAAAATCACAGCATTAATATTTTAGTAATAGAACAACAAAAAATCGAGTTTTGACAATGACGGTTGTTGTTTCACAAATCAAATGTTCCTAGTTGTTGAAAAAAGGAAATTTTGCTTTATTGTGAATCAACAATAACACTCGAATATATCCACATTCACAAGCAAAAAGCAGTGACGAGCCACACTATTTTTTTGCAGCTGCACATGTAAGCGTGTTGAAACCTCTTGCAGTAATGTTTTAACGATCTTTCAAAGGTTGGTTATCTTGAAAATAAATGTAATTTATATAGAAAAATGAACAACTTCATTAGAAAAAGCATTTTATTGACAATTATTCCCAATACAATTATAAAATGAGTATTTAACCATTAAAAAGTACAGCCCTTGTCTTCTTATTGTCAATGTCCAGCCGGGATGGCATCCCCTTCTTAATGTTTCAGAGGTCCCTCAGTGACTCGTGTCCTCGCTGATACTGCGGTCTGTGTTTTTGCACCCCATTGTGCACGAGTTATTGAGAGAAAAGTGTACTTCTCTGAGGATTGTGTGCACTCCCCCAAATAAGAGAGGAGGAGCTGCACCCCTCTTAGACAAGATAGTGCATCTTCTAAGAAGAAGGCAGTGGATGGGAAACACCATACAAAGTTCAAGCACAGCAATATTCCTGGTTGGGGTAGAGCTGAGCCCTAATATGGAGAATGCTTGGGGGAGGATCAAGATTCCCATAGTACCCGAGGTCAGGCGATGAGTAGTTCACGCAACCTCAAGAGTTAGACGTGGTTCTAGCTCATCTAGTTCTGAGGGAAGTTCCCGAAGGTCTATTTCGCCATTGACTATAAGGGTCCAGTCATTTATTCCGAAAAGACACCCACGAAGGTCAGTTCTTTCACTCCCCGTGCTGTGCCACAGAACATCTATGTTAAAATCCCCAGCCTTCCCCACAGAGGGATGATTCTGAATCCAATCATCCTGTATCCCACTGAAGATCAGAACAGAAAGAAGATGCCTTGTCAATTATAGTAGATTCTCAGGAATTTGCTGTAAATCAGGAGGACAGGGTATACTCTCTCCCCCCCCCCCTCGTACACTCTCCCCTCCTAGGATCTCCAAACTCTTCTCACCAAGCATCAGAAGTGGTCAAAGAAGAGGAAACTTAGTTATTTGACAAGGCTGTAAATGAAGTCTACCGCTTTCTTCCATTAGAGATGTGTCCGAAACCTTCGTGTTCTAGTGACACTAGGATTCTTTCTTGTCTAAAAAAATTGTCGGGGGCAACGCCCAGACCAGATTTGCTTTTGCTTCCTCACTCACCGATGGTGAGATAAATAGCACAACGGCTGGGCAAGGGTCAAGAATCGACAAGACAAAATAAAGGGTAGTCAGTCCCCCTTGCTACAATACGCACATCATGGATTACGGGAAATTCACGTTCCCACTGTGGAACCTAATCATTTCTTGCTGTTTCCGTCATAAGCTGGATATTGTAGTCATGGATTGTCTACGTCATGGCTTATAGTGGGCGGATTAATTTGTATTGCCCAAATTAGAAAGTCGCAGCAATATAATTATGTAATAATGGATGTCCACTACATCGCGTGGAACTTACCTGCCAGCTCAGCTACAGTACACAGTGCAGAGTGCTCTTTTTAAGTTATACACAATGCCGTTTAATATTCAAAGACTCGCCCACAAAAACGCATTCATATACGTGTATTTCGAGAAATGAAAGATAGATTTCTGAGCAAAGAATCCTGAGACTATTTAGGTGCTTCGCAAAATATACAAAGTTTAATGATAGTAATTTTAATGAGAGAGAGAGAGAGGTTGGTTCTGCTTTTAAACAAACAAAAGGAAAATATTAGCAGGTTTCATTCCCTTAATAAAACAAAAATTTGAAAAATGCTGTGATTCATTTTTTCATTGTGCCAGTCACTTTTAAATTGTTTGCTTAACATCAGGGTTTGCACGGTCATTAAAGGTCATCGAAAGTCATTGATGTTTCACTTAGGTCATTGAAAGTCCTTGAATTTAAGAGATTTCGCTTAAAAATAAAATATGATGGAAAATATTTGCTTTTGAGTCATTTATTTAACGTTGTGCGAGGATTGGAAGTACAGTTTGATTTTTCTGTCATCTGCTAGCCGTTCTGCTAGTATCGGAATCCCCAAGACATTGTGCATAGCGTCTCTTTTACATGATGTAATTAACGCATGCATTCTTTCACTTTACCACGTGTTGCCGCTAAGCAAGGATGGTTCATTAGCAACAGAGTCTTTTTAACGAGTGATCATCGCAAAATGCCTGGAAAGTGCACATTCAGCAATAGTTGGCTGCAAGACAAAGACTTCATTAAGTGGCTGAGAAAAGATGCAACCTTGAAATACAGAGTGCTCATCATTAAGATTAGTTTTACTCCCCCAAAACACCACATTGTGGCTGAAAAATGGAAAATGGTTTCTGCAGACAAATTTCAGTTCTTGACCATTTACCTTCACCAACGTTTGTGGCTTACCCTTTGATTTGAGGATGAAAAAGTCAAAGATCAAGGTCACTGATTGAAAGAAGAAAAGTATTTTGTGCACAATTGCTTCAGTACTAACACACATACCCTGATCAAAGATTGCGGAGGACTTGTACTTCAGGTTAGTATGAAGCCTAATGATTTATGGGTCAAAAGGGTAAAGGTCAAGGTCATTGTGACTCAAAAGAAAATTTGGGTTTGCACACTGACTTTTGTTCTGTAGTATGTTCCTCGACCCAAGTTTGTTATGGCTCATAAATAGCGTAAGCAAGAAACTAATATAGTTTGTGGTCTAAAGGTCAAAGGTCATGTTCATGGTAAGTATAATAAAAAAATAATAGATTTTGCATACTGGTAGTAAGTTTAGTTCAAGAACACACACATTGACAAAAAGTCAAGGTCATTGAGACCTGTTGGTCAATTCTCTCCGGAATCAATCATGCCCTTATAGTAGTAGGACTATTAAACATAGGGCGAGCACATGTGCATGAGTTTCAGTTAAAACAATTTATTTAGCCCATCTGAATATGAGTTTCTTATTAGAAACTCGCAATGTTTGACTTGGGTATTTTCACAGTTAAAAGAAAATCAGTGCCATCTGACATGTATGGCAAATATGACTATTTGCTATGGTCTGATATATATATATATATATATATATATATATATATATATATATATATATATATATATATATATATATATATATATATATATATATATATATATATATATCGGGGAACCTTAATCTTTCCTGAGTGCAACGAGATATTTTGACGGGCTTCATGGACACACATGAATATATTTGTTTGCAATATACATTAATTAGGAAAAGAAGAAAAAAAAGAAACTGTTTCAACCACTCCATAGGTCTCATCAGGTGTTAGTAGCAAACCATAGGTTTGTCCATATGATTTGCTATGGATTTCCCTACATGTTGGTTTTTCGTGTATTTTTAAAAGCAAAATGTATTTACACAGTATTCCTATCAATGATCATAATGTTGCCACATTCACACTATGGTAACTCCACTCACTTGAAGTTCATCAGTTTAGCCAAAACATTCTCTGTGTTTTGTTGATACAGCTGTCTGTTTGAATTCCCTTTTCACTTCCTGACTGCATGCTGGCATCAAATAAGTCTTTTATATTTAACACCAACAAGAGTTTTTCTCATAAGATTGTCAAGCGTGTCAACACTCAGCCGGCACCGCCGCTTTATTCTTTATAAATTCTAGTACCAAAATCTGCAGTCATACTACACGCTTGACACTTGAAATACCTGTGAAATGTCTATGAAATGAATCACTTTTGGGTACTGTCCTTTCATCCTTTCACTGAAACTTGTTTTGTCAGTAATTCAGTTGTTGACAGTCCAGTCCTCTATGATTGTTGTACACAATGTACAACAGAATCCCCCACTTGCTACTTCATTGGCACTGATAACTGCACCACTGTTCTCGCTTGGTTGATTAATGAGCGATCAAAGTGTCCATGTGGTCATTTCCAAACTGTGACATGGCACTGAAATTTGCAGGAAAAGTGTTAGGTTCAAACACGGTGAATGGATTAAAAATCGCATGGTTCAGGAATCTATCACATACGTTTACATGAATAATCCGTATACACTACTTTGGCTGGGAAGTCATAATCACGTGACAACCACACTTCAGTTCTATCCTTTTGAAGTAACTTATGTCACACATGACTGTAAGAAATTTATTGCAGAGGCCCAAAGTGGAGTGTATCTCCATAGTACACAGCTTCCAGCGATGTCAAAATTCTAGCAACATGCTGCTTCCTGGTAATGTACATGAGATCTTTTCCCTGCAGTCATAAGCTAAAAGTTAGTTTTCATCATTATTATGCTTACACTTTGACGTGGTGAGTAGCGCTCTCTCAAGCACTGAAGGTAGGACTGATAATTATTATAATCTCATCTACCAATAAAGAAAAACTCTTTAGAATAACAAACAAACATCTTAACTGACAAGCCAGTCTTTGATATTTACTGCACTATTGTTCACTAATCGATTAAGTTGCCCTTCACTACCCCCATTTAACTAGCTATTGGTGAGAAGTATAGCCTGACAAAGAAACTGTGTGTAAACTAGGCCTTGTCATCTTTGAATTAGGTTTAGTTGGCGAACCTTTTATTGATTGTTTAACAAAGAAACAATTTGTAATGTAGACTTAGCGACCATTGCATTGTACTTTGTTAAGGTGTTTATTTGCCAATTTTATGGATAAACAAATCAAAGACAATTTAATATAATGATATTTTGAAATATACCATGACCAGTGTCTTGTTGCTTAGAGCATATGCATGTCAAAACGTTTGAACGGCTAGACAAAACATGCATACATAGTCACGCATACATACATACATACATACATACATACATACATACATACATACATACATACATACATACATACATACATACATACATACACATTAGCCACTGTTGTATTACAGTATTTACACATTGTAATACCAACCAAGGCTCAGTCTGAGGAGTCATTGCCATTTGTAGCATTTATATAGCATGGGTCATAAAAGTAATAATGATAATAATGATATTAATAATTAATTAAACCTTACTGTAAAGACCTCTGTCTTGGAAGACCACCTGTCATAAAAGATCACATTTGTGTGCATGGATTAACTGGTATTAATAATGTATTGTCTTTTGATGAGATACCGTCGGTCTTAAGAGACTTCTTTCTGTTGGTGGCATGGTGGTCTGTCAAAATATATTTCAGTATAACAAAACCAATAATAATAATGAAAATAAGAATAACAGGAATACACTGGCTCACCATCGCAAGTCCCCAAGCATATCACTGCATTGTCAAACCCTCTCCCTCCCATGTTTCCTCCCAACTTACTCTTACCCCCACCCCCATGCAATGACCCAGGGGTCAAAATGCAAACTTCATCACAAATATATGATGTGTCCTTCTGCTCTGTCTGTAGTATATGATGGTTTGTCAGAATATATTTGAAAATGTCATTGTTACTGAATTTTTTGTACATTTGGCCTTGGACCCCTCCCAGGTACCCCAAGGTCGGGATCCCTCTTGCTTATGGTCACTACAAGGGCAATAAACTTGCATTAATTTTTACCCAGTGGTTTTGGAGGAGATGTGGTAACAGATAGTTGGTATCACAATATCCCAGATGCCTTTTAAAAAGAATGTGGATAATTATAATTAATGGCTTGAATCTGCAGTTAAACAAGATCATTCCCTTGGTTTCCTCATTTGATGAATGGATTAGATCACAAGGACATTGTCAATGTATATTGCCCCTGCATGTATTGTTTTTGAATGGTATGGGGACAATAACATTAAAATATCATCATCTTAGCTTGATCTTTTATTTGTTATACTTTGCGTGATGTTATAAACTTAATGATGCACTGGAAAAATTAGTTATTGGTATGGTGACCATACATTCAGTTTATGTGTAAAGAAGGTGTCTGTGCAAAAAAGATATTTCCTGCAGACAAAATTATCGATCTGATGAATGTTTTTTCTTCCAGGTAGTTATGATTGATAAGAAGAGTAACTGACTAACACTGAGGTTGAGATGCCTCCCACTGGTGCTCAAACCAAGGTCAAGGACCCAGAGTACTGTAATTGGCTGAGGGTCGGCTTGGCTCTGTACTATCTAAAGGATGGACTCCATTCCTTTATACAGGGTGAGGTGGATGCTATGCACCAGTACCTGTTGCAGAAACTGTATAGGGGCTTAGTTTTACCACCACGGTGTTCCAGTTGCCAGTCCAAGGATGTGAAACAGAACAGAAATACACATGTCTGGAATTTTCGATCTTCCTGCCCATCCAGTCTCTGTGATGTCTGGCTGACTGAACTAATGACTTTCCACAACAACCCCACGTCCAATAAAATCTACTGAGAAAATTGTGATGTGACTGCCTGGCCATTTGTTCCCTGGGAATGTGCAAAGCTGTACATGCCTCGAGGTCAGTCACCAACCAACAATGCACTGGCTATGAGTGATTCCCAAGCCCTACTCACCCTGATGGCTAGTTGTACATACTTCCATGGGAAACTATCCCCAACAGGAATTACACTGACACATACGGTATGTGGCTATCTGACATTTATCACCATTACTCATTATTTTGAATCATATGTTTGCTAACCATTACTTGTTCCACCTTCTCCCCCATTTTCAAGACTGAATTTGTGAGAGATTTTGTATATGTGAAGTTATAGTCCATTACTGTTTGTATTGAATGGTTAGCCTCATGTAATACAGTCGAACTGAGATATAGTAATGTAGAATCATAAAATTGAATGGCCAGTCAAACACAATAGAGTAAAAGTCGGATAAAACAATGGGGAATCATAGGATTAAATGCCTAGCTTCATATAATATAGGAAAAGTTAGAAATAACAACTAAGAATCATAAAATTGAATGACTAACCTTATATAATGTAAGACCTGTCAATAGCGGCCACCCATGGGAAAAGGCAAAACTGGCCCTTGTACACAAGTGACCGCTGTACACCATTTCACCTTTCAAAATTGGTTTTTGAACACATACCATGCACTGAATATTATTATTGTTTATATTGTTGTTATTAATAATAATAATAAGAAGAAGAATAATAATATTATTATTATTATTATTTTATCAAGATTGTTTTATGTGCACTATTCAACAAAATCATAACGTACACATATATGTTGTTCTCTCCCAAATTTATTTTCCACACAAGATTACTGTATCCTGCTTACGTTTATCCATCCTATAAATTAAATCATCACTGACTGTAAATAATAACTAATCTTAGTTTGTTTTGAGCACCATGACAAAACACTAATTTTATTACTCGTTGATAGTTTACGTATGACTGTAAAAGAGAGGACTGACTCTCTGGTTGGCCTGCTTGTATAAATTAGGCTTGGAAACAGCTGTTCAAGCTTCAGAAACAATATGTGGATTAGCGAAATGCTCAACTGACTGAGATCAAAATACGGTCGGCTGATATGAGAGGTTTATGCTGAATAAGGGAATTAAAAGAAACCATATATGGCTATTTTTGTGAACCATGAAACAAAACTTTGCCTGCCTTTACATACAAGTTAGAAATATTGAATGACCCTGACCTTTATGAAAAGGGATGTAACTCGTATCTCTTCTCAAAGATGAATTTTGTTCTCAAAATCGGCCATAATATTTCGCTTACGTTTAATAAGCCATTGGATCTGAGTTCGACTCCCATTTATGCTGCAACTACATGACTACTTTTTCCACTATCCAGCAAACAAATTGCTTCGACCCTCTCCTGTAAGAATAAAAACTGCCTCGCTTTCGAACAGACTTATTGACAGCTTTGAAACTGGGTTGATGCATGTGTTCTAAGCAATTTCTAGAACAGAGAGTTGGTGCATCTGGCACAAATGAGGTATTTGCATTGCGAAAAAAGTAAAGCTTAACAATAGTGACATGTAAGTATTACATCATTAAAATTAGTTTTACTCCCCCCAAAACTAATTTTTTTTTATTATGCCACCTTTATTATTATTATTCTTATTATTCTTATTATTATTATTATTATTATTTAATTGAAATGCATGAAAACCACAGCAGTTGAGTAGATTCATTTCATGTCATAACTTGTGTGTCTGAAATCACTAAGACATGCTGAAAAATGTAGAAAACCTAGAGGTTAGTTAATGGTGTGCCTTTATGAAATAAATACTAGAGGCAATTTAATGGCATGCCTTTATGAAATAAATACTAGAGGCAATTTAATGGCATGCCTTTATTAAATAAATACTAGAGGCAATTTAATGGCATGCCTTTATGAAATAAATACTAGAGGCAATTTAATGGCATGCCTTTATTAAATAAATACTAGAGGCAATTTAATGGCATGCCTTTATGAAATAAATACTAGAGGCAATTTAATGGCATGCCTTTATGAAATAAATACTAGAGGCAATTTAATGGCATGCCTTTATGAAATAAATACTAGAGGCAATTTAATGGCATGCCTTTATTAAATAAATACTAGAGGCAATTTAATGGCATGCCATCACAAAATACTTGTTTTTTGGAAGTGTTGTCTGATTAAAAGTAGTGTGAAATAGTTTTAATTTGATACTTCACCATCACAAATCCCCACTCTACTCTCTCCACCACCAGCCCCCTTTCCTATCTCTCCACCCTAACTATAGACAGTTACCTAATGCACATAACCCAAAATTCATTGCAGATGGTATGCCTTCTAGCGGGCACGCTCTGGTGATGTCCTATAAAGAATGATTAACAAAAAAGGGGAGAAATATACTTTTAACTGTATAACCCTACTAGGAGGCTTAAGGGGATGGGGATGGAGCAAGGGTTGCACTGAAAATCATCCATAGAAAAAAGTGTTTGTGGTTACCAAGATCTTAGTAGCCTTCAGTTGCATTCCCATGACAACATGGTTTAGTGTCATTCTGTTTTATTATCCCTATCTCCCTCCCCCATGTAAGATTGCGGGGCACGTTGCTATTGCTGTGTCTGTCTATAGAGATGCCTTTTTGATATTGAGAATTTTCCACATTCATTATTTATGTGTTACCATGGAAACAAAGTGTAGCATAACTACTATAAAATTGAAAGTATTTGATTATTTGGTCATAAGTTGTGGATAAATTGGGGATGCTTGGCCATAGGGTACTGACATGTATAGCTTAAAATATTGAGTGCTGGACCATAGGGTACTCTCAGGATATGTCTCTCAGTCTGTTACATAAACCGGGGGTGGGGATTGTCATCTCTAGATGATTCTTGTTTGACCTCTGCTCCTGGGTCAACAGGAGGATAGAATTAAAATTACGTGTAAATACTCTCAAAAACTTGGATTTGACACCCATGCTGAGATGTCTTGGTGATGTCCTGTTTTTACCATATTGATCTTCTTCCCCCATCCCCTGCTACCCTATAACGCCCTAGTGAATGTGTTACATGGTACAGCTCAAGGAAAATGAAAATGAAAAGCATAATCAAAAGAGAAGAAGACAGTCTGATTAGAATACTAAATTTGGTGATATTTATAAGCCGAGACAGTCTGATTAGAACAATAAATCCAGATATGTTTATAAGCCGAGACAGTCTGATTAGAACAATAAATCCAATGATATTTATAAGCAGAGACGGTATGATTAGAACACTGAATCCAACGATATTTATAAGCTAAGACAGTATGATTAGAACATTAAATCCAGTGATATTTACAAACTGGATACAGTATGGCTTGAAAACTTAAATCCAATAATATTTTTATTTTGGGGGGTTTTAATGGCACTTTTTACACATTACTGGATATATCATGCCAAGGAAATGGGAGCTAAGTGCCTTCCCAAAGGACACATAGGCAGCTGACCCAGGATGGCCAAGGCAGGTATCAAACCTGTGACCCTTGGATTATGAGTCTGATGCTCTATCAAGTGAGCTACCATGGCTTCCATGATATTTATAAGCAGAGACAGTATGATTAGAACATTAAATCCAATGATATTTATAAGCTAAGACAGTATGATCAGAACATTAAATTCAATTATATTTATAAGCTAAGACGATATGATTAAAACATTAAATTCAATGATATTTATAGGCTGAGACAGTATGATTAGAACATTAAATCCACTGATATTTATAGGCGGAGACAGTATGATTAGAACATTAAATCCGATGATACTTATAAGCGGAGGCAGTATGATTAGAACATTAAATCCAATGATGTCTATAGCCTATGACATTATGATTAGAACATTAAATCTAGTGATATTTATAAGGTGAGACAGTATGATTAGAACATTAAATCTAATTATATTGATATTTTTGTGGGTTTTAATGGCACTTTTTTTTTACACATTATTGAATATATCATGCCGAAGAAATGGGAGCTAAGTGCCTTTCCCAAGGACACGCAGAGGCAGCTGACCTGGGCAAGTATCGAACCCATGATCGTTGGATTATGAGTCTGATGCTCTACTGAGCTACCATGGCTCCCATGATATTTATATGCAGAGACAATATAATTAGAAGATTAAATCCAGTGATTTTTATAAGCAGAGACAGTATCATTTAAACAATAAATCCATTGATATTTATAAACTAAGACGGTATGATTAGAACATTAAATATAATAATATGTATAAGCTTAGACTGTATGATTAGAACATTAAATCCAATGAAATGTTACTGTGATTTTACCAATTATTGTTGGGTACCAATTTCAGTGGATTTTGTTGTTGCCCCTACACACGAATTTAAGGACCCAACAAACAATTAGCCACATATGACAATAGAAACCCCCCCCACCCCCACCACCCCATTTTCTTACTGTGTTTCATTCCTATAAATCCTATAATTCCTATAAATCAACAAAGCTATTTAATAAAGCAACAGCATTTCTGGAATCTGGTAATTAAATATTAGTTTTTACAAATGTTTGTTTTATTTGAACCACTTAAAAAAGAATTATAAAGCATTTTATATTGTTTCAATGCATACATATCTATGTAGCTGTAATTTCCACTCACTGCCTTAAATCGTTATGTCGTGACATAAGTAAGGATAGAAAGAAATGAGAAAAATCATAATGTATTCAAACAGTAGTATGAATGAAAATCAAAGAAAGAATAATAAATTATACCAGGATATGAAAATTACATTTATTACGTATTCAAATTCAGTCAGGTGAAATTGTTGTGAAACAATTAAATCCTCATGAAGGCACATATCATTTTATCCCATGCATGCTGAATCCCAATAGATAACGTGACTAAAATACCTATTGCTTGAAGCAAAATTACTAATGAAATACTCTGTATATACAGTATTTACAGCAGAGTATTGAAGATCACACTTCATTGAATTTCTGACAAAATCACTGAATCAGCATCATGTCAATTAAGACTGCTGGTACACACAGATGTTTGTAAGGTAAATAATCATCAGATTGTTCAATTAAACAAGTCCAGCATTCTCAGAGATACGTATAATTAAGTCCGATCTTTAGCACATTTTCGCATGAGTGGTACTTATCTATTCCGTGATGGTCTCCATGACCTATTTAGCATACCAGCTGTGAAAATTTTATTTCAATTCTTCTTTTTTTATCTTTATTTATTGTAAAGTTTATGGTTTAAGTTGGTTTGTACATGATGCAGGCTCACACAAAGGAGTGATTCGATTGTATTTCAATTTAGTTAGCATCTTCGTACTTTGATAGACTTGGAACACATCAAATGTTGACAATGCTTTGAGCCAGGGGCAACTGGTCACATGTTTGGTTCACATGTGGAATGATGACATTATCCAAACCGATGGGCATCTAAGTTGAATTTTACCACTCTCAAGCCACTGAATTAATGCCAAGGTTTTGAGAAAGTAATTGATATTGCAATTTCATGGACAGTATTTTAAGGAAGAGATCAAACACGTACTTTATTAACCGAATAGCTTAGTGTTGTTGGCTGCGGCGTCTCCCTTTGATGTTGAGTGTAAGTGATCGATCTTGAGATGTGTTGATTTTGTGTTCATACAGTTGTTGGTATTGTTTTAACCATTGAAGCGACTGTCCTTTGTTGTCAACATCATAATTTTGTTATTTTGTTTTCTTTATTTTGGGTATTTGTAAAGGTTAATTTACGAAATTAAATACCTATAAATATGCAAACTCTGTCATGCATAATCACTTATTTCAGTATCCACGAAACTTTCTCTACAAAACCACAAAACATCGAGACCCACGAAAATAAATCAAACTACAATATTAATGTTTATGTTATATTCACCTTGTTTTATATTAATAATGAATACAGTGCCTAGGGCACTTTGTACTAAACATTAGGGCCAATAAAATATTATAACCAGAAACATGGAAAGATTGTATAATATTAACCTTTATGAGTAATAAATCAATGTTTTTACTGTGTTGATGAACTATTAATACTAGTATACATGGACAGGACAACATACACATGAATAAAATAAATAGATTAGAGTACAATATTTCTAATCCCTGGCCTAGAGAGAAATGACTCAGTATTAAAATGTATTTATAGTCCTGAGATGTTCAATTGTATGCCTTAAACTAAATATGCTCTAATTATTAGGAGTATTAATATACAGACCCTGAAGTGGGTAATTACACCAATGAAATGAAAATGTAATGCAGAATGATTATAAATCAAATGCAGAATGAATGCAGATGAAATTCAAAATGAATACAAACACAATTATAAATGCAATTTAAAGAAGCAGAATGCAGAATTACAAAACATGGAACGATAAATGAAATTCAAATGCATGTCATGAATGGATTTGAAAACTGTTGACTTGTATTTTGGGCTGCCTCTAAATTTCTATGGTCAAAAGTAAATTTTTTATTTTCTGGGATCATATTCTTTACACTAACATTTTTCACTCTTTACAAGCCGTGCAATTGCAAGTCGTGTGCTAATTACATTATGTACAATCATTATTTGAATAAAACAAGAAATACAATTTGCTGTACAATTGTGTTTTTGCATTTATTGCTTTTATTTTTATTTCTGGTAAATTCAGTTATATATATTGTATTGTATGCAGTCGTTAATTTATTAAAGCACTCTAAGTTCTGAAAGTAATGGTTTATTCCATTTAATACTATTGACAATTGAAATACCAACTTTGGTAAATACATTCCAAATGAACAAAAACAAAGGAAATGATGAATGGAAGAATAAATGCAAAATCTGAGACCATAAACATAAAAAAATCGACCAGATGTTACCTGAAATAAAGATGTCAATGGAATGTAAACTGAAGGCAAATGAAATGCAAATAAAGTGGAAACAAAATTTAAGCAAAATGCAGGTTTAGTAATATTACCCATTTCAGGGTCTGTATAAATATTTGTACTGTATTAGCAATTATTTTAATTATTGCTTTGATAACTTTCAGGTCTCCAAAATAAGGAACACAGTGATGCATTCTGGGGACATGAAACTCTCAGATTCTGACAGAAAAAGTTTCATACAGGACATAATTCATTTGTTAGAGGACCCAACTCATCTCAAATCACTGAAGGAATGTAATCAGGCTGTGGATGAGATAAATAAGGTATGGAACATGATTATAGCTGTGCTAATTGCTAACATCAGTAAACATATATAGGAAGACTTTATACAAATAAGGTATAGAAGTTTTAGATTTGGCACTTTCAGGTGGATCAAAATCATTTGATTTGTTAGGCCCCCACCGAGACAACAAAAGGGAGCATATTATTTTCCTGCTGTCCATCCATAAATCCACATAGTCATTAAAGATATTATAAATGAATGAAACTTATTCCAAATTAACAAGCTCATTGAAACCTCTTTAAAACAGTTTAAATTATCAAGATATCTCTACTAGAACCAAGTTGCAGTAACTTAAAGTTGACAAAAATTGAGTCATTTTCAGAATTTTTAGCCTTATATAATGCCTGGTTTGTGTTGCTCGATGACGGACCAAAGAACAACAATATTCTTCTCTAAAATGTTGTAACTTTTTTATTTTTAAAGATATTGCTATGAAATTTGGCATTCCTATGTAAATTTTCCTGCTGAATGCATCTGTGCTGTCATATATTTTGTATGTGTAGGTGGTACTGAGTTAACTAAGAAAAATTATGTAAAAATTCTACCATTTTATTTACAAACTTTGTAATTAGTTACATATAGACAGCTTGTCTTATCTGCCTCAAGTTCATGTATATCGTAATAGCTACCCGAGTGAAAGTTACTAGAGTTAGTGTACATGCTTTCTACATTTTCTACATGAATTTTGTCCCATGCAAACTATGTAATTTAATGAGAAATAAAATTTGAAACACTCACCTAAGTTTTGTGTCTCTCACTTACCCACCAAATAAAAAAATGTAAAGAAAGAAATCTATCTTGCTTCCATTTTCATCCAAATGAAATGTTGGACCTGAATCAGCTGTGAAGTAATCCATTTGTATTGGCCTCGTATGTTCCAAGGCTTTTTTTAGCGACACTTGTATGCATTGACAGAAGGTAAAGAGTTCAACATTCTATTATTATCAAAAGTATATATTTCTGAACAACTCAAAGACACTCTGTATTTCCTTGAAGTCTTTAATGAACCACTGTCATCCCGAGTTAACAGTCTGGTACAAATCCTTTTTTTTAAGACAAACTTTTTTCACTGTTTGTTTGTCTTCCCTTGTTGACCATTGAAAATGTCCAGGATTTCGGCATGGAATCATAAATTTTACAACTGCCTTTCGATCATCTGTAATGGACTCAACTAATCCTTTTTATTTTAACAGCTTCTTTCTGGTACTCTTCATCAGTCGGAGTGCTCACATTTAAATTTAATCTAGCTATGCGCACTTTATCCATCTCCGGTTCCTTTGAATTTATGTTTTTCTCAAAAACAGATTGAATGTTATTTGAGGATCATTGATTGCTACTTGAGCTTGATTTGTCAGGGTTGCTGGTGGTTCAAACAAGTTTTCTAAGAGGTCAGATACATTTTTGAAGCCTGCAACTTTTTTCTTGTGGCCTAACTTGATTCTCTGTTCACAAAGTCTGGTGATTTTTGTTGCCAAAGACTTTTGATTGACTGTATTAAATCTTGGGTCCAACTTTAAAAAGACATTAGTTAGTTCACTAGCAGCTCTGTTTGACTTCTCAAGGAAAGTTTTAATTTCTAGTACAACTCCATTTTGAAGATTGGATATAGGTTTTTGTTCATGGACGTGATTCAATATTTTATCTTTTGTCAAGTCATATTTCTGGCAGAAAGGGCCAGGATAATCCATTCTGCAGGGCAAAAGGACCAAAAAGGCCAGAACAGCTTTGACTATCTGTATTACTAGAATAGCTTCCATACACATCAATCTAAAAAAAAGGACCAACTATTGTGCTATATATAAACAAAGTTTTTTTTTAAAAAATAATAATAATATTGATGATAATTTTAAAAGGGGCTTGAATAATTTTCATCCATAATCAAAACGATTTTTATTATTTACTGTAAAAAAAAAAGAAAAAAGAATAAACTAGCAAATTTAAACTATTGAACTATACTGTATACAAATATAATTTAAGGGATGTGTAATTTTCATGGTATACATAATGTTTTTAACTGAACGGTCTCCTGTCAAAAGTAATAATAACAAACTAGCAAATGATTAAATTTGAATGAGAAAACCAAATTCGATACGTTAGCTGCGATTTAGAATGGTTATGAAGAACGATTGTCTCGACAAATTTGCAAAAGACAAGACTGCATTTAAAATGTATGAATACATGCTACAAATTGATTTAGATCGTTTTATTTGTTAGCCGTAAGTCATAACAACTATATTTGAACATTTATTGATCGATATGGTCTTAAACTATTGGTTACAAAAGTTTGTTTACAAATATCGTAAAATATTCAAGATGGCGTCTATACCACACGCTTGGCGAAGTTGAAAAACTCGAAAGTTTCTTACTTTTGAAGCAAAGTCTGGCATACTTAATCTCTTTTGCGATAGATATTTTATATATCAAATTAAAGATGAGAATGTGTAGAATCTAATGGTATGTGAAGAATATTTATAAACTTTGAGGATCGCGAACGATCAATAGTTGAATTTGCATCAAAATATCTTCAGCATGGCTTGTGATATTTTAATTCTTCAAATTCCGCACTAACCGTAATTCAATATTCTGATTGGCTGGAAAATTTCATGAATATTCATAGTCATTAACCCGGTCGCATAATTTTCCAAATGAACCAGACGTTACGCGCAAGTCACTGAACTATCGATTTTGTACAGGAAGTGTAAATTACCTGTAATTTACTTTTCAACCTGCGATAAAGTGTAAATACAAATAAATAATAATAGCAAGTAATACATATTTAGAAAGATAATTTTATTGGCTTTTATTTCATATAAACTTTATAGCATTCTTTAATAAAGAAAGTTAGTAACATATGGAAAAAGTGCAGTGACCATGTAAAACTGAAATTTCCAGGGGATATATGCCCTGTACTGGGGTTGTTACTTTAACATAATATTTTCTGAAAAAAAACTTGCAGATGAATAAATTGTATGCATTTAGTAGGGTTGAACCTTAAAACTATTTTCATAAGCTGTGCAACATATCATTTTCATCATTTTAAAATTTTACTCTTGGAGAGATAATAAAATGGATGTAAGCATGTCTTGCTGGTCGTACCATGAAAGTATATTAGTTTTGAAAAACTTAACATTAGGTCTAAGGGAAATAAATTAGTTGCCTATGCGCTTTTATCGTGTCGGCGTCACTCCTTGCGTACATGTCAATGGTCTACAAAACATTTAATTTACATCATGTACATTAGATAGATGTTTTATACGGGTGTTGGAGAAAACAATGTACTAATTATCTCTAATGATTTTAGTTTTTAGCTCACCTGGCATTATTGTGCATTGTGCATCGATTATTGTACTTTGTCCGTTAAAAACCACTGGCCAGGACCAATTTCGCGCAAATGTGAAACATATGACATCCTTGCATAAAGGATTGTAACATTTTACAAATGATGCTCTTGTGCCAAACAGTATAAGTGTCATTACAAACAGAAAGAAAAATCTTTTGATGGGTTCTTCTCATAAACCAGTTCATACAATTAAACCAAATTTGATAGAAAGCATCCTTACATAAAGACGTTTAAGATTTTGTATACATTATGCCAGGTGACCTTGCAGTAAGGCCATCATTACTAAAAATTGGAAAATAAACTTGAAGCGAGCTCTCAAAAATAAAATTTAAAAAAATAAAAACACTCAAGAGAATCTAATTCAACTCCCATAATAAACTTATGGTAACACCATAATATTAAAAATTCAATAACTTTAAATTTCTAAATACATGTGATCAAACCTATATCTCTCGGTATAGTCCTATCTTTGATGCAAGCATCACGCATGGAGAAAAACATGAGGTGTGGCATATTTTGCTCTTTATGTTTATGAAGCATGTTTCCTGTTCCACACCTTAAGAATCAGGTGCTACTTTCAGTATTAAGTGTTTCTAAGTCTGTAAAAAGACTGAAATTGCAAAAGTAGAACATTGTCACTTTTTTCAGTTACAAATAAGTTCTCACAAGATTTTTTTTGCAAATTATCAACCAGTCATGGCTCTCCAAACCCGTGTATATAAAAAATTCTATGTTCACCCACTTCTAGACCGGTTCCTGTTTTATATATCATTTGTATAGTCAGTCCTATAAAGGATTTTATTTTTATCTTCTGCAAACTTGGGATTTTGATGGTATCCAGCCTAAATTGTCAAGCCAGTATTATAGGCTGATAACTAGGTAGTAAAATCTGTGTCTCCCTATTACTCGTGTAGCAGAGTGTATAGCAGGGGAGCATATGATGCAGGGAACCTGACTAATAGGCACAGTGCATCATGGAAAAGGTATGGAGATTCTGTAATTTCACTAAGATGGAGAATGATAGTTATCTGCGGTCTCACAAGCACTGGAAGTGTTGTCAGTGAAACTTGGGATTGACAAGAAAACTTGATCCATCCACAAACTTGGAGTTCAGAAGACAGTTTGATTATTTGGCAAATTTTAGATTGACAGGACAAGTTCATCCTTCCAGAAACTTGCGATTGACAAGACAACTTTATTTTTTGGCATGATCCTTTGGCATACTTTGGATTGGCTAGATGACTTGATCGTTCTGCAAACTTGGGATTAACGAGACAACTTTATCTTTTGGAAAGGTTGGGATTGACAAGCCAACTTGATCCGTCAGCAAATTTGGAAATGATAAGAGAACTTGATCCATAGGCAGACTTGCAACAGAATGTAAATATATTCAGACTGAGACATTTGCTGCTTTCTAGTACAAGGAACAATATTAGGGTTGTGATAGAAAAACACAAAATATTGGCATCAATGCTGATTTGAGTTAACCATAACTAAGATTTTTATTGTCCAGAGATACTTGAGAACAACATTCACTTCAAACCACTTTTTGTACACTCTCCATAAGGCAGATCATATTTTGTTACAATGTTGTCCATCTGTCTGTTATCAATTTAGTTTCCGCACAATTACCTGAATTTACCACCAACTACAGCTGCCAAACTTTGTGGATGACTCGCACGTGTGGTAAGAAAGGAGCCTATCAATTTCAAGGTCCAAAGATCAGTGGTCAGGATCATTATGAAAGAAGAAAATTTATTTCCACACAACAACACTAGTTCTACATGACATACCTGGACCAAACATTGTGGATGATTTGTACATAGGGAAAGGAAGAAACATATTGATTTGGGGTTTGAAATATCAGAGTTCTAGGTCGCGGTGTCTGAAAGAGGAAAAATGGTTTCTGTATACAAAATTTTCAAGGGAAATATTTTTGATAATTCACTGGCATGAAATATCAAAAATATTGTTTTACTGCAGTCGATAGACATCGATAATATTATGACCAAATATTTCACCCATGTAATGAAATATATCTGTTGTTCACTCGATACAAGTAAATATCTTCCATATATTGATTTTGGGGTCAAAAGGTCATAGGTTACAGTCCACAGTGATTGAAAGAAGAAAAATGTTGTTTTGCAAAATAACTTTATTTGTAGATCACGTACCTGGACCAAAGTTTGTGGAGAGCTTGCACTTGATGAATGGACTAGGCCTATTGATTTGGGATCAAACTGTCAAAGATGAGGTCATTAATACTCAAAGAAATGTGCGTTTTGCAGGCGAACTTTGGTTTTAGACTAAGATTCTTGAGCAAACTTCGTGGATGGTTTGCACCTAGGATAATACCTGGTGTTTATGAGATTAAAAAAGGTGTATTTTGACGTCTCAAGGGGGTTAAGTGCGCATGACCCACCCCAAAAAGCAACGTCATACAATTCAGAATAGGTTATCTACCTATATAAGCCTATAGAAAATGATGGGAAATTCAAATTTGAATGAAATAAAATAACATCTGTTTTCTTTGAAACATTTAATATACTTACAAACAAAAAAGTTGTTGGTAGATTTAGCCTTGCCAGATATCATCAAATACATATGTGAAAACACTCACATAATCATACCACATGGACATTAAATGAAAAAATACACTCAAGTTTTTGTCTTTAGAATCCAGTCTCAGACGCAGTCTTTGCTGCTGCCAATAGTTCAGTAGGAGGTATGAATGTAATGCAAGTGTCATTTGTGTTCATCTTTGCACTAATTACAGACTGGTTGGTATTGTACAACAAACATTCACGAGGACCTTGTTGGCTATTTCTCACCATAGAAAATGATCTTTCTGCATCTGTATTGCTGTGAAGGAGTGACAGGCATGCATGTCTGAAAGATGATATGCAAATTCAAATGTCAGATTGTGCTCTTTAACAGAATTGCAGAACAGTACTTCATCTGTTGTGATATGGTAGTCGATGATTGTTTAAATATGTAAGTTACTTTTGGGATTGAGGTCTACAGTCGTGCATTGTTCCAATGCTGGGTGGTGTTGCTATGTCTGCGGATGTAATACACTCCAAAATGACTAATGTTAATAAATGACTAATGTTAATATGGTGTTTGCAGTACATGCAAATAATAAAATGCTCCACCATGATGCTGTGCTTCACAAAGTCAAACTCGGTGAACCAAGAGTTCTGATATTTATTTTTGCTGGTCTTTCCTTGTTTCACAGATGTCTCATCCTTCCTGTATTCTGACATTTTGCCTTAAAAATGAATCACACTTGTACACTATTCTGACTACCAAAATAATCATGTTTTTTATATATGTAGTAAACTCTGACCTCAAAGAAACATTGCTGCTGATCATGAGTGTGTCCGTAAGCTTTAATAAAGATGGCTTAAGCATTCTCATTCAGGGCAATTATTGTAGTAACTTTTGTCCTTCAACATGCATTTCTTTGGTTTTCCTAACTTCAAGCAAATTGGGTTGTTTCAATTAATGTCCAGTATCTATGCAAATTAGCTTCATGGGCTCTTCCACAGCAGTGCTCAAATGACTTAAAATGACATCACCCTAGCTACTGTCTATCTATTGAATAATCTCTGAAATGGTAGTTACTATCTCTGACCACCACATCTATTAATTGCCTCTATTACAATCAACTGTATTGGCTTGAAGATAGTTTTACATGAGAACCAAGCAGGACTGTTTATACAGGCTACAGGTTACAGGCATATATTATGGTGGTATAGAAAGGTCTCTTTTTATCTCCGTTTATTGTGGGGGTTTTTTTGTTGCTAAGATTACTGAAAATCGTGTTTTTCGAAACATGATTGTGACCCGGGAGCTGGGGGTTGGAAGACAAAAGTTGTTTTTCGCAGGACACGCGTTATGGCAGGGATGATAAACATAGCTGAAATATCAATCTATTTAGGAAATTTGCTGACAAAAACCAAGTCTACTCGGGGATTAAACTTCTCACTCTTGACCCTTCAAGAAAGATGTTACTTTTTCCTAAAATTCTGAACTAGCTTGAGGCCTGGCATGAGGGTTTATGAATTTTGTATATATTATGCTAGTCTGACATCCATTATGGCTAGAGTTACTTAAGCTTTAAAAAAATATACAAGGATTGTTTTCTCAACAACCAATCAACAGAATTTGACCAACGATGACAGAAGGCATCCTTGCATAAAGTCTTTTAAATTTATAGAATATATTTAGTCCTGCCTTCCAATATGACTGCAGCTGCTAAAAACAAAAAAAAAAACATTTCTTGTGCCAAAATTAATCAGCCTTGTGAGAAAGCGCTCAGATTTGAAGAGCTTACAATTTTATACAAATGATGTTTAACTGAATAAAATGTTGCTGTAGATAAAACACCTAGAAAACTGACTCTTTTCTTTTCTTTTTTCTTTTTTTTTTCTTTTTTTTTTTTTTTTTTTTTTTTTTTTTTCGTTTTTCTTGTTTCCTTTTCATAAACGATAACAAATAGCTGATGGAATTTTAACAGGACCATTCATCTTACAAAGAGTTTTTTGGCCAAAAGCTTGTGCATATGGCTGTTATGAAGATATCAGAAGATGATTGATATCAGACCCAACTGTACCTCCTGTTGCATAGTTTTATGATTTAAATATTTTCTGCACACAGCTTCTCAAAAACAACTACACTATTTTATTGTATTTTTTTCTTTCTTTTTGCTTTTCTTTTTTTTTAATTTAAACTCTGCTGGTCTCCTTTCAAATTTGGGAAATTACTTCAAATAGATAGGTATTAAAAAGACCTATTTGTACTCACCATTTGCTGAATGTAATCTAACCAAGTTCAGCAGAAAGCATCCAGACTTGAGCCCTTTCAAATAACACCATTCTTCATTAAGTGTTGCATTGTTACTATCAATAAAGATATATACTTTAAATTACTTCCATTGAATTTTACACCATATGATAGAAATCAAACACTTTTAAACTGTGCAACAATCTAACCAAGTTATTCAATTAAAAACACCTTTAAATTACTTTGTTGACAAGTTATTTAACAAAATTAGGCAACATTTGACAGAAGTCAGTCACCTAACCCATAATACTTGGCCAGCTGAAGTTGCATTTGCCTAATATGGCAGTGCAAGACAGGTGAGCAATATTAGGCTAATTTACTTGCTTGTTTTTTGTTGTTGTTAAGATTAATAATCATTATGAGGGTGTATTTCTATATTTCGCTCTTCTAGCTTTAATACTGTAAAAGACAAGTCAAGATATATAAAGAGACACAACCCATACTATTTAAGGGAGGAAATGATTAGGGTGGTTATATCTCTTCATATTGTTTGACAACTTCTATATAGCACTTCAAACAATTCAGCCTATCATGTGCTGAAAAATGGCGTTAAACCCACAACAACAACACCAGCAATTCAGAATCATTTTAATAGAACATGCTCTTTAAATGTTGTTGTGTAATATTTTTCTTAAAATATTGTTATGAATTTTTTCATCAGTTCTCTGTTAAGAGATAAAGAGAAGGAAATACTTAAATCATTTAATGAAGATTACATTCATTGGGAGGATACTAATATTTATTATATATTTCATAGTGAGATTTTGAAATATATCAGTGCGAGAAAAATGATATTGCCACAGTGGCGAAACCACTTTTACCTCCACAGTGGCGATATCACTTTTGGAACTACTTTTTCCCATTTAGGAAATATGTATGCCCTTATGTATGTTATTCAAACTTTTATTTCCGTATTTAGGCCTACTTCATTTTTTTTGTCTTGTGCTCCTTCTATCTCTACCTCCATTCCTCTCTGTCCCTCCGCATCAGGATGTACAACTGTAGACCCGCTACTAGTGTACATTTATAAAATGTTATGCAGTCAACGAGGTGCCATAAAAAAATGCATAAAAATGAACTCCAAACAGAAAAAAGTAGATTTCAGGTATTAACTTTTGTATAATTAGTTTTCTACATGAATCATGGAAACTGTTAGAGACGGAACTTACATGACATGTTGATATGTGTCACTCATACAATATTGTATACCTGTAATACTTTTAGACAAATGATGCACATTTTTAGAAGAAAAAAAACCAAAACAACAACTCGTGATTAAATATAGTAATAAAATTTTTTAAGTAGCAGTTTTAACTCGCATAACAATCTGAAGTCTGTCAGATACAACCACTCTGTGATGTTACTACATTATCGCATCCCAACAGTATCAATCCGTGCATGAAAGGTGTAAAAAAAAAAAAATCACTTCATTTTCGTAAGAACACAGTCATTATTTTGACAAAATACACAATTTGAAGCATGTATATAAGCTAAATTTGTAAAATGTAGCTGTCCCAACATTATTGTAAAATTTAGGAACTTCTTTTTATCGATGTAGTAATGTATCTGTTAATCGCATTGGCACATAATGGCAAAATCCCATGCAAATTGAAGGTTTTTGTCTTTACAAATTATATAATATAAAGAAAATCGACACTTGTGACAATACAATGTTTCCACTTCACTCGTGAAATATTTCGGTATATTTACTCAAAAAATGTAGATATCCTCTATCTGCTTATGGTCGTAAGAAAAGGAAGATAATTATCTCAGAAGTTACATTCAACCCTTTGATCCTCCTTAATGCAGCATTTCCTTAGCATCAGGTCATCTGTATTATCAGTACTTTAATTTGTATTATTACTTTGTGGTTGCTTTATTGAAATTGAAACAGATTAAAATAAAACACATGTTCATGCCATATGACACAAATTGTTTATTTCAGATTAATGATGATTCTGTTGATGTCTTCTGTAACCTTGATCATGAGATGACAGCTTTGAGGGAGTGTGTAAATGACTGTAGACAAGAGCTGGGAATTCATAAGAAAGACAAAGAACTGACAATGGAATCTTTGAAAGACGAATTCACAAAACTCAACATCCAGTTTGACAACATTGGAAAGGAAACCAAAATCAAAGTTGAGGTTCTGGATGCAAAATATCAACAGATGGATTCATTAGTGACCGATTTGAAAGAGCAGTGCAGTTGACTTGAAAAAGAATTCAAAGAAGTAAAGGCAAACACTTCTGAAGCAAGAAAACCAATAGAGCAGGTCAAAATGCCAGAGAGCAAAGCTGATACTAATCTAGGTCAACATGAAAAGAATTCAAGGAAGCTTGATAAGGAGAACCATGAAGAAAAGGCAGGCACCTCTCGAGAAACAGATCAAGTATCAGCAGAGAACATAGAATCAGGTATAAAATATACATGCCATGGTCAATATTAAATGTTTCAGTACTGATTTTCAAACACTGTATTTTTTTTTTAATAGCAGTAATATAACCTCCTACTATTGTATTGCTTTCCTTTTCTGGCACTTTTAGTTCCCAGTCCAAGCTAATGATTCCCTCCCCCTATTGGTATTCAGGGGTTAGAATTGAAAAGAACATGATCCCAGTCTGATTCCTTACTCACAGCCAACAAACGGAATACCATCCTAATTTTTCTATGGACGACCTACTCGTTACATGTGTGCTATATCACTTGTCAAAATTTACCTTCATTTTTGTGTCGAAACATCTTTTTGGAATTTCACATACCTTTTTGTATCAATTAAGTCTTTGCCTCCTTAGTCCTTGTGTTATTTGGGTAATGTCTGTGTTTTTGCAAATTTTATAGTTTTTTTTTGCACCTGTATTTGCTTCCTCGCAAATGATTACTAATATCAAGTTAGGTGAAATTCCTCAACCTGTTTAGTCAAACGTAGCATGAGCGCACGGAAGTTATTAAAATATAAAATTATTCGTAACAAAGTAGTGAAACAGTGATTCTAAGCAGTCTGTCAAGACATTTGGTTTGAGATATAATTCTTCATTTACAGAAACTATATTTTTGTTTTATAGGGAAGGAACAAGATGTGCTGCATCTACCAGAAGAAGGTAGAATATATCCATTTAGTATCAAAAGGGATAAAATTACATGTTGTCTCGTTTATGTTACAGAAAGCGATACACAAGTTTAACTTCTATATGGGCAGTGGAGACCGAGTCGGTGACGTTAACACTGATGAAATTTTGGTATATTTTTCAAGCCATGCAACATAAATTACAGCGCCTTTGGTGAGAGATGTCGTAAAATTATATATATATATATATATATATATATATATATATATATATATATATATATATATATATATATATATATATATATATATATATATATATATATATATATATGCTAGTACCATAGACTCACAACTTGATCCCAAACATACGAATGAACTGAATGGAGAAGAGTCACTTTGTTCAAATGAAATTTACATGAGTTTCAGAAAGCTTTATTGCGTATTTTTTCAACAAATTTTTTTTTTACATAGTTTTTTAAAGAGTGGCTCTATGTTGAATAATTTGTTGCCATATGTTCAAGTTTTTTTTACGTATAGTGTTCTGTAAATATTTGAAACAGAACACACGTTACTCCTAGATCTGGACATGCATTTCTATTGTAATATACTTATTTCATCAAGTTTCCAAGTGACATTACAAACAAATGTTGGCAGAAGTTAAACGCATGATAAGGGTTAAACTGCATTGTATATGAATATTGTACCATATAGTGTGATTTGCTGATAATTTCACATATTATGTATATAACCGACCAGGATGTGGTTCTGTTGTCTCAATTTTGGATATGTATAGTTTTTAGTTATTTGATAAATAACTCAGCCTACAGATGTAGCTAGTGCGTAAAATGTTTAATCAGAGTGTAATGTTGTGTATGAATATGCAAGAAGTGCAATGACCACAAGAAAATAAGCACATTTACACAAAGCTAGGTACTAGGTTTAGAAAATTATACGTATAACTCCAATACAAGTAGCCTAAGTATTGCAGTCTCATAGATTGAAATTATGTTGACAGTTTAAATCTCAGTGATTGAAAGGGAAAACAACTGGCTCTGGTGGGTTTTTACTAGAGTGTTTAGAATTTGCACGGGTCAGACTTACAAACAAATTACATACAAAGTTTGCCAGTAAAATCCAATTTTATGTTTTTCTTGGAAAATTGAGGAAACAATTTAGATCTAACAACCACCGATAAAAACTTTGTGAAAATGGAACTAAGCCTTTATGTTTTGTAGCGTTTACTATTGAAACATCTATATTAAGCTACCAAAAGCTGGAAGCCTGACAATCCAGTGCGATCTTTATAAATATGTTCAGACATTCATATATATATATATATATATATATATATATATATATATATATATATATATATATATATATATATATATATATATATGTGTGTGTGTGTGTGTGTTTGTGTGTACATATTCATTCATTTAGGTGTGCAATAGGTAATCAAAGCTGTCTGTTATATTATTGTACATAACATTCACCCATATAAATAACTGTTATGCAAGGTTGTTACTGTTGGTTTTCACCGTGTGCTTAAAATGGTGACAAGATGAAGAGGTCGCGCTGTTTGGTGAAACACTTTTTGTAGCAATTTTGACAGCATTAACTTTGATGGCTCGCTTTTGTAAATACACGATTTAATGTATGGTGTTTACAAATGCATCCCCTTCCACTCACCTGACCTGGTTCCATCCTTGATCTTGAGGAGAGTTTGTAAGTTTTAAATATATCACACATTTGGCATGTGTCTTCAGACTTTCACTCCATGCATACAGTGTTGTCCATGCAGATTTGAAAATGGCACTGTATTGAAATTAGTGGATATTTGAACATTTGATTCTTCCCAGAGAACTCAGTGAATCAGATAAACTAACAACCCTTCATGCAGATGGTTTCTGCGCAAACCATTAAAATATTAAATTTGGCAAAATTCCATTAAACATTAGGACAAAGGATAATGGAAAGGTGGATAAACGAGACAGGTTATACAATATTCTTGGTGCCTTTAAAGAAGCTTCTTTATTGGGATAAACACATCAGATGTTTTAACAAGTAATCAAGGTTGTTTTGGTATGAATGAGCGTGAAACAACCGCAGACTGGCAACAATTGTAAATAGCCATTCCTAGCAGCCACCACGATCCCATGCTCTTGTCTTATTTATGGTGACTGCAATCAACAATTAATCCATTCAGGTGTTGACCATGCCAAGCTTCTTTGCAGGCTGGGCTTTCTCCTTGTGCGGGATGTTGGTGTATAAGGAACAAAAATCTATAATAATGAGGAAAGTGTTGTCTGAAGGTTAGTTTTCAGTGTTTTCTTAAGGTAGTCAGTAGTATCTTGGATGTATGAAGGCAGTTGTTGACAAAAGGACGAAGGTAATAGTAATTGAATTCAGGATTATTTTTAAGTGGGATGTTAGCTTCTGGAAATGACTGTGTATTTTAGGGAGTAAATAAAGTCTCCCTGGCTTAGGGTCAACCCGTAGGAGGTAAGTCCATGTTTTTTTCATCTTAATATCTGACACACAATTCCAGTGTGTTCAGATGTTGGGTCTTTGCTAAGTTTTTAATGAAGACCACTCAACTGAAAGTTGTCTGTTCGCTTCAGTGGTGTAGACAGACACATACATGACAACAATACAGGACTTCTTGTCTGCTGGCTTTATTGACAATATCTTCCAAATCACGTTCTTTTTCTTTTTTGGAGGGGGTGTGTGAATGTCTTTCTTGTCGGGTTAAATTGTTTTCTTTCTATGTCTGATTGTGCAAATTGGGGTCATTTGCCACCATGAACAATAATGCCTCTAGGTCTGGGGTGTGGTGGGGGTGGAACATGATCGATCTTTTTTCTGAATCGATGAGACTAATAACAGCTGCAATTGGATTCTCCAGCATAGTCAATAACATTTTCCTTGAGTCTCAGTCTCTTTGAAAAACTGTCGAAGTATTCTTTCAAAAGTTGGATATAAGTTGAGACTTTCGGAGAGAAAACTTATGTCAGAGTCATACAACTCAACTGAGCAGTTGACAGATCGGATCTGTACTACTTGATGTCTTGAAATTTATGTTGTGCTGTTTGTCCAAAATTTGTGTTTTTAGGCTCGTTAAAAATTGTTACATTTTTTGCCATGTTATGAAATGTGAATAGATCACATACTATTCATAAAAGTTCAATTTTAAATTTAAATATCTGCCTCCAATTCTCTGATGTGATGCAAAGATTTAGCTTTCAGGAGTTCAAGAAGCTTCAAGGAAGTTAATGAAGAATTGAGTTCCATCTTTTATTCAAGACTTGAATTTTTCTCAATAAGGGGCAGAACGTGAATTTTCAAACCTAATGGACAATTTTGTTTTCTAAGCAGCTTACATAATTGTCTAAATGGCATTCTGCCCAGATTTTTTTACATTTATATTTATTTTGCCTTTGTTTTTGTTTTCCTATTTTGTGTGTGAGTGTGTGCTAAGAAATAAAAAATGAGGGAAAATAGATATAATGTCAGGGCTATACCAAAAATAATGGTATGGGGTGTTGGAAGGCACTTTTTATTTCACCCACCATATTTGTATTTGTATCCATCGTTGCAATTTTTATGTGCTTCCATGTCAACAATATTTGCCTGCCAATGGCCATCTAAATAACATAGACCTTTCTGGATTGGAGCAAAGATGCCTTTTATGTTGCTCTTTATCAAACATCCAAAGAATACCTTACCTTTTACAAATTATCTGTAGGCATTATACACAAACCAGCAGAACATCAGTGTACAATGGGAACTTTAATTTTTAGCAATTTGCAATATTTCTGCAGTCTTTTTGAAGGTTTAAATGATTTCAGATTTATGCCAAATGTGGGTATTTCCATGGTTGATTCAAAAGCAGCTACTTCATATACTGAATCACTGTGTACTGTTTTAAATTGAACTTTGTTTTCCATACAATCTATCTAATTTAAGTTGAATGATTGTAGATTGACTCTGTAAAGTTTATGAGATCTTCAAGGTTTATTGTTAATTTAGCCTAATGCAAATGTATGCATTTACTTACATCAAATACATAATTGATACTGAGATTGTTGCTTTTATGTTAAATCCATGAAATATTTTCTATCACTTTTCTGAAAACTTAAATCAATTACAACCTAGCTTTGTGCCATTATTTATGTTGTGCGGAAACCAAAATCAAAAGTATTTTGTGCTTGCTATGTTAGTTCAACAATCGTGGTAGAGTATATATAACATTGTCTTGGTAAATATCATTGTATTTTAAATGTATATGTGTGCTTGTGGTTTGGTTTTACCCATAATCAAAATCGTGATGATTTAGAAATTGCCAAGTGTGCTGATAGTATTATCAATGCACCTTCAATGGAAGAGTTGTTGCAAAGGAACATCCTCGTACCCCTTCATTGGATGATAATACTTTTGGAAATTACTAACTATGCTTATGCTGTCATCCCCAGCCCCACAGCTGATATTGTATATAGTTGTTGCTCTACTACTACTACTACTACCATCACTCTTGCTGTCATTGATGCTGATGATGATAATGACAACAACAGTGGTGACAAAAAAGATGGTAGCATCGGAACCAACGGAGAATAGAAATAAAAAAGGAAATTAGCATTGTTTGATTATTATTATTGTTATTATTATTATTATTATTGCTGTTGTTGGTTACAAAAAAAAAACAAAAAAAAAAAAAAAAAAAAACAAAAAAAAACACTGAAGTTGACTAAGGATGCAACAAATAATTCCTTCAGACAGCCTTGTTTAAAAGGAGTGGATAAATATGAGAAACTAAGATAGTTTCTTGCAGTCATTTAACAGAACAAGTCTTCAACTAAATGGCACTTTCACTGACTGATTCAAAAAATATCCTCTAAATATAACAAATAATTAGCTGCTTAATTTACACATATATAATCATTGATAATAGTGCAAATTATAACAAAATATATGAAGAGCTATCTTTTCCAGCTATGAAAGTGTCAAACAATTAGAAAAAAAAACACACTCTAAAGCATACAGAATTAGATGTTAAATGTACATGTACCTGATAATAGAATAAGTAACAGATAATTTAGACATTTATATTTTCATTATGTAGGTGGGGACATAAAGAGAAGGTAAATACTGCAATTGATCAAAACGATATAAACATTTTTCTGTTCCTATTATGCTGAAGGGTCAGTTAGGAAAAACAATGTTAAATATACAGTGTGTCTTCTTTAAGAAAGAACAATTTTGTCCAAAGATTTTACAGCATATTATGTTGACACTAAACTTTAATAATGATTCACTAGCTAGTCGAGGAAAGCAAAATGAGGTCGTGCAAATTTAATGCAACTTCATGTAATTCTAACCTTTCAGCGAAAAACATATTTTCAGCATAGATAACTCCCAGCAATAATTAGACTTCTTATTAACAAGTATGTCAAATTTAATTTGTCAACTTAATTGATACCTTATATATATATATATATATATATATATATATATATATATATATATATATATATATATATATATATATATATATATATATATCACTGAAACATAATCTGTTCACAGCTTGATTATGTTGTAGATACTATATTGCTTTGTAATTACACTGATGTAGTTATTTTGGGTGTTATTTGTATATTTATAGTGTTTGATAGCTTAAATGGCAAAGGGATATTCAAAACTGATAGGTTATGAAGTGGAGAGAAGGTTGTCTGTTACTAAGATTATTAGTGTTCTTCTCTAGGATTAGCGCCACTCTCAATGACACCTGAGTAAAACTGGTGACATGTAGGTCTCCTTTAGTAAATAGGAGTGTCTGAAACCCGTGGATGGTAGGTACCTCATTTCAATTTGTCTTCTTTCTTGTCTTCAAATAACACCAAAAGCCTCGAGTCCAGCTTTGAGCACCTTAAACAAGAGACAAGCATAAGAAGCAGAGATATTGACACCTTGAAGACTGGTCTGGAATGTTTAAAACTAGATTCTAACCTACAGTTCGATGCATTGGTAATATGTGCAGATATACAGATATATTTTTTTTAAGGAATTAGAGCTTAATTAAGAAAGTTATTTCTAAGCTAAAATAACTTGGAAGACATTAAAATCCTTCTTGACAGCACATTGTCACGCAGAAAATTATTCCTTACCTGATACATAGTGCATTAGCTTAGTAATCCCTTGAGTATTATGTCTGCTCGGTTTGTTGCCACTTTTTATGATAAATCATTAAAAATATTGGATGATAGTGTATACGGAGCTCAATCCAATCATCCTCAGAAAATTGGCACTAATAAGATTTACTCTTGCACACTCCCTTACTGCGATCAGCTTAATTCTCGTACACATTAGTTCCAGTGTATGTTAATTCAGATTATTACAATGGAAATAAGGGAATGGCCACGCATACACGTTATTGTTATCTGAAAATAAGAAGTTTAGTAAGAAACTGATTTATGCAGAAAGTCACAGACAAGAGATAGTTATTAAAACCCACTACTGCAGTACATAGCATTCATAACAATTTACAATAATACACTTGCAAGTGGTGCTAACTCTATAATATTTCTCTTGCTGTGATCTTTATCATATTTAAAAATGAAAGAAAATATAATACTACACTTTTCTTCCCTAATTTTAGATCCACTGAATACTCTCCTGTCTCTAGCTTGAAGAACTAATGCGCTCTTGAGTTTATTAAGCGCAAAGGAAAATTACAAGAATGTATAAGGTGCAGCAAAAGAGAATAATCACTGGTTAAGATCTTCATGAAAAAAGTGTTTTTTTCGATATGCTCAAAATTTCAAAATGCCACTTGTATGCCCAAAGCAACTTTCTCTTAAGTCGAGGCACAATATCTATCTTTTTCATCATTTTACATTTCGTGAATAGTTTATAGAAAGACTAGTATCAATGAATAATGAATCGAAAAGTATAAAATTTTTAACGTATTCTACAAATTTTCTTTACACGCCGTTTCCAAAGCAACTGGCAAGTAATCAACTATATATGTGATAAGAAAACATAATATACATCATCTGAAGAAAATGCAATCAGGAGCAGAAAACGGCTCTATTTAATATGATTCTTTCTAAGATTTTCGACAGTTTATGCAACTGTTTTCAGTTGGAAGTTGACCTTTGAATTTCTTATCGATTCAATTAAACAAGATTAAAATAGCAAAGTAGAACATAAAATATATATCACACCGTTTTCCGTATCAAAGGCAAGTATGTGTATGAGTTACATGACAACACCTTGTGAAATGCTGTGGGAGATGATTAGAAATGTGCGACCGAATAATGCCTCATTAGACCCCAGGAAATAGGAATTGAAGGGAGTAAACTTTAGTAATTCTGTCCGTTCAGCAAAATATTTGCAAATATTTAACAACTCTTCATGCATTGTTAAACACCAGTTCAGTTATTTGAAAACTCTTGCAGAAATTGAAATAATATGTAGATTTTGGTCCGACTCTATACCCTAATTTTTTGTGTACCTTGTAATAGATATCGTTTTTCAATATCACTTTTAACGGTACCTTTTATTATTTGGATGAAAAATAATTACTGTTATTCTCTTCTAAGACTCCTTATATTAACTCCCTATTCAAAGGGTGTGTTGTTGTAAGTTAAGGAGTGTAGAATTTGTTTACTGACATGTTCCATTCCTCTATCATTGAAATGACAGTCAACACAGAGTTGATTCTGTCGGATATTCTATGCTGTTAAATTACATTTTAAGAGATGGGCATATCCATACCTTTAATATAGAAATGAGCATTAAAGTCTGTGCTTTTTTTGTTTATATAAATGCATGACAGTGCTCATAGAAGGCAGTAAAACTCGACACAAACAATTTCCACATTTAAAAAATAGCGGTAGGTAGTTCAAACAAAGCGAATGTAAGGCCCCAGGACTTTGTGTGGGTGGACCCCCCCCCCCCCCAACACACACACACACACAAATTTGATACAGTGGATACATATGTTCCAATTCTGTAGCTGCAGCACAAACTGGCCATTTACTCTCTTACCATTTAAACATATTGAGACTTGTCCACAACCTTATGAAAAAAGTGATGTCTTAGAGTGCAGCAAAATCTTATTCACGTGATTGTAGGTGACCTAATATTTAATATGGCATTTACTGTATTACCTTTGAGATATTTTAGTGTTGACGGAATGGTCTGAGATTTACAAATGCAAGTAAAGGTATGGAAAGTAAAATGTTTATAAGTTTTGAAGCATGACCTGTTTGGGTCTAGTGGCTCACCATGATCAAAAGACTGGTTGTGTTACGCCAAAACGTTGTTGTTTCACAGTCATATTCGAACATGCGTCCGCGAAAAGGTTATTTGGGATTTAGGATTTTCATTTCCATGTGTTTCCTAAGTCCCTTCATAGATTTGACTCGTACTTGTGATGAAGCTAAGACAGTTCATTCTGCAAGATGGTCGCTCACACTTTTGACCTAGGGGTCAAGATCACAGTCATAGCAAATGTGCATTATGGTGTTGGTTTAGAGATTTTTAATTTGTTCATAAGTGGGAGAATCATTATGAAGCTAAGACAGTTTGTTCTACAACATGATCATTTACCAATATGACCTTGAGGTGTCATAGAAATTTTGCATGAAGGTATTATTTATCTTGAGAAAGATGGCTGTTAGTACTTTGCCAGTAGCATATCTTTCGGGATTTTATTGCCGAACGGTTTTCTACCTAAACAAAGAACTGTCACTTATTAAATACAGACGAGGGTTACACCGTATTAGAATGTCCATTTTAGCACAGTTTTCATCCAAACCTATTCTCTGGCAGAGCCTATTGACAGATTATCAAGGATTAACAAGTTAGAGGACATGGAGCGTATACTAGGTATGTTACCTACTGTGTCAATTATTCATTACCTGTATATGGAAGAAAAACGGTTTTATATTGTACTTATTATCGTTATAATATAGTGAACCTGCTTAACAGCCGTAATAGGCCCATTGTAGTCATTTCACATCTTGGTCATTTTCTTTCAAAACGGATAACAAGAATAGAGACAAGGGTGACAAGCATTCAAAGTAAGTGTGCAACTTTATATAAATGGGTCATACTATTTTTTTCCATTGTTTTATATGCTTGTCTATGAACAACTTATTAAGAAGGCTGTTTCATATGCAGCGGTCCATTTACACAAAACCTTGCCTATGCTACATATTGCCACTTTAACCTCATCTTAAGATTAACCATGGCTAGAAAGAAATAACATAAGAATTACTATGAAAAATGTTCATATTTACATTGATGTGACAAGAAAGATTAAAATCATTATAGATAAAATACGATTGTGAATGATAATGATACAGTTGATTCACACAACAACAGTATATTACAATTCCTAATCTATAAATGGACGAAATGCATAGGATTTGCCTTCCAAGCATAGGCAAATGAAAGAAGAAACAATTTACCTCGGACAGCTTATGCAACAATGTATTGCCATCTCAGCCTACAAGACAAAAGGAAGCTGCAAGTGTGCTTTCTATTAAAAATCAGGTTTATTTTTGTATACCTCAACTAAACTCCGCTAATGCAGGAGCATAGATGCGTGCTTCCCAACTGAAAACTACACAATGTTCCTACTTATATCATCCAAAACAAAATCTTTAAGAAGTAAATATTTAATGCTTTTTTATTGAACAGTACGTGTAAATTAAAAATCCATTTCTCGGGTACACCGAATTCCAGAAATGTATCGCTAAATTTGATCAAGTGTTAGAAAATCGAGAAATACCAACTACATTACCTCCTCTGCCTTGGGCGCGATTTCCTGTTATGCGAAACGTGACTCTAAACAAAGCGATCTGTTTACTGTAGACGTGTATTGATGGAACGGTAATTTTAAGTGAAATTAATTGTTTCTTTTGCAACATACAGATCAACAAACCGAAAAACAGCCAATTTTTTTTCTCATCTCTTCCTTTTGTTTCTCATGGAAGAAAGGCACATAAATTTAGGTCATCCATTTATACTCTGTTCAACCGGGAAGTATGATGAAAAGTTATGTAAGTATTACTCATTCTGAATTTTGTCCCAAGTATATCAAAAGCGATTACATTAAGAATCATACATTCGTATTAATGTTGAAAAAGGATTTAAACATCCATAAAGTAACAATTGAAACTCTATGCTGTGCGGATATTGGGGAAAATTTAAAGAAAGAGAAAGATACAGTATAAAGTTATGTCAATCTCTTTCATAGAGTAAGGAACGTAAAACAAAAAGTATAATTATTGATTTTTTCGTAACCGTTTAACAAAGTTAAAAATATCAAGTAGAACATGATGGAAGATTATGTCAGATACATGGTGACCTTTAAAGGAGGTTTCTGCCATTGGTCATCCCAAATCAATGCAGTTTATTCTCAAATTGTTATTGTCTATAGTGTTACTATATATTGGTAGTCAATATACTTGTTTTCTTTTCCTGACCTACTGTATATAAAGGGATAGGAAATGCATCCGAGATTGTTCTAATGCACTGGAAAACACATAATTGCCTGAATTCTTTTCAACTATTGTCCTCATTTATTCTTTTCACCATCCGTGATTATAATGACTGTTTGTTTGGTATTGGTAATTCTAATTTGTCAAATTTCCACAAGGTCACTGTTCATTTGGTAGCTTAATGTGAGTCTCTTTCTCTATAAACTTCACTTTTCCTGAGTTGTTTGTTACCCTTACATGTCACTTCCCAAGACATATCAGGGGAAGACACATGTCTGCACCAACTTAAGTAAGGGTCACATATTTAAGCGCAATAGTTCTTAAACTATGCAACATAATTTTATTAGAACAACGCATATTGGGTTTTCAGGTGTGGAAATTCAAACATAAGTTTAAACTGAAACCGCCATATTTTATTTGTAAGGATAAACACAATGGGAAAGGATGTACGCTGGCCAGTAGAGGTAGTAGTAACTTTGCAAGTACGAATATCCACAACAACTGGCAAACTTATGTTTAGTGATGAAGGATTTGCCTAAATCATTCTTTGGCGAACCTCCAGGGACGAGATAGGATAGAGCATGATTTATAGTATTCGTATTTGTCTCTGAAATTTTAATTAAATTTTGCCACTGTTTTGGAATTAGGTAATTCATTATTACATATATCTATGGATTAGCTGCAAAATCGTAAAAGGAATGGTGTAATTAACAATCAGTCGCATTCCTTTTATATCTCTAAGCTGTGTTATTATCATGAAATAACACAATGTAGGAATAACAGGTAACCAAAATTTTCTTTAAAAATATAAAAGAGGAAGAAACGTCATTTCCATTTTGTACTCTATAAGTAATTCATTCAAAGAAAGTACGTTCATAACTGCACACTGTTCATTGATTTATTAGTTGCTCTCGTAATTGAATAGAAAATGTAAACAGAACTGCATCTTCATTGCGATGTGTTTTACTGTCTTCGCAAAGATTAATTAACCTTTTTATAAACTCGACAAGCTCACTAGTCCCTAGTTGTACACTTGCAACTCAATTTAATCTATAATGGAAACATAAGTGGTATAAGTATCCAGGTGAATATTAACAGGAACCAAACAAATAGAAATGAGTCTCCAGATTTACATAATGTGTATTTTTTATCATGCATTTAATCTTGCATAGATTTTCTTTGATAGTCAACAGCGGTTTCTCTCTTGCTTGCAAGATATGACGTGTACCAGGATAAGTTAACGCCTTTTCTGATTGAATGTATGCAAATAGTGATCATACTATTTAACTTATTCCTGCTCTGTAAGAATAACGTTAAAAGAAATACTTTTTCAAGATATTTTAAAATGATTTATTTTGCGTAACCATAAGATTGAAACATAATTAAAAAGGATTGGCTTTTTGACTTTGCTTCATTCGACCATACATGAACTGACAAAATGCTGTATAACCTGAAGTGGGCAATAAAGTTTGTACAACGATTGTTTTGTTCTCACGTTTCTAAACAAAATGGTAGAGGTTTACCCCTGATGAGAAGCACAGTTTTCAAGTGGCGAATCCAAAAAGCACCTTTACATTCACTGAGAAACCATGTTTCAGTTCATTGACAAACTCTTTTCTGTCACAATTTCACAGCATATTAAAATGATGTGTATTGTTTCTTGGAAAAAACAGCAAATGTATTTGCTTAATGTGTTCCAAATATTTGTTGAAAATTATCTATTTTTGCAAAACACGATATGTTGCATATTAAAGGTTAAATGCAATTATTATCATCTGCAGTTTTCATTGTATAAAAATAGAAAATAAAATAAAATAAAATGAATCAAATAGATTATCCACAAGGTTTTTTTTTCTTTATATCATATAGGTGATGCTGATTTTGTCCATCAGCCCAATGAAAATCATTGAATATGCTTACAATGAATGAACATATAAAAATTTTTGGGTACTCAAATTAGTCTCTTTCTTGATGAGTGGATGTAATATCTTTACAGATTTGAAATATGATGGTGTCAGTGGTAATTGGTATCATAAGGCATTTACATTTATTTTCCTTGCCGATTTGTTTTACCCTAAAACAACAGAAGGTCCAATTTGCATGCAACAAAACTACATTCACAACAAAAGATTTCTCAAAACATCAACACAAAAAACAGCCGGTTATCATTTTCTTGTGTTAAACTCTCATTGTTCAATTGCAGATGACTATTCTCTTCATTGTACGTTCAAGACTTTCAGTTCGATTTTGCATTGGTGTCAGTATCTCGTGCACTTTTGTTTATCTTTTGGGTTTTTGATTGCATTTTGGCATATGCTGACTCTGTAACATTATTTTCAGAAGGAAACTGTTTAATTTCCTTATTTGTCAAACAATTTCAGATCAGAAAGTTAACAGAACGAGACTAAATGAAAGGATTGGTGAGTACAAAGTGCGTATGTATGTGCAGTGACCGCTATGAAAGAGTCAAGAAGCAGAGAGATTTACTCAAATGCTCTTTTATGTTCTTGATCCATGTATAAGCTTTTTGTCCCATGGTTACATGGCCAACTTAGGCTCTTGTGCCTTGATGTCTATCTAAGATATATTTTAAGGCTGCTGTTAATACGATTCAAAACAAAGTATGCTACACTTTGCCTAATGACAACTAAACACATATGAGTTGCATCAAAATACATTTACTACACTTTGGCTATATAACAATATTTCACAAAAGGTATGTGCATACATAAAGATTCAGAGAGTCGTTTAATAATAGTTTAACATATATCTGGATTACAAACGATGATGCGGGTCCTTCAACAAGGATAGGGAATTTTATCCCTTATAGTTCCATAGAGAATGGCTTATAAGAGTTGTTACGACTCTATGGTCTAAAAAAATTTGTAACAGAAAGAAAGTGAAACCAACAAATCAAGTAAAAATCAACAAGCAATTTATTTCTAGATAATTAAGATGAAAAATCAAAAAGACACTTACAGTATTGTGTATTAAAATCCAAATAATCCAATAAGAATTAGTGTTCTAATCACAAGTCCTAATATAGAATGTTCCAAATTCACGGCTGTATCCGTCCTGAATCAATATTCCACCAACCCCTACATCACTTGCATCAACAGATAATTTAAATGATTGGCTGAAATTTGGTGCAGAAAGAACCGGTGCATTCTTAAGCATGGCCTTTAACTTGTCAAAAGATTCCTGACACTTGTCAGACCAACAAAATTTGGTTTTCTTACTCAATAAACTTGTCAAAGGTTCAGCAATTTTGGAAAAATTTGAACAAAATTTCTGATAATATCCAGCCATACCTAGAAATCACATCAGTTGCTTTTTACAAATTGGTACTTGAAATTCAGAGATAGCTTTGACCTTAGCTTCTATAGGTTTAACTTAACCTTGTCCCACAATATGTCCTAAAAATGTGACACAAGCATGGCAAAACTCACTTTTGCTCAAATTAATTGTCAGATTCACATCGCTGAGTCGATCAAAGAATTTTCGAATGGTTTCCAAATGATCTTCCCAGGTGTTGTTGTAGATAATGACATCATCGATATAAGCATCACAATTATCAAGACCAGATGTTATCATGTTCATCAGACGTTGAAACGTTGCAGGCGAATTTTTTATTCCAAACGGCATGACTATATTGATAAAGTCCATTACAAATGCTGAAATTTCTTTTGCCCTTTCCATCAGTGGAATTTGCCAGAATCCTTTTAAAAGGTCAAACTTGGTGACATATTTAGCATTTCCAATTTTATCAATGCAATCGTCCATTCTTGGGATTGGAAATGAATCGGTTTTGGTGACACTGTTGACTTTTCTATAGTCAGTACACATACGGAATGTATTATCTGGCTTGGGAACAAGAATACATGGTGAACTCCAGTTACTTTTACTTGGTTCTATGAAATCATTCTCCAGTAAATACTGAATTTCTTTCTTCAAATAGTTCTGTTCAAGAGGATTCATCCTATAAGGATGCTGTTTCACAGGCGCAGAATCTACAATGTCAGCGTCATGATAAATTTTACTTGTTCGCGTTGGAACATCAGGAAACAAGTGCTCATAGTCATGTAATAGCTGTTTTAGTATATTTCTTTCCTGTTGTTGTAGATGTGAAAGTTTCTGGTCTAGATTGTTCAAGATTTCTGAATTGCGAAGATTGGTTATACCAGAGTCACTATAGTCTGATTGTACTCCATCATTGATATCTTCACTGTGTGGGACAGGTACAGCTAAATTAACTGAATAATTAACTGGGCTATCTCTGTCAAAATATTCCTTTAACATATTTACATCACAAAGTTGTTTCTGTTTCTGTCTCCCAGGAGTGTTAATGATATAATTTAAGTCATTTACTTTCTTTTCAACGGTATAAGGACCATAAAATTTAGCCTGAAGAGGATTCTGAGGTATGGGCAAGAGAGCCAGAACTTTGTAACCAGGTTTAAAACTCCTATCCAGTGTATTTCTGTCATACCTTAATTTCATTTTTGAGTGGGTATTGTGAAGATTAGTTCTTGCCACTTCACAGGCCTTTGACAACTTGTATTTGAAATCAGAGACATAATCCAGAAGATTAATCTTTGAATCTTCGTTTGAAAGAAGTTTCTCTTTCAATAATTTCAATGGTCCACGGACAGTATGACTCAAAAACTAGTTCAAAGGGACTAAAACCCAACGACTCTTGAACTGATTCCCTAACAGCAAACAACAACAAATGAACACCCTCATCCCAATCCTTTTCTGTATCAAAGCAATATGATAGAATCATATTCTTCAAAGTTTGATGAAATCTTTCCAAAGCACCTTGACTTTCAGGGTGATAGGCAGAAGATTTAAACTGTTGGATGCCTAATTCATGCATAACTTGTTGGAAAATTCCAGACATAAAATTTGACCCTTGATCTGACTGGACAGATTTGGGAAGGCCAACAAGTGTAAAAAACTTCACCAAAGCTTTCACAATAGTTTTAGTTTTTATATTTCTCAGAGGAATTGCCTCTGGAAATCTTGTAGATGCACACATGGTCAACAAGTATTGGTTGCCTGACTTGGTTTTAGGTAAAGGACCAACACAGTCTAACATTATTCTACTAAATGGTTCATCAAATGCAGGAATAGGTTGCAAATGAGCCTTAGGTATCTTCTGATTGGGTTTTCCTACCATTTGACAAGTGTGACAAGATCTGCAGTATTTAGAAACATCACTTTTGAGTTTCGGCCAATAAAAATGATTCAAGATCTTGTGATAAGTCTTACGGACTCCTAAATGACCAGCTAAAGGAGTTTCATGGGCTAAATTAAAAATTTCCTGTCGATATGACTTAGGAACAACAATTTGATAGCTCACTGACCACTCGTCACCAGCGGGTACCTCAGGTGGTCTCCATTTCCTCATAAGGACCCCATTTTTCACAAAGTAACACACTGGAACTTGCGTGGCTTCAGTTTCACTAATAGCCCTCTGAAACAATCAAGATATCTCGGGATCTTGCTCCTGTTCAACGAGAAGGGATTGTCGTTTGTCTCCCTGATTAGAACAAAGAGAATGAGTTGCCAAAAGAGGATCACTGTGATCAATACCATTTGATTGATCAATACCTGAGGAAAAAGTGAGTTGCCAAAAGAGGATCACTGTGATCAATACCATTTGATTGATCAATACCTGAGGAAAAAGTGACCTCATCAAAAGACTAACCAATACATCTGTCAGCTAAAGGAATAATATCCTGATCAACGTCACTCTCAAGAGCTCGTTTTGCCATAGCTCTAGTAACTGCACAAGCAGGGTACAAATCAGGAATTTCGATTTCGACAGGATCAACTTTCTGATCCAAACAAGGCTTGTCAGTTACAAGTGGATTAACCACAACCTTATCTCCAGCTAGTTCATTGCATAGTAGTAAATGAACACCCTCTATGGGTAAAGAAGTCGCTGCCCCAACAGTCACGGGTCCAGAAACTAAGTCTGATGCCAAATTTACACAATGGAGAGGAACATTTACAAAGCCGCACTCTACTCCCTGAACAAAAACACTTTCACTTGAAGAAGACTCCTCAGACAAAGGCAAAGTACCTGATAATAGAAGACTCTGAAAAGCTCCAGTGTCCCTTAATATTTTAATTGGGATAGGCTTGGCAGAATCACCAATAAGTGATATAGAACCTTCTGACATGAATGGTTCATAAGCCTCCAAAATAGAATCAGACTGGGGTTTGTTTGACCCAACAAATGTATTGCTTTCAATACAAGACTGTGACCTTGACCTCTTTGAAATAAGAGCATTTGGAAAAGCTCTGTCTTTACTCTGTTGCTTATTTTTCAACTTGAAGCAATCAGAAATAACGTGCCCTTTCATTTTACAATAAGTGCACGTAGGAAGAGATAAGGATTTCTGATCAGTCTTATCAGATGTTTGATTCCTAACAGTTGTGCTGTTGTGAAATTTGGAAGTACTCGTATGAGATTGAAATGGGTTTTTTACCAGAAAACTGCTGAGAGGACGACTTATTGCCAAATGAAATTTTGTGAGTCAAGGAATAATCATCAGCCATACGAGCAGCATTTTCCAAAGTTTCCACATTCCGCTCATCAAGATAGGTCTTAACATCACTATGGATGCACCTCTTGAACTCTTCAATTAATATGAGCTGTCTGAGGTTATCATAATCTTGATCAACTTTCTTGGCTGAGCACCACCTATCAAATTGTCGTTCTTTTTCCCTTGCAAATTCGACATAAGTTTGTCCAGTTTCTTTTCTACAATTCCTAAACCTTTGTCGATATGCCTCTGGTACCAACTCATAAGCTTTCAAGATGTACTCCTTAACCACATCATAATCAGTACTCTGTTGTACTGACAGTGAAGTGCAGACTTCACGAGCTTTGCCAATAAGTACACTTTGTAATAACAAAGTCCAATGCTCTCTGGGCCATTTCAAGTTTTCAGCAATTTTCTCAAAATGAAGAAAGTATTTATCTACTTCTTTTTCCTGAAAAGTGGGTATTAACCTAATATATCTAGTAACATATAAAACCTGAACTTGTGATTAAAGGAGTGGAGTAAGCTCTGTTTGCCAGTTTTAATTCTTTTAATTTAAATTGCATTGCTCTTTCTTCTCTTTCTCTCTCTCCATCTGCATCGGCCTCTCCTCTTTCTGCATCTGTATCTGCCTCTCTTCTTTCTCTCACTCCATCTGCATTTGCCTCTCTTCTTTCTCTCTCTCCATATGCCTCTCTTCTTTCTTTCTCTCTGAATCTGAAGCTTTGCCAATTCTAAATCCATCTGGTTCTTTAGCTCTAATTCCCTTAATTTCCTGTCAGAACCAGATACAGGCTTTCTCTTCAAACTTAAAGCACTACTATCCAAAATTCCCTTTCCTACTAAATATTGAATTAAAATAATCCTTATCTCCTGTTTTGTCAATGATACCTTCGCCTCAGACAGACTGTATTTTCTGGCAAGTTCGAGCAACTCATCCTTTCTCATGCACTCTAAACCCTCCTGGGTAGATTTTGAAATGAAATTCTGAACATTAGATACCATTGTGAATGCTTGTTGGTTTCACACAAAAAATTTCTCTATTTAAAATCTTTGCCAAAGACAAAACAAAAATTCCGAGACAAAATCAATATGAATTTCAAAGATAACTTTAATATCTCTAATTTGCTTTAAAGAAATTCTATCCTGGATGACGAGCCCCCAATTTCTGTTACGACTCTATGGTCTAAAAAAAATGTAACAGAAAGAAAGTGAAACCAACAAATCAAGTAAATATCGACAAGCAATTTATTTCTTGATAATTAAGATGAAAAATCAAAAAGACACTTACAGTATTGTGTATTAAAATCCAAATAATCCAATAAGAATTAGTGTTCTAATCACAAGTCCTAATATAAAATGTTCCAAATTCACAGCTGTATCCTTGAACGTTATGATGTGCCAATGGTCTTCAAAGTCCTGATGTATTAGTAGTCTTTAATGTGCTGATGTCAAAACGAAGTACTCCAAAATATCTCTGAATAAGTTCACATAAATTCCAAAATCATCAATTAAAAATCCAAAATCCAAAATTTTATGAGCACTATTATAATCCAATGAATATTTAAAATAATTCCTCTTAGAATTTGGAATGACTTTCCACAACTGTAATAGCTCTTTACAAGACTGATAGTAATGTCGAAACTGAAAAACTGTCCACTAAACATGGTATATATAAAGATTGGTCACATGACAGAATGTTCTAGAATATGTGTCATCTTAATGGAAATTTACTTGTATGGACATGACCTTTTACGCATAACTCTAAGGATTTTCCAGTTTTATCTGTAAACAAAATCAACCTTGACCTCAACTTCAGTAAACATTTTGTTTATCAAAATTATCCTTTAGCTCAAATCTGAAGTAAACAACCTAATTCAAGGACACTAGTTAAGCAAATATTAAAGTCACGAAACATTTATAATTTCCTAAAATATCTATAATATTATATAAACATCATACATAACAGAGTATTGTGCTTAGAAATGAAGAGAGAGATGGACAGACAGACAGATGGAGACAGAGAGGGAGAGAAAAAGAAATAGATTGAACTAATTCTTATGTGTATGATATGTTAAATTATTTACAAGTTACAGACACAAGGTTTGATGATTATCAATCATACTATTTCATCTGCATCAATTAAAAGAGAGTTTCTGTTTTAAAGTCTGTGAGTATTACATGAAGAAAAACACAGGCCTGAGTAACAAATAATCTGTTGGCACAGAAGTTGTTTTATTAAAACTAACAAAACAAAATGTATATGTGCAATGCTACACAAGGCTCAGCATGACCTTGCCTCTGTGCCAACTAGAGCCATATAAAACATATTTCCCCCCCTTTTTTGTACAAAAATGCTCCAGTCTGGCATCAAACTGTAACAATCTAAACTCAGTATGCCTGGAATACAATTTCTTGCTACAAATCAATGACTCTTCTATGCATCAGACCATGAGTAGGTAAATCTTACCAATTATCAAATTTTATTTCATATGTCTAGATCATATACACAACTGTACCAGGGCATCTTTTATGGCTGAGAAAAATGTGCAACGGGATAACCGATAAAGCTACCAGAGAGACACACACACACACACACACATATATATATATATATATATATATATATATATATATATATATATATATATACACACACACATACATATATACATACATATACACATACATACATAGCACAGAGATTTGCAACTAGGACACAGTCTTGTCATACGCAAATGAAGGTATTGACAAGTGGACTGTCCAGGTAATGTGTCTGTCCACGCTTGCACAATGGCAACTAAGTCTGCGATGTAATCATCTGATGAATATGAGCTCGCACTGATGTCATATTTACCGTGGCTTTTTGACTTACATTATTTCATTAAACAGTTTTATTATTATCTCTATCGAAATCGTGAAGACAATTAAGCAACATTGTTTACTCTAATAACACACATTTGTCAGTTATCACTATCGAGCGGTAACATTGCCAGACCATTCTTATTTGTCAGTATTTGACTAATAAACTGACATCATTAACCTAACTTTATCACGATACACAAACATGAATGTTTGGATGAAATAGATGCTGATGGAAATCATTGTGAAATCAATAACTTGACAATCTGAGAACAGCTAGTTGTAATGAGATGCTCCTCTGCTCCTGTATTATTTATGATGATCTATAAAATGACAGCAAAATAATGCTCTATCTAAAAGTAATTAAAACAATGATCAAAGAAAAGTAAAAGAAGCACCACTGACTTGTATTTATACTGCCTCCACGAAGAAACAGGAGATATTGTAGTACTCCCGGCATAAAGCCTAACTGCATCTCAACCTTCCTTTCTTGGTCTTAGGCAAGAGTTTGTAGTGGAAGGGAATTACATTATTTGTACTTTCTTGATAAAGTTTCACCTTTAATGAGTAGTCCACCCTCATCATAAAGAAGGTCACTGTTACGCATATTTCAGGCTTCACTGACCTGGGTGACAATTTTTCTGTTTATTTCTCAAGCTCTGGTCGCAATAGAATCATCAAATTAGATCGTTGTATCCATCTCTTTTAGCACCACACCCTTACAACAAGAGAAGGTCAGTGTAACCTACATTTGACATTTATTGGCTTAAATTAAATTTTTCTGTTTAGTTCATGACCGCGTAGCTATTTTGCATCATGCATACATACTGTTAAACTTGAAATTATCAACCTTGGTGAGGGGTGCATCGTGATAAGCAATATATGTTCCATCTCAAAAGTAGGTGACTGTAACACATTTTGTGCATCAATGACCTTGATGCATCCTTACAGCATTAGAAGCTTATCATGACCTCTCTTTCGTCTTCTGCTGGCTTTGGTTAAGTTTAGGTATTTAGCTCATGACCAGAAGTTTTTAACATGTTATACGCATACATTCCTTCCTAGAATAATAAGTGATAAGTGCTATACCCTTATTGCAACAAGGGGTTTCTGTGTCATTTATTTCATGCTTCAGTAACTTTGTATATATTTCATATTTAAAGTTCATTTATTGGGTGCTGTTTATGTTTGAATCATGAAACTTGATAATTGGATGCATCTGTTAGTACTAGACATATATAACCAAAGGAGGTCACTGTGATCTACATTTTATGCTTTACTAACATAGATTCAGTATTTGTGCTTAGCTCATGTTGACATAGCTTTTTGCATGCAATGGACATTCTAGCCTACACAGAAGGCCCTCTCTCACGAGTGCAGTTGTAAGTAAGAATAAATGTGTTTATTCAGTTGTAAACTTCGCATATTATTGACTATACAGTGAATATTGTGATAAGTTACACTCACGAGGTTAATTGCGATTTCTTCATGTGACTGAGTTTAGGACTTGGATAAGTGGACCGCATGCTTTGCATGTGAGACCTCAACTGTAATGGTTAATCAAGATATTATTATCTTTATCGAAATCGTGAAGACAATTAAACAACATTGTTTACTCTAATAACACACATTTGTCACAGTTATCACTACAGAGCGGTAACATTGCCAGACCATTCTTATTTGTCAGTATTTGACTAATAAACTTTTTCATTAACCTAACTTTATCACGATACACAAACATGAATGTTTGGATGAAATGGATGCTGATGGAAATCATTGTGAAATTGATAACCTGACAATCTGAGAACAGCTAGTTGTAATGAGATGCTCCTCTGCTCCTGTATTATTTATGATGGTCTACAAAATGACAGCAAAATAATGCTCTATCTAAAAGTAATTAAAACAATGAACAAAGAAAAGTAAAAGAAGCACCACTGACTTGTATTTATACTGCCTCCACGAAGGAACCGGAGATATTGTAGTACTCCCGGCATAAAGCCTAGCTGCATCTCAACTGTTCTTTCTTGGTCTTAGGCAAGAGTTTGTAGTGGAAGGGAGCTACATTATTTGTACTTTCTTGATAAAGTTTCACTTTTAATGAGTAGTCCACCCTCATCATAAAGAAGGTCACTGTTACGCATATTTCAGGCTTCACTGACCTGGGTGACAATTTTTCTGTTTATTTCTCAAGCTCTGGTCGCAATAGAATCATCAAATTAGATCGTTGTATCCATCTCTTTTAGCACCACACCCTTACAACAAGAGAAGGTCAATGTAACCTACATTTGACATTTATTGGCTTAAATTAAATTTTTCTGTTTAGTTCATGACCGCGTAGCTATTTTGCATCATGCATACATACTGTTAAACTTGAAATTATCAACCTTGGTGAGGGGTGCATCGTGATAAGCAATATATGTTCCATCTCAAAAGTAGGTGACTGTAACACATATTTTGCGCATCAATGACCTTGATGCATCCTTACAGCAATAGAAGCTTATCATGACCTCTCTTTCGTCTTCTGCTGGCTTTGGTTAAGTTTAGGTATTTAGCTCATGACAAGAAGTTTGTAACATGTTATACGCATACATTCCTTCCTAGAATAATAAGTGATAAGTGCTATACCCTTATTGCAACAAGGGGTTTCTGTGTCATTTATTTCATGCTTCAGTAACTTTGTATATATTTCGTATTTAAAGTTTATTTATTGGGTGCTGTTTCTGTTTGAATCATGAAACTTGATAATTGGATGCATCTGTTAGTACTAGACATCTATAACCAAAGAAGGTCACTTTGATCTACATTTTATGCTTTACTAACATAGATTTAGTTTTTGTGCTTAGCTCATGTTGACATAGCTTTTTGCATGCAATGGACATTCTAGCCTACACAGAAGGCCCTCTCTCACGAGTGCAGTTGTAAGTAAGAATAAATGTGTTTATTCAGTTGTAAACTTCGCATATTATTGACTATACAGTGTATATTGTGATAAGTTATGCTCACGAGGTTAATTGTGATTTCTTCATGTGACTGAGTTTAGGACTTGGATAAGTGGACCGCATGCTTTGCATGTGAGACCTCAGCTGTAATGGTTAATCAAGATAATTACTAATTCATGAACTATATTTCTGATTAGGACAACAGACTGCAAACCATGGATGGACAGCAGTTAATAACGCTGCTGAAGGAGGCAGTGTCCCTGTGATGGCAGCTCTGATAAAGGCAGGATTAGACATCACAGCCAGGGCCAATGATGGTTTTCACGTTCTACACATTGCAGTGAGCAATGATAACCTGACAATAGTTAAATATTTGATTGAAACTAATCCTCAATTATTACAACAGACTGAAAACCGTGGATGGACAGCAGTGCATGTCGCTGCTGCAAGAGGCAGTGTCCCTGTGATGGCAGCTCTGATAGAGGCAGGATTAGACATCACAGCCAGGATCAGTAATGGTTCTCACATTCTACACATTGCAGCGGGCCATGATAACCTGACAATAGTTAAATATTTGATTGAAACCAATCCTCAATTATTACAACAGACTGAAAACCGTGGATGGACAGCAGTGCATTCCGCTGCTGCAGAAGGCACTGTCCCTGTGATGGTGGCTCTGATAGAGGCAGGATTAAACATGACAGCCAGGGCCAATGATGGTTCTCACGTTTTACACATTGCAGCGGGTAATGATAACCTGACAATAGTTAAATATTTGATTGAAACCAATCCTCACTTATTACAACAGACTGCAAGCCATGGATGGACAGCAGTGCATTCCGCTGCTGCAGGAGGCACTGTCCCTGTGATGGTGGCTCTGATAGAGGCAGGATTAGACATTACAGCCAGGGCCAATGATGGTTCTCACGTTCTACACATTGCAGCGGGCCATGATAACCTGACAATAGTTAAATATTTGATTGAAACCAATCCTCAATTATTACAACAGACTGAAAACCGTGGATGGACAGCAGTGCATTCCGCTGCTGCAGGAGGCAGTGTCCCTGTAATGGCAGCTCTGATAGAGGCAGGATTAGACATTACAGCCAGGGCCAATGATGGTTCTCATGTTCTACACATTTCAGCGAGGAATGATAACCTGACAATAGTTAAATATTTGATTGAAACCAATCCTCAATTATTACAACAGACTGAAAACCGTGGATGGACAGCAGTGCATGACGCTGCTGCAGGAGGCAGTGTCCCTGTGATGGCAGCTCTGATAGAGGCAGGATTAGACGTCACAGCCACGACCAATAATAGTTCTCATGTTCTACACATTGCAGCGAGCAATGATAACCTGACAATAGTTAAATATTTGATTGAAACCAATCCTCAATTATTACAACAGACTGAAAACCGTGGATGGACAGCAGTGCATTGCGCTGCTTTAGGAGGCAATGTCCCTGTAATGGCAGCTCTGATAGAGGCAGGATTAGACATCTCCAGTGACAATAATGGTTGTCACGTTCTACACATTGCAGCGAACAATGATAACCTGACAATAGTTAAATATTTGATTGAAACCAATCCTCAATTATTACAACAGACTGAAAACCGTGGATGGACAGCAGTGCATTCTGCTGCTGCAAGAGGGAGTGTCCCTGTGATGGTGGCTCTGGTAGAGGCAGGATTAGACATTACAGCCAGGGCCAATGATGGTTCTCACGTTCTACACATTGCAGCGGGCCATGATAACCTGACAATAGTTAAATATTTGATTGAAACCAATCCTCGATTATTACAACAGACTGAAAACCGTGGATGGACAGCAGTGCATTCCGCTGCTGCAGGAGGCAGTGTCCCTGTGATGGCAGCTCTGATAGAGGCAGGATTAGACGTCACAGCCAGGACCAATAATGGTTCTCATGTTCTACACATTGCAGCGAACAATGATAACCTGACAATAGTTAAATATTTGATTGAAACCAATCCTCACTTATTACAACAGACTGCAAGCCATGGATGGACATCAGTGCATAACGCTGCTGCAGGATGCAGTGTCCCTGTGATGGCGGCTCTGATATAGGCAGGATTAGACGTTGCAGCCAGGGCCAATAATGGTTATCACGTTCTACACATTGCAACGAGCAATGATAACCTGACAATAGTTAAATATTTGATTGAAACCAATCCTCAATTATTACAACAGACTGAAAACCGCGGATGGACAGCAGTGCATAAGGAACCGATGACGATTTGCAAGTCTTAATGTCCATTGAGCTATTGCCCTTGTGATGGGACATAGTGTTCTTGCGACAAATTCTCTGATTAAAGTAGGTTAGATATCAAAGAGAAGACCAAAGTTGACTCTAATGGGCGCATAAAACTAATTGAATTCCCATAGATCTTATTGTTAATGTTTTGCAAAATTACTATCCTTTCATGGCAAAAGACGCTTATATCCTATGCACTATCTATCCAAGAGTAGATTTTTACAACTATGAACATGATAGTTTGCATGGCCTATTTTTGAAAACAATTCCTTTGTATGTGCCCACTATCAAAATCCGGCCCAGTTAGACCTCCCGGTTTACTTTCGTTAATACATGTGCTGCAACAGCAATATAATGAAAATAGGTTTAGGTTTAAGACCACTATTGCGAACAATTCACCTATATCCAGGTGTTTCTTGAAGAAAAGTTAAGATTTTTTATTCCATTTATTATTTTCAGCCAATTAGCAATATTCATTCTTTCAAATACACTATTTAATATTCCACTACATATAGGCTGGCTCCGTAGCTCATCCAATAATTGGTAGTCGGTGATCTAATGTCCTACACATTTTCGAAGGGAACATTAATCAGTCCAAATCAAAGTGCTGGACATAAAATAACCCATCTCAACTTGTACATTAAAGGCCGGTAGACAAAGGCAACAAACTTTACATATTTTCAGTATTCCAGTTATTATCTTCAGGAGATCTATTTGGCCATCATTACATTGTTTTATTCCCGAATTTTTAGAAGTGAAGTTTTGAATAAGATGTCTTGGACCTGAATGAAAATGGTGCCACTGGGACATTCTTATGAAAAATCTTGTTATAGATGCTCCTCCTAAACGAAAAGGTATATTAACATGGAATTTTTCCCAGAGAACTTCTTGTGATGTCTAGTTCATCCAAAATGAAAATGGCGCCGATCTGACCTCTAAGATGGCCACGATAGTGGCCATCTTGATACTCTTGTTATTGCTATTCCACCTTAACTGAAAGTCATATCGACATGGGGTTTTCATTAAAATACTTCTTAAAATGTTGTTATCACTGCTCTTCTTGAATAGATGATCATATCGACATTAGATTTGTACCAGAAGATTTTTCTTATGAGGTCTAGTTGGTCCTAAATGAAAATAGTATTGATCTTACATCCAGTATGACAGCCACGGTGGCTATTTTAAAAATCTAGGTATCGCTCAAGAATATCAGAGCTGGTCTCAACATACAGCAGTTAAAAAGAAGAAGTGGTCTTATCTTGGATTCCTGGAAATTATTTTCGTCCTGTAGACTCTCAGTCCTTTCGAGGGACTGTTGTTATTCTCGGCCTCTAATGCAGTGAAAATGCCGTAGGTTATTTGGTAAAGCGTCAGATTCGTAATCCTAGGGTCGCAATTTTGAGACCTGATTAAGTCGGCTGCCTCAGTGTGTCCTGGGGAAAGGCACTTAGCTGCCATTTCCTCAGCAAGATATAGTCAATAATGTGTCAAAAGTGCTGTTAAAAAAACAGCAAACCAACCAACCATTTAATGCAGCATTAGCATGTATGTACAGCAGATTAACATGCATGTTGGCCAGTCCATATTTTGCTTAAATCAATATCTGAATTTGTATGTGCCATTAGACATGTGTTTACCTCTATCTCGGCTGGAAAAAGTTAGACTATGCAGCACTTTATTTTTTGGCTGAATGACAATAAAAACTAGAACACCAGTTTGTGATTTGATTAGGGGTATGTTGAATATGAGAAAACTGGTACAAACCAAATCATTGCTGACCACAATTGTAAAAACTTTGTTTCATTTGCTAAAAGGAGATTATATGGTTTACAATTACATGGAGATACATGTTCTCAGTCTCATACCCCTAAATACATAGAGTGGTCCATGGATCTCGTAATTTAGCTTTTTGATGATTGTTCACTTCGAAGTCTAGATGAAGCATATGTCTGTTCAGTGAATCATCAGTATAAAATTTTTAAGTATTAATCAAAAATGTCTAATGGCTTGTTTATAAAATAGGCATTTTCTGTGTAATATATCTTTATTTCATTAAATACATCTGCTATTACTGTACCAGCTCGTACATCAAAATTGGCTGCAGGACAAAATTAAGGTGAGCTACTTGTTTTTTTTTGTTTTTGTTTTTGAAAATCTGGATTCCATGATTTATTTATGTAAAATTTGTGGATAAGCTCTGACTTTTTATCCTATATTTGTATGGGATGGCCCGTTATAAAAAGGTTGGTGGCCTGGACCTGTGAGTTTAGTGGCCAGAGGAATCATAAAAATTTTGTTGATCAGTGGCCTAATTGTTCTCAGAAAAATGTTGATGACCAGTAGCCTTGTTGTGTTAGTAAAATTTTGGCGACCAGTGGCCTCGGTATCAGTAGAATTTTGAAGATCATTGTCTTCAGTTGTTTTAGTAAATTTTGATGACCAGTGACCATTGGCCTTACACAAAGGTCTTACCACAATTGTCCTAAGATCCATACAAATTGGGTAAAGGTTTAAAAACAAATTGGATAAAACATATTTTGGTGTAACGTTTTAATAAAGCTAAGAAATCACAAGGAAAATGGCCTAAAAGTCTTTCAAAAAAGCTAAATGTTTTTTATAAAAATTATAAAAGTCGTGTGTAAAATGTGTTTTGATGATTTTTTTTTTTTAAATGACTAAAAAAATAAAACAAAAATGGTAAACAAATTTTAGGTAAATGGTCTCGCACATAGGTTTTCCCTACTACTTATGACATATGAATCTATTTTACCTAATCAAGACATACACATGAAAATGATCACATTGACCTGTTATTCGTATAATACATAATAAGACAAGAATGATGTAATGCTTCATGGTTGGCTATAGTTCTAATGGTACAAACTATTTATGGGAAGTGAGTTGAGCTTAATATGTATGGAACACTAGAATTTAAACAAAAATGGTAAGGCAAGCTGTAATTGGTTTATTTTGTAAGAATTATGCCTTTTGTTCTTCTTTGAAGAAATCTGAGTCCTTAACTACATTTGGAGGATAGATCATATCTAATTTTTTTTTTTTTTTTTTTTTTTTTTTTTTGTGAATGTGTGCAGGCATCATATCACGCTGAGAATGTATTCCATAATAAATCTAGTTCTTCACCCAGGTCTACGTCTGGTGAAACTATCCCTCTAAAGTGCTCTATAATACTATGTTTTAAAGGTCTCAACTGGTTGGTCAAGGATGACACTCTCAGACGGTATATGATTCGCCTGCCAAAGTAAGGCAGAAAGCACATTTATTTAACACAATTTTAACATTAGAGTCTATGGGAAAAATTAGTCCCATGAAACCTGCTTTTTATCTGTTGAAGAACTTGAAAACTCAGAAGTCATTCTGAGTAAAATGATTTACATTTTGAAATGATTTCGGCGATTAGATGCTAAAAAAGTGGAATTTTAGGTATCTTGTATAAAACCTGTGAAGTGAAGCAGAATTCTTGAATATTTTGTGCATTTAAACTGTTTCTGACGCATTTTAAATAACAGCACTAAGATTGTACATGAGGCATTTTCCCCCGAATGATGTCTGACCTATTTATAAAGGGACGCAAATTGTTAGTCTCCTCCGAGAATTTGTAGATTGATCTATTACATCCTACGTTCTTTAAGATACCTGATATAGGGGCTATATTGAGACTGACATATAATTTCTCCATACACTATCGAGAACACTAAACAGTACAATACCTTTTTAGTGGAAATTAAATGTTTTCTAGTGTTTTCCAAGAGTATCAAAAAAGTATAAAAAGAGAAATAAGTGTTATTTTTATATCATACACAGAATGTACAAAATATTTTATACTGTATAGTATAGTATATATATATATATATATATATATATATATATATATATATATATATATATATGTGTGTGTGTGTCTTTATATGCATATTAGTACTATATATATATATGTGTGTGTGTGTGTGTGTGTGTATGTATATATATATATATATATATATATATATATATAGAGTTGTTTATATATATTGTATTCTAGTTAAATAAGCTACCTGTTTGTCCTACCGTCTGTGTCTCTAACTCTGTCAGTCCAACCGGGCCATATCATGAGATACATCATTTTAAAAATTTGCATCTTTTATTTTATTTAGCTGGAAATCATTCATTTCCATTACAGAAAATAATGACAATAAGGAAACAATATATATGTCTATGGGTTGCCCTCAGTCCAGACAGTATCCTTGGACAGTCCATGTCCCTAATGTTGTTGTCTCTGTAAGATTAAGTAATTGTACGGTAGTTAACTATAGGTTAGTGATCTCAGAATGTTCAGCAATTAATATTGAGATGAGCCGGGCTGAGGTACAGCTGGGATGGAGTTGGGTAGGTTGTTAGGTACAGCAGTAATATAGGGATGGGTCTTGCTGATGTAGAGATGGGATGAAGGTGGGTGGGTTGTGATATACAGCATGTGGAACCACACCCCCTAAATTTTGTATGAATGAAATAAAGAAATGTGCTTAAAAGAATCAGTTCATAAGGAAATTATTAATAAATAAATAGTAATAAATTGGGTAAATTGTTTTACTTTTTTAAGTATTCGCATTTATCTTTAACCTCAAATTGTATTTGTGTTGTAAATAATATAATGTTCTTGTAATTGTGCTTATTTTCTAGTTTTTATTGGTGTTTTATTTATATGGTTTATATTGGCTTTTGGTATAAATATACAGTTCGTATCATTATCCTATGATTTATGTTGATAAATCCGAGTTGTATATATGCATTTATCTATAGTTTCTATATATTGATAACTTTGTGAATACCCCTTCTTTTACAGCCGATTGTACAATTATCAGTACATGTATCTTTTTATTGATTCAAATACAATATCCATGTATTTTGTATTTATGTTTCTTCAATGAGTGTTCACTTCTATGTCTAGATGAAGTATGTGTCTGTTCAATGAATCGTTAGTATCAACTTTTAATGTGTATTTATCAAAAATGTTTATTGCATTGTATATAAAACAATTTTTTGTGTAAAAATGTCTTTATCTGGTTAAATAGATCTGTTTTTTTTATTAGCTCGTACGCAAATATTGGCTGCAGGACAAGGGTAAGGTGTACTAATTGTTTTATGTTTATTTTTATTTGTTGTTGGTTAAATCTGGATTCCCTGATTTTTTTACGCAAAATGTGTGGATAGGAACTGACAATTTATCCTAGATTTTCAGGGGGTGGCCGTATGATACAAAAGATCGGTGACCTGGGCCTGTGAGTTTTGTGATCCAACGAGTCGTACAATTTTGACAAGCAGTGGCCTCGTTTGTTTTCAGTAAAATTTAGACGATCAGTGACCTGGATTTGTTTTTAGTAATTATTTTTCTTTTAGTAAAATTCTGGCGACAATTGTCACAGTTTAAGTTAGTAAAATTTGGCGACCTGTGACCTTTGTATTTTTTGGTAGAATTTTGAAAACTAGTGGCCTCAGTTTTTTTCGTAAAAATTTGTTGCACAGTGGCGTCATTTTTTTAGTAAAAGTTTGGTGACCAGTGGCCTCGCACAAAGTCTTATCAAAATTGACCTAAAATCCATAAAAATTAGGTAAAAAAGTGTTGCAGAAATCGGATGAAAAGTGATTTTAAGCGTGTTTTGATGTAACTTCTAAAATGAAGCTAACATATAGTGAGGACAATGACCCAAGCATCTTTCAAAATTGCTAACAATAATTAAAACATTGATGAAAATCATTTGTGAAATGTGTTTTGATTACATTTTCTTGAGAAAAAAAAACGTAATGTTAAATTTGTTTTAAAAAATGTTTAAAAACTGTTAAATTTGTTTTGATTATATTTTCTTGAAAACAAATCAAAACGAGTGCACACTTTTTAGGTAAATAACCTCGTACATGGGTTTTCCCTATCACTTATGACATGTGAATCTGTTTTGCCTAATCAAGGGTACATTGACCTTTGACTCATATAATACATTATAAGACAAGAATGATGTAATGCTCCAAAGTTGGCTATAGGTGTAACGGTACAAAATTATTTAGGAGAAGTGAGTTGAGTTTAATATGCAGGGAACACTAGAATTTAAATAAGAAAATGGTAAGGCAAGCTGTGATTGGTTTATTTTGTAAGAGTTATGCCTTTTGTTCTTCTTAGAAGAAATCTAAATCCCTTAGCTACATTTGGATTATAGATCATATCTATTTATTTTTGTTGATATTTCTCTTTTGTATATATGTTTACGATTGTGTGTCGGCCTCGTGTCACGCTGATAATTTATTCCTTGATAAATCTATTATTCACTCCAGTCTATGTCTAAAGTGCCCAGGAGTACCATGCTTTAAAGGTTTCAATTGATCTGTCAAGGATGGCTCATTTGAAAGGTTATCTGCTTGCCGGACAGAAAGCACATTTATTTAACACAATGTTGACATTAGAGTCTATGGGAAAAATTAGTACTGTGATACCTGCTCTTTATCTATTGAAGAACTTCAACGGTCAGATGTCATTTGGAGTAAGCGTAGCCCCGGTCTACGTCTGGTGAATTGATCTGAAGTGCTCCAGAGTACCATTTTTTAAAGGTCTCAACTGGTCGATCAGGGATGACACTCTCAGACGGTATATGATTCGCCTGCCAAAGTAGGGCAGAAAGCACATTTATTTAACACAATGTTGACATTAGAGTCTATGGGAAAAATTAGTACTGTGATACCTGCTCTTTATCTATTGAAGAACTTCAACGGTCAGATGTCATTTGGAGTAAGCGTAGCCCCGGTCTACGTCTGGTGAATTGATCTGAAGTGCTCCAGAGTACCATTTTTTAAAGGTCTCAACTGGTCGATCAGGGATGACACTCTCAGACGGTATATGATTCGCCTGCCAAAGTAGGGCAGAAAGCACATTTATTTAACACAATTTTTACATTAGAGTCTATGGGAAAAATTAGTACAGTGAAACCTGCTCTTTATCTGTTGAAGAACTTGAAAGCTCAGATGTCATTCTGTGTAAAATAATTTACATTTTGAAATGAGTTAGGCAATTAAATGCTAAAAAAGCGGAATTTTAGGTATCTTATATATAACCTGTGAAATGAAGCAGAATTCTTGAATATTTTTGTGCATTTAAACTGTTTCTGACGCATTTTAAATAACAGCACTAAGATTGTACATGAGGCATTTTCCCCCGAATGACGTCTGACCTATTTGTAAAGGGACACAAATTGTTAGTCTCCTCTGAGAACTTGTAGATTGATCTACTACATCCTACGTTCTTTAAGATACCTGATATAGGGGCTATAATGAGACTGACATATAACTTCTCCATACACTATCGAGAATACTAAACAGTACAATACCTTTTTAGTGGAAATAAAACGTTTTCTAGTGTTTTCCAAGAGTATCAAAAAAGTATAAAAAGAGAAATAAGTGTTATTTTTATATCATATAGATAATGTACAAAATATTTTATACTGTATAGTATAGTATATATATATATATATATATATATATATATATATATATATATATATATATATATATATATATATATATGTGTGTGTGTCTTTATATGCATATTAGTAGTATCTTTATATGTATTTATCCCTCTTGTACATGTTATTAATCTCTGCCTCTAATGTAGCATTATCATATGTAGAGCTAACTACCCTGTATATTGGCTAGGTCATATTTTCTTTACATCAGTATTACATTTCTATGTGCCATTAGATCTGTGTTAAGCATCTCGCCTACAGAATGTTGAAATATGCAGTGCTTTATTCTGTCTGAATAATCCTAACAACTATAACATCCATTTTTTATTTGATTAGCAGTGTGTTGATTTTGAGTCGGCTGGTACAAAACATGGCCAATTTAAACGGACAAAAGCATTGCACAATAGATAATGGATATAAATCGGCTGTGCGGTAAATTTATAATGTTAGAGAAATATGATTGTCCATGTTCACCAGCCTCATCACTAAAAAGAGATATGAATTAACGTTTTCGCAATACAGCATGCTGGGTATGTAGCTGAAGTCATGTCATTGCAGACCACAAATGTAAAAACTTTGTTTTGTTTCATTTGCTAAATGTGTATACATGTTCTCAACGTCTCTCATACCTATCTATCTATCTATCTATCTATCTATCTATCTATCTATATATATATATATATATATATATATATATATATATATATATCTATATATATATATATATATATATACAGTAAAACCTGTCATGAGAGACCGCCCCTTCTGCCAGCAAAAAGCGGTCTCTCAAGACAGGTGGTCTCTCATAACAGGTTTGTACAAAAAGACCAGTTTCCAAGGTCGAAATTCAGCACTGTTTAAGAGGGAAAAATAAGCACAATCATGTACATTTATTGTATTCTTTGTTCATAGTTCTTGTTAAAATTTTGCATGCATTAATCTGAAAATAATTTAATTAGTAATAAAGATATAAATCTATCATTAAACATGAATCACATTTATATTTGAAGATCACACGTACATGTACTAGTATTAGCATATTAGTTCGTTTCTAATTTACTCCTTGTCATTTATAACACCCTAAATTTGAGTTTTGCCAACGTTTCAAGTGGCTGCTATGTTGCAAACGGTCTTGCGTTTTTCACTTCTTTCAATTACATTAATTCTTTCCTCCAATGTTAGAATATGTCTCTTTTTCATTGAAGGTTCTGCCGTTGTTATTAAAGTGCTAGGTGTTAATGTTGTACGGGATCAATTATAATAACGACTGTAGCGGTTTTGATCGGGCTTTGGGGAAATATGGAATACATATACAATGTATATGTACCAATGAATGAAATAAAAAGACAATTAATTTATCCAGAAACAGAATAAGTTTGTTTAGAGACAACAGTCAAAGACTTTATTCACCGACGATACAAAGGGATTAACTCTATAAACATAGGGTGTAACCGGAGTCACGACGGTGAACATATGACGGTTTGGTGTATGGGCTATAATCACTGTAACATCAAAACACCCCAACAAACAACACAAGCCCTTCACAATGACAATCGAATCCGGAAAACGATTCTCACCTACTGGTATTAAAGACAAAGACAAAAACCTCATTCACCCCAGGCATTACGGATTAACTCCAAAGACAAATGATGTATGCGACCGCTATATTGACTTTGGCACTACAATGGCAGTTAGTGACATGTACTTTAGTCTGGTGTACAGTCTAGAACAAAGAAAACTACATGCATGACCTGCAAAAGTTAAAATACCGGTAGCCAGTCTAAATACTTTTTATAAATTTTTTTTTTAGAATAGTCTTTACTTTGGAAGCGGTCGTTGTTACAAAGGATAAAATAAACGTCAGTGGTGTTTGTCTCAGTTCTTGCGATAGGGTCGTTCATAGCAGTATTATTTTAGAACAAGCTGCCACACGCAAATTCGCGGGAAATCCTATGGATCATACTTTAGTCTCGCAGAAATAGCCGAGGTATTTCCGAATAAGCAATCGGCATGTACTCTAGTCTGGTTTACAATCTATAACATATAACACTACATTCATGACCTGTACAATTCAAGAAACCGGAAGCCACACTAATTTGTTTTTAAGTTTTTGATTTTGTTTTTAACGTATTTGCTTCTTAAGCGGTCGTGGTTAGAAAGAGTTAAATAAAGGTCAGTTGTGTTTATCTCTGTTTTTGTGATGCGGTCGTTCATAGCAGTGTCGAAATGCATATTTTGCCAAGAAATCGCGGTCGCTGGTCGCGTTCTGCAGGTGGTCGCTCATGACAGTGCGTTTATATAATAAAATTGATCCGTGCATTACAATTGTGGTCGCTCATGACAGGTGGTCGCTCATAGCAGAGGTCGCTCATGACAGGTTTTACTATATACATATGTGTGCGTGTGTCTGTGTATATTTGTGTGTGTGTCTTTGTGTGCTTGTCTATCCATCTCCTTACCTATATCCCAAGTTACCTATCAACATTCCTTGACAGACAGAAGCCTTGTATTACAAATAAGGCACAACAGAAATGAAAATGTATCCAGATTATTTTCGCGAAACGAAAACCTCTACAATTTCTGCAGAAATTCATGCTCCTAAAAGTGATGGCGTTTCGTCATTTTCGTAACTTGATTGTTAGATACCTTCAGAGAAACTGGTGCTTACAGGCAAGGCGATGGATGCCGTAACCCGTGGATCCAGGTTTGAATCCCTGTAGAGTACGAATTAAAAATTCTCTGAACCGTATGATAATAGTATTTATTCGTATTTAAAATGTTTTTTAATGTTATCAAGCATTGTCCTATATAATCCAGGTATAGCACTTTCCGCTCTGTACGAACGAACGCCTATACCACCGACTTTGTAGTATCATTTTTTGGTGATGTGTGCATGGTTGAGATGGTATAGGGGTTGGTGTTTATAGGGCAAGGCGATGGGTACCGTAACCCGCGGATCCGGGTTTGAATCTCCATATATATAAATCTCTCTCTCTCTCTCTCTCTCTCTCTCTCTCTATATATATATATATATATATATATATATATATATATATATATATATATATATATATACATATACATATATATGTCAGAAAGAAGAAGAACAATCATTTGTTCAACACAACAAGAGGAAAAGAGAAAACAAAAGAAGAAGAAAGCAAACTTTTAACAGTGTACAGAAAAAAGAGTCTGAAAACAAAATTGTTGGTGTGTTATCGGACATTAAAATACTTGTGGAAAATGTAACTTGTCAAACTTGTTAGGCAAATTCTAAAAGAAAGAGACTTTCACAATCTAAGATTTCTAAACCTTTTAGCAGTACATAGACGACCAAGACTGAGACACCAGCAGCGGCAGCAGTCACTATAACTAACACTACATCAGCAGGAGTAGCACTTGGACATGGAAAAGGTTTGAGACAGTTATAACTGATCTAATCGTGTCCAAAAGTTTTGAAAACCCAACAGCCTTTTTCAGGCCTCACCCAAATTTCTCAAAAAGAGATACTACACATCCCTCTAACTTGTCAAAAGATTCCCGACACTTGTCAGACCAGTGAAATGTGGTTTTCTTACTCAATAAACTTGTCAAAGGTTCAGCAATTATGGAAAATTTTGAACAAAATTTCCGATATTATCTAGCCATACCTAAAAATCGCATCAGATAGCTTTGACCTTAGCTTCTATAGGTTTAACTTGACCTTGTCCCACAATATGTCCTAAAAATGTGACACAAGCATGGCAAAACTCACTTTTGCTCAAATTGGTCGTCAGATTTGCATCGCTGAGTGGATCAAAGAATTTCAGAATCATTCCCAAGTGATCTTTCCAGGTGTTGTTGTAGATAATGACGTCATCGATGTACGCATCACAATTATCTAGAACAGATGTTATCATGTTCATCAGACGTTGAAATGTTGCCTAAGAATTTTTCATTCCAAATGGCATGACTTTATATTGATAAAAGTCCATCTGGAGTTATAAATGCTGAAATTTCTTTTCCCTTTCCGTGAGTGGAATTTGCCAGAATTTTTTTAAAAGTCAAACTTGGTGACATATTTCGCATTTCCAATTTTATCAATGCAATTGTCCATTCTTTGTATAGGAAATGAATCCGTTTTGGTGACACTGTTGATTTTTCTATAGTCAGTACACATGCGGAATGTATTATCTGGGTTAGGAACAAGAATACATAGTGAACTCAAGTTACTATTCCTTCGATCTATAAAATCATTCTCCAGTAAATACCGAATTTCTTTTTTCAAATAGTCCTGTTTGAGAGGATTCGTCCTGTAATGATGCTGTTTCACAGGCGTAGAATCTACAATGTCAACATCATGATAGATTTTATTTGTTCGTGACGGAACACCAGGAAACAAGTGTAATAGCTGCATTAGTTCATTTCTTTCTTGTCGTTGTAGATGTGAAAGTTTCTGGTCCAGATTGTTCAATATTTTTGAATTTCTTAGGTTGATTATACCCGACTCACTATAATCTGATTGTATTCCATCATTGATATCTTCACTGTGTGGGACAGGTACAACTAAATTAACTGAATAATTAGCTGGGCTATCCCTGTCAAAATATTCATTTAACATATTTATGTGACAAAGTTGTTTCTGTTTCCGCCTCCCAGGAGTGTTAATGATATAATTTAAGTTATTTACTTTCTTTTCAACGGTATAAGGACCATAAAATTTAGCCAGAAGAGGATTTTGAGGTATGGGAAAGAGAGCCAGAACTTTCTCACCAGGTTTAAAACTCCTTTCCTGTGTATTTCTGTCATACCTTAATTTCATTTTTGACTGGGTATTGTGAAGATTAGTTCTTGTTACTTCACAGGCCTTTGACAACTTGTATTTGAAATCAGAGACATAGTCAAGAAGATTAATCTTTGAATCCTCATTCATTTGAAAGAAGTTTCTCTTTCAAAAATTTCAATGGTCCACGGACAGTATGACAAAAAAACCAGTTAAATGGGACTAAAACCCAATGACTCTTGAACTGATTCCCTAATAGCAGACAACAACAAATGAACACCCTCATCCCAATGCAATATGACAATCATATTCTTCAAGTTTGATGAAATCTTTCTAAAGCCTCTTGACTTTCAGGGTGATAGGCAGAAGATTTAAACAGCTGGATGCCTAATTCATGCATAACTTGTTTTAAACTTCCAGACATGAAAAAATTTGACCCCTGATCCAACTAGTCAGGTTTGGGAAGGTCAACAAGTGTAAAAAAATCTTCACCAAGGCTTTCACAATGGTTTTAGTTTTTATATTTCTCAGAGGAATTGCCTCTGGAAATCTTGTAGACGCACACATGATGGTCAACAAGTATTGGTTGCCTGACTTGGTCTTAGGTAAAGGACCGACACAGTCCACCATTATTCTACTAAATGGTTCGTCAAATGCAGGGATAGGTTGCAGATGAGCCTTATATCTCTTCTGATTGGGTTTTCCTACTATTTGAAAAGTGTGACAAGATCTGCAGTATTTAGAAACATCACTTTTAAGTTTAGGCCAATAAAAATGATTCAAGATCTTGTGATAAGCCTTACTGACTCCTAAATGACAACTTGATAGCTTACTGACCACTCGTCACCAGCTGGTACCTAAGGTGGTCTCCATTTTTTCACAAGGACCCCATTTTTTACAAAGTAACACAACGGAACTTGTGTGGCTGCGGTTTCATTAGTAGCCCTCCGAAATCAACAGGATATTTCGGGATCTTGTTTCTGTTCAACGACAAGTGACTGTCGTTTGTCTCCCTGATTAGAATTAAAAGAATGAGTTGTCAAAAGAGGTTCATTGTGATCAATACCTTAGGAAAAAGTGACCTTATCAAGACTGACCATTACATGTGTCAGCTAAAGGAATAGCTTCCTGATCACCATCACTCTCGAGAGCTCTTTTTGCCATAGCTCTGGTAACTGCACAAGCAGGGTACAGATCAGGGATTTCGATTTCGACAGGATCAACTTTCTGATCCAGACGAGGCTTGTCAGTTACAAGTGGATTAACCACAACCTTATCTCCAGCTAGTTCATTGCTTAGTAATAAATGAACACCCTCTATGGGCAAGGAAGTCACTGCTCCAACAGTCACAGGTCCGGAAACTAAGTCTGATGCCAAATTGACACAATAGAAAGGAACATTTACAAAGCCGCACTCTACTCCATGAATAAGATCACTTTCACTAGACGAAGACTCTTCAGACAAAGGCAAAGTACCTGATACTAAAAGACTCTGAGAAGCTCCTGTGTCCCTTAACATTTTAATAGGGATAGGCTTGGCAGAATCACTAATAAGTGATATAGAACTTTCTGACATGAATGGTTCATAAGTCTCCAAAATATAATCAGACTGGGGTATGTTTGACCCAGCAAATGAATTGCTTTCAATACAATAAAAGCATTTGGAAAAGCTCGGTCTTTATTCTGTTGCTTATTTTGCAACATAAAGCAATCAGAAATGACGTGGCCTTTCGTTTTACAATAAGTGCACGTAGGAAAAGATACGGATTTCTGATCATTCTTATCAGATGTTTGATTTCTAACAGTTGTGCTGTTTTGAAATTTTGAAGTGCTTTCGTTGAGATTGAAATGGGTTTTTTTTCTACCAGAAAAATGCTGAGTGGAAGACTTATTGCCAAATGAAATTTTGTGAGTCGTGGAATAATCATCAGCCATACGAGCAGCAGTTTCCAAAATTTTCCACTTTCTGCTCGTCAAGATAGGTCTTAACATCACTATGGATGCACCTCTTGAACTCTTCAATTAATACAAGGTGTCTGAGGTTATCGTAATCTTGATCAACTTTCTTGGCTGAGCACCACCTATCAAATAGCTCTTTTTCCCATGCAAATTCGACATGAGTTTGTCCAGTTTCTTTTCTACAATTCCTAAACCTTTATCGATATGCCTGTTACCAACTCACAAGCCTTCAATAACCACATTATAATCAGTGCTTTGTTGTACTGACAGTGAAGTGTACACTTCACGAGCTTTGCCAATAAGTACACTTTGTAATAACAAAGTCCAATGCTCTCTCGGCCATTTCAAGTTTTCAGCAATTTTCTCAAAGTGAAGAAAATATTTATCTATTTCTTTTTCCTGAAAAGTGGGTACTAACCTAATATATCTGGTAACATCAATAACATTTGTCTCTCCATCAATTCTTTCTCTTTCTGTATCTGTCTCTCCCTCTTTTCTCTCTCTCTCTCTCTCTCTCTCTCTCTCTCTGCATCTGCATCTGTCTCTCTTTCTCCTCTCACTGCATTTGCATCTGCTTCTCAATCATTTCTTTCTTTTTCTGCCTCTCTTCTCTCTCTCTCTCTCTCTCTCTCTCTCTCTCTCTCTGAAGCTTTGCTAATTCTTAATCCATTTGGTTCTTTAACTCTAATTCCCTTAATTTCCTGTTAGAACCAGATACAGGCTTTCCGATTTAACTTAAAGCACTACTATCCAAAACTCACTTTCCTGCTAAATGTTGAATTAAAATAATCGTTATCCCCTGTTTTGTTAATGATGTTTACGCCTCAGACAGACTATATTTTCTGGCAAGTTCGAGCAACTCATATTTTCTCATGCACTCTAACCAGTCCTGAGTAGGATTTGAAATGAAATTCTGAGCATTAGATGCCATTATGAATGCTTGTTGGTGTCACTAAAAAAATCCTTAAATTAAAATCTTTGCCAAAGAGAACAAAAATTCCGAGACAAAACCAATATGAATTTCAAAGATAACTTTAATATCTCTAATATGCTTTAAAGAAATTCTATCCCGGACGAGCCCCAGATTTCTGTTACGACTCTATGGTCTAAGAAAAAATGTAACAGAAAAAAGTGAAACCAACAAATCAAGTACAAAATAAACAAACAATTTATTTCTTGATAATAAAAATGAAAATCAAAAGACACTTAGAGTAAGATGAATTAAAATCCAAATAATCCTAAGTGTCCTAATCACAAGTCCTAAATATAGAATGTTCCGAATGAATTATTGTATCTTTGGATGTGCTGATGTGCCAATAGTCATTAGTGTCCTGATGTGCCAGTAGTCTTTAGCGTGCTGATGTCCCAACATTAAGTACTCCAGAATATCTTTGAATAAGTTCACATAAATCCCAAAATCATCAGCTCAAAATCCAAAATCCAAAAGTCTATGAGCACTTTTATAATACAATGAATATTTTAAAATAATTCCTCTCTCTGAATTTAGAATGATTTTTCGCAACTGTAATAACTCTAAAAGACTGATCGTAAGGTCGAAACTGAAAACTGTCCACTAAACATGGTATGTATAAAGATAGGTCACAGGACAGAATGTTCTAGAATATTGTGGTGTATGTGATTTTTGACGCATAAAGAAATTCTGGTTTTATCTGTAAACAAAATCAAGATTGACCTCAAATTGAATTGACAACTTGTATACCAAAACCGTCCTTGATCTCAAATACAAAGTAAACAACCTAATTCAAAGACAATAGCTAAACATGTCAACATTATACTTTACATTAAGGTTTCAGCAAATATTAAAGTAAAGAAACATTTATAATTTCTTAAAATATTTATAATATTATATAAACATCATACATAACAATATATCTCTGTGTGTTCTTGTGTATGCAAACATAGTAAAGTAAGTTCAGTTTTTCCCATTTTAATTGGTAATATTTACATTTACTTCTAAAGCAGGGGTGTCTGAAGAGAGTATTGGTGAATGGACCGGCAGTGCGAAGAATAATGTGGAGAAGAATATGTGATATTTTGGATTGTAGGGGGGGGGGGTGATAATAGTGGTGTGTGTTTTTGATTGTAATCAACAAGTGGGTGCTGGTTATTAAGGTGTGTGTTTGGATTGTACTAAAAACAATGGTTTCTAGATTGTATATGTGCTGTGCTGGATAGTATATGCGGTGTGTTGGATTTTAAAGGTGTATGTTTTTGAATCTTTAATCACTTTTGACCCTATAAGACTTTTGACCCCCAAGTGACATTTTCATGTAAACCTATGGAGCATTTTAACATATGATTTCCCGTATGACCCCATATTGTCTCCCTCATGTTAACCTATGACGTAATGATTCGGTGTCTATTCATGAAAAAGCCTCCACTTATTTCGTCGCCGGCCTTTTAACATTCGATTCCGCATGCTCATGGTAATTATTTTTTTTTATGAAAGCCACCGACACGCCCGAGTCTCAGATTCCTTGGTTCTCTATGATCTCGGTCAGGTTTTTCGCGACGACGCCTCGTAGTTTCAAAATAACGTCGTTGATGTCCACGTTGGACTTTTGCAGTTTTCCGGTTTTGTCGTGAAAAAAGCATAAGCTCGCGCGGGTCGACCCCAACGACAACCCGGTTCTGATCGCTGGATCAAATCCGCTTTGGTGGCAAGTTAGGTAAGATCCACATCAGTACCGCGTTGGGTAGCTGCGCATGCGTGTCCGTAAATGTCAACAGGTATTTTGTATACGTTAAGGGTAGTTTCTAAGTGACAACGCAGCGTCGACAAGCCCTTGTGGTATTGGTAAACACTCGAGTGCGCGCAGCGCTTGAACGGTGAGATGTCCACATATTGGGCCGTCTGCGTGAGTTTGCAACGGTAGTGTTGAATAAAACAGCGGTGGCGGAGCTTTGTTTCTTGATGATCGCATCTGCATAGATAATCAAGAAATTCACGTGGCGGTGCAGGCCAGTACAAGTCAAAATACAAAAGGTGTCGAGGCGTCATCGCGTATGCGACCCAATGAGTTCCATGTCCCGTTGATGAATCCAAGTTGACGATGACGGTTTCTCGCGTATGGGGAATCATCGCTTGAGAGCCTTTGGTTCCATGTTCATCCCGCATAAAGACACCTCAGAAGAGCTTGATTGATTTTGTCATCGCGAGTCTTTTGTTTGGCTGTCTTGAGCTCATAAAGTTGCGTTTGGGTTAGTCACACGGGGACATTAGATTTGTCAGAGAAAGCCTCAATATGACCCCACACTCATTTCATATTCCTTTTTTTATTTTTGCAAGCTGGTTTTGGCTAAGACCAACCTTAACTTCGTGATATGACTTTATTCTAAATTGTGCTGTTCAATTACGAGTTTGTGAAAACAACTACGGGTTTTCCATTGGCGCGTCGATGACCCTCATTCGGCCACCCGCTCCTTCCAACAGCAGAGTCACAGCAATGCATATAACCGCCGGCAGGAACAACAGTAACACGTGCATTAAAGTGCATGTCGACCACAAACTGCTTAGACAGCCCCAGGTATTCCAACGAAAAGTAATAAATCGGGTACAACGTAGCAAATTCATGCTGTGAAATCTGTAGACCCGTGTCAACGTTTTGCTCTCAGCCCATGTACGACAAAAGCTTGTGATATGCAAGTGCGACTTGATTGCTTTTAACGTCAAGCAGAATTTCTTCCGAGTGTTCCTGATGACCATTTAATTGCAGAGAAACTTCAGACACTCCTAACTTATCAAATATCAAGCATTCATACGATCCATAGACTGAAACGCCACAAACACGTGTCTTGGAGCGCTGATACATTGTTGACACGTTATTTGCCATGCTAACTGCTGAAGAGCGCCTTCATTCGAGTCTGTGGTGAGCACGAGAAATTATAACATTGACACGCCTCTGGAGTTCATAAATGACATCAAACGCGCTTCTGCGGTTACCGAAGGGGTTATCACAGGCATCCATAATATTATTTTCAGCAACTCAACCAAATCGCATCGTTGTCGTGGGCTTTTCTGTTTAAAACAACAGTTTGTTTGGCTCATAAAATATTCTTGCAAACATCTCTGCAAAACCAGAATACATGACTGAGAGGAGTTGCACATCGGGCTTTTTAGCAGTATCCTGTCGCGTTTTTTATGTTTCCAATGGTATATTGGGTATGATCTGCATGGTCGGATCCATCTTTGGGAAACATCGTAGACGGGCCAGCTGACCTCGCGTAAGTGTCACTGTGTCTGGAGAGTCTGAGAATTGTAGTGGTCCAAACATGCTTCGATTTCGTTTCAGTCGATGAGATATCGTGTGCTGTTGAACAATGCTATGATGCCGTTGTTGACAAATCCAACATTGGCATTGGCAGCTTAATCGGTATTGGCAGCTTGTACAAGTTTTCCATCGATTTCCGAAAAAGCCTTACACGGGACAAAGTATCTAGACGTGCAGTGCACTTGTAATTCTGTTCGTTGATGTTGATTGGGGTCCCTAGCTTGGTATGAATAATACTGAAAATTTTGGACGCTTTGATCACGCAACACAGGTGCGTCCATGTCAAACACAGGATCGGATTAATCTTTGAATCGAGCTATCTTTCATACTTTATTAGTTTCGTCCAATTCCTTTTGCGTCGCTTCCACAACCGTAATCCTATTTCGGGAAGCTCCGCTCCCCATTGCCAGATTTGCAATCATCGAATCAATATTGGGTCGTGCTAAATGAGCCAGACGTCGTTAAGCAGCTTCATTGATGATTTTACTGACCGGTGCTGGCATTGTTGCCGTGCATGGAAGCGCAACCGCCTTTGGTTGCCGAGTCACCAATCGTCGTAATCGATCTCAAATTGACAAAACCGCCTGCGATCCCAGATATTTTAACGTACTCGCAGCGGGACATTTGATGCTATGAACGACTCGCATTGCAATTTATTTAGCAATCGGCGCAACGCGCGAAACCAACCCCGCTAGAACTGTGGTAGCTCCCTTCAACTGTTGAGAGCAGCACGCATGGAAGTTTTACGGATCCACTTACGAGCTTTTCCAATAAAGAATTGAGACTCTGTTGGCATCCCCGACTTGTACTCGGGTGTACTAGAGTGTTTGTTTTGTGGAAGATGCGCTATTCTTCTCCCGTTTCCTCGATGTCGCCTCTGGTTTCATCTAGGCCTTGATGGACTCCCACAATTGCCTCTGCAAGCGTTCAATGGTCGCAGCGGTTACTCTTCTGGTTTTCTTGATATCTTTGATACTTTTGGCTGTCTGAACAATTGGACCAGGTTCTTTCTCTGTTTCCATCATTGCTGCCACTCGTAACTGTCGGACGCGGCTGCAACCGTTTTTGTTGGTTTGATCAGAGATGCAAACATTTGTTCGAAGCCCACTTTGAGTTCTTCCCGTGCGGTTTGTTGTGATTGAGCTTATTTTTGAGACGTTCGCCAACATCTGTGTAACTGCGAAGAAGTTACAATCGATCCCGGGCGGCTTTGCGGCGTCGGTCAGCATACTCTGCGGCGTCGGTCAGCATACTCTGCTATGCATTCACTGCCGGAAAAGGGAAATTTGGGGGGTTTCGTCATTGCATATATTTATCGTTGTTAAATTGCGTGCGACACGACTACTTGCAAACCCGCGCGATACTTTTTTCCCACACCACTCAAGTCGATCGTGAGCAAACTACCACGAGTGGTCGGAGGCATACCAGGTCCAATGAATGTTTGCGAGGCCATGCACGTCAACCCCACGAAATATCATCAGCATGTTGCAGTTGTCCCAGATCACTTCAGGCATATATGCGTATCGTTGTGTCACGTTGATCACGTCTGCGTGTTTGTGTCGGCCCAAAGAAAATATTCTCGCGGGGTTGTCTTGCCGGCCAAGCATCACATCGTTGTACACGACAAGATTATTCACATCCGGATCAAGGTCGTCAACGGTGGAGGCATCATCGATTGTGAAAACGAACTGGATTGCAACTTTGCTGCTGCTCGTGTTGGCTTCGTCATTAGGCGTCGACGCAAGCGCGTCCACAAAATCCCTGAGTACATTATAACGTGTACAACCGATCCCATTTTAACCATCGTATGATCAGATTCAACAACAGTTGAGTTTTCCCGGATCCTGCCGTGCCAATGTTCAGTGCTTGAACCGAGTTTCGATATATGGAACTGTGCTTGGGTGGTCGAGGCTTCACCAACGCAGAAAATTCAATGACGAAAAACTTTCGCGACGATTTCATGTTGAATGTCAATTGTTGTATACTTATTATCATGTCTTCATATTGTGTGCGATGCCACACAAAACCACATATTGCAAATCAACTCGGGTTGTAACACATAATAACAGAGCCGCAATCGTGGAAATTTGCGTCCGGTGTGGAGCAAAGAGATTTACGTCTGTCAGCGGACGGCAAAGCCGTATCACCTCCAGTTCTATTGGTGGAGCTAAAAGCTCCAGGTTTAAGAAAAACTTGGCGGTCATATCCCTGCCGCGGTGATGAAACTCCCAGGGGGTACCGCGGAGTAAATATCCTGGTGAGAAAAAAAAAAATTCGAGCCCTCCGGGGCCCATATACAATTACTGGCGGCCTGGAACACGAATAGACATACGACTGCAGGATAACCGAGCAAAGCCCGGAGAAGAACCTGTAAACCGCGTTGATGTTGCGTTGACGTGGATCACATCCATGACTTGAATGCGACTGTGGGACCGGCTGTCGGAGAAAGAATCTTAAGATGGACTGTCAAAAGAGGCCTGAAGGCTAAGATTGCACTTGGAGGCAAAGCCTCGATATAAAAAATTTGCCCGCGAAAAACGTAGCTTCTGAGCGGACCATGTCCCAGCGGTTATTGGAAGAGTGAAGAAGCGGTTGGCAAGTTAGCGAGCGCTGCAAAAGTTATCCACGGGGTCGCCAGAGCGTGGAAAGCCAAACAAGCGTTGTGGCAGATTAACCTACGCGCCAAGGAAAATTTTCGTGGATGGTTTGATGTGAGGACGCCTAATGAAGTTCACAAGTCGGATATCTTGTTGCCGATACGATAGCATCTTCCGAGAAAAAAGTCAGAGTACTAAAAACGTTTTTGTTTAAATTATGGTATGAAAGTGAATTTATCCTAAACAAAAGCTTTGATATTTAGACGAGGAGGCTGCATTAAGAAAAACGAAACTATATGCTATAATAATGACAAGATTGACTTTGCATCATTTTGCAGATACCTAATTACTATATTCTCCTCCACGCTTAAAATGGTCGCGAACACAAAAAATGTTGCATGAGAAAGAAAATAAGATAGTTGGAATGTTTTGCAACTAAACGCCAATGTACAGATGTTAAAATATTACTTTTTCTTTTTGATCACATAGTCTCGACAATTATTCTATATTATCCGGAAGTATGGGGACATGAATATGTACACTGTATAGAAAATGTTAAAATTAGTTTCTGTACATTCTCAAAGTTTGGAAACATTCTTCGAATGTTGCTGTAATTAGGAGAATTTGGTCGCAGTAATTTGTCAGTTATTTACATGGTAAGATGTATAAAGTATTGGTTAACAATTCTCAGTATGGATGAATATCCTATTCCAAATTCTTTTTATAAAATGTTGAAAGCATTAGATAAAGTGGAGGGGACCACTTGGGCATCTCGTGTGAGAAATCTTTTGCTTAAGTTCTGATGTAGCCTCGTATCGTTACAACAGGTATAGGAGATGAAAAACATTTCGTTCAAATTTTTTAAGATAGATCAATTTGCATTAACTTGCAGGATTGGCAATCTGAAGTAAATCAGAATAGTACATTATCCATGTACGAATGCAAAAAAAGCTGATCTCTAATATGCCATTTAAAGTGACAGTGTGCATGGGTTAAACTTAGATGTTCTAGTTATTGTCTGACTGTAGAAGTGGGAAGAAGAAATAATATTTAAAAGAAGAAAGATATTGTACGTGCTGCCTTGGGGATGGCGTTTATGAAACAGAAGATAAATTTCACTTTATCGCAAAATGTTCAGCTTATAAAGATTCAAGGATACAGTTTAATATTTCTATTCATAATGTATATGAATTTCACAAACATTTGTATAGCAAAGACACAGCAGTGTATCCAATTATGGCTTTATATTGTTTTCATGTCTTTTTAAATAAGAGACATTTTTAGCATGTGATACTGATAGGATAAGTGTGTGTGTGTGTGTGTGTGTGTGTGTGTGTGTGATGGCTTATTGTCATTATAGCTCAATACAGTTAGCAGTGGTAGAGTGTTGCTCCGTATAATTGTGATACCGTATTTTTTTATTGAATGTATGGACCTAAAGCCTATATTTATTCTGAATTAAAGCTGTTTCTTCCATCTAGCTGTGATCAGTTTTATTTACGTAAAACTAAAATTAAGTTCCAAGCTTTCGTTTGTAACGTTGTCAGCATCTATATGAAAATCAATATTATTGTCCTCACCAATATTATTCTTTTTTTCATTTCTACAATGGCCAGAAAAGATTATTGTCTTTGAGAACATTTTCAGAGCAACTAATCTTATTAACTAATGACTAATTAGATTTGGATCCAGTTGTTCTTAATTTTCCATATTTGTTGATGATTTATTATTTGTATTCTAACATGACGATTAATTGCTTCTTATAATCTCTACTAAATGTTATCAGATTACTTTTTGTAACAACTGGTTTACTACGCCATTTTGTAACAACTGGTTTACTACGACATTTTGGTATCTTAGCTTTACGATAGGTTTTACGTTTAACTTAAGAGTCTCTATTGAACCAGAATTATTATTATTATTATTATTATTATTATTATTATTATTATTATTATAGAACAAGAAACAGTCTAACTCAGTTTACATGGCTCAGTGCCAGTAGAGTTAGTAAAAGTGAACCTACATTAGACTTCATGCCTCGAGATAAATCACTGATATTGCCTAACACTAAACACTACCCACAGAACACTGACTGTCGGGGTAGAAAATACTGTGATACTCAAGACAACAATCATGGCCGCCATCTGATAGAATCTTGTATTAGCAATCAACTAAAAATTATGAATGGGCGCAATCCCACTGAACTTTCAGGAAAACTCATACGCCATCATTATAATGCTTACAGTAGTAATAATGCTTATTAGTGTTGATGAATCCCGTGAACTGGACATGTTATTAGTGTTGATGGATCCCGTGAACTGGACATGTTATTAGTGTTGATGGATCCCGCGATCTGAACATAGCCTGTTATTAGTGTTGATGGATCCCGCTACCTGAATATACCCTGTTGTTAGTGTTGATGGATCCCGCGACCTGACCATGTTATTAGTGTTGATGAATCCCGTGATCTGGCCATGTACTGTTATTAGTGCTGATGGATCCCGTGATCTGACCGTGTCCTGTTATTAGTGTTGATGGGTCCCGTGATCTGGCAATGTTATTAGTATTGATAGATCCCGCGCTCTGACCATGTCCTGTTATTAGTGCCGATAGATGCCGCGATCTGCCATGTTTTTAATGTCGACAGGTCCCGCGATCTGGCCAAGTTATTAGTGCTGATGCATCCCGCAATCTGGTCATGTCCTGTTATTAGTTTTGATGCATCCCGCAATCTTGCCATGCTATTAATTTTTATGGATCCCGCGATCTGGCCATGTTATTAGTGTTGATGGATCCCGCAATCTGGACATGGCCTGTTATTAGTGTTGATGGCTGCCGCAATCTGGCCATGTCCTGTTATTAGTGTTAATGGATTCCGCGATCTGGGCATGTTATTAATGCTGATGAATCCAGCGATCGAGCCAAATTATTAGTGTTGATGCATTCCGCAATCTGGTCATGTCCTGTGTTACGACTCTATGGTCTAAGAAAAATGTAACAGAAAGAAAGTGAAACTAACAAATTAAGTAAAAATCAACAAGCAATTTATTTCTAGATAATTAAAATGATAATCAAAAGGCACTTACAATATTGTGAATTAAATTCTAAAAATAATCCAGAATGTATTAATCACATAGTTCTAAAATATAGAATTTTCCGAGTGAGTTACCGTACCCTTAAATGTGCTGATGTGCCAATAGTCTGGAATGTCCTGTTGTGCCAGTAGTTTTTAATGCGCTGATGTGCCAAAATGAAGTACTCCAGAATATCTTTGAATAAGTTCACATAAATCCCAAAATCAAGTATTAAATCAAAATGAGAATGAGCACTATAAGTAAATCCAGTAAATCTTTTAAAACAAATAATTCCTATCTCTGAATTTATTCTGATTTTCACAACTGTAACATCTGATTACTAAAATAAATTCCTTAATAGACTGAAGTTTTGCATAGGAATGGAATCCTGTTTACCCAATGCTGTATAAATATAAGACAAGTTACATGACATAATATTCTAGAAAACTATATGGTGTATGTGACTTTTAACACACAACTCTAAAGGCAATTCTAGTTTTATCTGTAAACAAAATCAATCCTGACCTCAAATTAAATAAAAAACTTGTTTATCAAAACCGTCCTTGAACTCAAATACTAAGTAAACAACCTAATTCAAGGACAATAGCTAAACATGTAAACCTTATACATAACATTAAGGTTTGAGCAAATATTAAAGTCAAGAAACATTTATAATTTTCTAAAAGATATATAATATTATATAAACATTATACATAACACCTGTTATTAGCTTTGATGGATCCCGCAATCTGGTGATGCTATTAATTTTGATGGATCCCGCGATCTGGCCATGTTATTAGTGTTGATGGATCCCGCAATCTGGACATGGCCTGTTATTAGTGTTGATGGCTGCCGCAATCTGGCCATGTCCTGTTATTAGTGTTAATAGATTCCGCGATCTGGGCATGTTATTAATGCTGATGAATCCAGCGATCGAGCCAAATTATTAGTGTTGATGCATTCCGCAATCTGGTCATGTCCTGTGTTACGACTCTATGGTCTAAGAAAAATGTAACAGAAAGAAAGTGAAACTAACAAATTAAGTAAAAATCAACAAGCAATTTATTTCTAAATAATTAAAATGATAATCAAAAGGCACTTACAATATTGTGAATTAAATTCTAAAAATAATCCAGAATGTATTAATCACATAGTTCTAAAATATAGAATTTTCCGAGTGAGTTACCGTACCCTTAAATGTGCTGATGTGCCAATAGTCTGGAATGTCCTGATGTGCCAGTAGTTTTTAATGCGCTGATGTGCCAAAATGAAGTACTCCAGAATATCTTTGAATAAGTTCACATAAATCCCAAAATCAAGTATTAAATCAAAATGAGAATGAGCACTATAAGTAAATCCAGTGAATCTTTTAAAACAAATAATTCCTATCTCTGAATTTATTCTGATTTTCACAACTGTAACATCTGATTACTAAAATAAATTCCTTAATAGACTGAAGTTTTGCATAGGAATGGAATCCTGTTTACCCAATGCTGTATAAATATAAGACAAGTTACATGACATAATATTCTAGAAAACTATATGGTGTATATGACTTTTAACACACAACTCTAAAGGCAATTCTAGTTTTATCTGTAAACAAAATCAATCCTGACCTCAAATTAAATAAAAAACTTGTTTATCAAAACCGTCCTTGAACTCAAATACTAAGTAAACAACCTAATTCAAGGACAATAGCTAAACATGTAAACCTTATACATAACATTAAGGTTTGAGCAAATATTAAAGTCAAGAAACATTTATAATTTTCTAAAAGATATATAATATTATATAAACATTATACATAACACCTGTTATTAGCTTTGATGGATCCAGCAATCTGGTGATGCTATTAATTTTGATGGATCCCGCGATCTGGCCATGTTATTAGTGTTGATGGATCCCGCAATCTGGTCATGTCCTGTTTTTAGTGTTGATGGGTCCCGCGATCTGGCCATTTTAGTTGTGTTGATGGATCCCGCAGTCTGGTCATGTCTTGTTATTAGTTTTGACGCATCCCGCAATCTGGTGATGCTATTAATTTTGATGGATCCCGCGATCTGGCCATGTTATTAGCGTTGATGGATGCCGCTTTCTGGCCATGTCCTGTTATTAGTGTTGACGGATCGCGTGATCTGGCCATAGTATTAATGTTGATGGATCCCGCGATATCGCTATGTTATTATGTTATTTGTGTTGATGGATCCCGCGATCTGACCATGTCCTGTTATTAGTGTTGATGGATGCCACAATCTGGCCATGTCCGGTTATTAGTGTTGATAGACCCCGCAGTCTGGCCATGTTAGTAGGGATGATGGATCCTGCAATCTGGCCCTGTTATTATAGTGTTGGTGGATCTCGCGAACTAGCCATGTTATTTGCGTTAATAGATACGGGTATGCATTTTTTTTTTTAAAGTAATCGTTTAGCAACAACGAGCATACGCATTTGTCAAAAAGCCCGCCAGGTCAACCAAATAAATATTCACTCGCCTCAACAACAACAAAAATAAAATGAGAGAATAAATATTGACACCACGGACTAATAGCAAGGCCAGTTTGAATATTCAGTTAACATTAAAACGTAAAAAAAAAATACAGAGTGGACAAGTTCAGTAAAAGAAATATAATGCTGAAAATTTGGTCTAGAAATTTAGACACGCACTATAAAGTTTTAATATGCATTAAAATAATATTGGTATTGTTCCCATTTACACAGCCTCTCATTTTACATACATACATACATACATACATACATACATACATACATACATACATACATACATACATACATACATACATACATACATACATACATACATACATACATACATACATACATACATACATACATACATATATTTTTATAAAATTAATGTATTTATGCAAACATGGCTCAAATGATACTGTAAAAAGAAGTAAATGTATAGTGCTTTCAGATATATGTATGTCATCTGTCAGGAACTATAGACGTCCATGACATATTAGAACCTGCATTGTTTACAGATAGTTCACTTACAGTGTATCTATGTATGTGGCTGTAGCTGTTTGTCGTGCTGCAGTTAAAGTGAGCAGGAAAAGAGTTATACGTGGCTTTAGCTGTTTGCCACACTAGACAGTTAAGGGGAGTAGGGAAAGGGGCTATATAACAAAATAAAGCGAAAATGTTGATTATGCCTGGGATACTCTACGTGTACAAGGGCTTTTAAAAGAGCAATTATACATTAATAATATCTACCCTCAGTTATTCACTATATGCAAAATAATGTATCTTTCTGTCAAACAAATAAATATATAAATAAATGGAAACAGCTGTAAGTATAGACAAAATATTGATTTTGTATATGCATCTTTTCATATTTGGTTTCTTTCATGTTTTTTTTTTCTTCATATTTGCCAGTAGCATATACTGACGGCCAAAATAGTGATTTCTTTATTTCACCTCGCAAACCTTATATTTCTTTTAACTTCAAATAATGAATAACAAATGCAAATAGCGCGTAATAAGAGATCAAGTGTTTTGTATATGTCATATATTTCAGTGGAACTTGTATAGTGTAGAAATATAGCTTCATGAAGCAAAATTAAATGATTTAACTGTTTGGTTTTTTGTTGTTGTTGTTTTTTTTTTTTGTTTTTTTTTTTTTTGTTGTTTTTTTTATTGTTGTTTTTCGTCTTATCTAAGTCTGAGAAAAGGGTAGAAAAAAAATGTTTCATTTCCTTTTCCATGGATTATATTACATCGCATCAGTCCCTCGCCGTGATCAATAGTTGCGTTGTAATCAGAATGTGTTTCATCAGGGTTGGGATGGGCGTGGGTGCATGGGGAAATATAATATGATTATACTAATAAAAGCATTTGCCAGTATGTACAAGCTTGATAACTCGTCTGATTTAATTTTAACCACATTTATTTCAGAAACATTGTCTAAAGTTATATAAATATAGAAGTTCGTGGATACTTGATGCTGGTACAAATGGTTACAAAGAAAAGGTAATATATATATATATATATATATATATATATATATATATATATATATATATATATATATATATATATATATATATATATATATATATATATATATATATTGTTACGGCTCTAGGTCTGAAGTATATGTAACAGAAAGAAAGTGACACCAACAATGTAAATAAAATCAACAGGCAATTTATTTCCAGACAATTAAAGTGCAAATTCAAAAGACACTTGCAATTTCTGAGTTACATTCCAAATAATCCTAAATGTCCTGATCACAAGTCCAAAAAAATAGAATGTTTCGAATCAATTCCAATAGCCTTGAATGTCCTGATGTATCACAAAGATGTAATCCAGAATGTATTTTTATGAGTTCACATACGTCCCAAAATCATGTATTAATCCAATTCACATACGTCCCAAAATCATGTATTAATCCAAAAGTTAGTGAGCACTGTAGTATTTTACTATACATAACACCTTCCTTCTTAAAGAAAAAGAAAGATTTATGCAATACAGCTTTATTTTTAATATGCATCTGAAACTATAATAATCAAAATTACATAGGAAAATGTCTTTTGTATGACACTCCGCTGAATTACACAAAATTTACACAAAATAAAGCAATATAGTACCTCTATTCATGGGATAGTGCATCTGCAATCACATTATCTTTTCCCCTGATGTGTCTAATGTCAATGTTGTATTCTTGCAGAATTAAATTCCATCTCAACAATCTCCGATTTTTTATCTTTCATTTTGTTAATGAAAGTAAGGGGATTGTGATCACTGAATACAATAGCCGGAGAAAGAGCCGAGGTAACATTCACTTCAAAATGTTGTAAAACCAATATCAAAGACAAACATTCCTTCTCAACTGTGGAATAATTTTTCTGGTCATTGTTTAGTTTTTTTAGAACACACAGGATGATCCACACCATTTTTGTCTTCTTGAATCAATATTCCACCAACCCCTACATTACTTGCATCAACAGTTATTTTAAATAATTGGCTGAAATTTGGTGCAGAAAGAACTGGTGCATTTGTCAAACGATTCCTGACACTGGTCAGACCAATGAAACTTGGATTTCTTACTCAATATATTTGTCAACGATTCCGCACTTATGGAAACATTTGAACAACATTTCCGATAATATCCAGTCATACCTAAAAATCGCATCAGTTGCTTTTTACATATATAACAACTTGAAGTACATTTTAGTTCACTAGAGACACAATCTACACTTTAACAACAAAGAAGAAAATGGGTGTAAACTCTGCGGGAAGGAGTGTGCAATATGTAAATATGTGATGAAATCCAACCATTCCTACGTGACAAACGTGAAAGAATACAAAGTCCAGGGCCATATAGACTGTCAATCAGTAGTACTTATTACTATGTTTTCTGTAAGAAGTTTAGTTAAACGGCATGTGTAGGCCAAGCAAGAGACAATATATACCAAAGAACACAGCTAAGCCTTTTTAAAATTAGGACTAGAAGGATGATGATCCTGTTGCAAAGCATGTAAACACGGATAAGTACTCTTTCTATGATTATTTAGTGGCAGGTATTGAGAAACTATATGGTAACAAATCGTATATGTTTATAAAAGGATCATTCTGGATAAAATAAAATAACAATACAAAAAAACCACTCTGCCTCCAAAAGGACTAAATTCTTGGTGTGAATTGTACTTAAATTTCCAGCAAACGTGACGTGTAGTGAAGGTTTATGTTTTGACGTTAGATTGCGTACGTGATGGGGTGTATGAGATGTTGGGGGAGAGGTAGTATCTTTGGCTTTCTTGCAGCTGCACCCCTGGGTGGAAGGAAACACTGGTCCTCACCCGACACTCAACTCTCACTGCTTGCTTCAAGTAGCTGCTTGTGCTTGGCGGCGGCCACACCCCGGCAAACCGTGTCAGCTGGAGCGATAAACGTAGTGAGTGAGGTTGGTTTGTTTACATACTGACCTGCGAAACTTCAAAAGCACAAAGTCTCACCGGCAGAATAGACGGAAGAGGAAGATGTTGTCCCAAAGGCTACGACGGTGGAAGAAGACTACTTGGGTTCCCAACCCAGCTATAGGTCAATAGCACCTTTGCCTTGTGGGTTATCTCGGGAGAAAGGAAAGCTAAGGGAGTAAACCCTGCCAATATAATTCGGAGTGGAGCCCCTAAGACGGTTTGATTTCAATTTAGACATGTCTTTGGCAACTCCTGCAGCTAATCTGGTTCCAAACTGTATTGGTTCCCCCTTTCCTTTGGACTCTGCCTGTGACCCCGAGAGGGGGGGCCCTGATGCTTTGGCAACTCAGGTGTCCATATTAACCTGCCCACGCTTACGCCATGGAGAGGTCACTCCAGCCTCACTTTACGGTGTCAACACAACACGGGAGGCAGCAGTTACCGGTTATAAGCCCTTACTCGATTGGCGGTGAGAATGGGCGCCATGGGTCGCCTCTGACGGTGAGAGAGTTCCCCGCATCTCAGTGGGTCTCTACCGCCCGCCACAAAGCTGGGCAGCCTCCAGAAAATAAGGTTGTGTCCCGCCACAGTCCGCCTGCTTCAGTGGGTGTTTGAAGCTTAGAGTATACACTCAACAAGCGGACTGAACTCATTGCACCAGGCAAGATAAAAATGAATTGAAAGAAGACACCAGCCCTAAGAATAGGATGCTGGAATGACAGAACCGTGTCAACTGGCCATGACCGAAGACCTTCAGCAGATCAACGATGCACGCAAAACTGTTGTGATCAATGTCGAGCTGAAAAGACTACACGTTGACATTGCAACATTCCAGGAAACACGCCTCGACTGGATCGCTTAGAGAGAAGAACTACACCTTTATCTGGCAAGGTAAAAGATCAGCAGAAACAAGAGAATGCGGAGTCGGCTTCGTAGTCAAAAACACACTCATTGGGAAGATAGACCCTCCTACAAGCAATTCAGAGAAAATCTTGGCAACGCGTCTATTAACTATTAACCTGTCCTCCTAAACAAAGGACCAGTTTTATGATGAACTCGAGGCCAACATCAACGGAATCCCTAACCATGAACACCTATACATGTTAGGGGATTTTAACGCAAGAGTAGGTGCTGATCGTGACTTATGGCCCACTTTGCTTGGGACATTATGGCACTCGGAAGATGAACGAAAATGGGCAAAGGCTGCTTGAACTTTGCTCCGACCATGACCTCTGCTTCACAAACAGGTACTTCCAGACAATGCCTCAACACAAGGTGTCATGGAGACATCCCAGATATTTCCACTGGCACCAACTGAATTTGATCATCACCAGGCGCATCAGCGTCCTTATCACTCGCAGCTACCACAGCACTGACTGCGACACGGATCATTCTTTGGTATGCAGTAAGGTCAGACTTCAGTCAAAGAAATTGCACCGGTCAAAATACAAAGAAATCAACCGCATCAATGTCATCACCACAAGTAACCAAGAGAAGTCACAGCTTTACAATGACGCCCTGCAATAAGCCCTCCGCTCCAACACCCCTTGCATGAGTGCCCAACAGAAATTGGAGCTACTGAAGAATGTGATCTACAGCACAGCCCTGTCAGTTTTGGGCAAAAAGCAGAACAAGACCAATGATTGGTTCGAAGCAAACTTTAGTGAAATGATCCCAGTCATTGAGGTCAAACGCATTGCCCTTGCCAACTACAAGAGTGACCCAAACCAGAAAACTCTACAAGCAATGAAAGCTCTAAGAAGCAACGCTCAACAAACTGCAAGACGCTGTGCCAAGTACTATTGTGTGCAGCTATGTCCGAACATCCACACATTACCAGACACAGGCAACATCAGAGGCATATATGATGGGATCAGGAAGGCAATAGGTCCTATTTAAAAAAAGACAGCCCTTCTAAAATCAGTAACAGAAGTGGCCATAAATGATCGCGATAAGCAATTGGAGCTGTGGGTAGAACACTACTCGGGAAAACATTGTCACTGATAAAGCCCTCAATGCTATCGAGAGCTTGCCTATCTTGGACGAACTAGACGATGAACCAACCGTTGACGAACTCAACAACGCCATAGATAGCCGAGCCAACGGAAAGTCATACCACCAGAAACCATCCAATGGGGAAAACCTATCCTGCTAACACACCTAAAGGAGCTCCTTTATATATGCTGGAAAGAGGGTGAAGTACGACAAGATATGAGACGCTAACATCATCACTCTCTACAAAAACAAGGGCAACAGGAGTAATTGCCATAACTATCGCGACACCTCACTGCTGAGCAACATAGGCAAGGTTTTTGCTCGAATTGTCCTGAACAGACTTCAGAAACTTGCTAACTAAGTCTACCATGAGTCACAGTGCGACTTCAGAGCAGAAAGGTCCACTATCGACATGATTATCGCACTTAGACAACTGCAAGAGAAGTGCAATGAACAGAGAAAGCCACTCTACAGCCTTCATTGACCTCACAGAGGCCTTCAACCTTGTCAGCAGAAGCGGATTGTTCAAACTGCTAGAAAAGATCGGATGTCCCCCAAAACTCCTCAGCATGATCCATTCGTTCCATGAAAACATGCATGGCACAGTTCAGTTTAAAGGCTCAACCTCTAAGGCTTTTGAGATAAGTAGTGGAGTCAAGCAAGGACGTGTTCTTGCCCATACCCTGTTCGGGATATTCTTATCTTTCCTGCTAAAACACGCCTTTGGCTCATCAACCGAGGGAATCTACCTTCACACAAGGTCAGATGGAAAACTCTACAACCTCGCACGTCTCAGAGTCAAAAGCTAGATCCGCAAAGTTTTTTTTCATCCGTGACCTACTCTTTGCTGACGATGCGGCAGTGACTAACCACACAGAGGGTCATCCACAAATCGCCATTGGCCGATTTTCACAAGCTTGCCAGGACTTCAGGATTACCATCAACTTGAAAAGACGGCAATATTGTGGCAAGCTGTTGAAGAGCCACCTTCCATAAACATAAACAACTACGAACTTGAGGTTGTCAGCAAGTTCACATACCTTTGATCTACCAACACTGACAAACCTCTCTCTTGACGCAGAACTCAACTCCCGCATTGAAAAGGCCGCTTCAACAATGTCTTGTCTGAGCAAGTGGGTCTGGAGCAACAACAAACTGACTGAGCACACCAAAATACAAGTGTAACAAGCCTGCGTTATCAGCACGCTCCTATATAGCAGCGAGTCGTAGCCATTATACTCGCACCAAGAAAAGAGACTAAACAGCTTTCAACTACGCTGTCTACGATGCATTCTCGGCATTTCCTGCAAGGATCGAGTCTCCAACACAGAGATTCCAGAGTGTGCACATATCCCCAGTATGGTCACACTGCTACGACAGCGTCGCCTGCGATGGCTTGGACATATACACCGAATGGATGATGGAGTCATACCTAAGGATATCTCTACGGCGAGCTGGCCTCTGGCAAAATGCCGCCAGGTCGCCCACACCTGCGCTTCTTTGATGTGTGCAAGAAAGACATCAAGGCTTTGGACATCGATGTGAACAGCTGAGAAACACTTGCTCAGGACCGAAGTAGCTGGAGGCATGAGCTCAACCAAGGACTTCAGAGAAGCGAGAGACAACAGTTGCAATTGGCAGAGGAGAAAAGAGCCCACAGAAAGGATAAGATGAAACAACATGTGGCAAGTCAAGACGCCAGCTTCAAGTGCTACAGATGCAACATAAATTGTCATTCCCGAGTGGGTCTCTTCAGCTACAACAGAAGCTGCTTGTCAGTTAACCGAATGACTACTTCAGAGCGCAACTACATAGTCTTCCGAGACTGAAGAATGCCAAATGTTGTGTACGTGGCGTGACCTTCCAGTTGTTTACATTCAGAGTCCACTGACGAAGGCGAATTAGCCGAGACGTATGGAATCTCAGAAAGACTTTATTATCTGAAACTCAATAGAAACATTGTGTGTAAATATTTCGCGAGTGAAGTGGGAAACATTGTTTTGTCACGAGTGGGGAAAATTTTCTTTTTATAATATAATTTTATGTTACAAACCGTAGATTTTCATGGCTTTATTTCTCCATTATGTTCCAATGCGATTAACCGCTGCATTACTACATTGATAACAAGAAGTTCCGAAATGGACAATAGTTCTAGGACAGCAACATTTTACAAACTTAGCTTGTACAAATAATGCTGCAAATTGTGTATGACTGTTTTCAAATAATATTGAAGAGATTTTTGTATTTTCATTAACACATTTATTGCGCGGATTGATACAGTGAACATTCTTGTGGTGGGGATACAGTAGAAACATAGCAACGGTCAAGTCTGATAGATTTCAGAGCGTAACATCTTTCAACAAAAGATTTTAATGATTGTGAGTTTACTTGTATGGAGTTTGGTTCTTTATTTTGTTCATTTCTGCATTCAAACGTGAATGTTTGGCCTTGGGAAGCTTGCTGTCTTGTTCGGTAACGAATGCTGCAGCCTAATTTCAATTGTGACTTTATTTCTGTTCGCAATCAACAAACATAAAAAATGACCGATTTCTACATAGTTTTCAAGCATGATTATGATTGTAATGAGAGTTGGGATTGCTACTTAAACAATACTATATTTAACGTTTTTCCTGAAAATGTGTCCGTTTATCGTAGAGTGTAAAAAGCATACTATACTGTATAGGTGACAGAATATCTAATGGCCACAGTTCACGTTCAGTTACTAATAATTTGCAAGATTCATGTGGAAAACTAATTAAAAAAGATGATACCTGAAGCCTACTTTTCTTGTTTGGAGTTCGTTTTTAGGCAATTTTTGATGGTGCCTCCTTATTGATTAAATACATTTATGCTAGAGATAGAGAGTCTACAGTCTTGACACATTTCAAGATCAGTTCATCCTGATGGAGAGAGAGAGAGAGAGAGAGAGAGAGAGAGAGAGAGAGAGAGAGAGAGAGAGAGAGAGAGAGAGAAAGAGAGCAGAAGAAGAAGAATGAAATAGGCCTAAACAAATATGTAAATACAGATTTGAATAACATTCATAAGGGCAGGTATATTTCCTTATTAGAGAAAGAAAGTACTTCCAAAATTGATATCGACATTGTAGCGATATCATTCTTCTCCCTCTGATACATTTCAGTATCTCATTATGAAAACAGATATATATATATATATATATATATATATATATATAGAGAGAGAGAGAGAGAGAGAGAGAGAGATAGATAGATAGATAGATTCATACATACATACATACATACATACATACATACATACATACATACGGATTATTTTCGATAATAACATTTGCTACAGGAAAACAAAACAAAACACAAATCTGACGCAAAAGGTTTTTTTTTTTTACGGACTACTTAAACCTCATAGTCCTCATAATGAAATGACTAGGGACTCTAGATCTTTGCAATGGCCTCAGAAAATTTCCAGAATTTATTTTCTTTATTTTAAAAGCTGTTTTATATATTGTGTATAGACATACCTTTGTCTTTTAAAATACATTTTATTTTTCATATTTATCGCGATGACGTCATCGGCAGCCACGCGTGAGGTGTAGAATGCGGAAAATGTGCAAAAATTAATCTCACTGTAATGTATTTATACAAATTAAACTATTGATTGATGATGATGATGATGATGATGATGATGATGATGATGATGATAATAATAATAATAATAATAATAATATTAACGGTTGTGATGGTGATGATACAGCTGATACCGAAGAGTAATAAATCATTGAAATGAAAATAGCCAATAATGTTATGTTAGATTTCTCTGTAGTTTTAATAATGTATATCATTTTGAAAGCACTAAGTACATACTATTTTGGACGGTGTAAATTTGACACAAAATTCTTAGTGAATAGGTTATTATGAGAACATACATTTACTTGCTTAATATTTTTATTAGAACTTTGAATTATAACCATATCGGTAATTAAATAATATTGCATTGTACATTCCAGTCAAGTTATATACTGTATGTGTACTAGTTATATATGTGTACGTAATTAGCTCCTGTAAACTTACAGTGACAATGTACAACATTTAGATCTTTTGTGACAATAATTAATTAAATGGTGAAATACTCATGTATTTGCTATGCTGTTAGCTCATTTGTATTGGCATTGTTATCGACAAGGGACTTGATGTCAATATTCTTCTTACCATACATTACGCATGTAAATGTCACGGCATTTGTTTGTTTTAGGGGCAATGGTAGATAATGTTTGAAAATCTGCTAAATCGATATTCCCCCAACCCGAAACCAATTTAAACTACTAATATGGGTGGCGTGCCCCTTGCTGATCATTACTTTCTCAAATGATTTTCTTTTTCTTTAATCTATCCAGACTGTCCATTGTGGCTAGTTAAGTTTTCGAGTAAGTACTGGCATTCTGGACAAAAAGTGTTATTGATTACACTCAGTGATATGGATGTTTTAAAAAAGAAATAGCTTTGCAAAGAGTGTTAACATGCACTGTGTTTAAGTAACTTTTTAGCGTAATTTTGTTTTCTCAAATACATACTCTACACTTTATTGTGCAAACTCTCAAGTCAATTGTGAATTGGTTGTGTATAAAGTAGCATGTGCTTGGCTAACATCGTGATACGCTTGGATGATGAACAACATCTTAGGTGACTCATTATTCGGATAACCGATTTCTCTGTTTGCAATTGACAAATGACAATTTCGATTCTTATCCTACTCATTCTTCTCCTTCTTAACACAGTGTATGTCTTTATCACAGTGTATGTCTTTATCACAGTTTATGTATTTATCACAGTGTATGTCTATATCACAGTGTATGTCTATAACAAAGTGTGTCTATATAACAGTGTATGTCTATATCACAGTGTATTCTATATCACAGTATGTGTCTATAAGACAGTGTATGTCTATAACACACTGTATCTCTATAACACAGTGTATGTCTATTAAACTGAAGCGCTCCCTTTGGGGTAAAAAAAGGAAAAAGAAAGATTAACGCAATGAAATTGAACATACATTTTTCTTATGGTTTTTTTTGTTGTTGATATTTGCAGAAGTCTTTTGTCAAAGTCCTTTAGTTCCCATGATTTCCATATATATATATAATCAACGAGTGCCGAAAAATTACAATTTGCATTCATGACGTCATTAAAATAACGATAACGTCATGGAACCAGAAGTAACGTTATTTTATGTAGGTAAACTTTTGATGCATCTAGGATACGTAATTTGATTGAATTCAAAAAATTTTTTATTATTCTGCACAAAATGCATCCTAATGAGTCTTTGTACAAAACTTAGCGCCTTTAGGTGTTGGGCCCAATTTGACCCTTGTAGTACCTAGTTCTTTGGCACAGACAAAAAATATCTGCGTGTTATTTTCTGAAGAACACACATGGTTGCCAAATAATACAGTTTCAATTTTGTAAAGATATGATCCTTCAGATCATTTAGAACAGTCTAAAATAAAAGGTTTTGCCGTCTCTATTTACCACAAGAATAATACTTATTGTTGTATAAATAATTGGAACATAAACAGTACTTCAAACTACTACACTTTGTTCTTAGCCTAGCATGCATATAATGAAGTATTATTTCTTACTTCTACAGGTAACAAGTCCATATTCGAATCGTAGAGGGAAAAATGAATTGTTGAATAATGGTGTTTTACACAATGGGAACTGAATGACGTTTGTTGATTGAGTGGAGTAGATTTCATGTTCTATAACTAAAGGTCCAGACACAGCTTGAAGATATACATGAGCTAATCCGTGATAAATTTGTAAGTAAATTAATGTATGCTTGTACACGGCGAGAGTTGCGGTCTTTCCACTTAGTTTCATTGTACAGCTGTGCAAAGGATGAACTTTTGGTTGTATAGGTAATTATTCGCCTCTATAACAGATCACAGGTGGTGTATCAAATAGTTACACAGGCACATTGAAACAGACACCACAATGTACTTATACTTAGGTCGAGTTAATCTCTGAAGTAAATGAGGTTTCTTATTCATCAAAAGCAGTAAGAAATATACACTTTAAGTCATTTTGTTTCACATCTAAAAACATAACTTTCATATGTCACTACTATTAAATTGATCTGTCTATGAAAAACTTATTTTGAACGTGAAGAACCAAGGTCTCATATAGCACACGGAGCTCCGTTCAGTAAAGCTACCTTAAATTTGAAAAGAGAAGTCAACATATTTTCTATCGATTGGGTAATGACAAAGACCTCACGATTTAACAAAAGAAAAATGTGCATTGAACTCTGTCCAGTGGCCGATTCAGAAACTTCTAACAATTCTTATTTTGGTGCCAGCATCTATTGGTGGATTTTTTGTTCTTTCCCATACCAGGACTGCTTCATTCGATGCAGTGAGTGAATTGGTCTTTTCCGATGAACGCACCACAATTTTGAAATAACATTCAAGTCACTATATTTAAATAATCGACACAAGTGTACTTAATTATTTAAAGAGAATCTTTCAATAAGATCTTAAAAATATTAAGTAAGCAATAATACGGTCAGCACTTCAAAATAAGACCATAAACTGAACGAAGGATAAGTACCGATTTTCATCTCAGTCGAATGGTAGACAACCTCAAAATACGTACATTTATCTGTAAGGAAGTTTTTCTCACGTATACATGTAAAATGTGACATTAAAAAACTCGACTGAAATTTGTATGACTCCGTTGAATGAATATTAGAACTTGTTAAAATACGGTAACGGCCTTATGGTAGATATCACCAGCAAAAACGTTTTACATATATTTATATTTTTCTTTTATTCGGGGGGTAGGGGGCAGGCTTGCTTGTCTTTTTATATAATGAGGCAAAATTAAGTATTTAAGTTTCCACATAATGGCTTCTATAGTAGTGTAGTTCACTATACGTAGATCATTTCATTAAGATTTTCAGAAAATCTGGAGGAAAAAAATTAAATAAACTTTTAGCTATTTAACATGTCTTATTGTTGACGACTATAGTAGAGTTAACACTAATGCCAAAGGTCTAGACTTTTTAATAATTTAAAAATAACAGACCTTTATGTACGTCAACCACAAATGGGAAATAAAACGGGTATTTTACCGACTTTGTTTCAACGTGATTTAAGATAGTATAGGTGTACCCAAAGTCTTGAGCTCAAGCACTACACCCACCAGACTACACTCAAGCACTACACCCACCAGATTACACTCAAGCACTACACCCACCAGACAATACTAAAAGGGAACAGTTCCGTCTTAGGACGACAATACTAGAATAATCTGTTAAAATCGTTTGTTATTTTTGTTGCTCGATTGTTGTTGTTGTTGTTGCTGCTGCTACTATTGGTATTGTTTTCTTTTTCTAGAAGATGACTTTTGCTTTGTCTATATATATTCTAATATTCTAAACACTAGTAGCATTAAAGTATCCACGGAGGCCTCGGTTTGTCCAGCTCTTCCGGTAATGCTAGTTTAATAGTATGAAACTATGAACGAAAGAGGTGAATTTCTGATAAAAGATACAAAATTCGATGCTGGGTTTCTGCCTTCAAATACTTTTTTAACGTAGAGTTTCTACTGATTGTTACGAAAACCCAAAAGGAAGTTCCCGCCCAATATGGAAATCTTTTTCCAGATGAAAATCATTTTATATCCGCCATTACTCAAAACGAAGAAGAATTAAAGTATCATTTTGCACATTTTGTCATTGAAAAGTAGTAAAAAAGTTATAAATCATATTTTTCTCAAACTGTTCTCTTACAGATCTATTATAAATACTTACATTATGAAATTACTCCAAAACTAAGACGACCTGTCGAATGCAGTGAAACGTATACAGGAAGTGACACCATGTTTATTTTAGTTCATCTTTGTCCTAAAATGCTCTTTATCATGAATGGAATACGTGACATGATTGGAGAACCGCCAGCCTTTCAGGGATTTGTGGACTTGGCTGGACATGAACTTTATTCAATATTCCGCAGTGGTTAATACGTCCAAAACTAAAAAACATCAGGAACCAGTCTCACGAAAGCTTTATAAGATATAATTTGTTCATTAGAAACTTTTCCTAAGTGTGTTTCATGAATGATACCATAGTGAGAAACCTTGACGTGGGGATTTGTTCTTATACACGCAATTGTTCAAGTTAATGGAGTTATACTGAAACCATACTGAATAGGTGATAAATAAAGATGTAACGACGACCTTGACAACAATGACAACGATGATTATCCGTACTCTTTTTGAACAAATCGCTCGGGCTACATGATTCTGCCGATTCGTAGTACATGTGTTAGTGCGAACAAGCGCGTGCAACGTCATGCAATCTTATACACCAATCATGATAGAGGATTCAATAACTGAATATGATTAGGAACAGTTTTTACATATGCGAAATTGTCTTTGAATTAAGATCTATCTTCTTTTGGAAGGTTTGAGAGGTTAAGGACTGGAGGGGGATGAGCAACTGCAAATAGCATGAGACATGATTTACTCTATTATTGTCATCGTTATTATTATTATTATTATTATTAAATCAATCAGATGTTGTTGTGGTGCGTACGCTGTACGTGTGTGCTATATGTCCTACACCCAGAGAGAGAGAGAGCGAGCGAGCGAGCGAGAGAGAGAGAGAGAGAGAGAGAGTAGAAAAGTCAGAATATGAGGATGGCGACTCCTTAACACAGGGTAAATAACATTATGTTACCATCTCTGTCGACTGCGAAAATCGCTGAATAATAATAATAATAATTAAAAATTAATAATAGTAATAATAATAATAATAAATTAAAAATTAATAATAATAATGATAATAATAATAAATTATTATTATTATTATTATTATTATTATTGGTAGTAGCAGTAATATTACTTAGTTACATAGTTACGTAGATAGCATAAAATAATGTACGGATATGGTGTATTTCTTTAGGATAAATTTAATCAAACACTGGAGAGGGTCCTAATTAAATGTGTGGATGAAGATCAAGATGATTAGGATTAAACGTGATTGTATTTGAACGCAGTGCTCTTGTACATATCAACAATTTCTTACGTACATGTAAGCCAAGTACCGAAAGGAGATCGTCATACTAATTTACCATGATATAGGACCAAAACAAGGAGGTGTTGAAGAAAAAATTAACAGAAAAAATTAAGAACTTTTGGAAATATCAATGATGAGATAAAAGTAACTGACAGATTAGAAAATTATGATTAATATCTAAAAAGCTCCGAACAAAAAGAAAAGCAAGTTTCCCCTTCCAATAAGGGGAAGGGAAGTAAATTAGAACCAAGATAACATAACTTGTACAAAGTTATTTCCCTTTAATTATCGAAAGATGAAATTTAAGTACTTGTAACTTAAAGATAGATTTGGAACTGTACGGAGACGAAGAGAATAAAATAATAAATAAGTAACAAATTAAAAGAAAAAAGCTAGAAAATAATGTTATTTTTAGAATCTTAAGTTTAGAAGCTATAATAGTGCCGATTTTAAAAGAGTTAATTCTAAAAGTATAAAAGTAAAAGAGCAAAAATGCCCAATTCTTTGGCAAATGTTCGGTTCTAAAAGACTGCAATTTTTAAATTTCATTCTCTGGATACTCACCCTTTGAAATTGACTATTCATTGTTTTGAAAAAGGTCTCATAATTTTTAATTAAAAAAAAATGATCTGGATCAAATAGTGCTCATGTACACGATGAAAAATATACGTTTATCGCTAGCTGGTTGTCTTGGTGGGAATGAAAGAATCATGGCCCTTTAGCATTGAAGAATCAGATACGGTCTTTCAAAGATATCCATAACTTTTTAGAACTTAGATACTTAACTACAAGACAATTCAATTACAATATCATCTGACACTATTATTTTCAAACCATGTGTAATGTCATATTTAAATCGGGTATATTCCTCAACATTATATGTCTTAGGGTGCTTGTGCTTTAATTTCGCAAAATTCACCCACCCGCATAATAAAACAAACAAAACACAAAGAAGGATTCCTATCAAAGTCGTGATTTACTGAGAGCATTACAAGGACTAGCTTAATTTAGAAAAGTGACTGGAACGTACTTTGTATGAATGAATAACAGCATTTTTCAAATTCAATTATAGCACGCATAGCAAATATTCTGAGATAACTAATGGTCCGAGATAACAAATAGTCCGAATGTTTCTGCAATATCAAAATAATAATGTCTCAATCTGTTCCATTTATTTTCAGATCTATTCTTTCAACCCATAGGAGATATCAGGACAAAAACAAGACACCCACCACATTACCCTGTTGGTTAGTTTGTCAGGAAAGAATCTGTCGATTCACTTTTATCTTTTTATCTTTATATATAAGTCTTGAATTCATAAATAATACAACGTTTTGGCATTATGGCTGTCTCTTTCAAGTGTAAGATCAATGCAGCTGTAGCTTACGCTTATATAAAAAGCTCTTGACAATGTTACACACACACACACACACACACGCACGCACGCACGTGCGTGTGTGTCTGTGAGAGAGAAAGAGAGAGAGAGCAAATGCCGACGTTCAATTTTTGATTGATGTGGAATGCTTGGTAATGATCGATTTTGAACTGTATGGCGAGTGTGTGTGTGTCTGTATGTGTCTGTGTGTGTGTGAGGGAGAGAGAAAAATGCAGACGTTCAATTTTTGATTGACGTGGAATACTTGGTAATGATCGATTTTGAACTGCATGGCAGGCCATAGTGATGTAGCAATCAATGTGAATGCAAATGTCATGTTCCTGATGAAATCGATAAGGATTTGAGGGTTTGTTAGTCATGACTAACTGATATTTAGGATAGTTGGCAAATTAATTATCAGATTCGTTTCTTTTTGATCCCTTTCAAAGTGACAATTTTGAGCCTATCGATCAAATGTCAGAGAACAAAATTTTTTTCAGTGTTTTTTTTTTTTTTTTTTTTTCGTTAGTAGTTAGAAGCAAAGAATGCAAACTGTGAAAGAAACAAAATTTATTGGTCGGATCTTCGGATCATACATTTCTCGAAGATACTTTAGTTGTCCAACAATTTGTTTTCGAAATAGCAAAACTGAAAGGACAATTTTTCTTTTCTTCGCTTTGAATAATGGATTCCACCTACAAAATTCCTAACGGATCATAATTTATTTATGATTTTAATACATGTGTTAAATTTCATAAAGTCAGTATGGCAAAGACAAATCTACCAAGAGACACGAATCCAAAACATGTCATAACCAATTTAATGTCCAAATAATTATCAAAGAAAGTTTCACGCTTGCAAACAAGTCTATATTTTAAGCAAACAAAAATATTTATCAATTAAAGCCTTGCTAATAGAAGAATTAAAAATCATTTGAATTTCTAAACATTAGTTTTGATGCTGGAGAGAAATCATAAAGAACCTTGAATAACCAGGAATGAAAATATGTATTAATGTTGCATGGAAAAAGTATCTGTTTTCAACTAGTGTAAGAGAGGTAGTACTCTAGTGTCATAATCATAGCGATCGCTTAACCGTAGGTTACACTGCCATCGTCATTTAATCTAAAGGCTGTGAGATTAAAATGCATCTTATCTCTTGATTTAGACGATGAAGTCGTTGTTTTCCAGTTTCTTTGATATATTTGGGTGCTAGAGATGAAGTAAATAACTATAAATGTACTTGTACCTTGCTACATGGAAGTGGATGCAGGAAGTTTTTTGGTTGGACAAGGGTATTCCTTTTTTGTTGTTTGTATTGTCTTCAGTGATTGGCTATACACAAACACACACACACACACACACGCAATATGAACATTAGCGTACCACTCCTTTCGCAAACCAAAATAATTTAAATATGAAAATAAAATATCAGAATGAATTGGTTAATCTCAAGTAGTTGCGATAGCTGTAACACACACATTCTCTCTCTCTCTCTCTCTCTCTCTCTCTCTCTCTCTCTCTCTCTCTCTCTCTCTCTCTCTCTCTCTGTTGTCCATGGATCGTTATTCTTGCATGAGAAATAAAGATTATTTGCATGGAATGCCGAACAAATGTTCGTGTGCGTGTGAATATGTAGTAATAAGGGCGAACGTGTGTGTGTGTGTGATAAGTGTAATTACAGATTCATGTCCTAATTTAAAATGTCACAATTAAACTTTCCACCTTGCTAGCTGACGTGGTGGGTTGAAAACATTTTTCTTTTTGGTGAGTTTACTTGTTTTTGGACAATATTTATTTCCATTGCTACTTTGATGCCTCAAAATATATTGAGCTCGTTACATTTTGGCCCAAAAATTGTATTCAATTTACCTCTTAAAACAAACCTGCTGCCGGAAGATTAGAGGGATTTTCATTAGCATTAAGAACTACAACCTCTTATTTAACTCTTGTGAAATAATCAAGGCTGCAAAATAATTGTAACTCGTTCTATTTTTGCAACCTTCGTGTAACTTGCGTCAGTATGAAATATAAATTATTTGCTGCAAGTAGCTAGCCGAGGTGTCGACAACATCATTATTCTGTTTAAAAATCGATCTTCATGTATTTTACTGGATGACGTATTTCTTGTAGCGGAAGTTGCTGGTATCGCTTTGGAGCAAATCTGATACATAACGTATTATTAACTTATAAACAAAATTCTAGGAATATGATTGGACAATTATCAAGATATATAATCCAGTATTTTTGTTAAACATTATTCTAGAGGGATGGGAATACTCCAACAAGATGATAACTAGGTCATGTGACTTACAAACGGAGTGTAAATAAACTGGGTAAAATAAAATAGCGGACAACCTCTGCTTAAAAGTTAAAGTACAGATACAAAATTTATGATGCTAATATAAGGTTTATGAGATAATAAATGTATTACATGCTAGTTTATCAAGGTAAACAAAACATTATGATCGTCAGTAGTTATGGGGGGGGGGGTAAATAGCCTCAAGGGGGGCCTCTACAGCCTCAAGGGGAAATTAACATGGAGGGGGGCAGTATAGCCTCAAGGGGAAATGAACATGGGGGCCTCTACAGCCTCAAGGGAAAATTAACATGGAGGGGGGGGGGGGGTACTATAGACCCATACGGGAATTGAACATGTGGTATGGGGTCTCTACAGAGTGACGTCATGTGTGGTATCTAGTAAGTGCGTTTGTATAGTATTACCATCAACCCGGCTACCGCGCGTCTGACGTCACTCCGCGCTTCGCGGAGCTCAGTTGTTCTTATTTATATTTATTTAAAGGCAATTTTTGGATGATACTCTTTTCTTGGCAAATGGTTGGCCCTGAAAAGGGCCATTGGTAACCAATCAAGTTAACATAGGTGACATCTCATGGAGGGCCTTCTTCTCCGTAGACTTCTACGGACTTCAGGACCGTAGAGAAGGACACGCTTCAAGCATCCTTGTCTTTCCACATAAATTCTTCGTTTCCATATGGCTGTCTCGGTCATCTTCGAAATAGCCCATGAGGCTTTAACATACATTGGATAGTCCGGGTTGAAGAGCATCCCCGAGACGATGTTCGATGATTCCACTGAGGTATACATCTTGAGAACCGGTGAAGCTCTAGGAGACAAGCGGTGGTATATATAGCCTAAGAGCGGATTGAAACGGATCGAAATGAAATACCAATACAAGCGCGCGTTACAACCGGGTAGGTTTTTCTTCCAATCGGAAGAGAGCGGGGGTTTGACGTCATCTTGAGTATAAAGGCATCACAGCGTTCGTAGGGTTTTACCTTGAGCGGCATAATGGAGACTACGAAGAGTATGTATTGGAGTGAGCCTGTGACGACGGAAACTTTGGTGAACTTTCAACCGGAAGATTTTAATTTAGATTTTCTGTCTCAAGAATTTTTACCTGACACCACGACTGCTGTACCACCACTACTCTCTTTGCCTGTCATAAACGATTTTAAAAAGAGGCAACAAGAAAAATTGGAAAATAATTTACAAAATCAGAGAGAAGCCGAAGAAGTTTTTCTTCAGCAGAAGAGGAAAGAAGAAAGCAAGAAGAAGAAATAAGAAAGCAAAAGAGGAGAAGTGTGAAGAACAGAAGGAAGGGAGTGAGGAAAACAAAACGGTGAGTGTGTTACAAGACATTTTAGCGAAGTTAAAAAATCTGAGAAACATGTATCAGATTTCTTTAACACAACCTAAGAGAAAGAGACCATCTGGAAGCGAAAAATTATAAACCCATCACTGCTACTACTAGTGAGATTCTACCACCACAACCACCACCACCATTCACTACTACTACTACTACTACCACAAAAGCAGCAGCAGGAGGAGGAGGAGGAATAGAAGTTGGTCGTGGAAAGAGATTGAGACAGTTGAAGCTGATCATGTCCAGTCCATAAGTTTGTTTTTTAAACAAACACCCTAACGGTCCTTTTCAGGGCCACCCATTTATCTAGAAAAGATTATCATTCAATTTGCCAAAATCAAGTAAAACTTTTAATCCCATTCCTTGGTTTGTGTAAGAGTGAGTGCGTGCGTGCGTCGTACTCTAAAAAAAAAAACAACAAAAAACAAAAGACACTTACTTTTTTCCCATTCTGGTATATTCTCTTTTAAAAAAAAATCACAATGAACATAACACCACACTCAAAGTTCATCGTTCACTGTCTGTCTCTCTTGTTCTTGAATTTCTTCACAAGGATCAAGGGTTCTTTTTCTTCTTCTTCACTGTCTTCAGTCGTCTAGCTTTCTTGCCTTTCTTGACGACGGGGATGAGTTCTTCTTCTTCTTCTGGGGTTGAAGAGCTCTCTGCTTGCTCCCTCTCTTTGGGGTTCTCTTGTTTTTTAGGACACTCGGAAGACCAATGTCCTTTTTCTTAACAATGATAACAAGTATCTTTTCCTTTCCTTTTTCTCTCTTTTCTTTTCCTTTACTTTGACGTATGTTGACTTTTATCTCGAGAAGAGGAGTAGTCCTTAGTCTTACTTGTATACTTTCGAAGGACTGTCTGCAAATCTCTGACCAGAAAGGCAATCTGTGTTCTTGACTCTTCCATCTTCACTGTTTGAAAGTTAAATAACGAATAGTGACTCTGAGGGTAGGAAGGTCTCTCTATATATAGTCTCCCTGTGTGAAACTCAATAAGATTCAAGTAAGACATCAAGATGAAAAGATCACGCCAAATCAGTGAGAAATCAGAAGAAGAAGAAACGAAGAGGCCACGGCGACGGAGACTTTCCGTCCCACCTGAAACACCGCTCGCTGAAGTGCTAGCTCAAGTCCATGCTAGCGATTTCGAAGAGGCGATGAGTGAGCCTGAAACCAAAACTTCTACCAAACCCAAAGAATCTACCAGCCCTCACCAAGAAAGGCCTACCGTGGCTCCCGAAAATTACTATCGTATTCGAGAGACGCAAAAAATAACCTCTAGAAAATTTCGAACCACGGCTTACACTCACACCGTCCACTTTAAAGACTTCAGGTCTGAAGTGCCTTTCGAGAAAGCTGCAGGGTTCATTACCGATTTGTGGGATTCTGTGTTACAGAACTTGAAACGACAATGCGGAGCCAAAGAGAACGATCGGTTGAGACTATCCATTCATCACGACAGTTTGAAGTCGCCTGTCTGGATCGAGTTCAGCACCCCGGCAGGATTAACACCAGCCAAAGTCATGACCAAAATCGAACACGTTCAACAATCCAACGAAGAGTTTACCATCACCGATGGAGAGGCTACACTTTACATGACTCACGTATCCCCTCCTCGAGGTAGCGGACAAAGTAGGAAAGCGTTACGGGTGAACGACCTTCGCAGTACCAAACACAGTGTCGTCCAAATCGACAATTCTCAAGACCAGATGTGCTTGGCCCGCGCCATCGTGGTGGGGCAAACGTATGCCGACAAGAAAGAGAGCGTAGAATGGAAAAGAGCCTGGAAGAGCATTCGACAATCGGACAGAGCCAAACAACGAAACGAAGCAGAACTCCTGTTACAACAAGCAGGCATACCAAAAGACACCGTGTGTGGCAATTCTCAAATGCAACAACTTCAAGACGTCTTAGCTCCTCGCTACACCTTAAAAGTACACCCTCAAGAAGTTCGCAGAGCTCTGCTGTTTCGAGGCCCCGATTTCCCCGAAGGAAAATACATTCACGTGTATTACCATTAAGAACATTTCGATGCCATCACCAGTATCACAGGATTTCTGGGATACTCTTACTACTGCGAGAAATGTGAACAAGGATTTAACAGTCGGGAGAAACACATTCATTGCGGAGAGAGATATCGGGGTTGTTTAGCTGCCAAGCCATGCCTTCCTGAAAAACACGTGCATTGTGCGACGTGTCGACGAACCTTTGTTAGCCCCTCTTGTCACGAACAGCATTGTAGGACACAAGGTCACCAGCAGAAAAGCGCTTGTGACTTATTGAAATTGTGCTCCACGTGTGGACACCTGATTCGAAATACGACCCCAAGAATCACGTTTGCGTCGGCAAGAAAAAATGCCGCATTTGCAAGCAGATCGTGGACTTTGATCATCAATGTTTCATACAAACGTACGACAATACACTGAAGAAAGAATTAAAGAGTGATCAGAACAAGAACCAAGTGGATTTCATCTTTTTTGATTTTGAATGCATGCAAGAAACAGGCATTCACATTCCCAATTTCTGCGTCGCTCATCGGGCTTGTGAGAAGTGCATCCAAGAACCTATCCACGTTCACTGTCATCATTGAAGTAGGATTCCAGGAGGACGTGAAAAAATCTTTCGTGGTCCTAACACTTTGTCCGAGTTTGCTGAATGGATTTTAGACCCTACCGACGACACTTGGAGCGAAGAGGACATTCAACGTTACAGGACCTGTCATCGCTATGCGACCGTCATGGCTCACAATTTCTCGGGATACGATGGACAGTTTTTGTTAAAATATTATTCAGAACAAGGTACCGAATGCCCCGAAGTCACCATGAACGGAGCCAAACTCATCTACATGAAAGTGGGACAAGTGCAGTTCAAAGATTCCATGAGTTATTTGGCCATGCCTTTGAGTCGAATGCCTAAAACATTTGGTATGACAGAAATGGCCAAAGGATATTTTCCTCACTTCTTCAATACCGAAGCCAATCAAAACGTCGTACTACCGCATTTGCCTGACGTTGACTATTACGACCCCGACGGAATGCAGACCGAACACCGAGAAGCCTTTCACGCTTGGGACCACGCTCACAAGTCAGAACCGTTTGACTTTCAAGATGAAATGCTGAAGTATTGTCGATCCGATGTGGACATTTTACGCCGTTGCTGTGGAAAGTTTCGACAATTATTTCTAGATCACGGAGAAGTCGACCCTTTGAAGGAAGCGTGCACACTACCCAAAACCTGTGACTTCTTGTACACCAAAAAGTTCATGCCCGAGAACGAACTAGCCATCATAGACCCGAACACGTCTCTCTTCGCCAGCGGTCAATACTCGGCCAAAGCCTTGCGTTGGCTCCATTACTTGAGCCAAAAGGAAGACAAATGGATACAACATGCCAGAAAAATAAGAGGAGAAAAGAAAATAGGTAGTCTTTCAGTGGATGGCTGGGATTTAGAAAACCCTCAGAGGGTGTACGAATTTCAGGGTTATTTGTTTCACTGATGCCCTACCTGTTTTCCTCAACGAGACATGAAAAATCCTCTCACGGGAGTCACCAAGGAAGACTTGTACGAACGCACTTACCAACGCCGGCTAAAGTTAGAAAGTCAAGGATACCAAGTGGTAGAAATGTGGGAGCACGAGTACGATCGACGTTTTAAAACCGATCCTGAATTTAGACGCATTGCCGAAAGTTACGACGTGGTCGACATCGAACCTTTGGATCCTCGCCACAGTTTGTTTGGAGGACGCACCAATATAACGCGTTTGATGTACGACGTAGACGAATCAAGAGGAGAAGAAATCAAATACATCGACGTGTGTTCGTTGTATCCTTGGGTGTGTAAATATGCTCGATTTCCTACCGGTCACCCTGAAATCTTGACAGAACACATCGCCGTGGAACACATTCGTCAATTCGAAGGATTGATCAAATGCAAAGTCTTACCCCCGACCAACTTATATTATCCTATCTTACCTCATCATTGTCAAGGAAAACTGATGTTTCCTTTATGCCGTACGTGTGCCGAAACATGTAACCAAGATCACCCCTGTCAACACACGGATGAAGAACGTGCTTTGACAGGAACGGGGGTCAGCGCCAAATTGATTTGGGCTCTGGATCGTGAATACCACTTGTTGAAATTGTACGAGATCTGGCACTTTCCTACCACAGCACAATACCAAAATGACGACGCTTCCCATCCAGGCATTTTCTCAGGGTACGTCAACCAATTTCTTAAACTCAAACAAGAAGCCAGCGGCTATCCCTCGTGGTGTCAGACTCTCGAAGACCAAGTCCAATTCAAAGAACAGTACCGTGCCGTCGAAGGGATCACTTTGGAAGACGTAGAAAAGAACGAAGGAAGAAGAACGTTTGCCAAAGTCATGCTCAATTGCTTGTGGGGAAAAATGGCACAACGTACGATCTTGCCCAAGACGGAATACTTTACAGATCCCAGTACCTACTTTCAAGTGGTGGACGACACAAGTAAACTGATGAAACACGTAGAAATCGTCCGTGAAGATTTGATCTTAGTCAATTTCGAATTAGAATGCAAGTTTGTATACCTCGACAAGTTTAGCAACGTGGTCATTGCAGCCTACGTGACAGCCCATGCTCGCTTGAAATTGTACGACGAGGCTTTAGAAGTCTTGGGAGATCGTGTCCTGTACTTTGACACCGACAGTTGTATGTACATCCATCGCCCTGGTTGCCCACACCCTACCATTCAAGGAGATCGCTTAGTAGCCTGGACGGACGAGCACCCTCAAGAGACGATCCTGAGTTTTGCCAGCGGCGGTCCTAAAAATTACGGGTACCGATACCGAGACCGACAAGGCCAACTTCACACCAAAAGCAAAGTCAAAGGATTAACCCTGAACTATCGAACCAGCCAAGTGGTGAACTTTGAGGTTTTGAAAAATGCTTTGCTGTCTGAACAGTGGAAGACTTTCGAGTGAAAACGTTAGAAGCTCACAAGATCGTACGGTTACCCAATCACCAAATTGTCAGTCGTCCTATAGGAAAAGTTTACCAAATTGTGTACCAGAAACGAGTGAGACTTCCAGACCACACCACTTTACCGTACGGACACGTCGATCTGCAGTATAAAAAAGGAGCAAGTTCCAAGCCTACCATCATTCTGACTTCTAACGTTGACCAAGCAAGAAGAAAAAAGATGAATGCGAATTCCACCCACCCACCGAGTGAGAAATCTACTGTCAACTCCAAGTTCATTCACGACCTGGAGTGCGATGAGGTGCCATGCGACGAGACGGATGCCGTACGCTTTGACATCAGCGATGCAGCACGACCTTACCGCCCCACTAGCGATGCAGGACGTCCTTTTTTATTGGGGATGCTAAACGTGTCCGTATCTGTGAATGTCATCCCTACATGGGTAAAGAATTGATGCTGCCTGTGGCTTTGGCTGGCTATTCCAAGCTTGAAAAGCGATATCAGACGTTCAAAGATAAGTGGCCTAAATATCTGCAAGGACCTACTCCCAAAGATTTAGCCAGAGCCGGATTTATCTACTTGGGAGAAGGGGATAAAGTTCAGTATTTCAGTTGCGGTGTGAGACTTCACGAATGGGAGTATAAAGACTCGGCTTACTTGGAACATGCCAGATGGTCTCCGCGTTGTCAGTACCTACCTTTGGTTGGTGATGAGCTGGGTACGATGAGCCGGATAACCAGTAACCCATGTCGAAAAACTTTAGAAGAACAGATTCGTGGTTTACCTTTGGAGCTGCGAGAACGCATTTACCAAGAATTGGTTCAGATACAAGTGCAACGCAAAGAACAATTACATCCTTTACGACACAGACAATTTAACCATTGGTATCTGAATGCTATAAGAATACTGATTAGTGCTAAGTTGTTCAAATGGTCAGACATTGATCAAATAGGAAATTGGGCTTGTAAGAGATTGGATGGCAACACCTACAATGTGGGTGTGATACATAGAATTCGATGGAACGAAGTGGAGGAAAAAAAAGTGACCGACTTACAGGAATACCAAAAACGTTTACAAGACGTGTCACCTCAAGACGAAACGCCTTTACGTCGTCTGAGGTGTAGTAAGGTCATCACTGAACATCTTGGATATCCTTTACCCACCGATTCCATTTGGCTTACGTGTGAGCATTTTGTCACAAAGAAGCCTAGTTTAGAAGAGCACATTCGTGGTTTGCCTTTGAAGCTGCGAGAACACATTTACAGAGAATTGGTCCAGATACAAGTGAAACGCAAACTCAAATTCATTCCTCGATTTTCAAACTATTGCGACTTCCACCGTATAAGAAGCCTGATTCTGAGGAGAAACTATCACAGGTGTTGTGAAGTAAACAAAAGAGAGTCATTTCTTTCCACGTCGGATACTTTACAAGAACACATTCGTGGTTTGCCTTTGGAGCTGCGAGAAAGTATTTACAGAGAGTTGGTCAAGATACAAGTGAAACGCAAACTCAAAGCCATTTCTCGATTTTTAAACCATTGCTACTTCCAAAGTATAAGAAGACTGACTCTGGGGAGAAACTATCACAGACACCTTGGAGTAGACTTTCACAAAAGATACCAACCTTGGGAACCTGGATATAAAAGTAGACCATGCCAGGACCGTGGTCTTCACTTGTGAAACGTATTCCGTGGAAGGAAGTCAACGATCGTGTTCAGACCTTAGAGGATTATAGACACCTGATACAGGAACTGTTTCCATTGAATTTTGGACGCTATGCCGTGTGTGTGTTAGTGACTACTTTTTTTGGATTTCGTTTACCAGGACATTCGTTGTGGACTATTTGGGAGGAACAGTGTTGGTTGTGGATTATTTTGATGAACCCTCCAAAACATGACCATTCACGCTTTATCGGCACACGAAAGACAAATTGTACTCAAAGTGTTGAGACTCGTGATGAACACGAGTTGTGTACCTCCGCGTGAAGAAGACATTAGTCAAACTTTATCTACCCTTCATACGTTTCAAGAAGTGTGCATTGCTAGTTGGTTACACCAACAAATTTACGATTGGAAAGATGTACGTGACTGGAAAAGTATTGGTTTCGATGCTTGGCTACAAGAAGTGGCACAGTTTGCCAAGGACCTGGCGCGTCACTAATTTTCCAAGACCAAAAGTGAAATTGGAACGAAAGTTAACCATGACACTTACACCTCAAGAAGAAGAAAACTACCGGTCGTACCGATACAACCACCTGAGGAACACACTCCCTTTCCGTTAGAGACATTTCATTCTTCCACCACCACCACCATAGAGACCAGAATACCACCAGTGCCTGTGCACTCCATTCGCAGGACACCTATTCATCCAGTGTGTTGTGGTTGTTGTACATTGACTTGTTTATACAGAACTTTGATTCTTTTAGTGGTAGCCTTATTGTTGTACCTCACCATTTTTGCTGTATGCGTTTTTGTACTTCATGACTTGTAAATATGTTTTTGTTTGTTTAAAACATTAAACGTGTATGAAACGTATAAAATGTCTTGTGTCTTGTGTATTCTTCTCAGAATTCTTCCTACCTCAGTCATGGCTACATCTTCTTCCTCTGCCTCTTCTTCTTCTGTGGTCAAAGTGATCGACGAAAAGTTAGATCGTCAAAGTTGGGAAGCTTTGTATTTGCGCCATCCTTTTAACATGTTGATTGCGGGACCTAGTGGTTCAGGCAACACCGAATTTGTCAAATGTTTGATCGAACACAAATCTCATCTGTTTGATCGTCCTCCTCAACGCATCGTGTGGTGTTACAAAGAGTGGCAATCGCCTTACACGTTACTTCGTGAAAGTCAAGGAGATGCCATTTCGTTTGTGGAAGGCATACCTCGCGAAGACGAATGGATCGTGTCTGACGTGAGTCAAACACATCTGGTCATTTTCGACGACATGTTAGGAGAAGACGAAGAAGAAATTAAGCTTTGGTTTACACGAAAAGGGCATCATCGGAATGCCAGCATCATTTACATTACTCAAAATTTATTTCAACAAAGTAAAGCCCATCGTACCATCAGTCTCAATGCTCATTACGTGGTCTTGTTTAAAAACCCCAGAGATAAATCTCAAGTGCAAGTGTTAGCCAAACAGTTAGGCATGCCTTGGCTGAATAATGCGTACGACGATGCTACTCAAACACCTCATGCGTATTTACTCATCGACTTAAAACCTACCACTCCCGACTATTTGAGATTTCGTACCCAATTGTTTCACCATTGGTGTCAAGAAGGAGGTCCTGTCATTTACACGTCCCCTTCAGCCACTCTCTGAAAGAAAAAAAACCTATAAAAACATCCATCACGTCATTTCTTTCTCACAGTCTTCGAGATGACTTCCTTTCAATCTCATCCTCCTGCCAAATTGATTCGTGCCCTGTATGGCATCAGTCGCGAAAAAAATGCACAAGTCAGTGCCCATTTGTTAGAAGCTAGTCATTCACACCCCTCATCAAACCCAACGATTTTTCAAAAATAAAGTGGCGTTGTCACAACTGGCCGATCCTAGAATCGAACCACGGACTAAAAAACAAATCATTTTAACCCCTGGGGGTAGCGGTTCTTTAGGAGGGGTCATGATTCGTTCACTTTTGAAATGGGATCCTAATGCCCAAACCAAAAAAACAAAAACCAAAAAGAAAAGCCCCAAGAAGAAAACCCCCAAGAAAAAGAAAAGCCCTGCCAAGAAAACACTAACCACCACGACCAGCAAGAGAGGTACTGCTGCTAGGACGCAATCGTACACCCGAAAACCACGAGAGGCAGTGACGATGGCTCCTTCTCCTGCGTCCACATCTTCACCTCCCTTCGTCATGATGCCTGCCAAACCGGACTTAAGATCCCTGTTTCCTAATTTGATGCAAAAATGGAAACCCATTTCGAAAGTCACCACTTCGGGACCATCGACTTCGGCTGATCTGGCCACGGCGGCTGCCGCTAAAAAAGTACCCTCCCCATAAAACCAAAGTCCAAGAGAGAACCGGCGTGTTACAAAGTTTAGTGGATTTATCCAAAGAAGAATTGAGTCGATTTAGTCCATTGAAAATACCTCAACGTCGAGAGATGCCTGTCATGAAGATGGTACGTCGTGCGGACAATCAGTGGAGACGTGTTCCAGTATAAAATAGAAGTGTAACCTGCCAGAAACTTCAGACTTGCTCCTGACATCCAAGATGACCCCCAAAAGTGCACACCACCAAAAGAAGAAAAGCAAAACTAGAAAAGGACTTCCACCTCGTCTGGCTAAACATTGGGACGTCTTGTCCGTCCTGACCAAATCCAATCCTCCCATGCGAAAACAACTCATTCAAACAGCCCCTAAAGAAATCATCGATACCGTGTGTGAATGTTGCTTGAACGTCTTAAAAGGAACGGTACCTTTGTCCAAGATACAGAAACAGAAATTAGTCAAACATCGGAACGTTCTTCGCCAAATGGTCAAAACAAAAATACCTCTCCAGCAAAAGGAAAAAATGCTGGTGCAACGAGGAGGATTTCTACCCATGCTGATAGGACCGTTGTTAAAAATAGCGGCTCCTTTGTTGAGAACGATTGCTGGACCTCTTTTAGGAGGAGTCATGCGATAAAAGACGGGGAAGAAAAAAAAGAAGATAAAAAGGACACCCTTCTCTGGAAAACAACACATTTGTACCTTTGGATGTCATGGAAGGACGAAAACACTTTAGTTCCTTACAAACGATGGATGGAATTCCATCGCTGGAACGAACAACGGATACCTCATTTACCTCCCAATCCCAATCTCCACGAGATGTCACAGTTACAACAAGAATTACAAGCGCTGATGGATCGAAGCGATTTGTCAGAAACAGAAAAATCCCAACGGTACGGTCAACTCTTGCAACGTCTGCAACTCTTTCACCAAAAAGCTTTAGACGAAACAGCTCAACCCACTCTGAGAGATTTCAAAGACCTGATGAAAGTGAACCTAAAGTCACCACCACCACTAAAACAGACACCGCCACGGAGACGACAGAAGAAGACGAGCACCGAGAAGTGTTTAAAACTCCGTCTGCTGCCATACCTAGTAAGATTGCAGCTTCCTTGTTGATACCCTCTCCTACACCTCATCGAGAAGAAATGAAAGCTTGGGTTAAAAAGATGATGTCCACTCCTTCTTCAGCAGAAGAAAAAAAGAAAGACAGCAAGACTGAAGTGAAAAAAGACACCACCAAGAAGAAACCTACCATCATCACCCCTTCTTCACAACCCACTCCTGTGGCTCGTCGAACGCGTCAAGCCGCTTCGTCCAAACCTCACGACACCAAAAGTAGTAGCATCGAACAGTGGGTGACTTATTGAGGAGTGCCATCATGGAGAAACTTTTAGCTAACATTTACTACAATCCTGGCCATGCTGCTGGTTACGGAGGAGTTCAAAAATTGTATCGGGCTGCCAAAAGTAAATTGAAAAGTGTACGTTTGGCAGAAGTACGACGATGGTTACAGGAACAATCGACGTACACGACGTACACGTTACACAAACCCATTCGACGAAAATTTTCTAGAAGTCCAACCAAAGTGGAGGGCATCGATCATCAATGGCAAGCACATTTAGCCGACGTCTCTCATGGTCACAAATATTTGTTTTGTGTCATCGACGTGTTTTCCAAATTCGCTTGGGTTGTGAATTTGACTTCTAAAAGCAGTACCGAATTGGTACGTGCCTTAAAACTGGTGTCGAAACAAATTGGCCGTCATCCTTTACGATGGCAAACCGACAAAGGCACGGAATTTCTAAACCAAGCTTTTCAAAAAGAATTGAAACAAAAGGCACATTCATTTTTTTTTACCACCGAAAATCCTGAAACCAAAGCTAGTGTCGTGGAACGTTTTCAAAGAACTTTGAAAGAACGCATGTGGAAATATTTTACACATCAACACACTCTCAAGTACATCGACGTGTTACCACGTTTGGTCAAAGCGTACAATCAATCGTACCATCGTAGCATCGGATATTCCCCCGAAGAGGTCAGCCCTGAAAACGAAGTGATAGTGTTTTGATCGATTGTTTGGTACACCCCAACGGAGACCCCAGAAGAAACCCCTGGGGCTGAAGACGGGAGATTGGGTTCGCATCGAAAAAACCAAACGCACTTTTGACAAAGGTTATTTACCCAACTGGACGACCGAATTGTTTCGTGTGACTACACCCGTGCGTGGACGCGATCCTAACGTCTATAAATTGGAAGACGTGCACGGTGAAGTGTTAAAAGGAATTTTTTACTTGCCTGAGTTACAACGAGTGACCAAAAAAGAAGACGACTTTTACGACATCGAAAGCATTCTCGAACAAAGAACACGCAAAGTGGGCAAACGTCGAGTGGAAGAAGTCAAAGTACGTTGGAAAGGATATCCCCCTAGTTTTGATTCTTCCCAAGTCGTCGACTATAAAAAGAAGAAGTAACCAAACATTCAACACAGCCACGACCTCGACTCCTTCGCAGAGTTCCTCTCTTCAAGAATTACAAAAACAACCGCTCTGAGTGTGGTGCAGAGAACGTGTGCCTAAAAATCAAATCGTCTTTTTCTGCCAAATCTTTGTGGTGTATTGTGTCATCGGAGCAGCCATTGCCAATCTGAGTTTGCAACAAGGGGACAAACAATTGTGGACCATTTTACTCAGCAGTTGCATCGGTTATCTTATATCCAGTCCATCCTGGAAATTTACGACGGATAGTCACAACAACATCAACCAACACAACGGTACAACCAACGCCAGTCACCACAACAGTAGCCCTCTTTTGGAACCGTGTAAACATCATTCTCCTCTGAACTCAAGTGACTCCTCGGAGACCATAACCACCTTAGAACTATGAATAACCAATTTTATTTAACTTTACCCAGTGACAGTTCCATGGATGTGTTTCCCAACAACACCTTATGTTGTTTCACGACCAAATTACCCCAGTCCATCCAATTGGATCATAAAGCTCATTGGGAAGTGGGTTTTGTACAAATCATTCATCCTACGCAAGTCAAGAACATCGACGAACGTCAAAAAACTTTCATCGTGGATATCCTCAACGAACAAGTACAAGAACACTTGGACAAAGCTGATCCTAGCCTTCACGAATCCAAAAAGGTACCAGATAAAAATTCTCCCTAGACGAGCTATACCATGAGAATTCCTGCGGGGTATTATTTTAGTGCTCGACATTTGGTGGACACGATTGCAGCCATCTTTGAAGCCCAATTTGCCAAAGCCTTAGAAAAAGCCAAGAAATCGGTACAGATCAGTTACCATCCTGTGGCACGTCGTCTCGTCTTGCAATTTTCGGACGACAAAATATTGGCCATCACTTTTTCTCCTGGGTTGCATGCTATTTTGGGTGGGAATAGAATGTTTCCCGATAAAAAAAAAAGTCCAAAGCAACTTAGGATTCGGAAAGGCTTTTCACCACCCTATCGAATTGAGCGTTGGACTGAATTTAATGTTTGTGTACTGGGATGTGGTGGAGTACAACGTGGTGGGAAACACAGCCGCTCCGTTACTGAGTATCATTCCTTTCAAAGTGGATTATTCCGTCCCCGCGTATGAAGAAGGTGGAAACACGTATCACGTTCACCGTGAATTTGTACATCCTCATTATCTTCCAGTCAGTAAATCGTATTTTGACAGTGTCAACATTAGTATAAAAGGAGATTTAGGACAAAATGTTCCATTCATTGACAAAGGAAAAGTCACGGCGAAACTACATTTTCGAAAAAGATTCTCCAACGAATTGTAACACAAAAATGTATCCGGTGTACCAAGGAGTGGCTCAACAACGAGGACGCGGTTTAGGAGATATGTTAAAATCGGTTTATCGGACGGCAGCCCCTATTTTGAAACCCATGGTGACTCGAGGATTGCATGCCTTAAAAGATGCCGCTTTGACACAAGGAAAAGAATTTCTTCAAAACGTCCTCATCGACAAACAAAATCCTAAAGAAGCCTTTATAAGAGCAGGAAATAATGTGTTGTTGCACACTGGAAAAGATCTTTTGGGTCTCCGAGAGAGTCCTATAAATTCGCTGCACGCTTCTGGGCCTGGCATTACTTCTTCCTCCACTCCACAGCAAGGACAAGGCAGAAAGAGACGACGTCGACATCCCTTCAGAGCTCATAAACCACACGGTGTTCTAAAAAAGAATCATCCTGTATCGTCTTTTACGACTTCAGCTTCTATCGAATTTGAAATCAGAGGACAAACCGAAGATTACATCGATCTGAATAGCAGCCACTTGTACTTGAAACTCAAAGTGATCAAAAACGGACAACAGCAATCCTGATGTCAATGCCAGAGTCGCTCCCGTCAATAATCTCATGCATTCTTTGTTCACCGAAGTAGATTTGTACTTGAATAACAAATTGGTCAGCAGCAGCATGGATACTTACCCTTACCGTGCTTACTTGGAAAATCTCTTGACGTATGGAAAAGAAGCCAAGAACACCCATCTGGATGCTTCCGAGGTATGGAAACCTAACACCTTGGATGCCTTCAACGACACAGCGTTGGCTGTAGAGGCGGTTGGTGATAATCCAGCAGACCCGCACAATGTGGGATTTAACGACCGACGAAAGAAAATCAGACAAGGGCGCACTTTAGAACTGATGGATCGTTTGCATTTGGACATGTGGTTGCAAGACAAGTATTTGTTGAACGGAGTGGATGTACGCCTGAGACTGAATCGTAGTAGTACCGTCTTCCATTTGATGGCCAATGCCAACGAGTACAAAACCATCATCGAAGAAGCCAGACTTTACGTGCGCCGTGCGGAAGTCTTACCTAAAGCAGCCAACGACATCAGTCAAACGTTGAGCAGAGCCACTGCCAAGTATCCTGTGCGACGAGTGGAAGTGAAAACATTTAAAATTTGCCGCTGGACTCCGATCCAGAGTCGAAGATCACGTTTTCCAAGGACAGCTCCCCAAACGTTTGCTGATTGGCATCATCAGTAATGCAGCCCTCAACGGAGTCATCGATCAAAATCCGTTTGAATTTCAACACTTTAACGTCTCCAAGATAGAAGTCAGTCGAGATGACTAGACGTTGTGTACCAGACCTTTTAACCTAACTTTGCCCAGAGAAATTACTTGCGATCTTACTTGACCCTGTTTGAAGCCACAGGACAGTTAGGCACCAACTACAGCCACGGCATTTCGTACGAGGATTATGCAGAAGGATATGCGTTGTTGGGCTTTGATTTCACTCCTGACCAAGGCAGCGACGAAGGACATTTCCACCTTATAAAATCAGGCCCACTTCGTGTGGAACTTCAGTTTGCTACAGCTCTAGCCAACACGGTGAACGTCATCTTGTATGCAAAATTTGATAATATTCTAGAAATCAACAGTTGGAGAGAAGTGATTCTAGACTATTAGAAGAAAAAAGGATGCAAAACGAAGAACCTACGGAGACAGAACAAGAAGATAAGGGATTTTGTGAAGCACAGCAGTCACAAACCACCAGTGATGACGATGAAATTTATCCAGAATCCAAAAAAGAAGAAGAAGAGTAAAATAGTGTTCCGAAGTTTACTGGATTTATGGCTTGTCGACGGCCTGAACAAGAAACACATTTAGTCTCCTGTTATGTTACGGAATTGGCTGAAAGAATAAACACCCTGATCCGAGAACATTGTCATGGATGTCAAATCGATCATCCTAGTCAGAAACAACACGACCAATGTTTGATGATGACGGCAGAAGAAAAATTGGACGAATATTTGGAGGAGGCATGGTCTCAGATCTCGGAAGAAAAGGTGTTGAGAAAATGGTATAAAGACTTGCAGGATTCTTCTTCACCTCCACTCATTCTTCTGGAGATCAAACGCATCGAAGCTCTCTTGAAACAGAGTACAGAGACTACCCGTTGTAATTCGTGGACTTACTTGACAGATATATTCAAGCATAAAGTCAAGTTTGAATTGATGACTTATTATTTCCTGTGAAGAAAAAATGGATACCAGGGAACTTCATTACCTGTTGACTCGCAGTTCGTACACTTCTTCTTGGAATCCTGTGGTGTGTGCTAAAGATGAACTACCCCATCGCAAACCAAAAGACGTTCATGTCTATGTCATCAATACCGACGACAGTCATCGACCAGGAACCCATTGGGTAGCCGTGTACTTTCCCAACGATCACTGTGTGGAATATTTGATTCTTGTGGATTACCTCCTTTGGAAGACGACATCATCGACTTTATGAGAAGAAATGCCATCTCTACTCGATTCAATAATTCCCGATTACAAGGATCGGATTCTATTGTGTGTGGACAATATTGTGTACATTTTCTTCATCAACGCAGTCTCGGATATTCCTCAGAACATTTAGTGACTTGTTTTGATAGGGAGTATTGTCGAAACGATGCTAAAGTAGAAAGATGATTTTGTGAACATTATGGTTATCTCTCGTCTTTAGCTCAGAAACGTAGTGTGCATCAGAAGGATGTAGAACAGTGGAAGTTCAGCCTGCCTTTCCAACGTTGTCAACCCTATAAATACGTTCATGTTTAATCTTGTTCGTTGGTTTGCCCTTTTATGTTAGAGAAGCTTCTTGTTCATTAAAAATGTTGATTTTTTGAAAAGAATGGTGTTGTGTGGTTTATTGAATTTGAAAAAAATGATAAATGTATGTGCTCTATCTCTTTCTATCGATCTGAGGTCACCAACTCTTTCCATTTCTCCACTATCGATCTGAACCATGTTTTCCATCGCGTCCGCGCTTCCAGCATATAAAGCGGTGCGTTGGACAGTGCAGTCACAGTCAGCAGCGAACATAGAAGCGATAACACGTATTAAAAGTGCCAGCGATAGAGATAGTACTTCCCGCACATGTCCTGAATGCTCTGAGAGGCTTAGGCCTCTCAGTTGCAACTGGATGGAGCTTTAGAGCTCAGGAGAAGAGGACGACTCTTCTCCTTATCTGGGAAGAGGATAGCAGACAGCCAAATGAGAGAAACACATGGGAAAGGAATATGCCCAATAGAAGACCGGGACAGGGAGAACGAAAAAATCAAGAGTGGGGGCGTTATAGGCAGACGACCCACACGCAGCAAAGGCAGAGTCAGTTTACACAACCTGCCCCTCCCGAGGGACCCAAGAAAACATCGTCACCTACCACCAGGACTACAACAACAACAATAACAACATCAACACCCCTAAAGGTAACTATTGAAGGTAGGATGAAAACTCCTGAGGGAATCAAGGAAAAGGAAACAAAAGGGACGCAAATTACCCCCACAGCACCACTAGCAATCAAGCCAAAGGAAACAAAAGGGACACAAGTTACCCCCACAGCATCACCAGCCTCTTCAACATCGAAGTCGCCAAAAAGAAAAACCCCGGAAAAACAGTTGGAAACACAGGCAGCGGTGGAAGAGTGTAAGTCGCCCCCACCCACCTCAGAACCAACTCCATCACCGAAACTGAGTGACCTCGAAGTGAGTAGGCAGGCTGAACAATTTATATATGACTTGTCATATGATATGGGGCAGAACGACTTATGGCTTAATAAAAAGGCAGGCACCAAATACCTCGATGACTTTAGACTGGTCATCCAATCAAAAATCCAATCAGTGCGTGGTGGCAGACAATCTAAAGTCAACAAAACACCGGCCAAAAAAGTAGCCGAGTCATTTCAAAAATGGGGAAAAAGTATGCTGATTGCCCAGTACGGGTAGCGTGTTGGACTTGTGTCAACCTGGCAAACTACCACAGACTCGAGAAAGAAACATACCAGCTAGAAGCGTCCATGAAAGAATACGACATGCGAGACTTCATAGACCCAAATAGCCCGAAAGAGAGGGATAGACAGACGCCCAGACAAATGGTGCCGGACCACTTGAGGCCCTTTTTCCGTGTTTAGCTACCTTGAAGCCACTCAGTCCTTTTAAGGGCTAAAAGGAGTTTACTAATTGCCTATTGGTTTTCAATTTGGCTTGAAAACCCTTTCGAATATAACTAAATCTTAACACAAATATGATCAATTATCCGCCGAATCAAATGATAACTTGACAATATCTTATTAAGATCACAAAAATTGATAGGGTTACTCAAATCTCAAATTTTATTTATCATTTTTCGGAAAACATATGTACATTCTGTACACGAAATTCCAAAATTGATAGGATAATAGGAAATTGATTAAACTGTGAAAATGTGACTGTAATTACAACATGTGGCTAACACACAATTGGTAATAGGGACAGCCCGACTTAGCGCACTGGGCAAAATTTGATCATGTACGTTCACGGCGTTTCAGAAATCCCGTCACGCTTCGCGCCTTCTTCGCCTAATCCGTGCTGCCTGCCACTCTAGACATAACAAAACAATTAATTAATTACGTGCGCCTCAAGCACACTAGGATACCTGTAAACATTGTGTTCCTACTCCTATGTACAGGTATAGATTTAAGTAAATTGTACACATCCTCCAATATCGCGCCTTCAAAGAACCCCCTTAATTGTGGGGAAACCATGCTGCGATGGAGGGGTGTATACAATCAGTAATGTGTCAGGTGTGTTGCAAACTGACAACACACCTGTCCATACTCTTAGTGTGCTCAGCACACATTGAACCCCCGACGGCGTGCTTCGCACGCTGTGGGGGTAAATAGTCGTACATGCCCGAATGGGCGAACACGTCTCTAATACAATTATCATCATCAGTGCAGTCACTCTCGTTGACTCGTCAAGATCTCAACAACATGGCAGCCAAGATTAGTAAACTGAACGAAGCGATGGTGAACATGCAGAGGGTGAGGCATCATTTGCTTCAGAACAACCCTGAGAAGAAGACGATGATCTTTTTGCAAATGGCGCAAGATCTGGTGGAAGAAGTTTTGAGAGAAGAAATCATCAGAAACAGAACGGAATGGGAGGAGAGACAAAGAGTGCAGCAAAGACAACAACAACAGCAGCAGCTACAACAACAACAACAACTCTTGCAGCAGCTGAAACTACCAGACGGAGAAGTCAGTTGCAGAATGGATTGTGAGGAGTTTGCCTTCTCTTTCACCAGAAAGAGACCTTGTCTTAAAGCAGTGAGACCCGTGGCAAAACGTGGCCGCCCTGCTGCTACGGCTGCTACTAGAAGCTAAACCAAAAAACTTCTTACCCCAACGGCCCTTTTCAGGGCCACCCAGATCTCTAGAAAAAAAAACTCTTTGATTGCCTAAAACAAAAATATTTTTGTGTGTGTTTAGTGTTTGTGTGTGTCTTTGTCTTCTCACTCCAAAAGAAATCCCATTCCCTGGTTTGTGTTTGATGTGTGTTTGTATAGAGTGTGTTTGTCTTTGTGTTTTTTAAAAAATAAAAAAATTTAAAAATGTAAAAAGGGTTGTGTGATGTGTGTTTGATAAAAAAAGTATTTTCTTTTAGGTCCGCGTACTGGGACTGTGTTTTTTGGGTAGGTGTAATGGAGTGTAGAATCCGCGAAGCATAGAATGACGTCATCAGGATGCCGTCAGACGCGGTCGTGTGGGTGATGTTTTTTTTTTTTTGTTTTTTTTTTTTTGGTTTGGGAGCGGATGTTTTCCTTCACGTCCGCGCTTAAAGTATATAAAACAACGCCTTCCCAGTCGAGCTACCTCAATTGTTTTCCTTTTTTTCGGCCAAAATATCAAAAACAATAAACATTTAAATAACCTTGGACCAGCCAGAGCCTCCTGTGTGGCGATGACGCAGCCAGCCGTCCCTTGCCTTCTTTGCCTCGCCCGGACAGAGTCAACGCAACAAATAAGTAATCCTGTAAACATTGTGGTTCTATTCCTATGAACAGGAAAAATATTCAAAAATTCAACATTCAACTCTAAATATACGCACCCCTCTATATCACTCCTCCACTGAACCCCCTTAGTGGGGAAACCATGTAGCGATGGAGCGGTGCTAAAATAGCGTCCATACACGCAGCAACTCGTTTAGTGGGTTGCAGCTATGTAACCCACTAGACGAAAATAAATAAGTGTGCTTAGCACACAGTTTAATCCCTCAGTCGTATATAGTCGTATATGGCCGAATGGCCGCACACGACTCAAATACAAGTATCATCATCAGTCGAGCTACCCAAGTTTATCTATCAAAATGAACAAGAGCGAAAAAATCAGACAGATCAGTGTGCATCTAGAGGTGGCGTGGCACCTCCTACATGAAGTGGAGAAGAGGGAGGATGAGGAAAAGGAGAAGAAAGAGCCCATCAGACCTCATTGGATGATGACGGAGGATTGTGAAACTGAAGCTACCCAACCTCCGTCGGCTTTCCCCATCTCCAAGAAACAACAACGACGCAGCAGTAAATCTAGATGGAGTGGGAGCTGTGCAGGTTTATGGCTCGAGCAGGGAGCTGCCCACACCTCTAGATGCACCAAAAAATACATTCAACAGCAGCGAGCATAGAAGAAGTAACTTACAATAGTAACGCTAGCGATGGAGCAAATTATACCAGCTAAGGCCCTGAGTGCACTGAATGGCATCGGTCTTTCAGTTGCCTCAGGGTGGAGCCTTAGAGCTCAGGAGAAGAGGACTACTCTTCTCCTGATATGGGAAGAAGATAGGATAGAAGGAGCAAGAAGAAGCCCTTATAGAAGACCTGGACGTGGAGGACGGCAATATCAACAGTGGGGGCGTTCTAAACAGATGCCTGCCACTTATCAGCGACAGGAAATGTCAACGGTACCTACCACGGAACCAAGGCCAACTATGAAAGAAACTTTACCACCTACTAGAAGAACAACAGCAACTTCTACATCAGAGTTTCCTACTACAAGAACAACAACTACTTCTACATCAGACTTTCCAACTCCAACAATTTAAGTTAGGAAAGAATTTCCTAAGCCAGCTGCGACAAGTAGTCCGCAGCAAGGGGCGCGGTAAGAAAAAGAGGAAATTAGTAGGAGAATACAAATACTAAAAGAGGCCCCAAAGGAAATTACTCAAGAGGCGAATAAGGGGAAAATATCACAACCAAGCAATGTTTCCACTCCAAAACCGGTACCCCAGATGAGGGAAAAAGAAAAAGAGCCGGAACGGACAATAGTTGAAGCCAGCAAACCCCAACCACCCCTTCAGGCACAAAAAAAGTCAAAGACAAAAACAACAACAACTGAAGCAACAACAACAACAACAACCGAATCAACAGCAACAATATCGGAAATACCAACATGAATATATTCGAAAAGGAGCCAGGAGGGAAAAAGATCTTATCCACGAAGCAGACCACTAGCCCATAAATCAATATGATCCACATAATATTTCCCACCTTGTGGATGACTCGACAGGCCATACAGCCCAAAGTTGCCACTTTGACTTCAGCACGGCCATAGATGTAGCTAAGCAACTAAAACCAGGAAGAAAAATTTCGAAACAACAGATGCCACAAATTCAACTAGCCAAAGAAAACATAAACAAAATGGGACAAATTCGTTAATAAACTGATCTTTTTAAAATGAAGTTTAGTATAGGAATGAAATCTTGTTTTCTAAATGCTCTATAAATTTAAAGACAATTCACCCGACAGAATATTTTTGAATATGAGTAACTCTGATGGAAAATTGCTGTGCGTACCTGACTGGTCTCACATTAAGACATGGAAAGTTCCAATCTAAGTACTAAATACTATGTAAACAAGACTAACCTTGAACTCAAATTCGGTAAATATGTTATTTACAAAATAACCACTAAAGTACAACTTATCTCATGGACACATATGATAAATTCAATATACAAAACAGTCACTACATATAGCGTGTTGGATAGTAAATGCGGGGTGTTGGATGGTAGATGACTAAGACTTGGTTACTAAACAACTCGTCATGAATAGTGTGTGAGGGACATTGTTCACTACACACGGCATGTTGGATAATAGATAACGGGGGTTGGATTGTCTATAAATAAGGGTTGGATAGTAGGTAACTAAGTGTTGGATAGTAGATGACTAGATTGTCCAAAACTGCCACTCCCATGTTAAATTCTCGTTTGAGTCCAGACTGTCATTCTATGCTAAAATCTCATTTTGGATCCAGAGTGCCATTCCCATTGTTAAATTCCCCTTTAGGTCTAAAGTACCATTCCCATGTTAAATTCAAGTTTGAGGCTATAAACTTTTTACCCCATTTCCAGACAAACGCATCTAACATGCTATACTGTTGCAAACAGATAGGCTCATCAACTAAAAACTTATGACGTAATAAGGCATTTCAGTTAGAGAGCAGACAGATCCAACATTACAACATACATGTCAAAATGGCGGCCAAATGTTAAAATCTCTCTCTCTCTCTCTCTCTCTCTCTCTCTCTCTCTCTCTCTCTCTCTCTCTCTCTCTCTCTCTCTCTCTGACACATACCCATGTTACGATACACCACTTCGATGTACGTTTATGTCATTGAGAGTGAATATTTTTTGTAAACCTACTGTCTGTAACATAGGTAGTAATTTTTATTGAGTGCATTCAATACATTTCCATCCTTATGCCCCAGATTGTATTTCCGATGTTAAATTTCCCCTATGCCCCAGAAACATTTTACCCTGTTTAGTACGGAAAACCTAGTATGCCCAAAATCGTCTACAATACTAAACACAGACAAACACGTATATACATACACACGCACGCACAAACACACACACACACACACGCACACACATGAGTGCGAAACTAGCATTAGAGTGACATATGCCACAGAGCATCATTAAGGTGACATAATTATATTGTGTTGTGTTATGAAACTGTAACACATTCTTGTATTTGAATTCATGAAAATAAATTATAATTCCTATTATCAAGATGAAATATTCTTGGTTGAAACAAGAAATGTTAATTGTAAACCAATCACACATTTGTCGCTTTAATACTGCGTAGCCATAATGCCTATATACAATTGTGACAGACAAAACATCCTTATGGCGACAGGCTCTTCATATACACATTCTGTCGAAAACAGCATTAAGGCGACATTTTTTTAGAGGCCCCTATTGTCGTATTAAACACAAATCTATTTTAACATGATCAGAATCATAAATATATGCATTTTAAAACTGGATTTATTTCGTCTGCACATCCATTTGCAAACACCGTTTATGTAGATTTTTTTTTAAGTGTGATAGGGGAGGGAGTTAGAGGGTTTTCAGAAGCTGAAATGTTATTTTCAAGCCAGAATAACTCTTTAACTCCTTCTAAAGGTATGTGGTCTAAATATTTTAGGAGCCCAAAATAGATGAGATTAACAAATTTCTGAAACAATATCCCCGAACCATCCCGCCATTAATGTTTCTGTTTGCCCACATGTGACACGCACTGAACATATCAAAGTTAAAGTTTGGAACATTTACTGGTATTTCATTCCATTCCTATAACCCTTAATTTAATTTAGACTCTCAGTAATATGGTATACATGTTTTTTATTAAAAAAAAGATACCTACTAAAATAATTTCCTGATTTGCCGTTTTGATGAAATCAAATAAAGGGAAAACTAACTAAGCAAGAAACGTTAAGTTATGTTTCTATATGACATTTAGAAAGAAAAAACGTTACGCCTGAACGGAAATTCATATTGACATGTTCTTTTTACCAGAAGACTTCTTACGGTGTCTAGTTGGTTCTAAATGGAAATACTGCAGATCTGTCACCATGGCCGCCGTCTTAAAAATGTTGTTATCGCTACTCTTCCTGAATGGATGATTGTATCTACATGGGATTTTCACCAAATGACTTATAATGACATCTAGAAGGTCCTACATGAAAATGGCGTCGACCTTGCATCCAAAATAGATGCCACAGTAGGCATCTTGAACATAATTTTTGGCTGAAGAACTCTAATTCAGGACGCACTGAGAAACTGAAATATGAAGATAGACTCTGTCCATACTGCGATCTTAATATTGTGGAAACAGAATATCATTCTATTTGCTGGTGTCCAAGATTTACAGAGATTCGTGTGAAGTATTTATCTCTGTTTCTGTATTTAAACCCACGTGAAGAGACATTTTTGATGCATTGAGAATTAATGACAAAAAAACTATTGTATCAGTTTGTAAGTTTGTACTCTTTAGCAGGGAGAAAAGAAAACTATTATGAAAATGTAAGTACCTATACTTACTGTACTTGAACTTGTTATACTCACCTGATGTGTTTGTTTGTTTAATATGTATGTATGTAATTTTGGCCGGTAGCCTATATTACTGAATAAAGTGTTCCTTGTAATTAGTTAACAAGGATTAATATTTCTCAGATCTTTGCCATATCTTTCCTGTAGGTACTCTTCTCATAGGACCTGACATGAATCTTACGAATGTATTACATTTTTTGTCACATTGAATCTAACATTTATCAAATGTTATGTTGCACTGTGCTTTTTGAATGGCTTGATTTATAATCTAATTTACAACTCTCTGTACCAAGGTATTAGTTGGAGTGGATAGGTTACCTCTCCTAGGCCATCTATCTGTACTTTAGCCTAAAATGATAGAAGCATTTAACATTTTTTTAAATTGCAATGAGGAACTGAGTGAAGAGCCCTGTCTCTCAGAATAAATGATCTTTTGTGCAGTATTTTGTAAGTTGTACTTTGGATGAGAGTTTTCTTATTATTGATAATTTGTGTTGTTTCTTTTTAATTTTGGCAAAATAACAAACAAATAAGTTGATAATGCTTCTTTCTAAGATCAAATTATGATGAATTTATATTTACCTCCTTTAGTAGTAGTCACAGCAGTGTCTTTGTAATAACTACAAAATATCGTCTGTAGGAATTTTGTTCTGACAGGCGCAGTGAAATCTTTGTGAAAATCTGCTTGTGATTAGTAAATGTAGTGTGCAGTGTATATTTAAGTAGGCTGGTCATGCAGTATTTATATACCTGTGTATAGCATTTGACCAACTGAAGACAACTGCATGACCCAGATCTGCAGTAAAATACGTCTGTCTGCATGAAAACATAAATTCCATATTTATTCTAATTCAGCTGCCGCTCCAAACTTGATACCTTTCCATATAAACGTCATTTTTTTAAATGTAGGTTCTCCCACATTTGAAAATTTCCTAGCCAAATAAAAAACGAAAGAAAGAAAAAAGTGTATAAAAATTATGCCATACGATCCATTTCCAGATCTCTTCATAAGAGGATCATTTAATACTTTCTTTTTCTCTGGTTATTAATTCATTTCTTAAGGTATGGATATTTTTCATGTTAATATGTCACATTGCAAGTAAAAGGCGGAACATTTATGAAAAATAGGTGTTCTGCGCATTACACAATGCATTATGTTGATTTACGATCAAGCTGCTAAACAAATCTCTGTTTCAACTATATCATTTACCTTTCAAAAGAACATTTAACAACAGAACATGTGACGAGTAACATATTTTGAAGAAACACCGTTTCAAGTTTGCAGCAAGAAACTATGCAGTAGATACCTACAAAAACAATGGATCGATTATGTGCCAGTCACAGGCAGACTAAAGCGGGTCATTGAGAACTATAATAACTCCTTTTTAAATTTACAAAAGACTAAATACACAGCCAGTTCAGATTCATTTTATTGTATGTTATATTTAAAAGTACTGTTGTATGAAAGTGATTTATATCATACCTTATTCAGTACCATGAATATTAGCATAAGAGTAGTTCCTTTGACATAACTATTATTTGTACTGACCGGAAAGCTAGCAACATGTGCTTTCTGAAGTAAACAGACTCAAGTTATTAATAGTAACCACCTGTGGCACTTCATTGAAGACCAACTGGATCTTAATTATCCTTCAGATAAAGATGAGATAAGTCACTGATGGAGTTATTCAAAAATTAGCTAAATAGATCATTGTCATGATAGTGTGGTGTGAGAAGACTTGGATGTCATTATTTTGAGTACATTGAATATGGAATGTAAACTGTGGATAAATAAAGGAAAAAGAAAACCCCATGGATAATGACTTGTATTTCACACATCCTATTAAGAACCAAGTAATGTTTGTATTCATGTAGATGTTATCATTTTTAGCACATAAAGAATGGTACACACCAACTTCTGAAAGCTGAAACCTTTAATAGTTGGCACACCATAAAATTGAAACCTGATAAAAACTGATTTAATGCGAGTACTCTCAAATTTGAAATGGGCAGAAAAGGCTGCCAGTATTAGAATGTTTAGCGTAATATTAAAAGCAAAGATCTTGTTCCCATATTGAAAGTCAGAGTGGTTTCATGAAATTATCCTTTTACTTGCTTGCTAAATTTAGATAATAAAGATGTACTTCAATTTTGGGGTTTTAAGATTGGGCCTTGATCCACTTGCACAATATGTAAAGGTAGATCTTACTCTACGTTATTCAGTGCCCGTAAGTAGTATATGTTAGCATATGTGGTACCTGACATTCATCTAAATGGCTGAACCTTAAATGATGAGTCAAGCATCTTGTAATTAGTTAATGTGTGATGCAAAATGCTACTAATACTCCTTTCTGAAACTTGAAACTAAATTTCATCTTTGTATCTTAAGAAATTAATAAATATCCTCCATGACTTAGAGTATGGGAGAGTAGTAAAAGGGATATTTTTATCATAAATATATCCGTATTCACCCCTGTTGTAGATAAAATAGTAAAAAGTCTCAAGGTTGGCCGAAAGGACTAAATTTGTACCTAAGCACTGAATTATTTGGGGAAGAAATGTCCTGCTATTTTAAAGGAAAACTGCCGAGGATCCAAAAGGATAGGTTAGCGGTAACACTGCACTAAATGAACTAAGCTGATCAGCTTGTTATTGCAGTCCCTTTACTAATAATTCTTTCTTAACCCCCACCCCAATTTCCCGGTGGGCTAGAGGATATAGAATAGGGAATATGCCTGATATGCCCTCTTGCATGTCACAAAAGACATTTTACTCAAATTACCATGGTACTAAAGATAACCTACAGGTAGTGCTGTACCGTAAACGACCAAACCAAATTACACCACACTGATACAATATTTATCAAACTTAGAATATTTGCTTGTAACATCAAGATCTTGTACTTATTTGATGATGAGCAAGAAACACGCATATGAATGAGGTGATCTTGCATCTAGCTGGCTGAACTTATTACCATTCTGAAAGCCATATTTCTGGTCCGATTTTGATCAAACTTGGAATATGGGCTTCTATCATCAACCTCGCGGATGAGTTCAATAATGAGTGATAACTTCTCTTATCAATAAGGCGATCTCTTGCATATCATTGTTTGAGTTTGTTACTACTCTGGAGGCTGTTTTTCTGATCTGACTTTGATAAAACTTTGCATATTTGGTATGTGACGAAGTAATAAGCGAGATCCACTTATATTAATGAGGCGATCTTTTATCTGATTGGATGAGCTATTAACCAGGCTTAAATCCATAATGTCTATCCACGTCTTGTCAAACTTGGATTATATGTTTATATCATCAACATTTCAGATAGTGAGCGAGATGCACACATATTATTGAGGTGATCCTGCATCTGATTCGCTGAACATGGTAGCACTCTAAAATTTGTATGTCTTGTCCAATTTTGAGTAAATTTGATAAATAGATTTAATGTTTTGCTTGTCTTCTTGGTTCTAATGGCATTTTCAATACAGTATTGGCTATATCAAGCCGATGATATGGAGCCAAGTGCCTTTCCCAAAGACACGTTGAACCCGTGGCCAATGGATTATGACTCCGACGCTATACCAACTTAGCTAACCGCTGCTCCCGGTAAATAGTCATGAATCAATCAGATCTTAGATTGGGTACACTGATACGCAAGATCAACGCTTACAGATGGGGTGATCTTAATCTAATTGGCTGAGCTTGTCAGCACTTAAGTGACTATTTCTGATCAGATTTGTTTTATTATCACACGAAGTAATTAGGCTTGTATCATCAAGGTATCTAGTGAGTTTTATGATAAGCAAGATCTGGGCATATTATTGAAACTCAGAGCATTTAGTAGTTCTCAGTACGTATGCTATATAATGAAATTGTTGTCTCGTTTAAAATACCTTATTATCTTTCTGAAGCAGGAAATAGAAGTAACCCATGATATTGATTGTTGAGAATCACGGGTTTTGGGTTGCAGAGTGTTCTTCCCCTTGCAAGAAAAACAAAAACCTGATTTAAAAAATAGAATACAAAGTGTATACATCTAAATAGAATAATTTATACAAATTATCAAAATAATACACCACAGGGATTATAATAAACAGTTCTGTTATTTATAACTGAAGAAAAAGTATAAAATAGAAATATGCTCAAAGTAGATACAACAATTGACTTTACAATGCATCTGTTAAACTAATGAATCATCATAATCCTTAGACATTATCTATATTATGGTATTTTATGGAAACAAGGTGCAGTTACACGGTGTCATACATTCCACAGAAGACCTATTTCATACTTCCTCAAACACGGCCGCACACACACACACACACACACACACACACACACACACACACACACACACACATATATATATATATATATATATATATATATATATATATATATATATATATATATATATATATATATATATATGTAGTCAAATAATAAATAGAACAAATATTCTGTATTAAGAGATAGGTAATATTACCATAGCTAAACTATTAGAACTTGGAATCAACAACTGACGGCTCCAGTTAGGCACCTAAGGCCTTGATCAGATCATTTTACCCACCAGACTCAAGCAAACACAGCCTGTCCCAATCACCAAGAAATACGATGAACTAGATAAAAATACATTAGTCGTCCAGTTATTGATGTATGTTACCAGATTAATAATTACTTTCATAATATCGAACTCCTTCCCTTTCTCAAAGCATCTCGCTCTGTTTTCAGAATGGGTTTCAGGTATCAAACTACTCTAATTTGGCTACTAAAAGATTTGTGTTTAATCCTAGACCGAAAAGTATGCTGCAGTTATTTTGATGGATTTATCTACAACATTGGACTGTGTAACCCACAACTCGTCCTCCAGAAACAGGCAGCACATGTACTTTCATATTGGGCAGTAACCACTACAATCAATTACACTGGTCTACAATTTGTTTCGAAGTCGTCTGCTTCAGAGATAAAATGTGCTATTTATTAGGGATATTGATGTGCTGAATTCAAATATGACAATTAAAACAACTGATTGGCTACTGTTTCCAATATATTTATGTTTTTGCATTTTACGTCTATGTATATTGTGTACATAGTAGAGTTTTAATCATACATTGTAAACCTAGGCCTTTTTATGTTTATGGTTGCTTTACATGATAATATTTCGCCTGTTTTGTTTACGTAACACTTTAAAAAACAGGAAAAGGGTTATATAAATAAAACATATATTGAAACAAAAGTCAAAAAACTATTATGTATATATAAGTACATAGTTTAGTCCTTATTCAGTGTCTACTCGATGCTTCTTGGCTTGTCTCTTGTATTCATTAAATGGAGCATCTCTTGTCACTGTCCAGCAATAGTCTGCAAGCATTGATGGGCTCCATTTGCCCTGATAGCGTTTCTCCATTGTTGCAATGTCCTGGTGAAATCGCTCGCCGTGCTCGTCGCTCACTGCTCCGCAGTTCGGTGGAAAACAATCTAGATGAGAGTGCAACAAATGTATCTTTAGTGACATGTTGCAACCAAGGCTTTTGTATACCTTGCGGAGGTTTTCCACCAACTCCCTGTAGTTGTCTGCCTTATTGTATCCGAGAAACTTTGTTGCCCTAACTGGAAGGCTTTCCATGCCGTCTTTTCCTTGCCACGCAGTGCACGGTGAAATGCATCATCTCGAAGATGGTCACAAATCTGAGGACCAACAAAGACACCTTCCTTTATCTTAGCTTCACTTGGAACTTTTCCACGGAGGTCATTGAAAGCTGCTTGTGTTTTGTCCATGACCTTGACAAAGTTCTTCATCAGACCCAGCTTGATGTGCAAGGGTGGTAACAAAATCTTCCTTGATTCAAAAAGTGGTCGATGCTGAACACTTTTCATCCCAGGCTCCAATGACCGTCAGAGTGGCCAATCTCTCTTGATGTAGTTGGAATCTCTCGGACGACTATCCCATTCGAGAAAACAGCAGTACTTTGTTTATCCAGTCTGCAGACCAAGCAAAAGAGCAAGAACCTTGAAATCGCCACAAAGCTGCCACTGATGTTGGTCATAGTTTATGCACCTCAATAGTTGTTTCATGTTTTCATAGGTTTCCTTTATATGGACTGCATGACAAACTGGAATTGATGGCAAAACACTGCCATTATGCAGCAAAACAGCTTTAAGACTCGTCTTCGATGAATCAATGAACAGTCTCCACTCATCTGGATCATGAACGATGTTGAGGGCTGCCATCATACCATCGATGTTGTTGCAGGCTACAAGATCACATTCCATGAATAAGATTGGGACAAGATCCTTTTGACGGTCACGGAACATGGAATCCCTAACATCACCTGCCAGGAGATTCCACTGCTGTAGTCTGGAGTCCAACAGCTCTGCCTTACTCTTGGGTAATTCCAAATCCCTGACAAGGTCATTCAGTTCACCTTGTGTTATGAGGTGTGGTTCAGAGGAGGAGGATGGGAGAAAATATGGATCATGTGACATTGATTGTTCAAGACTAGAAGTTACATCCTCTTCCTCTTCCTCGTCTGACTCAAGTGAGAATGATTCTGGTGTATCAGGAATCGGCAGTCCTTCTCCGTGGGGTACTGGGCGTATAGCTGACGGAATGTTTGGATAATGCACAGTCCACTTTTTCTTCTTTGACACACCTTTCCCAACTGGAGGCACCATGCAGAAGTAACAATTGCTGATATGATCTGTTGGCTCTCTCCAACTCGTTGGCACTGCAAAAGGCATAGATTTCCTTTTCCTGTTCAACCACTGGCGAAGATTTGTTGCACAAGTGTTGCAGCATATGTGTGGGCTCACATCTTGTCCTGATCTCCAATTTTGCAGCCAAAATAAAGGTGATAAGATTTCTTAACCATAGTGGTTATACTGCGCTTTTGTGATGCAAAAGTTACTTCACCACAAACATAGCAAACGTTATCTGCATTGTTCACACAAGTAGGCATCTCTACTCACTTTGGCTAAAAAGAAATGTGTCCCTTTGCAAAATCAAACACCGACAACTAAGAGAGCACGACACTGTATGATTTGAAGAGCTGATATAGGTCAATTTCTTCAGCAGAGTGATGTAAGGTTAGTTATGATTGCATCATCCATGACTTAGAGGAATAACATGATGCAATTCATATCATGTATGACGCAATACCAGCTTCAGATTGCATCATTCATTGTTTTGCCTAAAAAAAGCAAGTACTGTCCAAACCCAGTCATAGATTTATTCATAGATCCATTCAAAGATGTATTTTAGTCATTTCTGGTTTAAATTGAGATCCCTTCCCTTTATAATTCACTTATCCTCCGCCATTCCCAAGTCAAGGGTCGTATATACTGACCCAGTATAATATCTTTAAAACTAGAGCCAATCAACAATTTTAAGCATCATTTTCGTTTTCAGTGATCCAGAGCTAATAACGTTTGACAACATTTATTGCGGAAGCATTTTGGCTGTAGACCAGTGTTACCTCTCAAACAGAAGACAATGTGTTCAAGTAGAAAACTCAGTTCAGGTGCAGATATCTCTACACATGGATACCTCAGTGGCCAATTCGCGGACCCATCTTTGTTAATATTTGTATTAATGACACAATATTTTCAATAATTTCATCCGCGACATATAACTCAGTTGTTAACGTCAAATTTGCTTATTCTCACCACGACTTTGATGTTTTGAAGTCTACACTGGAAACTGAGAGCACTAATTTGATTAGGTGGTTTTCAGAAAGTGAAAGAGAAACAAGCCCTGACAAGTTTCAAACCGTTGTACTTGGAACGAAAACTGACGAAAGTCATGAATATAGTACCATAAGTGTGCATTTGATAACTTATATGCATGCATGATTTAACGCTGCATTTAATTTTGGAGTAGAATACCTTCGTGTAAATTGATTTTTAGGTATAGAAGTTTAAAGTTGAAACTGATTTTTACAAACATATTGTTATCATAGAAATATAATTTTAATAACTAGTTACATAATTAATTTAGTATGTATGTATATATATATGTATGTATGTATGTATGTATGTATGTATGTATGTATGTATGTATGTATGTATGTATGTCGCATTTGTGTATCCATGTGTATTTATCTTTAGTTTTTATATTTGCCAACACTTATAAAGGTGCGCATGCATTTATGTTAATAGGTATTATGTATTTATGATTGTTAACGTTATTTGTTGTTCTATTGTTTATAGAAATAAAATATAAAACCAGATTATTTGTGGCACCATTGTCCAATATATATTTATTTTATAATTATATTCGACATAAGAAATAAATAAATTAAGAAAATCACTCACATTGAGTACACGTAAAACAGTACCTTTTTGAACACGTGATTCCGGATTCCCTGTCCAAACAGGTATATAACTTACACAATACCAACACAGAAAAAAGAGAGCCTTATTAACATACTTCGAGCACAGCTGGGTACACAAAAGCCTTCCATATAAAGGACAAGGAGCTACGTCCATCTATAAGTAAATTTGTTTTGTTTTTATTATCTTTAATGGCACTTTTAACACATTATTGGTATTTGCCACCTCATGCAGAGAAAATGGGAACAAAGTGACTTTCCCCCAAGGAGACACAGAGGCAGCTCATCCAGGCTGGCATGGGTTGATATCAAACCCGGGACCCCTGGATTGCGAGAGTCCGACGCTGTACCAACTCAGCTACCACTGTTCCTCCATTTGTTAGTAAGGGATATGGATCTTGCACAGCTTTGCTGAGAGGACACACAGAGTCAACTGACCTGCGCTGGTCTGGGTGGTATTGAACCCGCGACCCCTGGATTACGAGAGTCCTACACTCGACCATCTGATCTACCACGACTATCCCATCAATAATCATAAAGAACTATGCTATAAGATATCACACGATATATATGTCAGTAAAGGCGTCACTGACACACAGTGCAACTGACAAAACACAGAATATATTGCAGACAACAACAAAAAAATAGAATGGAAGAAAACGTGTCAGTAATACATGTAATAGATCTAAAGGTCAAAGTTCACTAACGAATTTCAACTTCAGTCTCTATCCCTTCAGAAAGAAGCATTGATCATGGTGGTCTGAACCTTCCAGTAGGCGGTAGAGGGACAATAATAGAGGAACCAAAAATAGATATAGAGACATAAAGCAATGAAAGGCAAGGAAACCTATGTGTCTAGAAACACCAAACACGAAATTTGGCAAACTTTTAGATATCATTAGTTGGAAACGTATGTGATCGAACATAAATTAAACTATTCATATTTTGCTGTCAGAGGTTTACAATCATATTGTATCATTTCATTGGTGATTTTCAAATTTAAAGTCAGCTTTGGTATTTCCCCCAAAGAACAAACAATTAATCAATATTTACTTTATATTAGTTCCGTACAATTTGCATAAAATATATTTAGTATTCGAAATCATATGATTAATTCCCCTTTGAATAACGTGTCACCATTCTAAAGATGTTTTAGGGTGTTTTACATTTTTATTTGATCACTCGACAAGACAAAATTATTAATTGTAAAATGCCTTATTTTCATCATCAACTTTGATTTTGGAAGGAACATTTGAAAAGAAATAACACAGAGCCCACACATAGTTTTAGTTCTTATGTTTATTTGAACTTCTAATGTAGAGAACAGCTTTATACACTATTACATTTTTGGAAGTTTACGAGCAAGAATCACTAAAAACTTTCATATTTTGGAGATAATACATTTTACCTTCATTACCTCCCTTTGCTACATCTGTACAAATAGTACAAAAGTTGTGTATTAATATTCAGTAATAAATATACCCAATTTCGTCTTTGAAAATCAATAACAAACCAGCATTGAAATCACTTTTGCAATTTTCTAATTTGGGTGGAATTACATTTTCCCCGTCAATTTCATAAATGTTCCTTCACATAAAACTTCTTTTCATACGTCATCATTATCATTGAAATAAATAGGGCATCATTCAAACTAGTGTTGATATTTATAAAGATTGTAATTTTAATGCGTCTCAACATGACCCTTTGGAGTATTTGTCAGATACTCAAAAGCATCCTAAAAACATTAACAATTTTAAAAGCATCTTTTTACCAATTAATCTTTTAAACCATTTTAATCAGCTGTTTCCGTAATCTCTATCACTCGTGTTAATCTCATAGGTTCACCCAATCCAACTTCTGAAATGTGATCGTACAAAATATGTGCTGCCGAGAAATTTAATACAAAATTTGCTTTCCATTTTTCAAAATAAACTTTATTGTATTATTTTCATCTTCCAAAATATTAGTACAGTGGGTAGTATTTTCAGCTTTTACATTTCTAATAATTGCATACATTCGTATCCTTTCAAATTTACCGAAAAGATTTAAAAGCAGAAATATTATTATATTTTCTAATAAACTTTCTCAATATTATTTATACTGTTGACATAACCTTTTCCACAATTATGGGAACAGAATATATTTTCATAGTTTGTTTGATTTATTGAAATTTATGTTAAAAATTTTATTATCTAAAATTTTCAGTATTTATTGATCAGTCTGTATATTTCTCAGAAAGCATGTCAGCATATTTGTCCAACGTTATCCATTTCCTTTCTCCTATTTATTTGAATATTTATATTTTCAGCTGATTTCTTTGATTTCTATTTATCAAATAATATATTCCCAACTAATATTGTTCCACTATATGTTTTTCTTGATTATATCTATGTTTGGAATATATACATATTCTCGTTTATTACATAATCCTCGTTATTAATAACAAGCTGCATAATATAATTTCCTCTCATATTTGTATATTTCATTTTCTAAAATTTGGTTAATATCCTTTTTTTAAAAATATTTTCATGTTATTATTCTTCCAAGTTGAGCAATTTTATATTTTGTGTCATCAATTTGAATAACTGTCCTATATCCATAAAAATTAAATCCAACATATGATATGCTTTTTTTTCAAATTTAGCAAAGTATTAACTGAAAACACAATGAGCAAACTGTGGATATTACTAAAGCTTGCACAACATTGTTTCCACTCAGACGTCGCTGAGTTTTAAAAAACAGTCAATTCTTACAATGTAATTCAACAGCATAAATAATTAAATAAAACTCATAATTTTATATAAGTTCTTTCATTTTACTCATATTTTGAATTTCATTCGATAATGTGCAAGAATGCGGAACAGTGAATTGCATGATATACATACAACCAATAAGCGAAAGGTTCACCGGGTGACTATAATACATACCTCAATTCGATCAGCTGGTAGACAGATGCTACAGATTACCACGTGCTTTGTTTTGTTTATAGGTACATTTTTCATTATTGTTGATCCCTGTGAATTAAAAAACAAATTAATGGGGGATTTGATATGAATACCGATAACAAGAAATTATTTGAGCTTAATTGTGTTCTCAAGGGAATGGAGGGACTGAAAGTTGTGTTTCTGACAGGATTCAAACTAGAAAATGAGATGCCGAGGATGATATCTTGGGTTACGGCAACGGACGGCACAGTTTCTTGGGCTAGAGGAATGAACTGTCGAGTTCTACAGAATAACAAAGTGCTACTAATTTTCCGCTGGGTTGTCGAACAGTCTTTGCTGTAGCTTCTTAATGAAATTTGTTTGCTTTTCCTACTCATGTATATTATGTGACGAAGTTTGAATCCTGCATCATTCTTTGCTTGAATACGTGTCGCTCTAAGACAGTGTGCTGTGATTAATATGTTTAACTATGAAATAGTTTTGTCAGGAAAGGCAACACTAAATCTTTTTTTATTTGAATCAAAGTTTCCAAACATATTTTTCCTTTGCTTTATTTTAAACCTACTTGATTTTTGACAAAAATATAAATTCTAAGTTAAAAAATACTTAAATAGCTGAAGTTTGAATAAAATAAGTTTGTTCCACAATAATGTTGTAGCTACAAAAGACTGTGTCGGTAATGAAGACACAGCTTCAACATATAGATGAGATTCGTTTTCTTTATTTGTTGGACGGGGTTTTCTCCTGGCGCCTTCTATCGGATTCAAGTCAAATAACTGTGCTCGTTCCCTATTGTATAGCCGTCCTTGTTGGGGACCCATAGAACTCCAATAAAAAAAATGTCCCTTAATCGTGCAATTCTGGAACTATAAAGACTTTATTCACAATTTATTTCAAATATATGAGCAATTACAGTAAATGAAGTTAATCCGAATGATATATATGCAAAAGAGAATTTGATGATTTATTTATGAAAAGTATATTTTTTGACAAAGTCAAATAGCCTTTAAAGACTGATGCTTCCACATTAGATATTGTTATTAAAGGAGGTATAATGCTTTTGACATTTGTCTATTGTGTAAATTGGTTGACTTCCTAGCTGGCGGTTTGTCTCTTTGTGATTTTGTACATGCGTACAATTGATCGAACTTTTCCATTTCCTTTGATACTTTTGCGAAAGAGAAAGATCCTCAAGTAGATTATAAAATAATAGAACACAATTTCACGGGTGGTAGACATTATTGTTGCTCTATGTAAATGGCATATCTTCTTTCTAAATGAAATACTGGAACTTATTAATGTTTGTCTGACTCATAAGATCTTTTTGAAGCAGGGCCAAGGTAACCATGCTATATGGAATCAGATCACAATTAATTTTCCTATATAGTCTCTACATTTGTTTGTCAGTACTGAACTTTCCACTGTGTCCAAATGCTAATAAATCATATGTTGCTGTAAAGTATCTTCAAAGATGAACTCACGCTGAAGTTCTTGTCAAAGGTTAACCGGCATTCTTGTGAATGGCTGGACTGTAAACAAAGCAACGTGCAATGAGTCACAGATTTCACTTCCGGATCAGCACCAATGTCTCATTACTCACTGTGCACTGTCGCCAAAATACACACAGACAACCACACTATAATGCTCATATTCTAAACAATAACCAATTTTCTTTAAATCAATACTAAGAATGACTAAATCTAATGCATACATCACCACCAAAATGAGAGAGGAAAAAATGATCTAAAAATAGACTCGGACTACATTCGTAGGTACTGAACCGGAAGTATTAATTGTGTCCTGATTCCTATCAGGGTCAGACATTTTCACCTGAATGGAAAAAAACTCAAATAAATGTGTCTGAAATACTGCTGCAAAGTTTCAATGAATTTGATGAATGCATATAAATTTTATCGGACACCATTGTATTACAAACAGTACGAATTTCAAAATGGCCGATTGTGAACAATACACAAAACTTAAAGTTGAATGGTTCATTTATTAATTAAGATAAACACTTGAAATAAACTGTAGTTAGTTTTTAGTCCTCATACAAATCTGGAAATTACTAGAAATTAAACCTGGCTGCAACACTCTCTGTGGAGAGTCAATTTTAAAATATGATACATATTTTTAGTTAAAAATTTGAATTTAAATTAAATTATCATGAAAATTTAAAAACTCAAGTTGACAAATTTTGTTCTTTTGCAACATGTCTCCAATCCTTTATCACAAACATCAATGGTTTTCCTTATCAGGTGTGAAGTAATTAAACCAGGGCCTGTCAATAATAGGTAGCACCTGAAATCTGGTAGCATCTGAATACGCTAGTTAGGGGTAGTAACTAAGGTAGTGATGTAATTTTCACCCCTTAAGGGGAGGAGCTGTTAGATGCTAGGGATCCAATGGTATTGAAGAGTTCGTGAAGTTATATGATACCAGGGCAGCACACCTTTTCCCAGTTATATAAGGGGGAGAGAGGATAATTCTTGTACTTTTACATGCAGTTATTTTATCTGAAACCATGAAAGGGTACACCAAGAAGAAGAAAACTTTTTTTAAACCAGGAAATATTCCACATAATAAAGGGGTCAGATTTCTGACTGATGATACTCTACCAAGTTCCAGTGCTGCATCTGCTCAAGTGACCAGAAGAATGGATGCAGACAAGTTCTCTCTCATGGCAGTGACGAAGCCGACAGGTGGGGGTCTCCAGTCAGTTGTGGCACCAGACTGTAATGGCACACCTGGGTCTGCTAGAATTCTATGGCCATCATCCAAAGCAAGACTGACCCTGAAAGAGACAGAAGTGAATCAGCATGAGGGGACATGTATGATCTGTATGAATAAAAATGTGGAAATCTGGAATGATATCATCCATCATCATGGAAATCAAGACAACAGATGTGAGACCTGATTTCAAAATTGCTAATGAAACAAAATGGGGACTTGCTTGGAAGCATACTATGATATGTAAAACTACAGTTTTAAATCACATGAGTATTAGCTGTATGACGAGATAAAAACAGCTAAACCTGGGCCAAATCCTGCTGCTGTAAATATGACGTTTCAAGCTGGACTACAGGATACACCAATGGGCAACACCGGGGCTAGATACCTACTTGCAGCCTCTTACATTCCACCACCTAGTAGAACATCTATGCAAAGGGCTTCCAACATTCTAGGTCAAGCTACTGTACAGCTAAATGAAATGGATATGGCAGACAATGGGCCCTCATCAAGTGACTCATCTAAACATGACAGAAAGTGATAAGAATATTCTCCTGGAAGTGCTGAAAATGAAACTTTCCTGTGATGTTGTACAAAGACTGCAACTTAATACAAACACGCAGAAATGTGAGGCTGTGAACAGATCAATCAGTGTTTCCGTACCTAAAAATGTCAACTATTCAAGAAACTTTGAGCAAGAGTGCATTCAACAATACACAGACTCAATAACAGACTTGGATCATCTCTGAAAACAAAAGTAAAACACTTGGGGGTATACTTTCACCAAGTACTCTGAGATCACTGGATCAAATGGATAAAACACTGTACTTACCATCATTTGTATCCAAAGTATCCGGAAAACAGGAAATGTGTACTGGAAAGACAGGGATATATGATACAGGCTCATCTAAGGTACAGAACTCAGCCCAGAACAGGAAGTCATGCTGCACAGTCATTCCAAGGGTGATCACTCCTATGCACAGGTTCACCAGGAGCCAAGTACACTGCAGACAGAAAAGAGGATCTTAGTCCATGTACAAAAGGACAGTGCCCAAAAGACACAATGTAAAACACATAATACAGAAAGGAAAACTGTCGTGGGGAAATCCGTAGGTAACACAACTCATGTTATGTGCAGTCGTGTTACCTGCTACCACCTGATGAGACCTATGGAGAGGTCGAAACAGTTTTCTCAGAATATCAAGACATAAATAAAGAAATAAACAAACAAACAAACAAACAAACATATTCTATAATAACATGAACTGACTGACTGACTGAATTAATGAATGAATGAATGAATGAATGTAGCATTGAATGAATGAATGAATGGAATAGTGTATGTATGATTTAAGATAAAACTGTCATACCAGAATAGTGAAATAAAATAAAGACCAGTCTCTCTTTCTTCCTTATATCCTCCTTACTCATAACAAACAATCATCAATGCATAAATCTATTCATCAATCAATCAATGAATCAATCAATCAATCAATCAATCAATCAATCAATCAATCAATCAATCAATCAATCAATCAATCAATCAATCAATAAACTAATCCCATTTAACCATGCAACCAGCAAGCCAGCCATGTCATGCTAATGTACATTTCTATATGGATGTAGGTAGGTGGGTGGGTTTCAGGGCATATCATTATACCTGTAATTTTTCCATATCACAATTTCAACTGTAGCATGCAGTTTGGAAATTCACCATGTCCAAAATAATTCCCATATCCTATGCAGTACTGCCTATTTGTTGTTGATATGATGGGGTGCCAGGCTGAGGTGATCCGCATTCACACACACAAACTATTGTGGCATAAATGCGATGCATCTAACTCTTTTGAAATGTTTACACTTCTCATCTTTATTGTGAATGCCAGTCTATGGACAGGTTCTTTTTCCAAATGTTAGTCTCAGGGTCCCTATATGACAATAGCCCATATAACCTTTTTGATGTTACATTGCCTGTCCAGAATATGCAAGTACTGTTAGGTGCTGGCACAGAATTGAACAAGATTTTCTCTGACAGAATTTCAAAAATATCCACCTTTGCAACTTCTATAAGATGTAGAAATACATACATGGTGATAATACTGAGTATCAACCCCATAGGCTCAATACATGTGCATTTTTTTTACAAACATTTTGAAATTTTAATTTTATTTTAAAAATTAATTTAAATTTTAAAAAATATTTAAATTTTTTAATTTTCAATTTCATTGTTCTATTTTTAAAGTCAATATACACAAAATGTCCAAATTTCATGCATCTACCTTGAATAATAAACTCAGGATAACAATTTAAACTTTTATAACCTATCTACAGACAGGAATCAGATCACAATTAATTTTCCTATATAGTCTCTACATTTGTTTGTCAGTACTGAACTTTCCACTGTGTCCAAATGCTAATAAATCATATGTTGCTGTAAAGTATCTTCAAAGATGAACTCACGCTGAAGTTCTTGTCAAAGGTTAACCGGCATTCTTGTGAATGGCTGGACTGTAAACAAAGCAACGTGCAATGAGTCACAGATTTCACTTCCGGATCAGCACCAATGCCTCATTACTCGCTGTGCACTGTCGCCAAAATACACACAGACAACCACACTATAATGCTCATATTCTAAACAATAACCAATTTCCTTTAAATCAATACTAAGAATGACTAAATCTAATGCATACATCACCACCAAAATGAGAGAGGAAAAAATGATCTAAAAATAGACTCGGACTACATTCGTAGGTATTGAACCGAAAGTATTAATTGTGTCCTGATTCCATATAAAGGTATGATATTTCTTCCGCTTCCGGTCTCAATAACGAAACCAACCAGACTGGGAACATAAAACATTAGTATAGGTAACGTTATTCATAATCTGACGGTAATTATCATCCTCAAAACCAAACTAGTGTATTAGAAACATATATATTATCCACGTATGTCACACAACACAATATAATAAGGTAATGGGCAGTTCGTAAACTTGCTAAGTTTCGATAGGACAATCCACCTAATGTATCGAGGATAGTGATTATGCATGCCCTTTGTTATTTGACAAAAAATGCTATACTAATTGTATACTGTTCAAAAATATAACACATACTTTCATCATTATGCCCGCATATCGAGAATTACGTAAAGAGTTACAAAATACTCAAAATAGTCCAAAACGGAACACATGAAATAACGATAAGGGGAGATAAACGAAACCAAACTGTCATGTAAACAAAGCTGAGTGTGTGTTCTGTGGCTGATTTAGAGTAAAAGTTTAAGAAATTTCGGCTAGAAATGAATTGAGATGGACCAAAAAATTTCCATATGATCTTCAAAGATTTACGTTATGTTTACAAGAATTTTGAAGTAATAAAGGTTGAACAGAAATGAAGTTAGAAATACGTTAAATATTCAGAGACTCTCTACGAAAGTAGATGACAATGAAAAAGCGTGCAGAGTCACTTTGACAAATTCGATGAAATGGCAAAAGAAAAAGAAAAAGCAGCTCTGAAAAAGACCCATCAAGACATAGACGAGGAATTATAAGATTTAAACAAATAAAACTCTTACTCTCTGGAAACACATTATAGGAAGTTCAATCTATTCTTCTATGCAGTCAGAAGAGGGAAATGTTAATATCATAGAAATATTTTGGAAACGTGTCGAATAGATGATGGATATGTACAAACTATGTATTTGCCAACAGTCATAGAATGCCGTCCATGGCTCTAGGCCAATCCCCCATTGTCATATGATTTTTCTTATTTGAGGACATCAAACAAGTACTATGCAGGTCAAAACGCCAGGCTGGCAAGAAGATCAGAATACTGACGGATATACGTGTAGTTTTTAACAAAAGGAGAGGGAGGCAAGCTAAGATAGCATAATAAATCAGGAAGAGATGTTAAAATCTTGTCCCAAAGATTATGGTCTCTTTGGAAATTTGAATTAATAGAAAAAGACAAATAAACAAAACTAAATGTTTGTAAAATGTGTGAAAAGTTGATATTCTGCAAAATGAAGCCAATAATAATCATTATCATTGCAATAAACATGTAAATCTGTCATACAACAACAACCTTTAGAATTAATTATATGGTATGTAAGTCATTCGCCATAATCTGAACTTCATAATTATATTCAATTATTCCCTGTGATGATTCACTTGTCCGTGCATTGTATTGCAGTATTAGGGAAGCTTAGAATTTAGTTTCTTATCTCAAGATACTAATTATATAAATCATGAAATTTCGAACAAATATTTGAACGAAAAAATTAATCATTCTTTAATTGTTGACACGTTTTCAAGGGTTGGATTATGAGATTACCACATTTTGAAGAACAGCACGGATAGGATTATGGAATAATCGTAATAGACATGGTAACTTTAAATGTACAGGGAAAGCTATATTGAGAGAGCACTCATTCGGCTAACAAATGGGAAGAATTTATGATAGGTGATATCTCAATAGGTGTATAATAATTTGTTCATCCAACATCAGGTTTAAATGCTAGGCATGCATTTTGTATTTTACTTGTTCTTAGTTTTTCCCAATGCCCCTGCTTTCAGTTAGTATTATGTATGATCCTGAAAAGAGCTTGACATACACTAGTCTGTGTTTGATTGTTATCTAGCTGCATTATTTGTTTATTTTTGTTTCTTTGTTTTCAGTGTTATATTTGTTTGTTTTTTTTTTTGTTTTTTTTTTGTGTTTGTGCTTGCATTAACCTTTCGTTTAAATTATGCTCTTCAAACCTTGCTTTTTATGATGCTAAAATTTTCATAACTAGGCCATAATTAGGCCTTTTTGAAGAGTTACTGCTTTCTTGCTACAAGGCAATGTGTATGAAATACTATGCTTATATTCTTTTGATTAAACTTGTATATATTTCCATCTAAACTCGATAAATAAACAATAATATTGAATAAAATATATTGATTAGAAACCTTTTAAGTCTTTGTTTTCAGTTTTATTCTCTTTTTCATTAATTGAGAGCTGTGAATATGTCAATTATGAAATCGTTTGAAATTTGACTCAAAATGTATCCCTAAAAATGTGATTCAGAATATACCTCTAAAAACGTAGAACAATTTTGTAATAATCTGCAGAAGGGGTACATATATATATATATATATATATATATATATATATATATATATATATATATATATATATATTGCTATTATAAATCAGTACAATAAATCTTGATGAAATGTACTAAGTACACTAAAACTTTAATATCTATACGAAGTCATAACATATGCATTCAAAAGAAAAGACGTAACACCTCTTTAAAATGAGAAAAACGAATAATAAATATACTAACACACATACACACGCACACACACACACACACACACATATATACATATATATATATATATATATATATATATATATATATATATATATATATATATTGTTACGACTGGAGGTCTTAAAAATATAGAATTAGATTAATGTTTACGAAAATAAATTTGATCCTTTCGAATAATGGTTAAAGTTCAAGTTTAAAAGTATCTTATTAAACAACGTGACGACTGGTGCAACACTTTATTCTGCAATTATCTCAGCTTATATTAAACAGTAAGAATGTCTTGCGATATGAACTTACTTTCCGGACATCATTTGTAAATCAACGACTACAATTGTACATACCTCAAAATCTGAGTAATCATTTAACCCTTACTGCTGTCTACTTTTAATCAACTTTGAATACACTGTTTCAAAAATTCTGATCTGACTTTTTATTCAAGTCAACATGAAACAAGTTCCTGCAGCAAACCGATTGTAGTTCTAAGCAATTTTCCGGCGAGTGACCAACCATATCTTATTTTTCATTGGGAAAACAAAACAGCATTTGGATCAATTCGGTGCTACACACTGGATCGTGCTGACCTCAGTCATAGTAATGTACAGTACAAGATTACTTTTTAGCACCAATGTCGTCACTAATGTTCAGCGCGTCGAAATTAAACTAAAACAATCAAATAAGACGTGGGTCAAGTACTGTGCAAAAATACCCACCCCACCCACATTTTTAAAAAAAAAAATGTTCTATCAGCTCTATCGTTTTATGGAATCACACCATATCATGAAAAAATAAAATATTTACTGTCCAGGGAGCTCATATAATATAGGTGTTATATACACTGAACATCACTTTCAATCTACCTTTAAGGGAAGATGAACATATTAGAATATTGAAATCGAAAATTGATTTTTTTAAAATAAAGGAGTGAAGTTTATAAAATACATTTTTGATGGAGCTAATTTTAGTGTATTTTAAGAACCTAAGACAAACTAAATATAGAAAACGGACATGACGTCTTTTTCTAAATGTTGTAATATTATTTAAAATTTATTAGATCCAACACAAACCAGCTCATTTATATCCATGCAAGGCAACCAATAGCAAAACATTAAGACAGCGTGGGGACAGCGTTTTGATAGTAATGAGAGATAAAGAAACAAGGTTATATAAATGTACTTATATACACTAGAGACTGTAAACTTCAATGGTTTCACTCTCTTATTCTTACAAAAATACTTCCTGAAAAGTCTGTTGAAAGAAAACGTGTTATTTCAAAAGATCTAAATATGTATGCAAAGAAGAACAATAAAAGACGACAACCGGTCAACATTTATTTTAGGAATATAAGCATATTAATGAGTTCTGGTCAAACAGTTTCAATTACAAGGTCTGATTGAAATTTTTAAATATCTCTACCAGCCTGAGATTACTATGGCGAAAACAATAATTTACTTTTAAATAATTATGGCGGAATTGGGTTCTTAAGCAGATTATATCGATAGAAAAATAGAAATAATTCTGTTCAACAGAACACATCGGGAATTGATATATTAACATACATTACTAGATCGGCTGCTGTCATCGTTAATCTTATGCAAGCTGCGTTGGAACTAATGGGATATTAAAAACAAATATTTTCACGACATCTTTTCTTCCTGGCTTACTCGTTCTAAATGTCTGAATTTGTACAAATATATATATATATATATATATATATATATATATATATATATATATATATATATATATATATATATATATATTTACAGTATTCGTAATGTTGTTCATAATATATATGCATGTAGAAAGAGGGAGAGAGAGAGAGATACATATTCATATGTGTCTATACCTGTATCTTAAATTGTATGTATATTGATGAGGTGATTGAATAAAGTAATAATTGTACAGAGAAAAAAACAAATATCTGATGCAAAGTATTTGTTTTTATTAATAATGAAAATTCCAGTTTAAGGTATTTGTAAAATGTATCTTGCACCCATCGAATTCTCTTGGCCTTAAATAATTTTATATATGAAGAGTTTGTCTGCATTCCGATTATAGCAAAAAGCGAAATAATTACAGCATATGTTTCAATTATTTGATTAACTTAATAATGTTTCATATGGCCCATCAGAAAAACATAAGTCATAACTGCATGTCATATCTATTTGTTTTGCAGCCATGTTTGCAAGGACATAACGATATTAAGATCAATACAGATGTCAGTAAGTACAGAGGGGAATAAGTAACACATTTAAGAGACGTTTAGAAGGAAACTTAAGTATACGCTCGTATTTGACAGATGATGCTGCAGAACATTCCTATTCAAATCTATATGTATTTTAATTATTTGCTATCTATGACATGTTTTGGTAAAAAAAAATTGCAGAGTTTTAATCAGACGGTATGATGCTGTGTGGATGAATGCTGTAATGAATGTGGGTAAGCTAACTCGTGTGTGACGGAAAGTAGGGAGAAAGGACTGCTTATGTCACTTGCCGATAAGATGTCGAGCTACACATCTCAACTTCTGAGTGAAACAGGGTGTACACAAGCCAATTTTTATCTCTCCCAGCACTTACCCATAAAGGATCAACATCAAATTTTTACTTGAATATAATGTCCATCACTGATGTAGCCACATTTGATTAATTATATCCAACTTTTAAAATTCTATGAACATAAATTTTTCACACACTTTTGCCAAAGATCCAACATTTTGAATTTATCTCTTGATAAAACATTCAGTCCTTAAATTCACACTGCTTCTCATTTAGTAGAATATCCTTTAATATTGCTTTGAATTCCATTCAAAGGAACACATTAATGGACACACACATCACATTATCCCCTAAACAGGTTGAGTTAAAGTCGTTTATAACTTTTGCTGTTGTAAAGGGACCAAATTATAGAAATTGATCGCGTCTCATATCTCCCTTACGAAAATCAGAATGATCACTGGTGATATTAAAAATGAGACAAAAAGATTCATATGTACATGTATATCCCAGACAATTCGAATTCCGTATACTTTGACTGAATCAATTTCCGCTATGTCATTCATCCTGAATGGGTTGGATTCATTTTGGAGTGATCTGGAAAAGAGAAAGAATGTTGTTTAATGTCTTTTAGACGTAAATATAACATTGACGCCTTAAAAATAAAGCATGTAAGGGCAAATATGTTCAATACTTTTCAACGAATGTGAATTTTAAGTACTTATTTTCTTTCATTCCATTGACTATTATGATAAAAGTACTCCTTGAGCTGATGATATGAAATACATTAATAATCGTCGTAGTTGTTTGCAGCAGTGATCCTAGTGCAAACTTGCATACCCAAGCAACAGTTCAACTAAATTGATCACAAATGAGCTGGTCTCTACCCACATTATTAAACTGGGAACAAAACAATATGACTATCAGTTTTATACCACCCCTTTTGTTGCTATTAAAACTTGAAGAAAGAAATGAGGCAAAATTTATATTGATATGTATATCATGAATACTTAATTTGGATCCAATTGTTTGTGTTTAAGGATAACCCAAACAAAAAGCCTACACAATATTGACCCACACCGAAACACATTACATATTTTCCTGAGTAACCAATAACATCCAATTCAAAGTTACGATTCTGTTCAAAATCGATATGCAAAGTACTATCATTTTTTAGCTTTTCTAAAACAATGACATGTTAATGCTGTATATGTGTTTCTGCTTTTGCAATTAGGGGTAAAATATCCGAAAGTGTTACATTGATAAATGAACAGCACCTTGTCTGTTCATCTGGAAAAAAAAGAAAAAAAAACATAGCATAAGAATTCAAGAAAATATTTTAAATCCATAATTACAATCAGGCGTCAAAGGAATGCTATGTTTGTCCTTACTTAAACTTCAGGCTTAACATATATGAAATGCCTGACGCTTGGGACATTTGTTGTCCTTCAGGACAATAAAAATAAGGTACGGAATTTTTTAAAAAGCATTTTTATATTGTCATGAAAAAACAGCGTCTATAGTCTCCTTAAATTTTGTTTCATCTTTGTCTTTAATTTCTTTCCCATCCGTATGTGTAGTTTATCTTGAAAGTGATTTCCTTAATACCTATGCACAGAAATTTAAAAGAAGAATTTTCAAAATTATAGATAGATAGATATATGCAGTAGTGAGAAACCTGTATTTAGCACTAAGAGGTTATGCATCATCATTCACTGATACATTTTAAATAATAACACATTAACGTGTCGGATAATTTACTTTAGATATTTCGAGCCATTCGTGGTTTAATATACCAAAAGGTAAAAACAGCGTCTATAGTCTCCTTAAATTTTGTTTCATTTTTGTCTTAATTTTATTTCCCATTCGTATGTGTAGTTTATCTCGAAAGTGATTTCCTTAATACCTATGCGCAGAAATTTAAAATATGAATATTCAGAATGATAGATAGATAGATATATGCAGTAGTGAGAAACTTGTATTTAGCACTGAAAGGTTATACATCATCATTCACTGATACATTTTAAATAATAACACATTAACGTGTCGGATAATTTACTTTAGATATTTCGAGCCATTCGTGGATTAATACACCAAAAGGTAAATACCATAAGGTGTACCATGCGGAATGATGATCTGGGGATCATTTACCAAATTCTTCAGGACACGCATTTTCTGAGAAGAAAAATCAGAGGTCATCGTACTGGACGAATCAATAACCTAACAAGGGTAATTTTAAAACTTGTCTCTTAAAAATTAAATATGTCATCATGATGACTAACATGTATGCATATAAGAAAATATATCTTGATTTGATGGTCTTTTACAAAACAACTGGTTACATACCGGTACACACACATTTCTTTCGATTTCATTACATTTTACAACACGAACTTATATATATATATATATATATATATATATATATATATATATATATATATATATATGTGTGTGTGTGTGTGTATGTATATCAGGAAATTAAGAAACAAGGAAAGAAACAGAACGTTCTTCATCATAAGTATCATTACGATAAGGATAAGTAAAGAGGTTTAATTATAGAAAGGTAACAATGTTGACCTTGCATTCACATGTTTCAGGAAACAACTACTTGTAATTATTTTATATATATATTGATTATAACTACCAGTTTTTCTATCGCCTGAGTTCTTTGCATCACCTGGTATTTTTACTTAGCTTTTTTCTTACATATGCACGAGACCATTGTATTGTATTTTGATAACAATTTAAGATGTCACACTACAATCAATACATGCTATTTCATGTTGATTTTTCTCTCATGTATTTTTGTTTAATCCTGCATATGTATGTTCGTTTTTCTTCTTAATGACGAACAGCTTGTGTATAGGTAAACGTGTATTCTTTAGTGAAAAAAAAATTGAGTATCTATATTGTGAGCAAAGGATAAAGCAAAAGTTATGCAATTATTATTTTCCATATTAAACGTTTATGATACCATGTTTAGGTAAACCAGAGTAGGAGTGTAAAAATAATTATTATACCTTAACGAATGATCTCCCTACTTTTTGTACTTTTATTACCGACATTTTCCAATTGTGAAAATCCATTGTTTGTGTTAATACATGCACATAATAATTTTTGGTAAAGATGAATGATCATGTAATGAAAGATACGTGTGATTGGATCTAGTAGCTATGATTTATGACATTGCAAATACAATTATATTTGCAGGTTCGGGATCTACTAGATCTTTATGAAAGAATGCTCATTGCAGTAGTCGAAAATCTTATTATTACGGGATGTCCAGGGGTTGCAATTTCATGGGCACTGTCTAGGGACAACGCGGAGCTGCTTACAAGACCAACAGATCCAGAAGCCATAGCAATTAGGCAGTCACGACTGATGCTTTTACTGGAATGACTGCCAAATAAAAACTGATATCAATGACAATATATTTTAGAGGCAAATACAGATATTGTAAATTCTCAATTATTTAAAAACATATTTCACTCAAATACCACGCTATATTTTCTTTTCAAATTCTATATCAAGGGAATGAGTTCAGAGGCGGATATAGAGGGGGTTTGCTGGGTTTCGACTAAACCGAATTTTAGTCAAATAATATACTTTCTCGTGCAAAGGCGTATAAACACGGCCAATTTGGGTAAATCAAATCGTCAAATTTAAACATGAACCCCCTTTAAAAATATGTAAACCTTTTAAGGTTATTATTTATCTGCTTTCGATAAATTAAATAGTTTTCATTAGACTTTAACTAGTGTTGTTTGTTTAAGGTGTCTGTCTTTTATACATTATATATTACACATTGGTATATTTTGCTATTTTTATTTTATGTTTAATGAATGCATGCCGTTGTAAAGTTATAGTCAATATATGAAGTTTGTTTCCACGAAAGAGACTTTAGCACACGATCGTCGTCCTTCGTTCTGTTCTACGTGTGCCAATTTGATGCCTTCTAGAGATCGGTACCGTTGTTTGAATTGATCTTTTCTTCTGGAGTGTGGCATCAGGAAGGATATCCGCCGGCTTCTTGTTTCAATTTCAAAACCTCTCAGACGTAGCCTAAAACAATTACTGAACTCACGTTGTTGTCCTGTTGGAATTCATATGTGGTATAAAAGTGACAAAATTTTTTTAATGATATAAGTCACCTACCTTCCTGTCAAAGCACGCTTTTGGTCATTGTGAAATGGTTGGTGTTGATTAAGCGTTTCAGTGCATTTACGACATACAGTAACATCATTTTTCCATGACAGTGATGAGGCAAAACGTGATGATACAAGTTCTTTGGTAGAAGTACTTTGCATGTGATCAAACCTTTGTACTGCCGGATATATTCGTAGTCTGTGTGTTTTGTCAAAATTGTAGGGTGAGCGGTATAAATGGAACATATTTTGCACACGTAAGCATGCAACGAAATAATCATCCATGTATTTGATTTATTCTTCTTGAGATTTGTCGGCTTCGTACAACAAACGTGTTGCATGAAATAAAAAAAAAAACCTTTGAAACTTTGCTGTGAGAAATTATTAAATTCGATCGCTTTACCTTAGACAAATATGCGGAGGACTGAGGTAATATTTTACACTAAATCTTCCCATTATTTTCATAAACAACCACTGAAAATGTGACTTTTTATTTCTTGAAATGTGTTGTATGGTGTAAGGGAGAGAACTCAATGAAATAACTAAAGTGTAGTACTGTATTATTATTTCCTGAACCATATTATCCATGTAATATAAATTAGTTCATGAAAATGTGGATTAATTTGTATGCAATTAAATCCTCTATAATTAACGATTGACAAAGTGAGAAAATAACATTCTGGCTTATATATATATATATATATATATATATATATATATATATATATATATATATATATATATATATATATATATATATAGGATAGAGCTTGAGAGTGTTTTAATTTTGTTCTCAGAAATAAGGAGGCCGCAACACATGATATTCTAAAGTTCATGGTGAACATGTCCATATGACCCCGTGCTGCTCTGGGTTCCTGCTATGGGATCTAAAGTTTGAAGAATAGTGTGGTCCTGTAGAGAAGGAATGTACAATATGTGATCAATGTGGTGACCGCTCAATAATGTTTGGCCTTCTTTGAGGAAAGTCGAAAATAAACAGCTTTAGAGAAATAAATACAATTAATTGAAACTCAATAGAGGGTTATAAATGAACTTATGCAAGTGTCAATGTGAAATGCTGACTCAAAATAATTGCTCTTGTCTGATGGTATTCCTGCTACGTCTCCAAAATGGAATGAAAAATAACTTAATTTCAACATAAGATAGTGTAAAAAGGGGCGATTGTTGCATGACAATGAAAAGGAAAGTGGGAAGGAAGACCACATCTATAATAAATTACCTAACCTTACTCATTCCAGCATATCCAATATGATACAAAGTGATCTACAACAAATAAAGCACCTTCTTGGAGACCTATAGTGTTCTTTATCCTAGTTTATGGCATGCTTTTCAAGAACCAGATAGTTACTGTTTATAAATGATTTATCATGATACGCAGGTGAAATTGTTAATATTTTCCCACAATCATCCACATTGCGTTTACAGAACTTCAGTTGTGATATACATCGATATAAAACATCAGGACATACAACTCTATGTCTGCCATAGCTATATTTATCAAAATTCCCGATCCAAAGTCAGCATGTGTTATTTTCTGAAGATTTCATACATTTTATTGTTAAAAGCGTGTCAATATTGGACAAAATATGCTCAGTGTCCATTTCTTTTACTACATCATACTAGTACACTTTATAAATGGCGCCCACATACAGGCGTTTATATGGATACACTGCGAGGCTTTTGTTCCCTACAGGTATCACGGTACCAATTGTTTTTTCCATAGACCTCAATGGTAACATTTGGTGAAATAAATATACTTTTATCCTACTTCAGCATGCGCGTAGAACACCGTCATAGAGAACAATGTTACATTGTCAATTTGACAAGGACAGAACCAATTATTCCATTGCACTTAAGAAAGATAACTCTCCTGAAACTAGACAGGGATACGAGTTATCCACTCACAACATATACATTTTCAATGATGTGTATCTCATTTGTAAAAAAATCATAAAAATACAAAACATGAGATAGATATAGACTAACATAATCTCACATGTTGCCAAGAGACTCAATTTATTTTTAAGCCTGACAGAAACTTTAACTCTTATATAATGCACGAATCACGTCTAGTTTTGTTGTTTATTTCTGAATACAATGTTCTCCACCTATTAAGCTCCGCACCACTAGGCTTGTCCAATTAGGATTGTTATACCTATAGCCAACCTTATTTTCTTTCAATAATATGCGATGTATCTCGGAACTATATAGGTAACAAGTGAACTTAGTCTCGTTTGTAGAAAACAATAGTATGAGGTACTAGGTTATGCCTTATGCTAATGTGTATGGAAATGTCATTGAGTTGTTTCAACTGCTGTTTTCATACTTGGCTTTGTATAACAAATTCGTTTTCTTTTTGGAATACAATGAATTGTTTTAACTATGAGTTGTGTTTCATTCATATAAGCACTTACTGAACTTCACATGGGCGATAAGGGATAAATCACATTATGTCACAATATGCAATATCCAGGTCAAAGGTAAACGTATCAATTAGAATGTACCTCTCCTACTTCAAAAAAGAGACTTCATATAAAATAAAATACTTTATATTTGCTTAGCAGACGCAGAACTTAACATCAGAGACAGGTGGACATGAATAAATCTTATTAAAAGGTAAAAGCTTTCAACACTTTGCACTGACTGCAGATATACGAGGTCATTAACCCCGAATCCTTGCACGAATATCAGTCTACCCATCCTCTCTGTAACACAAATAGAAAACTCCTCTCCTGCGTGTAGTGAATAAAATTCATGCAATCACCTAATCTGTCACCAAATATAGTGGGTCTCAGCTTCTAAGCACTTATTTTGGGTTTTGGGTGAATGGTGGGGAATAAAATACAGAAAAATGCCAAAGAAATTTTTTTCGGTCTTACACATGAAATTCAAAATAATTATCTTCAGTTAGGTACAAAAGAAAAAAGACAAGAACAACAAAATTAAAATTTGTATCAATTCGATTTGGGTTTTTGCCTTTGATTAACTTTTTTCCTTGGAGTCTCTACTGATTGTTATAAAAACTGAAAAGGAATTGCCCGCCCAATATGGAAATCTTTTTCTCCAGATGAAAATCAATTGATATCCGTCATTATTCTAAACGAAGAAGAATAAAAGTATGATATTTTCACGAAAGTAGTAAAAAATGTTATAAATTATATTTTTTTAAAACTATTCTCTTACAGATTTATTATAACAAATAAATACTTACATGATGAAATTACACCAAAACTTCGAAGAACTTTGATGTAGTCAAACAACAACAGAAATGACACCGTGCTTATTTTTAGTACATCTTAGCCCTAACGTCTTTCAATAACTGGATAACTGCTAAAAGTTTATCAAACAATTCCATAGATGACACCGTGCTTAACTTTAGTTTACCTCAGTCATAAATACGTCATTACTAACGGAATACCTGACACTATATTGGAGAAATGCCAGCCATTCTGTTATAGATTTTTTTAGCATATTGAGTCGTAACACCTTATACACAAAATTGTTCGAGTCGATGTAGAAATGTTGAAACCATACTGACTAGCTGATAAGTACAGATGTAACGACGATGATTATTCGCACTCTTTTCGAAGAAATAACTCGGGTGACATTAGACAGCTCATTTGTAGTGCATGCGTTATAGCAAAGAAGCTCGCGTAAATGCATATACAAATATAGGATTTCGTGGATGCTTGTTTTCACACTTTGTTTCATGGTACAGTTGTGAAATGGATGCACTTTTCGTTGTATCCGTTATTATTCTCATCGTCACTATATGCATTTTTCTATGAGTTCTTCTTGATCTGCAACAAACAAGTAATTTACGTATTGTTTTCCATTTACAATGTTTCTATGTTTGGTTTCCATGACTATGAAGACAACTGTTACGCAATATCATTGACAATATGAACTTTTTGGCGATTTTTTTGGCGATATAAGGGTATATATATATATATATATATATATATATATAGATAGATAGATAGCTATATAGTATTTGAGACAGATTACAGGATTACAGCTGATATATCAAATAGTTACACCGACATATTGAAACATACACCACAATATCATTCATTCGTATGCTGAATTAATCTCCAAAGTAAATGGTGGTTTAATTTTCATCAAAAGCAGTAACAAATGTACACTTTAAGACATTTTGTTTTACATCTACAAGCATAACTTGCATATGTCATACTATCACATTGTTCTGCCTATGAAAATCTTATTTTTAAAGTGAAGAGTCAAGGTCTCATATAGTACATGGAGCTTTTTCAGTAAAGCTACCTTAAATTGAAAAAGAGATATCAACATATTTCTATCGATTGATTAAAGAGAAAGACTTCTCACGTTTCAACAAAAGAAAATTGTGCATTGAACTCTGTCCTTTGATCTACTCTTATATCGATCCTTATTCTTGGAAGAAACCAAGTATGTATAAACTACTACAATTACATGTACTTAAAAATGCAGACTTAACAACTGTAACATACCTAGGTAAATATGTGTATAATGCATTCCAACTTGGATCGAATTTATGATCTATTCTTATATCGATCCTTATTCTTGAAAGAAACCAAGTATGTATAAACTACTACAATTACATGTACTTAAAAATACAGACTTAACAACTGTAACATACCTAGGTAAATATGTGTATAATGCATTCCAACTTGGATCGAATTTATGTGTAAACAGTTTTCTATCGCATTTAGTCATTCATTTATGCAATAATGTATGTTATACGCATTATGTATTGTACTGACTATGTGCTTTTTTGCATTCGTCAAATCAATAGAGTTATGGCTGTTCTGTTCAGAAATTTCTAACAATTCTTATTTTGGGTACCAACAAGGTGTACTATCTATACGTTGGGGGGGGGGGTGACTTAATCGGGTATTGTTTCTTCTCTCCCTTTCTAGGACTGATTCATTTGATGCGGTGAGTGAATTGGGTCTTATCCGCGAAACGCACCACAATTTTTAAATGAAATTCAAGTCACTATGGATAAATAATACACACATATCTGTTGAATTATTTACAGAGAAACATTTCAATAAGATCTTAATAACATTATGTAAACAATGATTATTATGGAAATTAAAAAAAGGCCGTTAACTTGATGATTAATAAAGGATAATGACCAATTTTTTTTTAAATGATTACTAGAACTTGAAAAAACATGGATGCAGCCTTACGGTAGATATCGCTACTCATCCCACCAAAAATGTATTACATATTTTGTCTCATAATGCTGTACGAACTATCTTTGTAGCCTTATTCAAGATTAGCAATTTATGAATTTTTTATTTACTTTTTTTTTTTTTTTTTTTTTGGGGGGGGGGTGGAGCCTAGGGTAGGCTTGCTTGTCTTTTTTATATGATGCGGAAAAATGTAGTATTCAAGTGTAAACAGTAGTGGCTTCTGTAGTAATGTAGCTCACTACACATAGTTCATTTCATTAAGATTTTCAGAAAATCTGGAGAAAAAAAATATGAATTAAACTTGTAGCTATTTCATATGTCTTAATGTTAGTGACTCTAGCAGGGTTAAACTACTGCAAAATGTCTAAACTGTCTGAAAATTTAAAAATAACAGACCTTTATGTATGTCACCCCCCCCCCCCTCCGCCAAAATAAAACGGGTAATTGACCAATTTTGTTTCAACGTGATTTAAGACAGTATAGGCGTACCCAAAGCTTTAGGCTCAAGTACTATACCCTCTAGACAATAACATAGGGGAACAGTTCCGTCTTAAGACGCCAATACTAGAATAATAGGTTAAAATCGGTTGTTATTGTTGTTGTTGTTGTTGTTGTTGTTATTGCTGCTGCTGTTACTGTTGATGTTGTTTTCTTGTTCTAGAAGATGATTTGTGCTTTGTCTATATATGTTCTAATATTCCAAACAATGACAATATTAAAATATTCACAGAGGCATTGGTTTGTCCAGCTACTTCGGTACTGACAGTTTAAAAGTATGACATTATGAACGAAAGAGGTCTGATGTTAGGATTTAGCCTTCGGTTAACTTTGTAACTTGGAGTTTCTACTGATTGTTATAAAAACTCAAAAGGGTGTGCCCGCCCAATATGGAAATCTTTTTTCCAGATGAAAATCAATTTATATCCGCCATTACTCAAAACGAAGAAGAATTAAAGTATTATCTTGCACGTTTTGTCATTGACAGGTAGTAACAAAAAAGTTATAAATCTTATTTTGCTCATACTATTCTCTTACAGGTCTATTATAACTAATAAATACTTACATTATGAACTTACTCCAAAACTTAAAAAGCCCAAGGAATGTATTGAAACAACACCGGTAGTGATACCGTGTTTATTTTTAGTTCATCTTAGTCCTAAAATGATCTTTATTACGAAAGAAATACCTGACAATAATTGGAGAACCGCCAGCCTTTCAACAAAGGGATTTGTGGACTTTGCTGCACATTAACTTTAGTCAATATTCTTCAGTGGTAAATACGTCCAAAACTGAATGATACCAGGAAGCAGTCTCTCGAAAGCTTTATAAGATAGAATTTGTTCATGAGATAAGTGTTTCATGAATGATATCATAGTGAGGAACCTTGACGTGTGCATTTGTTCTTATACACAAAAATTGTCCAAGTTAATGAAGGTATACTAAAACCACACTGAATAGGTGATAAGTAAAGATGTAACGACGATGTCGACAACAACGACGACGATAATTATCCATAATCTTTTTGAAGAAATCGCTCAGGCTACATGATTCTGCTCATTCGTGGTACATGTGTAAGTGCGAAGAAGGTCGTGTAAAGTCAAGAAATCTTATACATCAATTGTGATAGAGGATTCTATAACTGAATATGATTAGGAACATTTTTTATATATGCGAAATTGTCTTTGAATTAAGATCTACCTTCTTTGGGAAGGTTTGAGAGGTTAAGGATTTGAGGGCGATGAGCAACTGCAGATAGCATGAGACATTCTATTTTGTAGTAGATTTTTCTCTATTATTGTCATCGTTATTATTATTATTATTAGTAGTAGTAGTAGAAGTAGTATTAAAGCAAGCAGAGATGTAGTTATGGTGCGTACTCGGTAGGTGCGTGCTATATGTCCACAGAGAGAGAGAGAGAGAGTAGTAGTAGTAAATTTAGAATATGAGGATGGCGACTCCTTAACACAGGGTAAATAATATTATGCTATTTTCTCATTCGAATGAGATAGTAACCGAAAAATGTTACACTACGGAGGACGGTCCACTCTGTATTATCATCTTTTATTCTTTACCTGCGACTCGACCGAATACAAGCTAGCCGTCAGCGATCGAATGGAAAGCTGCGCAGACTATCCTTGGTCGCGCATCATTTCTCTGTTACCATATCTGTTGAATGCGAAAATCGCTGAATAAAAATAATAATAATAATAATAATAAATATTATTAATATTATTAGTATTATTATTGGTAGTAGTAGTAGTATTACTTAGTTACAAAATTACGTATATAGCATAAAATAATGTACGGATATGGTATATTTATTTAGGATATATTTAATCAAACACTGGAGAGGGTCCTAATTAAATGTGTGGATGAAGATCAAGATAATTAGGATGTTCGCATTAAACGGGATTCAATTTGAACGCAGTGCTCTTGTACGCGGTCCTACTAAACACCGCAAAGTCAGACAAAGGCAGACAAAGTCAGACAAAGGCATGCAAAGTGAGACAAAGTCTGTTTATTTTCGTTTTATTTGTACATATTTGTATACATTATACTATATTAACTTTGGTTTGATATTTAAGTTTTAAAAAAGCGTGATTTATATTAGGACAGTATTATATTACATAAGTAATAGAAGTGTTAAATTTCATATAGATAATATGGCAAAGACGAATCTACCAAAATACACGAATCCAAAACATGTCATAACCAATTTAATATCCAAATAATTGCCAAAGAAAGTTTCACGCTTGTAAACAAGTATATACTTTAAACAAACATATATGTTTATCAATTAAAGCATTGCTCAAAGAAGAATCAAATAGCATTTGAATTTCTAAACATGTTTTGTTTTTCTTCAAACACTTTAATTGTTTCCTGTACAGATTGGCTATGGGATCTGACCATATGTTATCACAACATTAAATTCTTCTCCTTTCAATTATTACGCATACCAATCACCAACATAGATTCTAAATATTACATCCAATTCAGTGGTGTAAAATAAATAAATAAAGTTCTGCGCGCGCGCGCAGAGAGAGAGAGAGAGAGAGAGAGAGATTGTTATTTATGTCACTGGTTATGTTACACTTTGTATTACATCTGTAAGTTTGCGTATATAGAGTATAATACAAAAAATTAACTATGCTTGGAAATAAGTAATGGTTCCCACTGTTCCCATTTTATCATGACCCTTTCTTTTCTGTCCGATTTTACTGCAATGTATTTTTCTATTATATACTATTCTTTGAAGAAGCTATTAAGGCCATTTAATGTAGGTATGTATCTTTTCATCTTATATGTGTATATGTAGTACTTGGTAAGAATAAGAATGAAATATAAAGGTTTTTCATTCAATTCCTCTACATCTGTATCTCCAAATAAAACCATTCTGGCGCTTGGAGTAAGTGCTAGTTTTAGTACATCTCGAATCCAGTGGGAAACAACACTCATAATCTATTGACCATATTACATTCCCAAAACGAATGCACTATTGTTTATGGGGAGCCATTACAAAAGGTACATAAATCGGTATCATTAGCATGTATTTTATGCAAAAATGCATTCATTAGTAGAATTCTATGTGTTCAATATTTTGTTGAAATTTCTGTACAAGGACTATTTTGAATGATACCTTGAAAGGCAAGAAAATTGATGTCGTACTTTGTTTAAAGCTTTCAAATTCGAGAAAACTTCCCTGGTATGTGGGCACAACGTTAAGATATATAATATTATGTTCAATCCATTTCTTGTACATGATGGGTACTTTGTTTACTTTTATTAGTGTGCTTATTCACAAATTCGTTGTCAAAAGATCTTCTTCTGTTTGAGGTATATTTCTTTGTATTAAAAGTTTCCAAACCAATAAAACATCACGCCAAAACATATTGTTGTCTCCTTTGATAATTTATCTGTATATTCATCTCCTAATATGACAATGTTTTTGATCTCGCATATTTCGTATTCAAACAAGTGAACACATTTTCTTCTAGTTGTAAGAAGTCTTGGAATCCAAGTTATTTTTAGAAGTACTATAAATATTTTAATATCTATCATTGCTAACTTTACTTTGTGGATGTTCGGAAACATAATTTCTCTTTTAATTCTATCTACTTTTGACTTCTATATAAATGTGAAAATATTTAAATCAATTCGCTAATAATATTTTGCGGAGGGTTTGACAAGGAAATGAACAAATGGTTTAATTTTGGAATCACTATGGTTTTTAAAACTGTTATTTTACCAATTGGTGTTAGGGTTCGTTTTGCCAAATTCCACAGAAACTTCTTATCGTGTGTGTTTTACTTCAAAATTTGATCTGCACCATTGTTATTAAGTCGACTGAGAACTTTATACCCAATAAAGAAAATTCAAACACCCATTTGATTTTTAACCTATGATGAAAGGTTTCTTTACTATACTTCTAACTTCCTATCCAGACTGCATTTGTTTTGGTAATATTGAGTTTCAGGCCTGAGATCGTTGCAAATAAATCTAATGCATCAATGGAAGATTTAAGAGATTAGAAAAATCGATCAAGAATCAAAGTAGAATCATCTGCAAAATTGTGAAAGTGAATATTCTTTTTCCTTCAGTTTAATACCTTTAATATTCGGATTGTTTTTTAATAATATTGATAAAATTTCTGCACATATTAAAATAGGTATGGATATAATCTGTCACCCTGTCTACAGCCTCTAAAAACATTGAAAAAGTCAGATATAAAGCCATTCTGACACACTCCTGAGGAGATATTACAAAAACAAGCTTTTACCCACTGTCTTATTATCGGTGCAAAATTATAAAAGATTAGAACATTATGAATGAATTTCGATGAAATGGAATCAAAAGCGTTATCAAAATCAATTAATAATAACATACCAGGCAGATGTGTTTGATTCAAGACAGACACGATCACATCGTCTTCGCGAGGAATGCCTTCGACAAACGAAATGTCTTCTCCTTGACTTTCACGAAGTAAAGTGTAAGACGATTGCCACTCTTTGTAACACCACACGACACGTTGAGGAGGGCGATCAAACAAATGAGATTTGTGTTCCATCAAATGTTTGACAAATTCGGTTTTGCCTGAACCACTGGGTCCAGCAATCAACTTGTTTAAAGGATGGCGCAGATACAAAGCTTCCCAACTTTGACGATCTAACTTTTCGTCAATCACTTTAACCACAGAAGAAGAGGTAGAAGAGGCAGAGGAAGATGCAAACATGAATGAGGTAAGAAGAATTTTGAGAAGAACACGAAAGACACAAGACATTTGATACGTTTCATACACGTTTAATGTTTTAAACAAAAACAACAAAAACATATCTACAGGTCATAAAGCATGAAAACGCATACAGCAAAAATGGTGAGGTACAACAATAAGTCAACCACTAAAAGAACCAAAGTGGTGTATAAACAAATCAATGTACAACAACACTCTCGATGGAGGTGTGTCCCACGAAATGGATATACACGCACTGGTATTCTTGTCTCTGTTGTGGAAGAATGGAATATCTCTGGCGGAAAGGTTCTTTGTTCCTCAAGTGTTTCTATTGGTACGACGGTGTTGTCTTCTTCTTGAGTTTCAAGTGTCATGGTTAACTTTGGTTCCAAGTTCACTTTTTGTCTTGGAGAATTAGTAACACGCAAGGTCCTTGGCATAGTGTGCCACTTCTTGAAGCCAAGCATCGAAACCAACACTTTTCCAGTCACGTACATCTTTCCATTCGTAAAGTTGTTGGTGTAACCAACTAGCGATGCACACTTCTTGGAAAGTATGAAGTGTAGATAAAGTTTGACAAATGTCTTCTCCCACACGGTGGTACACAACTGGTGTTCATCACAATTCTCAACACTTTGAGCACATTTGTCTTTCGTGAGCCGATGAAGTGTGAATGGTCATTTTTTGTTGCCTGTACCGTTCATCAAAATAGTCCACAAAAAACACTGGTCCTCAAAAATAGTCCACAACAAATACTGTTCATCAAAAATAGTCCACAACGAATTTCCTGGGAAACGAAATCCAAGAAAAGTAGTCACTAACACACACACCGCATAGCGTCCAAAATTCAATGGAAACAGTTCGTTTATCAGGCGTCTGTAATCCTCTAAGGTCTGGACACTATCGTTGACTTCCTTCCACGGAATACGTTTCACAAGTGAAGACCACGGTCCTGGCATGGTCAGCTTTGATATCCAGTTTCCCAAGGTTTGTATCTTTTGTGATAGTCTACTATAAGGCAGCTGCGATAGTTTCTTCCAGGAATCAGTCTTCTTATACTGTGGAAATAACAATAGTTTAAAAATCGAGGAATGACTTTGAGTTTGCGTTTCACTTGTATCTTGACAAACTCTCTGTAAATGCGTTCTCGCAGCTCCGGAGGCAAACAACGAATGTGCTCTTCTAAAGTATCCAATATGTGTTACTTCTTGGGACCGACCAAAGGCAGGTACTGACAGCGCGGAGACCATCTGGCATGCTCCAAGTAAGCTGAGTCTTTATACTCCCATTCGTGAAGCGTCACACCACAACTGAAACACTTGACTTTATCACCTTCTCCCAAGTAGACAAATCCGGATCTGGCTAAAGCTTTGGGAGATATTTAGGCCACCTGTCTTTGAACGTCTGGAATCGACTTTCAAAGTCGCAATAGTCAGGCAAAGCCAAAGGCAACTTGAATTCTATATGCCTGTCTTTGTCAAAGTAGGGATGGCATCCGCAGGTAGGTACACGCTTATCATCCCCAATAAAGAAGAAAGGGCGTCGTGCTGCATTGCTTTCGCTAGTGTGGCGGTAAGGCACACGAACGGCATCGCTTTCGAGGGTCCAAGAGGAGCGACAAGGTCGTGCTGCATCGCTGACGTCAAAGCGTATGGCATCCGTCTCGTCGCAAGGCACCGCATCGAACTGGAGGTCGTGATCGAACTTGGAGTCTACAATAGGTTCCTCGCTAGGTGGCTGTGTCGAGTTCGTCAGCATCGGTGCATGTTTATTGGTATCTGCATTGAAGTTCACAGTGAGTTCTTCACGTGGCGGCTGTGTGGCATTAGTATTCTTCTTCTTCTTCTTGCTCGGTCAACGTTTGGAGTCACAATGAATGGTTGGTCTTGGAAGTTGTCCCCTTTTTATACTGCAGAACGGTACTGTTTGCACAGTGAAAACACCAGAGAAAGGTAACCACGGCTTGGAGACCATCTGGCATGTTCCAGGAGAGCTGAATCTTTATAGTCCATACGAATTGTTACACCACAACTGAAACACTGCACTTCGCTTCCCTGTCCAAAGTAGACAAATCCTGCTTTGGCTAAAGATTTGGAAGTGTGTAATCCATTCCTATGTTTAGGCCATTTTTTGAACGTGTTCAATCGACTGGCACAATCACAATAGTCAGGTAAGACCACGGAAAGTTTGTATTCTTTCAACTTGAAGTCTGCAGTCTGCAGTGGGTTCATCACACGGTGTTGAAGTCATCGTCAATCTTGGTGCCTTTCTGTTCTAGTGAAGATCGGCGTGTCCGTACGCTAAAGTGGAGTGATCTGGAAGTCGCACTCGTTTCTGGTACACAATTTGGTAAACTTTTTCTAAAGGGCGACTGACGATTTGGTGATTTGGTAACTGTACGATTTTGTGAGTCTCTAAAGCTTTTACTGGATATCCTTGAGCTTGTCCAGTCTGTAAAGCATTTTTCAAGACATCAAAGTTCACCACTTGGCTGGTTCGAGAGTTGAGTGTCAATCCTTTGACTTTGCATTTGGTGTGAAGTTGGCCTTGTCTGTCTCGGTATCGGTAACCGTAATTTTTAGGGCAAAACTGAGGATCGTCTCTTGAGGGTGCTCGTCCGTCCATGCTCGTAAGCGATCTCCTTGGATGGTAGGGTGTGGGCAACCAGGGCGATGGATGTACATACAATTGTCGGTGTCAAAGTACAGGACTCGATCTCCCAACACTTCTAAAGCCTCGTCGTACAATTTCAAGCGAGCATGGGCTGTCACGTAGGCTGCAATAACCACATTGCTAAAGTCGTCGGGGTGTACAAACTTGGGTTCTTCTTCGTAATTGACCAAGATCAAATCTTCACGAATGATTTCCACGTGTTTCATCAGTTTTCCTTTGTCGTCCACCAGTTGAAAGTAGCGACTGGGATCTGACAAGTATTCCGTCTTAGGTAAGACCGTACGTTGTGTCATTTTTCTCCACAAGCAATTCAACATGACTTTGGCAAACGATCTTCTTCCTTCGTTCTTTTCTACGTCTTTCAAAGTGGTGCCTTCTACGGAACGGTACTGTTCTTTGAATTGGACTTGATCTTCTGGCGTCCGACACCAAGAGGGATAGCCGCTGGCTTATTGTTTCAGTTTGATAAATTCGTTGACGTAGCCTGAGAAAATGCCTGGATTCGAGGCGTCGTCCTTTTGGTATTGTGCTGTGGTAGGAAAGTGACAAATTTCGTACACTTTAAACAAGCGGTATCCCCGATCCAGAGCCCGAAACAATTCGGCGCTGACCAACGTCCCTGTCAAAGCGCGTTCTTCCTCCGTGTGGTGACATGGGTTATCTTGGTTGCGTGTTTCGGCACACGTACGGCATAAAGGAAACATAAGTTTTCCTTGGCAATGAAGTGGTAAGACAGGATGGTACAAATGGGTCGGGGGTAAGACTTTGCATTTGAACAATCCTTCGTATTGACGAATGTTTTCCACGTCGATGTGTTCTGTCAAGATTTCAGGGTGTCCGGTAGGAATATCGCTTGTATTTGCACACCCAAGGATACAACGAACACACGTCGATGTATTTGATTTCTTCTCCTCTTGATTTGTACAGCAAGCGTGTAGCATTGCTTCGTCCTCCAAACAAATTGTGGCGTGGGTCCAAAGTTTCGATGTCGAACACGTCGTAACTTTCGGCAATGCGTCTAAATTCAGGATCGGTTTTGAAACGTCGATCGTACTCGTGCTCCCACATTTCTACCACATGGTATCCTTGACTTTCTAACTTCAGGCGTCGCTGGTAGTTGTGTTCGTACAACTCTTCCATGGTAGAGTCTGAAATAGGACTTTTCAGGTGTCGTTGAGGAAAACACGTAGGGCATCAGTGAAACAAGCATCCCTGAAATTCGTACACCGTCTAAGGGTTTTCTAAATCCCAGCCATCCACAGAAAGACTGTCCACTTTCTTTTCTCCCCCTCCGTTTCTGGCATGTTGTATCCATTTGTCTTACTTTTCGCACAAGTAATGCAACCAACGCAATGCTTTGGCAGAGTATTGACGACTGGCCGAGAGATGAGTGTTAGGGTCTATGATGGCTAGTTCGTTCTCGGGCATGAACTTTTTGGTGTACACTAATGTATAGGCTTTTGGTAGGGTGCACCCTTCCTTCAAAGGATCGACTTCTCCGTGATCTAGAAATAATTGTTTAAACTTTCCATAGCAACGGTATAAAATGTCCACATCGGATCAACAATACTTCAACATTTCTACTTGAAAGTCAAACGGTTCTGAAGCGTGAGCGTGATACCAAGCGTGGAAGGCTTCTCGGTGTTCGTTGTGCATTCCGTCGGGGTCGTAATAGTGAACGTCCGACAAATGCGGCAGCACTACGCGTTGATTGGCTTCCGTATTGAAGAAGTGGGGAAAATACCCTTTGGCCATTTCTGTCATTCCAAATGTTTTAGGCATTCGACTCAAAGGCATTGTCAAATAACTCATGGAATCTTTGAATTGTACTTCTCCCACTTGCATGTAGATGAGTTTGGCTCCGTTCATGGTGACTTCGGGGCATTCGGTACCTTGTTCTGAATAATATTTTAACAGAAACTGTCCATCGTATCCCGAGAAATTGTGAGCCATGACGGTGGCATATCGATGACAATCCCCGTAACGTTGAATGTCCTCTTCGCTCCAAGTGTCGTCGATGGGGTCTAAAATCCATTGGGCAAACTCGGGCAGAGTGTTGGGGCCAAGAAAGATTTTTTCACGTCCTCCTGGAATCTTACTACAATGGGGACAGTGAAAATGAATAGGCTCTTGTATGCGCTTCTCACAAGCCCGATGAGCGACGCAGAAATTAGGGATGTGAATGCTCGTCTTTTGCATGCATTCAAAGTCAAAAAGATGAAATCCACTTTGGTCTTGTTCTTCGGATCACCCTTTAATTCTTTCTCCAGTGTATTGTCGTATTTTTGAATGTAACATTGATGATCAAAGTCTACGATTTGGTCGCAAATGCGACATCTTTTCTTTTCGGCAATGCGATGTTGTTCGTAACAAGAGGGGCTGACAAAGGTTCGTCGACACGTCAAGCAATGCACGTGTTTTTCAGGAAGGCATCGTGTGGAAGCTAAACAGCCCCAACATCTCTCTCCGCAATGAATGTGTCGATCCCGATTGTTAAATTCTTGGAGAGTATCCAAGAAATCCTGCGATACTCGTGATGGCATCGAAATGCTCTTGATGATAATACACGTGAATGTATTTTCCCTCCGCGAAATCGGGTCCTTGAAACAGCAGAGCTCCTCGAACTTCTTGAGGGTGTACTTTCAAGGTGTACCGAGGAGCCAAGACGTCTTGAAGTTGTTGCATTTGAGAAATGCCACACACGGTCTCTTTTGGTATGCCTGCTTGTTGTAACAGGAGTTCTGCTTCTTTTCGTTGTTTGGCTCTGTCCGATTTTCGAATGCTCTCCCATGCTCTTTTCCATTCTGCGGTGTCGTTCTTGTCGGCATACGTTCGTCCCACCACGATGGTCCGGGCTAAGCACATCTGGTCCTGAGAATTGTCGATTTGGACGACATTGCGTTTGGTATTGCGAAGGTCGTCCACCAGTAGCACTTTCCTGCTTCGTCCGCTACCTCGAGGAGGTGACACGTGGGTCATGTGAAGTGTGGCGTTTCCATCGGTGATGGTAAACTCTTCGTTGGATTGTTGAACGTGTTCAATTTTGTCTATGACTTTAGACAGTTTTAATTCTGCCGGGGTGCTGAACTCGATCCAGACAGGAGACTTCAAACTGTCGTGATGGATGGAAAGTCTCAATCGATCGTCCTCTTTGGCTCCGCATTGTCGTTTCAAGGTCTGTGACAAGTAATCCCACAAATCGGCAATGAACCGCGCAGCTTTCTTTAAAGTTGACGGTGTAAGTGTAAGCCGTGGTTCTAAATTTTCAAGAGGTCACTTTTGAGTCTCTCGAATGCGATAGTAATTTTCGGGAGCTACGGAACGACTTTCTTTGTTAGGGATTCTAGATTCCCTTGGTCTTGCGGAAGGTGTTGTTTCAGGCTCACTCATGTCCTCTTCGAAATCGCTGGCATAGACTTGAGCTAGCACTTCATATGAGACGGCACGGAAAGTAGCCGTCGTGGCCTCTTCGTTTTTTCTTAAGTTTTGTCATTAACATTGTGTGATCTTTTCATCTTGATGTCTAACTTGAATCTGCTTGAGTTTTACACAGGGTTTTATATATAGAGAGACCTTCCTACAATCAGAGTCACTATTCGTTATTCAACTTTCAAACAGTGAAGATGGAAGAGAAGTCAGAAAAGCTTACCCTTCTGGTCAGAGATTTAGCACAACAGACGTCTGTGGCTATCAGAATTTTACAGAGAGTCCTTGGAAAGTATACCAGTAAGACTAAGGACTACTCCTCCTCTTCCTCTCGAGATAAAAGTCAAGATACTTGCTATACCTGCCAAGAGAAAGGATATTGGGCTCCAGAATGTCCACAACGTCAAAACCAAGGAAAAGAAAAGAGAGACAAAGGGAAAGATACCTGTTATCATTGTCAAGAAAAAGGACATTGGTCTTCAGAGTGTCCTAAGAAACAAGATAACAAACAAGAGAGGGAGGAAGCAGTGGGATCTTAAGCACCAGAAGAAGAAAGGCAAGAAGGCAAGACGACTGGAAGACAATGAAGAAGAAGCAGAAGAACCCTTGATACCTGTGAGGAAATTCAAGAAAAAGAGAGACAGACAGCGAACTATGAACTTGAGTGATGTGTTATGAAATATTCATTGTGATTTTTAAGAGAATATACCAAAATGGAAAAATAGTAAGTGTCTTTTGGTTTTGATTTTAGAGTATGAACGCACGCACGCACGCACTCATACACAATCCAATGACGGGATTTAAAGTACTTGATTTGACAATGAGATTATTTCTTTTCTAAGAAATGTAAGTGGCTCTGAAAAGGACCGCTGGGGTGTTTTTTTTTTGTTTTTTTTAAACAAACTTATGGACTGGACATGATGAGTTTTAACTGTCTCAATCCATTTCCACGGCCAAGTCCTACTCCTCCTCCTCCTGCTGCTGCTGCTTTGGTAGAGGTGTTAGTAGTAGTAGTAGTCAATGGTGGTGGTGGTGGTGGTTGTAGCATCTCAGTAGTAGTAGTGATGGGTTTAGAATGTTTCGCCCGTGAGGGTCTCTTTCTCTTGGGTTTTGTTAAAGAAATGTGATACATGTTTCTCAGATGCTTTAACTCGGCTAAAATATCTTGAGGCAGACTCACCGTGAGATGGTCATCACTCCCTTCCTTCTGTCCTTCACACTTCTCCTCTTCTAGCTTTCTTATTTCCTCTTCTTGCTTTCTTCTTTCCTCTTCTTGCTGAAGAAATGCTTCTTCTGCTTCTCTCTGACACTGTAAAATATTTTCCAATTCTTTTTTTGTGTGTCTCTTTTTAAAATCATCGATCACGGGTAAAGATGGTGGTGGTGGTGGTGGTGGTGGTACAACAGCGGTTGTTTCAGGCAAAAATTCTTGCGACGACAGAAAATCCACAAAATCTAAATTAAAATCTTCTGGTTGAAAGTTAACCACTGCATTGCCCGTCGAACTCTCACTCCGAACATACGAGGTTTCCGTCGCAGGGTCACCCCAATGCATTGTCTTCGTTGTATGAGCCATACTCAAAATGCCGCAAAAGGTAAAACCGTACGAACGCTGTTACGCCTATATACTGAAGGTGACGTCACACCCACGCTCTCTACCGATTGGAAGAGAGACCCACCCTGTTGTAACGCGCGTTTGGATTGGTAGTTCATTTCGATCCGATTCGGTCCGCTCTTAGACTATATATACCGGCACTTTTCTCACATAGCTTCGCGCCTCCCTTGCCGAGCCCGTGCTGCCTGCCACTCCGGACATCAATTAAGTAGTGCGCTCTGCTCACCCCTGCAATCCTGTAAACACTGTGGTTCTGTTCTTATGTACAGGTATAATTAATTGTACACACCCTCCAATATTGTCCCTTCAATGAACCCCCTTATTGGGGAAACCATGCAGCGATGGAGTGGTGTGTAAACAGCGTCCTTTATGCCTTAACGCGTCAAGTGTGTTGAAAACTGGCAACTCACTTGACCACAATTAAATAAGTGTGCTTGGCACGCTTTAGGGGGTTTTAGACGTACATGACCGAATGGCCACACACGTCTCTAACTTAAATCATCATCATCGTCACATAGCTTCACCGGTTCTCAAGACAAGAAGATGTATACCTCTGTAGAGTCATCATCGATCGTATCGGGGATGCTGTTCAACCCAGACTACCCCATGTATGTGAAAGCTTCATGGGCGATTACCAAGATGACAGATACAGCAGTTTGGAAGAGGAGGATCTATATAGAGAAACAAGGGTGTCTGAAGCGGGTATTGATTTACGGACCTGAAGTACGTCGAAGTTTAAGGAGAAGAAGACCCTCCATGTGGTGTGATATCTGTTAACTTGGTTCACACCACTCCAGCGGACCTTTTTAGGGCCACCCACATTTCTTAGAAAAGAACTAATTCCACATTGCCAATCCTAGTGTTTCTATGTTTTGTGATTGTTTGTTTGTTTGTTTGTTTGTTTGTTTGTAAGGTGTATTTGTATATTCTATCCCTCTAAAATACTTCTTTTCCCATATAAACCCTTTTGACCCTATCCACACTTTTTGACCCCCAAGTGCCCTCCCCATGTTCCTTTCCCCTTTGACCCCCGACTGCCCCCCATGTTTATTTTCCCTCGAAGCTCAAGTGCCCCCTCCATGTTAACTTTTCCTTGACGCTCAAGTGCCCTCTCCATGTTAGTTTTCCCTTGACGCTCAAGTGCCCATTTTGCCGCTCGATACCCCCACTATACTACTAACACAACATAATGCCTTTCTGTCACTCTAATTATGCTCTGTGACATATGTCACCCTAATGCTAGTTATGTACTGGTGTGTGTGTGTGTGTGTGTGTGGAGAGAGAGAGAGAGAGAGAGAGAGAGAGAGAGAGAGAGAGAGAGAGAGAGAGAGAGAGAGAGAGAGAGAGAATAATCCATTGGCCAGTTGTACTGGACAACCAATTTCAAAGCCGTGGAACCAAATTGTTTCAAGGTCAAAGCCCAAAAGGTCAACCAGGTTTTCATACGTTAAAAGAAAAATAAGTATGTAAACCAGTATGCAAAATCAATAAATTCAGCCCTCTACATACAATGAAAATTGAAATAGGAGTTTTTGGACTTCGTAGTTACATAACATGGAAGATATCTAATGGCAAATTGTGAATAAATAATTGATTGATCGCTGTTTTAATTTGGAATAATCATAAATAACACTGCTCTACAACTTTTTAGAAGTCGTCTGCTTCAGAGATAAAACGCGCTATTATTAGGGATTTTGATGTGCTGAATTCAAAAATGACAATTAAAACAACTGATTGGATACTGTTTCCAAGATATTTAAGTTTTTCCATTTTACGTCTATGTATATTGTGTACATAGTAGACTTTTAATCATAAATTTTAAACCTAGGTCTTTTCATGAGTTTATGGTTGCTATATATGATAATATTTCACCTGTCCTATTTATGTAACACTTTAAAAAAACAGCAAAAGGGTTATATAAATACAAAATATATTTAAACAAAAGTCAAAAAACTATTATATATATATAAGTACATAGTTTAGTCCTTATTCAGTGTCTACTCGGCGCTTCTTGGCTTCTCTCTTGTATTCATTAAATGGAGCATCTCTTGTCACTGTCCAGCAATAGTCTGCAAGCATTGATGGGCTCCATTTCCCCTGATAGCTTTTCTCCATTGTTGCAATGTCCTGGTGAAATCTTTCGATGTGCTCGTCGCTCACTGCTCTGCAGTTGGGAGGAAAAAAAATCTAGATGAGAGTGCAAAAAATGTATCTTTAGTGACATGTTGCAACCAAGGCTTTTATATACCTTGAGGAGGTTTTGCTACCAACTCCCTGTAGTTATCGGCCTTGTTGTTTACGAGACAATTTGTTGCCACTTACTGTAAGGCTTTCCATGCCGTCGTTTCCTTGCCACGCAGTGCACTGTGAAATGCATCATCTCGAAGAAGTTCACGAATCTGAGGACCAACAAAGACACCTTCCTTTATCTTAGCTTCACTTAACCTTGAAAATTTTCCACGGAGGTACTTAAAAGCTGCTTGTGTTTTGTCCATGGCCTTGACAAAGTTCTTCATCAGACCCAGATTGATGTGCACGGATGGTAACAACATCTTCCTTGATTCAACAAGTGGTGGATGCTGAACACTTTTCATCCCAGGACCCAATGACTGTCGGAGTGGCCAATCTCTCTTAATGTAGTGGGAATCTCTCGCACGACTATCCCATTTGCAGTGAAAACAGCAGTACTTTGTGTATCCAGTCTGCAGACCAAGCAAGAGAGCAAGAACCTTTAAATCGCCACAAAGCTGCCACTGATGTTGGTCATAGTTTATGCACCTCAAAAGTTGTTTCATGTTTTCATAGGTTTCCTTCATATGGACTGCATGACCAACTGGAATTGATGGCAAAACACTGCCATTATGCAGCAAAACAGCTTTAAGACTCGTCTTCGATGAATCAATGAAGTCTCCACTCATCTGGATCATGGACGATGTTGAGGGCTGCCATCACACCATCGATGTTGTTGCAGGCTAAAAGATCACCTTCCATGAAGAAGAATGGGACAAGATCCTTTTGACGGTCACGGAACATGGGAACCCTAACATCACCTGCCAGGAGATTTCACTGCTATAGTCTGGAGCCCAACAACTCTGCCTTACTCTTGAGTAGTTCCAAATCCCTGACAAGGTCATTCAGTTCACCTAGTGTTATGACGTGTGGTTCAAAGGAGAAGGATGGGAGAAAATATTGGTCAGCTCACTTTTTCTTCTTTGACACACCTTTAACAACTAGAGGCACCATGCAAAAGTAACAATTGCTGATATGATCTGTTAGCTCTCTCCAAATCATTGGCACTGCAAAAGGCATAGATTTCCTTTTCCAGTTCAACCACTGGCGAAGATTTGTTGCACAAGTGATGCAGCATATGTGTGGGGCCCACCTCTTGTCCTGATCTCCAATGTTGCAGCCAAAATAAAGGTGATAGGCTTTCTTAACCATAGTGGTTATACTGCGCTTTTGTGATGCAAACGTCACTACACCACAAACATAGCATAAGTTATCTGCATTGTTCACATAAGTACGAGGCATGTCTGCTCACTTTGGGTAAACAGAAATGTGTCCCTTTGCAAAATCAAACACAGACAAATAAGAGAGTACGACACTGTATGATTTGTAGAGCTGATATAGGGCAATTTCTTCAGCAGAGTCATGTAAGCTTAGTTATGATTGCATCATCCATGACTTATAGGAATAACATGATGCAATTCATATCATGTATGATGCAATACCAGCTTCATATTGCATCATTCATTGTTTTGCCTGAAAAGCAAGTACTGTCCAAACCCAGTCATAGATTTATTAATAGATCCAGTCAAAGATGTATTTCAGTCATTTCTGGTTTAAATTGAGATCCCTTCCTTTTATAACTCACTTATCGTCCGCCATTCCCAAGTCAAGGGTCGTATATACTGACCCAGTATCATATCTTTAAAACTAGAGCCAATCAACAATTTTAAGCATCATTTTCGTTCTCAGTGACCCAGAATTAGTAAGTTTGACAACATTTATTGCGGAAGCATTTTGGATGTAGACCAATGTAATTTTAATTGAACAATCAGTGGATTTTCTGGACAACCAGATACTTCAGTCTGGTTGTTCCACGGGCGACCATCCTTTTTGACAATGTTTCTATGTATGTATGTATGTATGTATGTATGTATGTATGTATGTATGTATGTATGTATGTATGTATGTATGTATGTATGTATGTATGTATGTATGTATGTGTGTGTGTGTATGTATGTATGTATGTATGTATGTATGTATGTATGTATGTATGTATGTACCTATCATCGCCTGTATGTATGTACATATACATGTATATCATGATGTGCATTAATCGATCAAACTATCCATCGGTTTTTTCATTTATCTACTTTTTTCCTTTCTTTAAATGACTTTTAAATGAAGAAAGTCTTCGTAAAATTATGCATTACTCGAATTTTTTTAACTTAAAGATTGAAAAATTAAGTGCGCCTCTAGTTGTCTCACATACTGGATAGGCTGGTTGGGGATCTGTGCGTTGCAGTGACATTGTTTCAATTTATTCCCAAGCTATTTGTAAATCAGAAACAAATACTTTATTTGGAAGCAATCACCCACAACGCCCCGCTTTTACAGGCAAATATATTTCATCAGCATGTGGCATTTAAAACATTACATCAATTCTACTGAATGCCACATTCAATTATAGAAGATAACGCACTTGATTACGTGTTCTTTGTTTTAAAATGAGACGAGAGATGTGATATATCGTGTTCTTTGTTTTAAAATCCAGCAAGTGGTCAAACGTACGTTATATGAAGCAGGCTACTTAGTATCAGAACAACAATGGACATGTCAATGTGCCCATACAGCTGGGTACACGCTTCATTGTGTAGCTTTTATCGTCAACAGAAATGAGATATGAGATATCAGGTTACTTATATTAAAGATTTATGTATTTAAAACTAGAGTGTCGTCGCCACTGATATGATGTACTTGGCCTTATATTGTTCACATCTGAATATCTGAGTATAGAAGTGTTATAGCTAAGTTAAAAAAATATATTCGTGTCGGTGATTACCAAATTCAGGCCCTATATGTAAAAATAACCTTGACCTATTTCATTCAGTAAACACGCATGCGCACAAACACATGCACGTATTCAGGGTAAAATATATACTTTCGCGCTTCCATTCAGTGTTTATTATTATTATTATTATTATTATTATTATTATTATTATTATTATTATTATTATTATTGTAATTTAATCACAATTTAATGAATGTTCTATTTTGGCGGAAGATATATGATCGATAGTAAACCGAAAATCCCCACCCCTCCTCCTCGAAATAATCCGCAACGCCATACATGTGGAAAGAGAGAGAGGTAGAAAGATAAAATCTATCATCTTAAAAGGAAGTAGATAATAAAAACATATTTTTCATGGACTATTCAAAAGAAAACACCCATTCTTACCGCAATGTGTAAAATGTAGTAGACTATCAAAAATTGAACTATAATATATTGATTAGTGTTAAGTATACATTGCCACATTTCGACTAATTGTGCATCAATCACTATATTGGGATGAATAATCTTACTCCTGACAATTTTAACAACACCTGTCAATGATTTCCAATCATGGTCACAGTTCTGTACCTATTTCTGTAACTAGCTGCAATAATTTATCACAAACACGCAGGCCGATGTTACTGTGAAGAAAATATAATTCAAGCATGTCTAGATTAAACGCAGTATTGTTCAATTTATAATTAGTAAGAATATACGAAAATAAAGAGGGAATAAGTCAATAAGTAAGTAAACAATGAAGTAAACTGTACTAATACATATATGTATGTATGTATGTATGTATGTATGTATGTATGTATGTATGTATGTATGTATGTATGTATGTATGTATGTATGTATGTATGCATGTATGTACGTATGTATGTCACTCCATGTATTAATCTTTCTATCAATCCTGCTTTATTGTTGATTTTGTTTCTTATTTATTATCCCTAGTAGATAGTAATTGCGAACTTTGGCGCACTTGTAAATTCAAAAAAACAAATAGTACGATCTAGCACAACAAACCAAATTTAAAAAATGACCCAATGATACAATCAAAATTCCAGAACCTATACTTTCTATTTCTTATGTATCACCGTCTGTTATAAGGATACGAAAATATTAATTTTCAGGCGTACTAATAAATATTAAAACAGCGCGTTACCATCTAGTATAAGGGTACAATAACATTTCTAGTCAGTCAATATTACGCTTGTGCTATATATAAATAAACTGCGACAAAGTTAACAACTGAGCCTGTTATGTTCCCGCCAACGAGGTGCACCGAAGGACACCCTGAAGTTGCGACTCTTGACTCAGAGCGGCAACTTAGAAAATGTTTTCTACTCTTGTACTGTTGGTGGGCTAGCACAATGATCGGCATTGTCTCTATGGGATAAGTCTTGTCGCTCCGCGGCAACGTTACATGATGTAATACTATATATGTTTGTATGTATGTAAACGTTTCTCTAGCTACCTATGTATCTATATCTTCCTTCCGCCATTCTTCCTTTCTTCCTGAAATTAAGTCATTGTAGAACCAAACAGAAGAAATATATCAGATAGATGTTTCTTAACAAAAAAGAAGGTACATTCTGAAGCAACAACACTTGACTCAACATACCAGAGAGGCTGATTTGGCTGTGCGTGTCAGAGTGACATTAGCCCAATCATAGTGAAACCTATATATAAAAGACACTCAAGGGACCAGACAAAACTGCCTCTATAGACAGATGTCTTTTATTTACAGGGCCATTACTCACGATGCACTTTACAGCTAGTTCATTTATGACTCAGAGTGTTTCATAACATATAATATAAAAAAGTTAAAGTTCTTATAGGTAATAGGATTCTTCTTAGCAAAATTTAAGAATGAAAATCCAGCACTTAAATTGTCAACATCCGGTAGCAGTGAAACTAAACAATCGTACATTGATATGTAAGGATTTTAACTGAGAACACTATAAACAATATACTAAATATGAGCCATATCTGCTCACTCTTCAACCGTTTAATTTACAAGATATTCTCAACCGTTAAATTTACAATTTATTCCCAACCGCCATTTGTTGTATCAGTAGGATGCCCAGCTGTGACCTTATAGATCTAATTAAGGCAAGATCATATCGGTTATGAATTCAATGCTAGGTGAACTTATGATGTTATGAGACTACTGTGTCGTTAAATGTCAAGACAAGAGGGGCTTCACTAATCTGTGTGTTTGAGACGCATGTGGCGAGATTCACTGGAGGAAAATCCACACGTATTAGGCCATGATATCTGCTATGGACAACTTTGTCGACCAAAAAAAGCAATAAATCACTGTCTGCCGTCAGCATTTGACAGGTGCTCCTTAAGGACCCTCGAATATGTCTGTCATTAACGGGTATCCGCCATATGTATGTGTTCATTCAGGTAGGTTACAATGTACATTCAAGATATTGATAAATCAGAAACAATGTCTTATTTGGAAAAAATTACTGACAAAGCCCCGCTTTTAAAGACAAATAAAATGTACCAAGTCGGTATCCTTTAGCCAGCTCTTTTCAGTATAAAAAGAACAAATGCATTGAATCCCTAGAGTGTCAAGAAGAATCACGCACTTCATTGTGCATTTTTGTTTCAAGAAGAAGACAGGATATGTGATATAAAGAGATCGTATTATCAGCGTCAAATATAAATGTGGTATTCGATCAGACGGTTGAAGTAGAAATTAGTAGTCTTTTGGTTTGATTAGCTTGGGTTTAACCCTTTGACTGCAGATGCGACATATATGCAAGCGCTCCATATTTTGTGTATTATTTCACTGCAATAAAGATGTAGAAAGCAGAAATTCGTCTTCTGTGAGACAAAATGAAGTCCATTATCATTTTGATCTGCAAGAATATTATATGATTCACCTATGAGACAATAACAATGAGGAGAAAACCGCTCTTTCCCACAAAAAGCTGTTTTAGGCAAAAATAAAATAGTCTAATAGATTCGTTTCTGATGCTATTTTATTGGTTTTTAATTTTATAAACTGATTTACATACTTCATTATAATGCCGAGTTGAGAGCATTTATCAATAATTTTATAAATTACTTCACGCTCTAGTCGGAGATGTATTTTCATAGTGACATATTTTTCAGATTATATCGAGCCGAGTAAATGGGAGCAAAGTATCTTTCCCAAGACAGCAGACCCTTACTGGCGTGGGTTGGTATCGCGCCCGCGACCCTATAATTAAAAGTAAAAAATATAAATACAAAACTGTAAACTAAACTACTGCGAGGGAGAGATAGAGAATCATTGACCATTATATTACATGATAAAAATAAATTTGGTATCTTTTGAATATACTCTCTCTCTCTCTCTCTCTCTCTCTCTCTCTCTCTCTGTCTCTCTCTCTCTGTAGATACAGAGAAAATGAGATAGAAAAGGAGAAAGAGTGAAAGAGATTTATATTAGCCATTGCGATACTATTTCATACATTTTAAGCATAAACTTTGTGCGTATGTTTACGTGCACGGGGAACTCAATAACAACAGGTAAAGTTCTGATTTAAATGTATTGAAAGAGGTTTTTACTTCTAGAACTTTAAACTGAGACGGTGTGTGCTTTTGTGTGTGTCTATGTGTGTGTGTGTTTGAGGTCTTATCGTGTGATTTGTGTCACACAAACGTTGAGATGACCGTAGTAAATAGGTGTGCATTCTCTCATTTATAAAGTGATTATCGTAAAATATTCGAACAATAAGAAATGCATAATGTCAGATGTCATCCTAATGTTGATATGTAAACATGAGGTTTTCCTCTTAATGTAGGTAATGTATACACAAGTTAATCATTAAGACTTCTTAAACTTGATGTGTAAACAAGCAAGCTATATTTTATCCAACTGCGTTGAAAGGATGAAAAAGCTATTGAGATATATCCTTTACAAAGCATATTTGATTTCATTTAAAGACGTATTGACAACATATGATGACTTATATTGTTAGATTAATGCTTAAAGAGAACTTAAAAAATAAACCAAGTGAGTTTCTTTCCATAATACTTGCCCAGAAATTACAAGAATGTCTACAAAATCAGCACCTCGAAGATATGTACTATTCTGGTGTATCAAACACCGTTTAAAAATAAGCGGAAGTTACGTTTTTGAACATCATAAGTTCATGTTTTAATATTGCAGATAGTGTTGACGCGTGTACAGATATCTTTATAAATGTTTCAGAACAGGTATTGACCTATGTAAGGTCGACTGAAATACTTCAGGCGTAAACTATAGGGTGTGACGTTACTTGAGAAGACAAATTTACACGGTATGATGTTTAGTGTGACGAGCCCTATTCGGCTAAGTTAAGTAATATTTTCTATTTATGTAAATATAAGAGGTAGGGTTCATTTAACATTTCGATACATAGCTTGTATTAAAATTTTACCTTTTTCCACGCATTATCAAGTTTTGATCAAAATATGCAATTAATAGCTGTACCAAAATAAAGGTCGTAAGTAAAACTGAATCTGAACATAGTCTAGTATGCTAGCAATCGGAATGAAATGCGACATTTAGCTTTATATGGTACAATAATTTATATAAGTATTTACGTCAGTAGAGTAAAAAATGAGACAGAGAAACTGTGTAGCAATCGTTATATAAGTACTGTATATAATGAGCATCTGCGTAAAAGGGCAAAGCTTCATTTAAATGAAAACATGTATATATAGACAACCTACTTATAGAGACCACTTCAAGATTGTCTTCACTGTAGTCTTTGCAGACATGTTTGACTATACCTCATTAACAAATCTATATTTCGCTGTGGATGTTCAATGATCAGATCTTATTTATTTTTAGGAAATCGATTTAATATCATTTACACACAAAATTGCGCTTGCTTGGTCGACCTGACATATTCACGTGATAGATCGGCAGTCAGCCAGTGAATTGAAGTAAACGAATGTATCACTGGGACGGCCAATGTTAGATTCGGTAGACAGCTTGAGCGATTCATCTTTGCATATACCACCTGACCCTTAGGCATCTCTTGTATAGTGCTGACTCCTGAGAGGAGTGATTAACTATTTCCATGTGATTTAAGACTTCGAATGTACGGAAAAGTTAACTTGGCGTGTAACGCACTGTTTGGTATATTTCACATAAACACATTAATTTAGCACAACGAATATTGAAGATCAATCAAAAGACGTAAAATAGATTGAACATAAATTGAAAATATAATATATTTAAGTTAGAAACAGTGAATATAATTTAAGTTTATTCCATTTTAATATATTGAATCGGATTTTTCAACCTTTGAGACGATGTAAGTCAATATATGCTTTGCTCATTTCACATCATATATTCTTTTATCAAGCTGAACACACCTACGGATTCCTTAATTTCGGTCTCTTAGGTATATGAGAACCATGGGTTGTTCTTGTGGATCATTCAGTTCATTTTTACAGCATGACACAGGTGAACAACAGAGGGGAGCGGGTATCATAACTTGCGGCTTGGATTATTAGCTATAGTTCAGGTGGGTGACAAATTATAACTCTCTAACGTGTTTCACATGGATTATTGCGTCTTCTTCTAAAGTAAGACAATACAAATTTCAATTTGTTAAAGCTATTAAAATTTAATGTATTTTCATAACCTTCTAATGCATATTTATGAACTCAATTTCAGTTAACGATAGTCTTTAATGCATTTTATTCTTTGATTCTATCCCATTTGAAAAAATATCTAACAAAAGTTATTAGTGCGTATTTCCACCGTATGACTCGTGTTTCATTTCACAAAATATCTGCGTCGATTAGAAGTCTGCTTATACGTGCATAAATTGTAAAGTTTTATATAAGAATAGGAAAAATATCAGCATATTAAGAAGAGTGATTCTCTCTAATATGAAAATCTATACATTTACACCCGTCTCAGATTAATCTTACTGAAGGTAAACATCATAGATGTGTGCGAGAGAGAGAGAGAGAGAGAGAGAGAGAGAGAGAGAGAGAGAGAGAGAGAGAGCAAGAGAGAGATTAACTTGGGGTCTGGGTTCGTGGCTATATTTCCTGTGGACGACAAATTATAACCCTTTAACATGTTTCTTATATATATATATATATATATATATATATATATATATATATATATATATATATATATATATATATATTGCAGATTTTCTATGTTGCTTCACTTCAAAATAACACATTTTATCTATGCGTGATCTCTGTACAATATCAGAACATGTGAAAAAATATTATTACATTTGTGTGATTCTTCATAATAATGTTGGAGAAGAAAGCACGATGGATGGATGCTTTGCAAAGGGTAGGGCAGATGAGTGGAGGAACAGAGGTTTTCAAAATACCTCTGTAGCCTAATAAAAAATAGTCAATAATCATGACAAGATAATCATTCCTTACTTAGAGATAATTATTCAATTGAAAGAACGTGTCGGATTCTAAGAACAAATAAGTATTTCCCCAAAACCTAGCCATTGTTGTTAGGTTTTCAATATAGTGACTACCAAAATGTCCACATACTTTGACTTGAAAGTAAAACGTATATGAAAAGTTTAAAGTGGTTAAATTTACGCGAGACATGTGTCCTTATCTACCGAGGCTGCTATGATTATTCCCAACTATCTTCCTAGGATGTCGGTTACATGTGAAACTTTAGACACCAAGACAAAAGCTCTAAACATTATTTATTCATCACCAAATACTTTTAAAATAGTATAATTTCCTTGCATTGTTCCCATGTCCCAGAACTTTGGAAATAAGTCGGTGTTTCTCAGTTTACGATATAAACATTTTTGTATAAAACCCCTCCTTACGACCACCCCGGTACTAAGATCGCCCCCACTATAGCGATCAGAAATCTAATGAACCGAATTTTGTCTTCTTTATTCCAGTGTTGTTCAACCCCGAATTAAGACCACTCCGCTATTCTTGTATGACGTAAAGAGATTTTCTCATTTGTTATCAGTATGCAAATACATTTTCAAGGCGGAACGCCAATGCGAACAATCCTTATCCTACTTCACACGTGACGTTTATCCTGACACATGGACTATTTTGACCTTGTACTGCGAGCATAGTACATACAATATAGCAAACCCTCCTTATTTCCATCGTCACTTGAGCATTCATGCACAATAATCAAGATAATAAACATAAACTGAAACATATGTACGTACAACAACGGACAGTGGTTGAAGTTAGGTGTCCTGCAAACAGGAGATTTCACATGGATTTACCTAACTATATGTACGGCTTCTGTAGCCCGATTTCGAGACGAAAAAGCTGTTGTTGTAATTGTTATTTATTTTAGATTTATATTTCCATTATTACGTATGAATGGCAAATCATTTCTAGATCAATATTGTTTAGGAATGGTAAATCAATTCTATATCAAAGCTGAATCGAGGACTATGTCATTATTTTATATCTGTCTCCTGTTATTTCCCTTTATACATGTTCCGGTATTTTCTAAGTCAACACTTCATAATCCAGAGGGTAGTAATCACTTTTACGGTCACGGATCGCACAATACCTTTTTCCAACTAAAGGTAGATTTGTAAATTCATATCAGGCTTTGCTAAATCAACAGACCCATTTGTAAGTTCCCAACCGAATATGTGAGGTCTCAACACGGATACAATTTCCTCCGGCCTGGGATCGGGATAAATTACCCCGAATATTCCAGTATAAACGTTTACACCAACTACAACACCATTCTTTACATTTACTCCATGGACGCATTTCTTTCATGTTCAAATATTCCTTGCTAAACTTATCACATAAGGCCAGCTGTCTTCTTTTGCTTCTTTGTACATGTGTTCGTATGTCTTCTCAAAGTCTGTGACTGTAGATGCCATTTATATTATAATACTAAAGGTATTTCTCTAACTGCACTGGTCGTTGTTTTCGCTGGTCATTTCACTATCATCACTATCATCGTTGGCCATTTTACTGGACATGACGCTGTCGGAGGTCATTTCGCTGTTTCTGGTCATTTAGGTGTCGTTAGGCGATTCGGTCAACGTCAGTGATTTGACATTTTTTTGCACAGTATCATACAGTGACTTTTCCCGCTTTTTGTTATATTCTTCACCGAGTTTACGGCGTGCGTGTTCCAATGCAATTCTTAATCTGGTTAATTTTTCAGTGTGCTCCGGATACCTATTTGCAAAACCATACTCCACCTTTTGAGCCTCTTTGATAAACCGATATGATGCATTCAAGCGAAACATCGATTTGAACTTTTCTGTTACTGCACGAACACACCACTGCGCAGGCAATTTAATTCCTGCATCAGCCGCAGACGCGTCAAATGGCAGTGCTTTCGACATTGTATATATTACTCGCTGCTCTTATTTAATAGAATATTCTCACATAAAAGAAACCAGTCTCCGCTCGGATTGGTATTTCTTTGAAATACTATTAAATATATGAGCTAAGACAATGATGTTATAATGCTGTTCTAAAACTAAATGCTACAGGCAATGTTTATCAATACAGCACTGAGGGCTCTCGAGGGGAGGGCGCGCAAACCGGTCTCGCGTGGATTACTGTGGGCTGCGTTTGTGCGCGTGGCGGCAGAACACGCGTTCCCGTCTCGTCGCAGAAAGAACAAGCAAAGCGGTCTCGTGCGCGCAAGTGCAGGGTTTTGTCCTGTTTTGATTTCGAAACTTGCTCGCGCGCGTGCGCGTGAGCGCCGTGCAATTGTTTGCTTTCTACTCTCGTTTGCCGCGGGATACAGTCATTGGGGTAGAAAGCTCAAACTCTGTTCAGTAATAAAATCTCAAATTCCCATTATCATACTACTACCGCAAATCATTGGGGTATCACAAAAACAAAGAAAAGGCAAAATGGCCACATATATTAAGCAATGCTATGTTTGTGTGTGCCTGTGGTTCATCTTATAATCGAGATAATCATGGTAATCATATGTATATGATATCATCTATACGAAGAACCAGTCTAAGCATTTACGAAAGATAGAAGTAAAAGTGCTTATGTTCAAGAGTTATTTAAAGTTAGTTATAATAGTTTTCCGTTCTTATAATAATAATAATAATAATAATAATAATAATAATAATAATAATAATAATAATAATTATAATAACTTTATTTTCTGATGATAATATGTTGGTTTTGAACCATCCAATCATACATGTAGTCCTCAAATAATAGAATATTAAAAATATAAATACAACGTAAAATTATAACAACTCTAACTTACTACAGTGTCTCACACACTCGCATGTAATCATAAAATATATATACACACATACATACAAACATTAGATTAAAACATATGTAAGATATACATGTAAGTTTGGGAAATGGAAAGTAGCAGGATAGGTATCTGAATTTGTTTGAGCTATGTCATAATAGGAAAAAAGAAATTTGTGAAGCGCCTCCCTAAAAGAAGAGAGTGTTGGTGTTTGTTTAATATTATTGGGAATAATAGTCAGCTACACTACTGCGGAATATACGTTTTGTGCATAGTTGTTTTGAATTTAGGGAAATGAAGAGTACATAATAGACCGTAGATTGTTTGAATGGATAGTAGAAGCAGAAATTAGATAATTGATATATTGTGAAACCATGTTATAAAAAGACCTATATGTCAAAAAAAGTTTACAGTACTTTACTCTACAGTTAAAAGGTAACCACAGTAAATTATTTAAAAAATGTGACGATGAATAGTCTTTTCTTGTGATAATTCTAGCGGCTCGTTTTGGGAGTTTAATTACACTGCTCTACAATTTTTTAGAAGTCGTCTGCTTCAGATATCAAATGTGTTATTTTGTAGGGATTTTGATGTGCTGAATTCAAATATGACAATTAAAACAACTGATTGGATACTGTTTCCAAGGTATTTAAGTTTTTGCATTTTACGTCTATGTATATTGTGCACATAGTAGACTTTTAATCATAAATTGTAAATCTAGGTCTTTTCATGAGTTTATGGTTGCTTTACATGATAATATTTCAAATGTCCTGTTTATGTGACACTTTAAAAAACAGCAAAAGGGTTATATAAATAAAAAAATATATTGAAACAAAAGTCAAAAACTATTATGTATATATAAGTACATAGTTTAGTCCTTATTCAGTGTCTACTCGGCGCTTCTTGGCTTCTCTCTTGTATTCATTAAATGGAGCATCTCATGTCACTGTCCAGCAATAGTCGGCAAGCATTGATGGGCTCCATTTGCCCTGATAGCGTTTCAACATTGTTGCAATGTCCTGGTGAAATCTTTCGATGTGCTCGTCGCTCACTGCTCTGCAGTTGGGAGGAAAAAAATCTAGATGAGAGTGCAAAAAATGTATCTTTAGTGACATGTTGCAACCAAGGCTTTTGTATACCTTGAGGAGGTTTTGCCACCAACTCCCTGTAGTTGTCGGCCTTGTTGTTTCCGAGAAAATTTGTTGCCACTAAATGGAAGGCTTTCCATGCCGTCGTTTCCTTGCCACGCAGTGCACTGTGAAATGCATCATCTCGAAGAAGTTCACGAATCTGAGGACCAACAAAGACACCTTCCTTTATCTTAGCTTCACTTAACCTTGGAAAGTTACCACGGAGGTACTTGAAAGCTGCTTGTGTTTTGTCCATGGCCTTGACAAAGTTCTTCATCACACCTAGATTGATGTGCAAGGGTGGTAACAAAATCTTCCTTGATTCAACAAGTGGTGGATGCTGAACACTTTTCATCCCAGGACCCAATGACTGTCGGAGTGGCCAATCTCTCTTGATGTATCGGGAATCTCTCGCACGACTATCCCATTCGCAGAGAAAACAGCAGTACTTTGTGTATCCAGTCTGCAGACCAAGCAAGAGAGCAAGAACCTTTAAATCGCCACAAAGCTGCCACTGATGTTGGTCATAGTTTATGCACCTCAAAAATTGTTTCATGTTTTCATAGGTTTCCTTCATATGGACTGCATGACCAACTGGAATTGATGGCAAAACACTGCCATTATGCAGCAAAACAGCTTTAAGACTCGTCTTCGATGAATCAATGAACAGTCTCCACTCATCTGGATCATGAACGATGTTGAGGGCTGCCATCACACCATCGATTTTGTTGCAGGCTACAAGATCACCTTCCATGAAAAAGAATGGGACAAGATCCTTTTGACGGTCACGAAACATGGAAACCCTAACATCACCTGCCAGGAGATTCCACTGCTGTTGTCTGGAGCCCAACAGCTCTGCCTTACTCGTGGGTAGTTCCAAATCCCTGACAAAGTCATTCAGTTCATCTTGTTTTTTGAGGTGTGGTTCAGAGGAGGAGGATGGGAGACAATATGGGTCACGTGACATTGATGGTTCAGGAGTAGAAGTTTCATCCTCTTCCTCGTCTGACTCAAGTGAGAATGATAATGGTGCATCAGGAACCTGCAGTCCTTCTCCATGGGATTCTGGGCGTATAGCTGACGGAATGTTTGGATAATGCACAGTCCACTTTTTTCTTCTTTGACACACCTTTCCCAACTGGAGGCACCATGCAGAAGTAACAATTGCTGATATGATCTCTTGGCTCTGTCCCAATCGTTGGCACTGCAAATGGCATAGTTTCCCTTTTCCTGTTTAACCACTGGTGAAGATTTGTTGCACAAGTGATGCAGCATATGTGTGGGGCCCACCTCTTGTCCTGATCTCCAATGTTGCAGCCAAAATAAAGGTGATAGGCTTTCTTAACCATAGTGGTTATACTTTTGTGATGCAAAAGTCACTTCACCACAAACATAGCAAAAGTTATCTGCATTGTTCACACAAGTACGAGGCATCTCTGCTCACTTTGGGTAAACAGAAATGTGTCCCTTTGCAAAATCAAACACAGAAAAATAAGAGAGTACGACACTGTATGATTTGTAGAGCTGATATAGGGCAATTTCTTCAGCAGAGTCATGTAAGCTTAGTTATGATTGCATCATCCATGACTTATAGGAATAACATGATGCAATTCATATCATGTATGACACAATACCAGCTTCAGATTGCATCATTCATTGTTTTGTCTAAAAAGCAAGTACTGTCCAAACCCAGTCATATATTTATTCATAAATCCAGTCAAAGATGTATTTCAGTCATTTCTGGTTTAAATTGAGATCCCTTCCCTTTATAACTCACTTATCGTCAGCCATTCCCAAGTCAAGGGTCGTATATACTGACCCAGTATCATATCTTTAAAACAAGAGCCAATCAACAATTTTAAGCATCATTTTTGTTCTCAGTGACCCAGAATTAGTAAAGTTTGACAACATTTATTGCGGAAGTATTTTGGCTGCAGACCAGTGTTATCCGATTAAGATTAGTAGTATTGCAACTCCTCCACAACCCTAATCAAGCAAAGGCAATATATCCGTTACAAAGCACTTTTAGCATAGATTCTGGCACATATGAGGACAGTCTGTTCAATAAGGCTATTCTGGAGGATACTGCAGAACACACGTGTTTTATTTGATTTTCCCACAATAAATGCCTGTCAGTAATCGCTCCTAAAAGTTTATGATTTTAGATGTTATTTAATTCAGTTCCCTGAACACATATATTGATATCCTCTAATATCTTTATTCTTTGCCTTGATCCAGTTAGATTTGTCTGTGTTTAACTGCATTTTGTTGGTTTAGCGCCACAGTATAACAGCCTCACTATCCTGTTATAAATCTTGTTCAAAGGAAGGGATTGCATCACTCATGGCATGTGAAGTTGTGTCATCCGCATAAAGGTCAGTTTCAGTGCTATGTATAAAGTAGCAAATCATTAATGAAAATGAGAAAGAGCAAAGGGCCAAGAATAGAGTCTTGAGGGATTCCACTTTTGATGTATTGTAAAGAAGACGAACACTGGCCACAGAAATGCACTGCTGCCGTCATATTAGGTAAGAATCAAATTAAGCAAGCGAATTATTACTGAATATTTACGCCTTGAGTTCTTTCATCGATGCTTTATGATCCACTAAATCAAACATTTTTTTTAAAATGTGACTAAATGGCTCCGATAATTTTTCCCTTATCTGTAGCTGCTATCCATGTGTCAAACAATTTTGTGAGTCAATTTGGCATGAATGCTTTTCTCTAAAATTAGATTTTGAGTTATGTAGAACATGATATTGCTTTAAAAACCGGCGAACAAGAAGGGCTATGTACTTTTCAAACATTTTAGATAAGGCTGGTAAAATTTATATAGGTCGATAACTGTTTGCTGATGATCTATCACCTTGTTTAAAGACTGGGAACACTTTTGTTAACTTTAGTTGAAAAGATTCCCGTATCAACATTTGTATTTATCAAGCTAGCAATTGAAGTACAGCAAAGTGAGCTGATAGTTCAAGTATTTTCGTGCAATTTCATCAAGTCCTATTGATTAAAATATCAATAACATAATGAACATATATGTTAGGGATCTGGAATGATACATGAAATGGTAATTTTGACTGTACAAAATCATAAGGGTTAAAAAATCTTGTGATGCAGAAGAATGTTCTCCAAGTATTAAGCTAATGACGTGAAAAGGGTATTTAGGTCCTTTATTATATTTGATGGCTGTATACGATTATGACTGCCAGCTTAAAAATCTGAAGAGAAATCAGAAACTTTTGAACTTGTATTAAAGTTACTAAAATGTTTAAATATTTGTCTTCGGTATGTGACAGAAATCACGCAGTGTCATGGCTTCTCTTATTTCATAGTTAAAACAGTCAAGTTGCATGATTGTCTTGACCCTTTTGCATTTAATTGAATCATCTTAATTTAACACTGCAAGAAAAGGCGCGATTGAACGTTGTACATCGAGATCTGGATTTATAAAAGTAGGTTGACAATTACTTGGAGCATATTTCAAGTTGGTCGAATAGGTATCTTAATGGAAACGATTATATGGTCGGTACTTTATAGTAGCATGGGTCTTTCTGGTTGGTTTTTAGAACTTGTTTTTTGTAGCTCAGATTGGATAGTGGTCAATAACAGGATATGCTGGAAGGAATGTTTAGGCTCTGAATTCATGGTGCAAAGAATAAATGCGATCGAATAATGTCATCCGCTGCTCGGAAACTTGATCAGGGGACTGTATCATTTTATTGAAATTACATATTTGTAGAATATCATTCCATTTACTTTTCCATTCATTCATCAAATCAATATTGAAATCATCTATTAGCAAACGTTTTGAACTAGAATTAAAAGCAGCAGATAATTCATTTTGAAATCTCTCATGCGTGCGAAGGATATGATAAATGATATCGATGCTTCGGAATAGAATTTAGACTTCCTCATTTCTCCAGCGCACTCTATATTTTATAAAACGAATCAAGTGAACTCGGTCTCTTTGGAAATTAATCGATAACTTGTCTCCTATTCCATGCATGAAAGAATTGTAATGACGAATGTATTTTACATCTAATTCTGAACACATATGTCGTAGTATTTTATCACAGGGACAAGATAATAGACCATGACTTGCTGAAATCGACCTAATGAGTGACTTGTATTGAGAGGAGAATGTACTTAGATCCAGGCGTTGATCGGCATCATTCCCAATAGGTAAGATTATTGTGCCAAAGTTAGCTAGGTCCAGCTCTTGTTTTAAAGAAAGTATGGTGGCTCCAGGGAGAGTGCATATATATGCATAGGTTGTAACCCAGAAAGCTTGATAGTTTTAAGAATGGAACTACCAATAACAAGAGTTTTGTGCTTTAATGGTGGTAGTTTATGATGCTCATCTCGCTGGTGGTGATCAAGTATATCATCATGCTCGACTTCGTTGTTAGGAGGTGACGCAGTAGTTGTGGGCAATATTTCAAGCGATGAGAGTGTGCTAAAATGATTGGTTTCAACGTTTTGAAGTTTGTCTGCTATTGACTGGTTTGTTTAAAATGTTTACATTTTTTATTTCGCAAGATTTGTTTTGATTTATATTACTGAAAACTTAATATTATCAAATCCGTTGAGACATTTTTATTTTGTAGTGAAATAAACTTGCTCATGCAGTAAGCTGATCATTGATACTGTACATGTTGTCATTCCAAGGCAGTATTGGACATTAGAATACAATTTGTGACGTAGGAGAGGAGCACGATTTCTTCTTTAATTGACTTTTACAGAGGATGATAAATCTCTACAATCAAATATTGTCAGGGTGTAATTTGATCTTCACTTTCGATCCCTAAGCAATACTCATGGAACCAGACCATGCAAACGTTGCATTGTATCATTCCTGGATAAAGGTTTTCCTTGTCAATGTATTTACAGTTTACATTGCAGGCAATATGGTTGCTCTTTTTGGCCGCATTTTTTAACGTGTTACTTTGTTTACCCTTTAGTTGCTTCATGTGTTTAATCTGAGGGTGATGTTTAATATTGGATGATACTTCTTTTTCAGAAAGACTATTATCATTTTTGTTCTCACAGACACTTACTTCTGCTGAGTTTTGAGGCAGTGTTGGTTAAGTTACCTCTGTACTCACTTGTGTACTTGTACATGTAAGTTTAGAATCGAACAGGCTCGATTCAGATCTGAGAGTATCAGAATGCATGCTCTCATATCGTTCCTCCGATGGTAATATCATCAGCTATTGGCTCTGAAAAAAACAGTTGGATCTGTAGCTGCAGCTTTTATAGTAGCGTTTGTAAACAAAATGGCCACTGGCTCTATACTGATAAAAATTCAGCCTTCCAAATGTATGGGAAATGCATGTCATTTTCATATAAGAAAGACACAAATATCTTTATTTCACATACTACAATCTATCACATGGTAAAATATATTATTGTCAGATTTCAATATTCAATCAAAAGAAAGAGGAAAATTCATCATACTTCTGTAATTCCTTCTTAATGTCCTTGAGAGTGATGACTTCATTTCAAAGTTTAGCTATACAGTTATCTCCGATGGAAACAGAAATAGGTCCAACAACATTGGCTATGGTGATGTTGTATACGGAGGTAATACTTTTCCTATCATCGTCTGCATTACGGAGATCTGGAAGGTATAAAACTGGTCAACACAATGTGCTTTTTATACGTAATATGATTTATAGTTAAGATTTACCAAATGTGGCCCCATAGCTAGCAAATTGTAAGGCGTTTAGTTATTCCTCTTCTTCTCATTATTGGTTTTGATGATGATGATGATGATTATTATTATTATCACTATTTTTTTGTATCGTCAGTTATCATAAGAAAATGTTAAGCTTATGTTTATTTATGGATAAAAATTTATATTTATATATAACGACGAGCTTTCCACCCTTAAAAGCAGAGTACACATAAAAAAGGATTATTCGGGTTATTATGACATATAAAATAGAATCGCTGTAATTATTTTGTGGAACAATATATCGATTTTGCTATCTGGATAGATATAAAGATCTGTATGGTCCATCAGTGATTGTGCAGTGAAAAGTGAAATTATTGCAATTTGTACAAACTTTCCGCTAAAGGTTTTGTGGTAAATCTTTCTTCAAATTGTCGGTAGCACAAATTAAATTAATGCAACGAACATTTAAATATTTTCCACTGGAGTTTCGCACAGGAACGTCTATACGATTTAATTGCATGTTTATTATTAAGTCACTTCATGCAGCATTAAAAAGGTGATTTTTGTGCATGTAATATATTTCCTAAACGGGACAAACTCTTTAGATATATCAAATGTATGCAGTAATATTTAAAACGATGAGAAAAGGAAGTAAGTGAAGGCAGAACGGAATTAAAAGATGTCAAAGAGTAGAACAAGCAAATACATGTACCAGCGATCATGTAATATCTTTTAAGTTTGTCAATACTTTAGAATGCATTATATATTTCATATCATTGTCTAATACACCACTGATCTAACGTTCTTTACCTTAGAAATGGTTATTGCAGACACCAGTCAAAACATTTATTTATAATGTGGGAATTTCATTTGTTGTAGGATTTGTGGTTTGGTAAATGGCATCCAGCTTGCAAGAGTTAAAAGAGAGAGAGAGAGAGATTGCATATAATCGTTAATGCTCATTATAGAGGATTTTCATTGTATAGTATAACCAACAGGGTCATCAAACATTGAGTAAATTAAACGAAATAATACTAGAAGATTTTATAAAGATTCCTGGTGGACTGATTTACCTTCTTCAGGCTGTTCCGGATCCATAGGATGTGCCTTGGTTCCCTCATAAAATAAATTCTCAGGACTGCTGGTGGGTCGTGATCCTGTCGAAGATTTTGAAGAAACGTCTAAGAGCACAAAATAATAAAAGGCGGAATCGTGTGAAGGATTATCAGAAGACACTAAAAGTACAATCGGTTACACAAGAAAACAAAATAGTGGAGACGAAAAAAACAGGTGCATTTATGTAAAGTCTTTCTGAAGGTATCGATTAATCAAAATACAAAAATGACGACATGCCAGAATTTTTTGGGAGCGTGAATTTCTGCAGAAATTGTAGAGGTTTTGAATACATTTTCATTTATATGTAGGCACGTATGCGTAATGCAAGGTTTCTGTCGGTCATAGAATGTACGTAGGTAACTTGGGATTTACGTAAGTAGGTATATATATATATATATATATATATATATATATATATATATATATATATATATATATATATATATATGAGAGAGAGAGAAAGAGAAAGATTGTACATAATCGTTAATGATCATGATCGAGGATTTTTCTTGTATATTATAACCAATAGGGTCATCACAAATTTAGTAAATCAAAGCAAAATAATACATGCAAATTTTTAAAGATTCCTGGTGGACTGATTTACTTTCTTCAGGCTGTTCCGGATCCATAGGATGCAAATTGTTTCCCCAATTAATAATATTCTCAAGACTGCTGGTGGGTCGTGATCCTGTCGAAGATTTTGAAGAAACATCTAAGAGTTCAAAATAACAAAAGGAGGGATAGGGTGAAGGATTATCAGAAGACACTAACAGTACAATCGGTTACACAACAAAACAAAATGGTGGAGAAGAACACAAACAGGTGCGTTTAGATAAAACCTTTTCTAAAGGTATCTTACAACCAAAATAAAAAAATTACGATACAATAGCACTTTTAGGATCACGAATGTATCCAGAAATTGTACAGGTTTTCGATTGGCGAAAATAATCTGAATACATTTTCATTTATGTTGGCCCTTATGCATAATACAAGGTTTCTGTCGGTCATAGAAAATGTAGCTTGGTAACATCAGAAGTAGGTAAGGAGATAGATAGACAAGCAGACACACACACACACACACACACACACACACACACACACACACACACACATATATATATATATATATATATATATATATATATATATATATATACCATATTATCGTTATTGCTTATGATCGAGGATTTTCATTGTGTGTTATAACCAACAGGGTCATCACAAATTTAGCAAATCAAAGCAAATATCACATGTAAATTTTCTAAAGACTCCTGGTGGACTGATTTACCTTCTTCAGGCTGTTCCGGATCCATAGGATATACCTTGTTTCCCCCATTAAATAAGTTCTCAAGAATGCTGGTGGGTCGTGATCCTGTCGAAGATTTTGAAGAAACGTCTAAGAGCTCAATATAACAAAAGGCGGGATAGGATGAAGGATTATCAGAAGACACTAACAGTACAATCGGTTACACAAGAACAAAAAGTTTGAGAAGAACACAAACAGGTGCGTTTAGATAAAAGTCTTTCTGAAGGTATCTTACAACCAAAATACGAAAATGACGACACGCCAGCTCTTTTACGAGCATGAATTTCTGCAGAAATTGTACAGGTTTTGAATACATTTTCATTTATATGTAGGTACGTATGAGTAATACAAGGTTTCTGTCGGTCATAGAATGTACGTAGGTAACTTGGGATTTACGTAAGTAGGTATATATATATATATATATATATATATATATGAGAGAGAGAGAGAGAGAGAGAGACTGAATATAATCGTTAATGATCATGATCGAGGATTTCTCTTGTATATTATAACCAATAGGGTCATCACAAATTTAGTAAATCAAAGCAAAATAATACATGCATATTTTTAAAAATTCCTGGTGGACTCATTTACTTTCTTCAGGCTGTTCCGGATCCATAGGATGCAAATTGTTTCCCCCACTAAAAATATTCTCAAGACTGCTAGTGGATCGTGATCCTGTCGAAGATTTTGAAGAAACATCTAAGAGTTCAAAATAACAAAAGGCGGGATAGGGTGAAGGATTATCAGAAGCCACTAACAGTACAATCGGTTACACAACAAAAGAAATGGTGGAGAAGAACACAAACAGTTGCGTTAGATACAACTTTTTCTAAAGGTATCTTACAACCAAAATAAAAAAATTACGATACAGTAGCACTTTTAGGATCATTGAACGTCTGCAGAAATTGTACAGGTTTTTGTTTCGAGAAAATAATCTGAATACTTTTTCATTTATGATGGCCCTTATGCATAATACAAGATTTCTGTCGGTCATAGAAAATGTAGCTTGGTAACTTCAGAAGTAGGTAAGGAGATAGATAGACAAGCAGACACACACACACACACATAAACACACACACACACACATATATATATATATATATATATATATATATATATATATATATATATATATACCATATTATCGTTATTGCTTATGATCGAGGATTTTCATTGTGTATTATAACCAACAGGGTCATCACAAATTTAGCAAATCAAAGCAAATATCACATGTAAATTTTCTAAAGACTCCTGGTGGACTGATTTACCTTCTTCAGGCTGTTCCGGATCCATAGGATGTACCTTGTTTCCCCCATTAAATAAGTTCTCAAGAATGCTGGTGGGTCGTGATCCTGTCGAAGATTTTGAAGAAACGTCTAAGAGCTCAATATAACAAAAGGCGGGATAGGGTGAAGGATTATCAGAAGACACTAACAGTACAATCGGTTACACAAGAACAAAAAGTTTGAGAAGAACACAAACAGGTGCGTTTAGATAAAAGTCTTTCTTAAGGTATCTTACAACCAAAATACGAAAATGACGACACGCCAGCACTTTTACAAGGATGAATTTCTGCAGAAATTGTACGGGTTTTCGTTTCGCGAAAATAATCTGAATACATTTTCATTTCTGTTTGCCCTTATGTGTAATACAAGGCTTCAGTCGGTCACAGAATGTAGGTAGGTAACTTGGAAAATAGGTAAGGAGATAGATAGACAAGCAACACACACACACACACACACACACACACACACACACACACACATACATATATATTCCATATAATCGTTATTGCTCATGATAGAGGATTTGTATTGCATATTACAACCAAATGGATCATCACAAATTTAGTAAATTCAAGCGAAAATTACATGCAAATGTTTGAAAACCTCCTGGTTGACTGATTTACCTTCAGGCCGTTCCGGATCCATAGGGTGTACATTGTTTCTCACAAAACATAAGTTGTCAACACTGCTGGTGGGTCGTGATCCTGTCGAAGATTTTGAAGAAATGTCTAAGAGATCAATATGAAAAAATACGGGATAGCGTGAAGGATTATCAGAAGACACTAACAGTACAATTTGTATCACAACAAACAAAAAAAAAATGATGGAGAAGAACTCAAACAGGTGCGTTCAAATAAAAATCTTACAATCAAATACAAAAATGACGACATGCCAGTACTTTTTGGAGCGTGAATTTCTGCACAAGTTTTAGAGGTTTTCACTTTGCGAAACAAATCTGAATAAATTTTCATTTATGTTGGCCCTTATGCGTAACACATGGCTTCTGTCGGTCAAGGAATGTAGGTAGAAGATAATTTGGGATGTTGGTAAGTAGGTAGATAGGCAGGCAAACACACACAATGTGCATATATATATATATATATATATATATATATATATATATATATATATATATATATAGAGAGAGAGAGAGAGAGAGAGAGAGAGAGAGAGAGAGATTTGCATATGATCGTTAATGTTCGTGATCGAGGATTTTCCTTGTAGATTATAACTACAAGGGCGGTCATTACAAATTAGTTAATTAAAACGAAATAATACATGCAAATTTTTGAATGACTCTTGGTGGACTGATTTACCTTCTTCAGGGTGTTCCGGATCCATATGATGTACCTTGTTTCCCCCACAAAATAAGTTATCAAGACTGCTGGTGGATCGTGATCCTGTCGATGATTTTGAAGTATCGTACAAAGACGTGTTATCGTCACTTTGGGGACTCCATGCGGTTTTTCGCCGTGCGAAGAGGAGGGTGACATCTTTGCCTGTGGGTTTTGTACTCTTTGGGTACGTTAGCGGATCCCATGACTTTTTTCTTGCAACTGTTGGCCTTCAAAATAAATGTTCAAATAATAGATGGTCTTTTGTTTTCATTTCTTTCGGCATATCCGAATTATAGCTTATAAGAACATATTGTTGGATTCAAGGCAGAGTGGCTTAGTAATTGACAATTAGATATGGTATGGGTACAAGCCCCGTTGTGTTTATTGTTGTATAATTCATGAGAAAGCGCTTAACCTATACTATCACACATGGTTAGGAGTTCTCCGACATACGCAAATATACTATCACACAAGGGTAGGAGTGCTCACACACTATACACACAAAAAAAGTAGGAGTGCAAACGCTATACACACAAACATACTATCACACTGTGGTAGGGTTCAAGTTTTAGTTGTGAAAAACATACACAAACGTAAAATACACAATATTTGTTTTTGCGATTAACGACTAGTATTTATCTTTCTGAGAGAATTGGATGGCCTTGGAAAGGACAGTTGCGGTGGTTAACCAAAGAAGGTTAACACAGGTTACACGGCTTCACTGTTCTTCTTCTCAAGCTGCTCCTTACTGCTGGTCCATAGACCAAGACTAAATTCAAGCACTCTTACCTTTCCACATACACTTTTTCTTTCCACATAGGATTAGTATCAAAAACAGCATATGGGAAATGATGGTGGCTGATTCTACGTTTTTCCACATCTTAACGTTTCTTGAGAACAAATAGCAAAAAGGGCGAGCGCGTCTCTCTCTCTTTCTCCCTCTCTCCTTCTCTCTCTCTCTCTCGTAAAGTAAAACAATCTTGATAATGTAATAATAATAATAATAATAATAATAATAGTCATAATCATAATAATAACGATAACATGGTATTTGTGTAAAAACCTATTTTAAATGGTGAATCTGTGTACAGCGGACTTTTGCGTGCAACAGCCAGATTTGCCTTTTCCCATGAGTGGCCTTTAGTGACAATTTTGGGTATATATATATATATATATATATATATATATATATATATATATATATATATATATATATATATAAAGAGAGTGAGAGAGAGGTTGCGGATCGAATCTGATTGGGAGGTTCCACCAATCAGAATGCCCATGCAACATAATTCAGCCAGGGCGTGTTTTCAATTTTTCCAATCAGACGTCACTTTCGATATATATATATATATATATATATATATATATATATATATATATATATATATATATATATATATATATATATATATCCATTAGCTTTCCTACGATTTATCAGCGCGGGAACTGTATACCATGACTAAAATGCATACATGTTGGTGGGGTGAGCCTTCAATGAATACTTCTTATACTCCGAGTGATAGTATAACTACTGCTGCTGTAGCAATGACTTCAATTTGGCTTTGTGCGATTCCGTATTTTCTTCGCAAGAATTTTTGCAGGTACCACCTTCACCTTCTTCTCCATCATTATCAGTCTATTATGATTTTAAAAACAAACAAAGGGAAGAGTTCGAGATTGTTTTAAAAACGTCAGAAAGAAGAACCGACATTTGTTCAACAAAAAGAACAGGAAAAGAGAAAGCTTAAGAAGAAGAGAGCAAAACGTTGAAGGATGAAAAAAAGAGACTGAAAACAAAACTGTTAGTGTGTTACAGGACATTAAAATTCTTGAGGGAAATGTATCAAACTTGTTAGGCAAAATCTAAAAGAAAGAGACTTTCACAATCCAAGATTTCTAAACTTTTTAGGACTACATAGACGACCACACCGAGATGAAAGCAACGGCAGCAGTCACTATTTACACTACAGCAGCAGGAATAGCAATTGGAATTGAAAAAGGTTTAAGACAGTTACAGCTGATGTAATAATGTCCCAAAAGTTTTGAAAACAGAACAGCCTTTTCCAGGCCCCACCCACATTTCTCAAAAAGATATACTACACACTGATTGCCAATTCAGACAAAAACCTCATCCCTCCTACTTCTGACACACAATTCGTACACAGCTTCTTGGAATCCAGTGTTGTGTGCTAAAGATGTACTGCCTCATCGAGCATATGCCATCAACAAAGACGACAGTCATCGCCCAGAATCCCACTGCGTAGCCGTCTACTTTTCCAACGACCACAATGTGGAATATCTTTATTCCTAATGATTACCTCCTCAAAAAGACGATATCATAGACTTTATGAGAAGAAATGATGTATCTACACAACTCAATAATGTGAGACTACAACTTGGATCAGATTCGGTAGCTTGTGAAACATATATAGTGTGCGGCACCCCGACAAAAGCGCGCAGGACAAAAGCGCTCCGACAAAATCGCTCTTTATAGCGTTTAATAATTTTTTAAAACGTACAATTACTACTAGTGTCTTCTACAGTGCAACGTTATGGGCGATTCCGCGCAGATGGTCCATTATTGACAAATTGCCGTATGTCGGAATTAAAGCATATGAACATATTTCGACTTCGACGCTTCGGGATGTCTAACGCCGGATTGATAGCGTTCAATCTGCAGCTCCAAGTGATCCTGCTCCTTGTGGAAATGGCCAATCAACTTGTAGACCGACGGAAGATGACAATTGACTATTTGCTGGATCGACCGATGCCAAGCCTCCTCTGAATTGTTGGTACGTGGCAGATTGTCGTTCACGCGATCACGCATGTTCCACAAGTCGATCGGAAAACTCGGATGTGCTCGACCACATCTTCGTTGTCTTCCAACGTAAGTGTCTTCCCAATAATCGGTTATCGGTGCTAATTGTGGAGGAGAGGATTCAACCAACTCGTCAAATGCTGCCGGTTTGTAGGCAACTGTGACGAAGGAGAGAGCTAGCATCATTTTGAAGTGCATGCGCAAGTTTTCATCGTCACTATACGAATCTGCTAAATTAAATTCTTGCACTCCATCACGTAAAATGTGCTCTTTCTGCTTCTGCGATTCGATTCTTTCCATGACTGCAAATGTTTCGGCCTAAACATATTTGTGCTATTTATACAGTTTCGGGTACTCAAGTAGCTTTGAAGAATGATTCTTCAAATAAATTTTAGAACTTAGAAATTATCTCACTTTTCATGTCTACTTCTACTCTGCCCGCTTTTCTTTTTGCGCCATTCTGTCGGAGGATTTAAGGCTTTTTTGCAGCTCTTTTGTCGGCTCACTTTTGTCGGGGATTTTAAGCTGCGCGCTTTTGAAGGCGCTCTTTTGTAGGCGCGCTTTTGACGGCGCGCTTATGTCCTGCGCGCTTTTGTCGGGACACCATAGTATGCATTTTCTTCATCAACGCCATCTTGGATTCCCATTAGAACATTTAATGACTTGCTTTGGAAATTATTTCTCTAGAAACAATGCCTAAATAGGCATGTGGTTTAATGATCATTATGGATTGCTATTTTCTTTATCACAGAAACTTAGCGATGGCGAAACAACACTGTACTAGATCATTGGAAGTCTAATCTTAACCCACAACGTTGTCAGCCTTGTAAATAAGTTCATGTGTAACATTGGTATTTGCTAGTTGCACATGAAGATAAAGGGACTAGTCCTATTCATATCCCTTCAGTCTTTGTTGATGTTTGAATTATCGGGGCTGATTCAAACAAAAACGTTGATTTTTTAAAAATGGATTGGTTGTTTTGGGCTTATTTTGTGCAAAACCATTCTTTTTAAATGCTCTTTTCCTTTTTCTCTGTCGGTCTTTGAAGACGATGGGGTTTTTTGTTGTTGTTTTGTTTTTGTTTTTTTTTACGTCTGCGTCTCCACTTGAGAGATTTTCTTGTATCACGTCCGTGCCTCTAGCATATAGCGGTGCGTTTTCCAGTCTGTTCATCCATTGTCGACTTGTCCACGAATTATCAAGAATGTCAGAACACTGCAAAGTGGGAAAACTAAGCACTGCTGTGGCACTCTTGGACAGAGTTCAGTACCTTCTGGGCCGGGTGGAGGAGATGGAATCCTACCCTGAAGCGGGTGATGATCTTTTTTAAACAAAGCAAAGGCTCATCCGAGAAGTTCTGAAGGAAGAGACGGCCAAGATCAAAATGGAGGAGAAGAGGGAGCAGGAGCAAGAGAGAATAAAGAGTGAATTCCCGCGCCTCAGTCAGTCAAAATTGGATGAGGGTATAGGAGAGGTGGAGGAAACAGACGGAAGAAGTACGAAGAACGGAGCAGTGGCAGCAGCTGCGAGAGCAGGAACCTGAACTGCCCATATTTCCGAAAGTAGACAACTGGAAGTTGGAGGTAGATGAGCCTAATTTGAGGTTCTCTGTCTCCGTCAGATCAGTGGACTTTAAATAGTACAGGCACAGTTGTCCTGGATATCAATAAGGTCAAACATCCAGAACAACAACCAACGTCCCTTTTCAAATCCACTCAGATCTCTTAGAAACAGAGATGCTAGTCAATTATTGCCAAAATTGTGTGTGTTTTATGTTTGTGTATGTCTTTCACAACTAAAACTTAAACCCTGTCCACGCCTACCCTTGTGTGTGATAGTATATACGTATGTTTGTGTCAATAGTGGGTGTGAGCACTCCTACCATTGTGTGTGACAATATGTTTGTGCTATGGGAACACTCCTACCATTTGGTTAGTAGACGGTTACTTCAAACAACGTGTTGGATAGTAAGTGTGAGGTGTTGGATAGTAGACGACTGGGTGTTCGTCACTCCAAACGGCGTATGATAGTAAGTGTGGGGTATTGGATAGTAGATGACTGGGTGATGTTCACTCCACATGACGTGTAGAGTAGTAAGTGCGAGGTGTTGGATAGTAAGTGTGAGGTGTGAGCTTCCCCATGTCAGCATACAGAGAGATAATGTTAAACCTAAAGAACGTTTTTAACATTACTTTTCCCTTTTCGCCATACAAACCCATCCTATTAACACAAAGAACAGTTATTGCGACACGGGGAAAGTTAATATATAATAATAATAATAATAATAATAATAATAATAATAATAATAATAATAATAATAATAATAATAATAATAATAATAATAATTATAATAATAATAATAATAATCTGAGATGGCATGCACTATTATTGTTACCTTTGGTTTACAACTTTTGCGAGCTAGGAATCCATTTGTTAAAAGCAAACTTTCACCATTGGAAGAAAGATGAAAACAGTGAACTAATGTGAAAACATAAGTTCCTAAACAATATTCCTATATCTCTATACATAGAGGAGCAAAATCTCAGACTGAGAATATTTTATGTCTTGCACTAGCGTTTGCCTTGAACAAAGGGACCTGCTGATCTCAAAAGCGCGTAGGCTAGTTTGTCACTAGTTCCGCATATTGTCTGATCAGTTTTCCCCCACTAAGATAACAGAAGCCGACATCTCGTTTTCCTGTTGTCTATCCTTTGTCGGTACATCCGTCCCGAATAGATTTGAACGCAATGAACTAAAAGCTAATAAACTTAGGGCCATAAAAGTTTACATACTTTATCACGGTCATAAGTAATTAGATTCTAATGCTATTACAACATTTTTTCAATCTTTTACCTATTTTTAACTTGTTGGATTCAGTCATTTTTCACAGACATTGTTAGCACGCTTTTGTAAAAACCACTTGAGATGAACAAATACAATTTGATAGAAGTATTTATATATAAATTTACACAACCTGATTAGATTTTCTTACTTTTTACTGTTTAGGACTGCGGGGGAGGGGGGGCATACGTGTGTTACAAACACAAATCAAATTATATCTGTGTATGTACTTGTGTGTGCAAACATACTAAAGTAAATTCAATTGTTCTCATTTACTTCTAAAGCAGGGGTGTCTGAAGAGAGTATTGGCGTCTGGACCGACAGTGTGAAGATGTTTGAGGAGAAGAACAGTGAAGCGGTGTGGTATGTGTTAACTAACTTGGTTTACAAGCGCCAACGGTCCTTTCAGGGCCACCCCGATCACTATAAATGAGAGATACTAATCCTATTTGCCAAAAATTTCGTGTTTTATGAGCATTTATGTGCTTGTGTATGACTATGTTGCTGACAACTAAAACTTAAAACCCCATTAACCCTTCTCTTGTGATAGTATGTTTCTCTAAATACTTCATACGCTTGTGTGTGATAGTATGTTTGTATGTTTGTGTAAAAGTATGAGTATAATCATATCCTACCCTTTTTGTTGGATTGTAGGGAGGGTTGGATAGTATGTGTGATGTGTTGGAGTGTAGGGGGGAGGTGTTGATAGCAGGGGTATGTGTTTTAGATTGTAATCAAAAAGCGGGTGCTGCAAATTAAGGTGTGTGTTTAGATTGTAATTAAAAAAATGGTTGCTGGATGGTATATGTGCTGTGCTGGATAGTATATGTGGTGTGTTGTGTTTAAACACTTTTGATCCTATAAACACTTTTGACTCACAAGTGACATTTCCATGTAAACCTATGGACCATTTTAACATAGGATTTCCCGTTTTACCCCATATTGTCCCCCTCATGTTAACCTATGACGTAATGTTAATTTCCGTGTGGCTACCAAGTGCCCCATACAACTATTTTCAGCAACCGGATCTTCCAATAATAGTCTTTGTTCAACTAAGTGAATATTAATAGACCACCATTTGTTAGCAGACATGTACACAATAAAGAAATAATATCCAGCTCTTTCAGCAACAAGTCTACAGTTGCCTTGGAGATAAAACCCATCAATATTTACACGTAACACACTACATTATCCGGAGTATACTTCTGTACCATGATCAGAAACCTGATACAATATTTGCGACAATCTAGTATTGCCAGCTACTACCTTGATATCACTGATTTTCACATCCACGTATTGTTTCGTTGTAGCATCAGTATCGTCGATACGCTCTTGAATCCGTTGGAATCGGCGTATATTCATGAAAAGGCCTCCACTTATTTCGTCACTTGCATTTTAACTTTCGATTCCGCATGCTCATCGACGTAATTATTTCATAAAGGACACCGACACGCCAGAGTCTCAGATTCCTTGGTTCTCTTTGATCTCGACCGAGTTTTTCGCGACGGCGCCTCGCAGTTTCAAAAGAATTTCGTTGACGTCCACGTTGAACTTTTGCAATTTTCCGGTTTTGTCTTGAAAAATCACAAGGTCGCCCGGGTCGACGCCAAGGACAACCCGGTTGTGCAACTCGATCAAATCCGCTTTGGTGGCAAATTATGTCAGATCCACATCAGCACTGAATTGGGTAGCTACGCTTGCGCGTCCGTAAATGTCAACCGGCATTTTGCATACGTTAAGCGTAGTTTCTAAGTTACAGCGCATGTCGACAATTCCTTGTGGTATTGGTAAACGCTCGAGTGCATGCAGCGCCTTAACGGTGAGATGTCCACATATTGGGCCGTCTGCGCGAGTTTGCAACGGTAGGGTCGGATAAAACAGCGGTTGCGGAGCTTTGTTTATCGATGTGTCGTATCTGCGTAGATAATCAAGCAATTCATGTGGCGGTGCAAGCCAGTACAAGTCAACATACAAAAGATGTCGAGGAGTCACCGCGTATGCGACCCAATGAGTTCCATGTCCTATTGATGAATCCAAGTTGACGATGCTGGTGTCTCGCGTAAGGGGAATCATCGTTTGAGAGCCTTTGGCTCCAAGTTCATCCCGCATAATTACGCCTCGGAAGAGCTTGATTGATTTTGTCATCGCGAGTCTTTTGTTTGACTGTCTTGAACTCATCAAGTTGCGTTTGGGTTAGTCACACAGGGACATTACCGATCAGGTTTGTCAGAGAAAGCCTCAATATGACCCCACACTCATTTCTTATTGTTTTTTTGGTTTTTTTTTTTACTTTTGCAAGCTAGTTTTGTTTAAGACCAACCTTAAGATCGTGATATGACTTTATTCTAAATTATGCTCTTCAATTACTAGTTTGTGAAAACAACTACGAGTTTTCCATTGGAGCGTCGACGACCCTCATTCGGCCACCCGCGCCCTCCAACAACACAGTCTTGTCCGAGAAAATCACAGCAATGTATATAACCGCCGGCGGGAACAGCAGTAACACGTGCAATAAAGTGCATGTCGACCACGAACTGCTTAGACAGCTTCAGGTGTTCTAACGAAAACTAATAAATCGGGTACAACGTAGCAAAGTCATACTGGGAAATCTACACACCCGTGTCAACGTTTTGGTCTTGACCCATGTACGACAACAGCTTGTGATATAAATTATATATGTGATATAATTTCTTTTAAAGTCAAGCAGAATTTCTTCCGAGGGTTCCTGATGACCATTTAATCGCAGAAAAACTTCAGACACTCCTAACTTATCAAATAGCAACCTACTACGGCGCTGTCAGCTATTCATGCGATCTATAGACCGAAACGCCACAAACACGTGTCTTGGAGCGCTGACACCTTGTTGACACGTTATTTGCCATTAAAACTGCTGAAGAGCGCCTTCATTCGAGTCTGTGGTGAGCACGAGAAATTATAACATTGACACCCCTCTGGAGTTCATAAATGACATCAAACGCGCTTCTGCGGTTACAAAAGGGGTTATCACAGGCATCCACATATTATTTTCAGAAACTCGACTTTGCCAACAGCAGCGCCATCATCGTGCCAAATTGCATCGTTGTCGTGAGCTTTTATGTTTAAAACAACTGTGTGTTTGGCTGCGAAAATAGCATTGCAAACATCTCTGCAAAACAGAATACACGACTGAGAGGAGTCGCACAGGAGAACATCAACGAATCTCCGTGAAGTTGTCCTCGACGCTGCGTGAATCATAGGTTGAAATTCGTGTTGATGGCAGTTACATCGGGCGTTTCAGCAGTATCCTGTCGCGTTTCTGATGTTTATAGTGCTATATTTTATATGATTTGCATGGTCGGATCCACCGTTGGGAAACATCATAGACGGTCCAGCAGACCTAGTTGTCACTGTATCTATAGGATCTGAGAATTGTCGTGGTCCAAACATGCTTCGATTTCGTTTCAGTCGATGAGATATGAGATATCGTGTGCTGTTGAACAACGCTATGATGCCGTTGACGACAAATCCAAAATTGGCATTGGCAGCGTAATCGGCATTGGCAGCTTGTACAGGTTTTCCATCGATTTCCAAAAAGGCCTTAGACGGAAGAAAGTATCTAGACGTGTCATGCACTTGCAATTCTGCTCGTTGCTGGTGATTGGGGTCCCTAGCTCGGTATGAATAATACAGAAAATGTTGGAAGCTTTGATCTCGCAACACAGGTACGTCCATGTCAAACACGGGTTCGGATACATCTTTGAATCGAGCTATCTTTTATACTTTGTTGGTTTCATCTAAAACCTTTTGCTCCCCGTCCACAACCGTAATCCGCTTCGGGAAGCTATGCTCCCAATTGCCAGATTTGCAATCATCGAATCAGTATTGGCTTATGCTAAATGAGCCAGACGTCGTAGAGTAGCGTCATTGATGATTTTACTGACCGGTGCGGGCATTCTTGCCGTGGATGGAAGCCCAACCGCCTTTGGTTGCCGAATCACCAATCGTCGTAATCGATCTCAAATTGACAAAACCGCCTGCGATTTCAGATATTTTCACGGATTCGCAGCGGGGCGTTTGATGCTATGAACGACTCGCATTGCAACTCGTTTAGGATTCGGCGCAGCCGGTGAAACCAACTGCGGAAGAACTTTGGAGGCTCCCTTAAACTGTTGAGAGCAGCACGCATGGGATTTTCAAGGCTGCACTCTCGAGTTTTTCCAGTAAAAAATTTAGACTCTGTTGGCATCTCCGATTTGTACTCGGGTAGTTGTTTTGTGGAAGATGCGCCATTGCCTCTCCGACGTCTTCTCATGTTAACTCAATGTCGCCTCTGGTTCCATCTAGGAGTTGTTGAACTCCCAAAATTGCCTCTGGCATGCTTTCAATGGTCACCGCGGTTACCCTCTGGCTTTCTTGATATCTTTGATACGTGTGACTGTCTTAACAATCGGACCAGATTCTTTCTCTGTTCCCATCATCGCTGCCACTCGTGACTCGTCTGTCACTGCTGCAATCTCTTTTTGTTGGTTTGATCAGAGGTGCAAAAGTTTGTTCGAAGCCCACTCTGTGGTCTTCCCGTGCGGTTTGTTGTGATTGAAACTTATTTGTGAGACGTTTGCCAACATCTATGTAATTGCGGAAAAGTTACAATCGATCCCGGTGTCGGTTAGCATACTTTGCTATGACATCACTGCCAAAAAACGGAGTTTTGGAGTTTCGTCATTGCATATATTTATCTTTATTAAATTGTGTGATACACGTTCGCGTGAGACACGACTGCCTCCAAACCCGCGCTATACTACTTATTTCCCACACCATTCAAGCCAATCGTGAGGAAACTATATGGGTCCCTGGTGACTTTAGCGAACATATCTGGAAACTTATCCCACGAGTGGTCGGCGGCACACCAGGTGGAATGAATGTTTGCGAGGCCGTGCATGTCAACCCCAGGAAATATCATCAGCATGTTGCAGGTGTCCCGGATCACATCAGGCACATGTGCGCATCGTTGTGTCACGTAGATCACGTCTGCGTGTTTATGTCGGCCTCGAGAAAATATTCTCGCGGGGTTGTCTTGCCGATCAAGCATCGCATCATTGTACATGACAGGATTATTAACGTCCGGATCAAGGTCGTCAACGGCGGAGGCTTCATCGATTGTGAAAAAGAACTGGCCTGCTGCTTTGCTGCTGCTCGTGATGTCTTCGTCACTTGACTAAGGCGCAAGCGGGTTCACAAAATCCCTGGTGCAATCATGTACAACCGATACCATTTTAACCATCGCATGATCAGATTCAACAATAGTTGAGTTTTCCCGGATCCGCCCGAGCCAATGATCAATGCGCGAACCGAGTTATATGAAACTGTGTTGGGTGGTATAGGCTTCACCGACGCAGAAAAGTCAATAACGAAAAACTTTCTCAACGATTTCATGTTGAATGTCAACTGTTGTATACTTATTATCATGTATTCATATTGTGTGCGATGACACACAAAACCACACAAAACCACGTACTGCAAATCCAACTCGGGTTGTAACACATAATAACAGAGCCGCAAGCGTGGGATCTTGCGTCCGGTGTGAAGCAAAAAATTTACTTTTGTCAGCGGATGGCAAAGCCATATCACCTCTGGTTCTATTGGTGGAACTAAAAGCTGCAGGTTAAGGAAAAACTCAGCGGTAATATCCCCGCCGCTCTGATGAAACTTCCAGGGGTACCGTGGAGGAAATATCCTGGTGAAAAACATATTTGGATCCCTCTGGGGCCAGATAGAATTACTGGCGGCCTGAAACACGACTAGACATACGACTGCACGATATACGACCAAAACCCGGAGAAGAACCTGTAACCGCGTCGATGCTGCGGAGAGAGAATAGCAAGATGGACTTTCAAAGAAGGCCTGAAGTCTAAGATTGCACTTGGAGGCAAAGCCTCGAGTTACGACTCTAGGTCTTAATAATATGTAACAGAAAGAAAGTGAAACCAACAATGTAAGTAAAATCAACAAGCAAATTTATTTCTAGACAATTAAAGTGAAAATTAAAAAAAACCCACTTACAATAACGTGAATTAAAGTCCAAATAATCCAATAACCCTAAGTGTCCTGATCACAAGTCCTAATTATAGAATGTTCCGAATGAATTCCAGTAGCCTTGAATGTCCTGATGTGCTAGTAGTCTTAAATGTTCTGATGTATTAGTAGTCTTCAATGTCCTGATATGCCTGAATGATGTAATCCAGAATATCTTTGAATGAATTCACATAAATCCCAAAGTCAAGTATTAATCCAATATAAGAAGGAGCACTTTTAGTAATTCCAATGAATATTTCAAATAAATAATACCTCTCTCTAAATTTGCTCTTATTTTCATTTCACAATTGTAACATCTGATTACTAAAATAATTTCCTTAGTAGACTGATCTTAATAATATGAAGTTTAGTACTGGATTGAAATCTTGTTTACCAAACCTCTACAAATATAAGGATAAGTCACCTGACTGAATATTCTAGAATATGAGTAACTCTAATGGAAATTCCTATGCGTACCTGACTTTTCTCACATCAAGATATGAAAAATTCCAATCTAATTGTTAAATGTTATGTAAACAAGACTGACCTTGAACTCAAATACAATAAATCTGTTGTTTACAAAATGACTAAAGTACAACTTACCTCATGGACACATATTATAAGTTCAGTATACATAACACTGGATATAACAAATATGCCCACGAAAAACGTAGCTTCTGAGCGGACCATGTCCGTAATATACTACAGACCGCCAGGTTATTGGAAGAGTAAAGCAACGGTTGGCAAGTTAGCGAGGCGTGAAAAGTTATCCACGGGGTCGCCAGAGCGTGGCAAGCCCAACAAGCATTGTGGCTGATTTACCTACGCGGCAAGGAAAATTTGCCGTGGATGGTTTGATGTGAGGACGCCTAACGAAGTTTACAAGTCGGATATCTTGTTTCCGATACCATAGTTTCTTCCAAGAAACAAGTCAAAGTACCAAAAACGTTTTGTTTAAAGTATGGTATGAAAGTGAATTTATCCTAAACAAAAGCTTTCATATTTAGACATGGAGGCTGCATCAAGAAAAACAAAACTATATGCTATAATAATGACAAGATTGACTTTGTATCATTTTACAGATACCTAGCTACTATAGTCTCCTCCACGCTTAAAATGGTCGCGAACACAAAAAATGTTGCATGAGAAAGGAAATAAGATAGTTGGAATGGTGAAATGTTTTGCAACTAAACACCAATGCACAGATGTTAAAATATTACTTTTTCTTTTTGATAACATAGTCTCGCTAATTATTCTATATTGCTCGGAAATATGGGATAATGAATATGTACACTGTATAGAAAATGTTAAAATTAGTTGGTCACATTAATTTGTCAGTTATTTACATGGTAAGATGTATAAAGTACTGGTTAAAAATTCTCAGAATAGATGAATATCGTAATCAAAATTCTTTTTATAAAATGTTGAAAGCACTAGATAAAGTAGAGGGGACCACTTGAGCATCTCGTGTGAAATATTTTGTTAAAGTTCTGATGTAGCCTCGCATCGTTACAACAGGTATAGGAGATGAAAAACCTTTCGTTCAAATTTTTTCAGACAGATTAATTTGCATTAACTTGTCAGAGCAGTGAAATTTGGTTTTCTTACTAAAAAAACTTGTCAAAGATTCAGCAATTATGGAAAACTTTGAACAAAATTTCCGATAATATCTAGCCATATCTAAAAATCGCATCAGATAGCTTTGACCTTAGCTTCTATAGGTTTAACTTGAACTTGTCCCACAATATGTCCTAAAAATGTGACACAAGCATGGCAAAACTCACTTTTGCTCAAATTGGTCATCAAATTTGCATCACTGAGTGGATCGAAGAATTTCAGAATTGTTCCCAAGTGATCTTTCCAGATGTTGTTGTAGATAATGACGTCATCGATATACGCGTCACAATTATCTAGGACAGATGTTATCATGTTCATCAGACGTTGAAATGTTGCTGGAGAATTTTTCATTCCAAATGGCATGACTTTATATTGATAAAGTCCATCTGGAGTTACAAATGCTGAATTTCTTTTCCCTTTCCGAGAGTGGAATTTGCCAGAATTCTTTTAAATGTCAAACTTGGTGACATATTTCGCATTTCCAATTTTATCATGCAATGGTTCATTCTTTGTATCGGAAATGAATCCGTTTTGGTGACACTGTTGATTTTTCTATAGTCAGTACACATGCGGAATGTATTATCTGGCTTAGGAACAAGAATACATGGTGAACTCAAGTTACTATTCCATGGATCTATAAAATCATTCTCCAGTACATACTGAATTTCTTTCTTCAGATAGTTCTGTTTGAGAGGATTCATCCTATAAGGATGCTGTTTCACAGGCGCAGAATCTACAATGTCAACGTCATGATAAATTTTACTTGTTCGTGTTGGAACATCAGGAAACAAGTGCTCATGGTCATGTAATAGCTGTTTTAGTTCATTTCTTTCTTGTCGTTGTAGATATGAAAGTTTCTGGTCCAGATTGTTCAATATTTCTGAATTTCTTAGGTTGATTATACCCGAGTCACTATAATCTGATTGTATTCCATCAGTGATATCTTCACTGTGTGGGACAGGTACAACTAAATTAACAGAATAATTAGCTGGGCTATCTCTGTCAAAATATTCTTCTAACATATTTATGTGACAAAGTTGTTTCTGTTTCCGCCTCCCAGGAGTGTTAATGGTATAATTTAAGTTATTTACTTTCTTTTCAACGGTATAAAAACCATACAATTTAGCCCGAAGAGGATTCTGAGGTATGGGAAAGAGAACCAGAACTTTCTCACCAGGTTTAAAACTCCTTTCCTGTGTATTTCTGTCATACCTTAATTTCATTTTTGACTGGGTATTGTGAAGATTAGTTCTTGCTACTTCACAGGCCTTTGACAACTTGTATTTGAAATCAGAGACATAGTCAAGAAGATTAATCTTTGAATCCTGATTTGAAAGAAGTTTATCTTTCAATAATTTCAATGGTCCACGGACAGTATGACAAAAAACCAGTTCAAAGGGACTAAAACCCAATGACTCTTGAACTGATTCCCTAACAGCAGACAACAACAAATGAACACCCTCATCCCAATGCAATATGACAGAATCATATTCTTCAAGTTTGATGAAATCTTTCCAAAGCCTCTTGACTTTCAGGGTGATAGGAAGAAGATTTAAACAGTTGGATGCCTAATTCATGCATAACTTGTTTGAAAATTCCAGACATAAAATTTGACCCTTGATCCGACTGGTCAGATTTGGGAAGGCCAACAAGTGTAAAAAAAAAATCTTCACCAAGCCTTTCACAATGGTTTTAGTTTTTATATTTCTCAGAGTAATTGCCTCTGGAAATCTTGTAGATGCTCACATGATGGTCAACAAGTATTGGTTGCCTGACTTGGTCTTGGGTAAAGGACCGACACAGTCCACCATTATTCTACTAAATTGTTCGTCAAATGCAGGGATAGGTTGCAGATGAGCCTTATATCTCTTCAGATTGGGTTTTCCTACTATTTGACAAGTGTGACAAGATCTGCAGTATTTAGAAACATCACTTTTACGTTTAGGCCAATAAAAATGATTCAAGATCTTGTGATAAGCCTTACTGACTCCTAAATGACCAGCCAAGGGAGTTTCATGGGCTAGACTAAGAATTTCCTGTCGATATGACTTAGGAACAACAACTTGATAGCTTACTGACCACTCGTCACCAGCGGGTACCTAAGGTGGTCTCCATTTTATCACAAGGACCCCATTTTTCACGAAGTAACACAACGGAACTTGTGTGGCTGCAGTTTCACTAGTAGCCCTCCGAAATCAACAGGACATTTTGGGATCTTGTTCCTGTTCAACGACAAGTGATTGCCGTTTGTCTCCCTGATTAAAATTAAGAGAATGAGTTGTCAAAAGAGGATCACTGTGATCAATACCTTTTGATAAATCAATACTTTAGGAAAAAGTGACCTCGTCAAGACTGACCATTACATGTGTCAGCTAAAGGAATAGCTTCCTGATCACCATCACTCTCAAGAGCTCTTTTTGCCATAGCTCTGGTAACTGCACAAGCAGGGTACAGATCAGGGATTTCGATTTCGACAGGATTAACTTTCTGATCCAAACAAGGCTTGTCAGTTACAAGTGGATTAACCACAGCCTTATCTCCAGCTAGGTCATTGCCTAGTAATAAATGAACACCCTCTATGGGCAACGAAGTCACTGCTCCAATAATCACGGGTCCGGAAACTAAGTCTGATGCCAAATTGGCACAATAGAAAGGAACATTTACAAAGCCGCACTCAACTCCATGAATAAGAACACTTTCACTAGACGAAGACTCCTCAGACAAAGGCAAAGTACCTGATACTAAAAGACTCTGAGAAGCTCCTGTGTCCCTTAACATTTTAATAGGGATAGGCTTGGCAGAATCACTAATAAGTGATATAGAACTTTCTGACATGAATGGTTCATAAGTCTCCAAAATAGAATCAGACTGGGGTGTGTCTGACCCAAAAAATGAATTGCTTTCAATACAAGACCGTGACCATGACCTCTTTCAAATAAAAGCATTTGGAAAAGCTCGGTCTTTATTCTGTTGCTTATTTTGCAACATGAAGCAATCAGAAATGACGTGCCCTTTCGTTTTACAAAAGTGCACGTAGGAAAAGATACGGATTTCTGATCAGTCTTATCAGATGTTTGATTCCGAACGGTTGTGCTGTTTTGAAATTTTGAAGTGCTCATTTGAGATTGAAATGGGTTTTTTTTTTGCCAGAAAACTGCTGAGAGGAAGACTTATTGCCGAATGAAATTTTGTGAGTCAAGTAATACTCATCAGCATACGAGCAGCAGTTTCCAAAAGTTTGCACTTTCTGCTCGTCAAGATAGGTCTTAACATCACTATGGATGGATGCACCTCTTGAATTCTTCAATTAATAAGAGCTGTCTGATTTTATCGTAATCTTGATCAACCTTCTTGGCTGAGCACCACCTATCAAATAGTTGTTCTTTTTTCCCATGCAAATTCGACATGAGTTTGTCCAGTTTCTTTTCTACAATTCCTAAACCTTTGTCGATATGCCTCAGGTACCAACTCATAAGCCTTCATTGACCACATTATAATCAGTGCTTTGTTGTATTAGCAGTGAAGTGTACACTTCACGAGCTTTGCCAATAAGTACACTTTGTAATAACAAAGTCCAATTCTCTCTGGGCCATTTCAAGTTTTCAACAATTTTCTCAAAGTGAAGAAAATATTTATCTACTTCTTTTTCCTGAAAAAGGGGTACTAACTTAATATATCTGGTAACTTAAATCACATTTGTCTCTCCATCAATTCTTTCTCTTTCTGTATGTGTCTCTCCCTCTTCTCTCTCTCTCTCTCTCTCTCTGCATTTGCATCTGCTTCTCAATCATTTCTTTCTGTATCTCTCTCTCTCTCTCTCTCTCTCTCTCTCTCTCTCTCTCTCTCTCTCTCTCTCTCTCTCTCTCTCAGAAGCTTTGCTAATTCTAAATCCATCTGGTTCTTTAACTTTAATTCACTTAATTTCCTGTTAGAACCAGATACAGGCTTTCCGATCGAACTTAAAGCACTACTATCCAAAATTCCCTTTCCTGCTAAATATTGAATTAAAATAATCGTTATCCCCTGTTTTGTTAATGATGTTTTCGCCTCAGACAGACTATATTTTCTGGCAAGTTCGAGCAACTCGTCATTTCTCATGCACTCTAACCAGTCCTGGGTAGGATTTGAAATGAAATTCTGAGCATTAGATGACATTATGAATGCTTGTTGGTTTCAGTAAACAAAATCCTTAAATTAAAATCTTTGCCAAAGACAACAAAAATTCCGAGGCAAAATCAATATGGATTTCAAAGATAACTTTAATATCTCTAATATGCTTTAAAGAAATTCTATCCCGGACGATCCCCAGATTTCTGTTACGACTCTATGGTGTAAGAAAAAATGTAACAGAAAGAAAGTGAAACCAACAAATCAAGTACAAAATCAACAAGCAATTTTATTTTTGATAATAAAAATGAAAATCAAAAGACACTTAGAGTAAAGATGAATTAAAATCCAAATAATCCAATAATCCTAAGTGTCCTAATCACAAGTCCTAAATATAGAATGTTCCGAATGAATTATTGGATGTGCTGATGTGCCAATAGTCATTAGTGTCCTGATGTGCCAGTAGTCTCTAGCGTGCTGATGTGCCAAAATTAAGAACTCCAGAATATCTTTGAATAAGTTCACATAAATCCCAAAATCATCAGCTAAAAATTCAAAATCTAAAAGTCTATGAGCACTTTTATAATCCAATGAATATTTTAAATAATTCCTCTCTATGAATTTAGAATGATTTTTCGCAACTGTAATAATAACTCTTAAAAGACTGATCGTAAGGTCGAAATGAAAACTGTCCACTAAACATGGTATGTATCAAGATAGGTCACAGGACAGAATGTTCTAGAATGTTGTGGTGTATGTGACTTTTGACACATAAAGAATTTCTGGTTTTATCTGTAAACAAAATCAAGATTTACATCAAATTGAATCAACAACTTGTATACCAAAACCGTCCTTGATCTCAAATACAAATTAAACAACCTAATTCAAGGACAATAGCTAAACATGTCAACATTATACTTTACATTAATGGTTTCAGCAAATATTAAAGTAAAGAAACATTTATAATTTCTTAAAATATTTATAATATTATATAAACATCATACATAACAATATATCTCTGTGTGTTCTTGTGTATGCAAACATATTAAAGTAAGTTCAATTGTTCCCATTTTAATTGGTAATATATACATTTACTTCTAAAGCAGTGGTGTCCGAAGAGAATATTGGTGAATGGACCGGCAGTGCGAAGAATTATGAGGAGAAGAATATGTGATGTGTTGGATTGTAGGGGGGGGGGGGTTGATAATGGGTGGGTGGGGGGTGATTGTAATCAAAAAGCGGGTGCTGGTTATTAAGGTGTGTGTTTGGATTGTAATAAAAACAATGGTTCCTGGATTGTCTATGTGCTGTGCTGGATAGTATATGCGGTGTGTTGGATTTTAAAGGTGTATGTTTTTGAATCTTTAATCACTTTTGACCCTATAACACTTTTGACCCCCAAGTGACATTTCCATGTAAACCTATGGAGCCTTTTAACATATGATTTCCCGTATGACCCCATATTGTCTCACTCATGTTAACCTATGACGTAATGATTCGGTGTCTATTCATGAAAAAGCCTCCACTTATTTCGTCGCCGGCCTTTTAACTTTTGATTCCTCATGCTCATCGAGGTAATTTTATTTATAAAGGCCACCGACACGCCCAAGTCTCAGATTCCTTGGTTCTCTATGATCTCGGCCAGGTTTATCGCGACGGCGCCTCGTAGTTTCAAAATAACGTCGTTGATGTCCACGTTTGACTTTTGCAGTTTTCCGGTTTTGTCGTGAAAAATAAAAAGCTCGCGCGGGTCGACGCCAACGACAACAGCCCGGTTCTGATCGCTGGATCAAATCCGCTTTGGTGGCAAGTTAGGTCAGATCCACATCAGTACCGCGTTGGGTAGCTGTAAATGTCAACAGGCATTTTGTATACGTTAAGCGTAGTTTCTAAGTGACAACGCAGCGTCGATAAGCCCTTGTGGTATTGGTAAACGCTCGAGTGCGCGCATCGCCTGAACGGTGAGATGTCCACATATTGGGCTGTCTGCATGAGTGTGCAACGGTAGTGTTGAATAAAACAGCGGTGGCGGAGCTTTGTTTCTTGATGTGTCGCGTCTGCGTAGATAATCAAGAAATTCACGTGGCGGTGCAAGCCAGTACAAGTCAAAATACAAAAGATGTCAAGGCGTCATCGCGTATGCGACCCAATGAGTTCCATGTCAAGTTGATGAATCCAAGTTGACGATGACGGTTTCTCGCGTATGGGGAATGATCGTTTGAGAGCCTTTGGTTCCATATTCATCCCGCATGAAGACACCTCAGAAGAGCTTGATTGATTTTGTCATCGCGAGTCTTTTGTTTGGCTGTCTTGAGCTCATAAAGTTGCGTTTGGGTTAGTCACACGGGGACATTAGATTTGTCAGAGAAAGCCTCAATATGACCCCACACTCATTTCATATTCCTTTTTTTATTTTTGCAAGCTGGTTTTGGCTAAGAGCAACCTTAACTTCGTGATATGACTTTATTCTAAATTGTGCTGTTCAATTACGAGTTTGTGAATACAACTACGAGTTTTCCATTGGCGCATCGATGACCCTCATTCGGCCACCCGCGCCCTCCAACAGCAGAGTCACAGCAATGCATATAACCGCAAGTAGGAACAACAGTCACACGTGCATTAAAGTGCATGTCGACCACAGACTGCTAAGACAGCCACAGGTATTCCAACGAAAAGTAATAAATCGGGTACAACGTAACAAATTCATGCTGGGAAATCAGTAGACTCGTGTCAACGTTTTGCTCTCGGCCCATGTACGACAATAGCTTGTGATATGCAAGTGCGACTTGATTGCTTTTAACGTCAAGCAGAATTTCTTCCGAGTGTTCCTGATGACCATTTAATTGCAGAGAAACTTCAGACACTCCTAACTTATCAAATATCAAGCATTCATACGATCCATAGACTGAAACGCCACAAACACGTGTCTTGGAGTGCTGATACAATGTTGACACGTTATTTGCCATGCTAACTGCTGAACAGCACCTTCATACGAGTATATGGTGAGCACGATAAATTATAACATTGACACGCCTCTGGAGTTCATAAATGACATCAAACGCGCTTCTGCGGTTACCGAAGGGGTTATCACAGGCATCCATAATATTATTTTCAGCAACTCAACCAAATCGCATCGTTGTCGTGGGCTTTTCTGTTTAAAACAACTGTTTGTTTGGCTCATAAAATATTCTTGCAAACATCTCTGCAAAACCAGAATACATGACTGAGAGGAGTTGCACATCGGGCGTTTTAGCAGTATCCTGTCGCGTTTTTTATGTTTCCAATGGTATATTGGGTATGATCTGCATGGTCGGATCCATCTTTGGGAAACATCGTAGACGGGCCAGCTGACCTCGCGTAAGTGTCACTGTGTCTGGAGAGTCTGAGAATTGTAGTGGTCCAAACATGCTTCGATTTCGTTTCAGTCGATGAGATATAGTGTGCTGTTGAACAATGCTATGATGCCGTTGTTGACAAATCCAACATTGGCATTGGCAGCTTAATCGGTATTGGCAGCTTGTACAAGTTTTCCATCGATTTCCGAAAAAGCCTTACACGGGATAAAGTATCTAGACGTGCAGTGCACTTGTAATTCTGTTCGTTGATGTTGATTGGGGTCCCTAGCTTGGTATGAATAATACTGAAAATTTTGGACGCTTTGATCACGCAACACAGGTGCGTCCATGTCAAACACAGGATCGGATTAATCTTTGAATCGAGCTATCTTTCATACTTTATTAGTTTCGTCCAATTCCTTTTGCGTCGCTTCCACAACCGTAATCCTATTTCGGGAAGCTCCGCTCCCCATTGCCAGATTTGCAATCATCGAATCAATATTGGGTCGTGCTAAATGAGCCAGACGTCGTTGAGCAGCTTCATTGATGATTTTACTGACCGGTGCTGGCATTGTTGCCGTGTATGGAAGCGCAACCGCCTTTGGTTGCCGAGTCACCAATCGTCGTAATCGATCTCAAATTGACAAAACCGCCTGCGATCCCAGATATTTTAACGTACTCGCAGCGGGACATTTGATGCTATGAACGACTCGCATTGCAATTTATTTAGCAATCGGCGCAACGCGCGAAACCAACCCCGCTAGAACTGTGGTAGCTCCCTTCAACTGTTGAGAGCAGCACGCATGGAAGTTTTACGGATCCACTTACCAGCTTTTCCAAAGAATTGAGACTCTGTTGGCATCCCCGACTTGTACTCGGGTGTACTAGAGTGTTTGTTTTGTGGAAGATGCGCTATTCTTCTCCCGTTTCCTCGATGTCGCCTCTGGTTTCATCTAGGCCTTGATGGACTCCCACAATTGCCTCTGCAAGCGTTCAATGGTCGCCGCGGTTACTCTTCTGGTTTTCTTGATATCTTTGATACTTTTGGCTGTCTGAACAATTGGACCAGGTTCTTTCTCTGTTCCCATCACTGCTGCCACTCGTAACTGTCGGACGCTTCTACAACCGTTTTTGTTGGTTTGATCAGAGATGCAAACATTTGTTCGAAGCCCACTGTGAGTTCTTCCCGTGCGGTTTGTTGTGATTGAGCTTATTTTTTGAGACGTTCGCCAACATCTGTGTAACTGCGAAGAAGTTACAATCGATCCCGGGCGGCTTTGCGGCGTCGGTCAGCATACTCTGCGGCGTCGGTCAGCATACTCTGCTATGCATTCACTGCCGGAAAAGGGAAATTTGGGGGGTTTCGTCATTGCATATATTTATCGTTGTTAAATTGCGTGCGACACGACTACTTGCAAACCCGCGCGATACTTTTTTTCCCACACCACTCAAGTCGATCGTGAGGAAACTACCACGAGTGGTCGGAGGCATACCAGGTCCAATGAATGTTTGCGAGGCCATGCACGTCAACCCCACGAAATATCATCAGCATGTTGCAGTTGTCCCAGATCACTTCAGGCATATATGCGTATCGTTGTGTCACGTTGATCACGTCTGCGTGTTTGTGTCGGCCCAAAGAAAATATTCTCGCGGGGTTGTCTTGCCGGCCAAGCATCACATCGTTGTACACGACAAGATTATTCACATCCGGATCAAGGTCGTCAACGGTGGAGGCATCATCGATTGTGAAAACGAACTGGATTGCAACTTTGCTGCTGCTCGTGTTGGCTTCGTCATTAGACGTCGACGCAAGCGCGTCCACAAAATCCCTGCGTACATTATAACGTGTACAACCGATCCCATTTTAACCATCGCATGATCAGATTCAACAACAGTTTAGTTTTCCCGGATCCTGCCGTGCCAATGATCAGTGCTTGAACCGAGTTTCGATATATGGAACTGTGCTTGGGTGGTCGAGGCTTCACCAACGCAGAAAATTCAATGACGAAAACCTTTCGCGACGATTTCATGTTGAATGTCAATTGTTGTATACTTATTATCATGTCTTCATATTGTGTGCGATGCCACACAAAACCACATATTGCAAATCAACTCGGGTTGTAACACATAATAACAGAGCAGCAATCGTGGGAACTTGCGTCCGGTGTGGAGCGAAGAGATTTACGTCTGTCAGCGGACGGCAAAGCCGTATCACCTCCAGTTCTATTGGTGGAGCTAAAAGCTCCAGGTTTAAGAAAAACTTGGCGGTGATATCCCTGCCGCGGTGATGAAACTCCCAGGGGGTACCGCGGAGTAAATATCCTGGTGAGAAAAAAAAAATTCGAGCCCTCCGGGGCCCATATACAATTACTGGCGGCCTGGAACACGAATTTACATACGACTGCAGGATAACCGACCAAAGCCCGGAGAAGAACCTGTAAACCGCGTTGATGTTGCGTTGACGTGGATCACATCCATGACTTGAATGCGACTGTGGGACCGGCTGTCGGAGAAAGAATCTTAAGATGGACTGTCAAAAGAGGCCTGAAGGCTAAGATTGCACTTGGAGGCAAAGCCTCGATATAAAAAATTTGCCCGCGAAAAACGTAGCTTCTGAGCGGACCATGTCCCAGTGGTTATTGGAAGAGTGAAGCAGCGGTTGGCAAGTTAGCGAGCGCTGCAAAAGTTATCCACGGGGTCGCCAGAGCGTGGCAAGCCAAACAAGCGTAGTGGCAGATTAACCTACGCGCCAAGGAAAATTTTCGTGGATGGTTTGATGTGAGGACGCCTAATGAAGTTCACAAGTCGGATATCTTGTTGCCGATACGATAGCATCTTCCCAGAAAAAAGTCAGAGTACTAAAAACGTTTTTGTTTAAATTATGGTATGAAAGTGAATTTATCCTAAACAAAAGCTTTGATATTTAGACGAGGAGGCTGCATTAAGAAAAACGAAACTATATGCTATAATAATGACAAGATTGACTTTGTATCATTTTGCAGATACCTAATTACTATATTCTCCTACACGCTTAAAATGGTCGCGAACACAAAAAATGTTGCATGAGAAAGAAAATAAGATAGTTGGAATGTTTTGCAACTAAACGCCAATGTACAGATGTTAAAATATTACTTTTTCTTTTTGATCACATAGTCTCGACAATTATTCTATATTATCCGGAAGTATGGGGACATGAATATGTACACTGTATAGAAAATTTTAAAATTAGTTTCTGTACATTCTCAAAGTTTGGAAACATTCTTCGAATGTTGCTGTAATTAGGAGAATTTGGTCGCAGTAATTTGTCAGTTATTTACATGGTAAGATGTATAAAGTATTGGTTAACAATTCTCAGTATGGATTAATATCCTATTCCAAATTCTTTTTATAAAATGTTGAAAGCATTAGATAAAGTGGAGGGGACCACTTGGGCATCTCGTGTGAGAAATCTTTTCCTTAAGTTCGGATGTAGCCTTGTATCGTTGCAACAGGTATAGGAGATGAAAAACCTTTCGTTCAAATTTTTTAAGATAGATTAATTTGCATTAACTTGCAGGATAGGCAATCTGAAGTAAATCAGAATAGTACATTATCCATGTACGAATGCAAAAAAAGCTGATCTCTAATATGCCATTTAAAGTGACAGTGTGCATGGGTTAAACTAAGATGTTCTAGTTATTGTCTGAATGTAGAAGTGGGAAGAAGAAATAATATTTAAAAGAAGAAAGATATTGTACGTGCTGCCTTGGGGATGGCGTTTATGAAACAGAAGATAAATTTCACTTTTTATCGCAAAATGTTCAGCTTATAAAGAGTCAAGGATACAGTTTGATATTTCTATTCATAATGTATATGAATTTCACAAATATTTGCATAGCAAAGACACAGCAGTGTATCGAATTATGGCTTCATATTGTTTTCATGCCTTTCAAATAAGAGACATTTTTAAAATGTGATAGTGACAGGATGTCTGTGTGTGTGTGTGTGTGTGTGTGTGTGTGTGTGTGTGTGTGTGTGTGTGTGTGTGTGTGATGGCCTATTGTCATTATAACTCAATACAATTAACAATGGTAGAGTGCTGCTCCGTATAATTGTAAATATCGTATTTTTTATTGAATGTATGGACCTAAAGCCTACATTTATTCTGAATTAAAGCTGTTTCTTTCATATAGCTGTGATCAGTTTTATTTATGTAAAACTAAAATTAAGTTCCAAGCTTTCGTTTGTAACGTTGTCAGCATCTATATGAAAATCAACATTATTGTCCTCATCAATATTATTCTTTTTTTTTCTACAATGGCCAGAAAAGGTTATCGTCTTTGAGAATTTTCAGAGCAACTAATCTTATTAAGTAATGACTACTTAGATTTAGAACCAGTTGTTCTTAATTTTTCAAATTTGTTGATGATTTATTATTTGTATTCTAACATGACGATTAATTGCTTCTTATAATCTCTCCTAAATGTTATCAGATTACTTTTTGTAACAACTGGTTTACTACGCCATTTTGGTCTCTTAGCTTTGTGATACGTTTTACGTTTAGATTAAGAGTCTCTATTGAACCAGAATTTAACTCATGTGGTACTAGGACAATAGTACTTCCTGTGAAATTCATGATAATATAAAACCAAATTCACAAGTAGCTGTGATCTAATTTTGGAATTACGACCTATAATTAATGCATTGCTAACATCAATATTAATACGGTTAAGAGAGAGAGAGAGAGAGAGAGAGAGAGAGAGAGAGAGAGAGAGAGAGAGAGAGAACATGAGGCCATACTATTTGACCGGTATTTCAAGTCGGTACATTCTTACTGTCACCCCCCCCACACACACACACACACACACACACCTTATTTTAGTCATTTTCAGCCATGCAGTCATTTGATCAAGTACGTATGAAAGTGTAATTAAAAAAAGAAAAATTACTTTTCCTCCACTTTAAATAACTCCTGTTTTGGTTTCTGTATAAAGACGTTTCAAAAAGCAAAATCATGTAGAGTTTTAAATATTCGCGTGGTTTTTGTGCTGATTGTTGTAGAACAAAAAACAGTCTAGCTCAGTTCACATGGCTCAGTCCCAGTAGAGTTAGTAAAATATAACCTACATTAGACTTCATACCTCGAGACAAATCAATGACATTGCCTAACACTAAACACTACCCACAGAACACTAACTGTCGGGGTAGAAAATACTGCGATACTCAAGACAACAATCATGGCCGCCATCTGATAGAATCCTGTATTAGCAATCAACTAAAAATTATGAATTGGCGTACCCCCGGTGAATATTCAGGAAAACTCGTACGCTATCATTATAATGCTTACAGTAATAATAATGCTTATTAGTGTTGATGGATCCCGTGAACTGGACAAGTTATTAGTGTTGATGGATCCCGTGAACTGGACATGTTATTAGTGTTGATGGATCCCTCGATCTGAACATAGCCTGTTATTAGTGTTGATGGATCCCGTGAACTGGACATGTTTTTAGTGTTGATGGATCCCGCGATCTAAACATAGCCTGTTATTAGTGTTGATGGATCCCGCTATCTGAACATACACTGTTGTTATTGTTGATGGATCCCGCGACCTGACCATGTTATTAGCGATGATGAATCCCGTGATCTGGTCATGTACTGTTATTAGTGTTGATTTATCCCGCGATCTGGCCATGTTATTAATTTAGACAGATTCCGCGATCTGGCCATGTTATTAGTGTTGATGGATCGGGTGATCTGACCGTGTCCAGTTATTAATGTTGATGGATCCCGTGATCTGGCCATGCTATTAGTGTTGATAGATCCCGCGATCTGACCTTGTCATGTTATTAGAGCTGGTAGATGTCGCGATCTGCCATGTTTTTAATGTTGACAGATCTCGCGATCTGGCCATGTTATTAGCGCTGATCCATCCCGCAATCTGGTCATGTCCTGTTATTAGTTTTGACGCATCCTGCAATCTGGCCATGCTATTAATGTTTATGGATCCCGCGATCTGGCCATGTTATTAGTGTTGATGGATGCCGCAATCTGGCCATGTCCTGTTATTAGTGTTGATGGATGCCGCAATCTGGCCATGTCCTGTTATTAGAGTTGATGGATGCCGCAATCTGGACATGTCCTGTTATTAGTGTTAATGGATTCCGCGATCTGGACATGTTATTAGTGCTGATATATCCCGCAATCTGGTCATGTCCTGTGTTACGACTCTATGGTCTAAGAAAAATGTAACAGAATGAAAGTGAAACCAACAAATTAAGTAAAAATCAACAAGCAATTTATTTCGAGATAATTAAAATGAAAATCAAAAGGCACTTATAATACTGTGAATTAAATTACAAAAATAATCCAGAATGTATTAATCACAAAGTCCTAAAATATAGAACATAGAATGTTCCGAGTGAATTACTGTATCGTTTAATGTGTTGATGTGCCAATAGTCTGGAATGTCCTGATGTGCCAGTAGTTTTTAATGCGCTGAATGTCTTTGAATAAGTTCACATAAATCGCAAAATCAAGTATTAATCCAAAATGAGAATGATCACTATAAGTAAATCCAGTGAATCTTTTGAAACAAATAATTCCTCTCTCTGAATTTATTCTGATTTTCACAACTGCAACATCTGATTACTAAAAATAAATTCCTTAATAAACTGAAGTTTAGCATAGGAATGGAATCCTGTTTACCAAATGCTGTATAAATATAAGGCAAGTCACATGACATAATATTCTAGAAAACTATATGGTGTATGTGACTTTTAACACACATCTCTAAAGGCAGTTCTAGTTTTATATGTAAACATAATCAACTCTGACCTCAAATTAAATAAACAAATTGTTTACCAAAACCGTCCTTTAACTCAAATACTAAGCAAACAACCTAATTCAAGGACAATAGCTAAACATGTAAACCTTGTACATAACATTAAGGTTTGAGCAAATATTAAAGTCAAGAAGCATTTATAATTTCCTAAAATATTTATAATATTATATAAACATTAAACATAACACCTGTTATTAATTATTATGGATCCCGCGATCTGGCCATGTTATTAGCGTTGATGGATCCCGCAATCAGGTCATGTCCTGTTATTAGTGTTGATGGATCCCGCAATCTGGTCATGTCCTGTTTTTAGTGTTGATGGATCCCGCGATCTGGCCATTTTAGTTGTGTTGATGGATCCCGCAGTCTGGTCATTTGTTGTTATTAGTTTTGACTGATCCCGCAATTTGGCCATGCTATTAATGTTGATGGATCCCGCAATCTTGTCATGCTATTAGCGTTGATGGATGCCGCTATCTGGCCAGGTGCTGTTATTAGTGTTGATGGATGCCGCTATCTGGCCATAGTATTACTGTTGATGGATCGCGCGATATGGTCATGTTATTAGTGTTGATGGTTCCAGCAATCTGGTCATGCTATTAGCGTTGATGGATCCCGCGATCTGCCCATGTCCTGTTATTAATGTTGATGTATGTCGCAATCTGGCCATGTCCTGTTATTAGTGTTGATGGATCCCGCGATCTGGCCATAGTATTAATGTTGATGGATACCGCAATCTGGCCATGTTATTAATGTTGATGGATCCCGCGATATGGCCATGTTATTAGTGTTGATGGATCCCGCGATTTGACCATGTCCTGTTATTAGTGTCGATGTTATTAGTGTTGATAAAACCCCGCGATCTGGCCATGTTAGCAGTGATGATGGATCCTGCAATCTGGCCCTGTTATTATAGTGTTGGTGGATTCCGCGAACTATCCATGTTATTAGCGTTAATGGATATGGGCATGCATTTAAAAAAGAAGAAAAAAAAGTAACAACAAGCAAACGCATTTGTCAAAAAGCCAGCCAGGTGAACCAAATAAATATACACTCACCTTAAAAAAAATAATACGAGTGAATAAATATTGACACCACAGACTAATAGCAAGGTCAGTTTGAATATTCAGTTCACATTAAAACGAACAAAAAATACAGAGTGGACAACTTCAGTAAAACTATATAATGCTGAAAATTTTATCTAGAAATTTAGACACGCACCATAAAATTTTAATATGCATTAAAATAATATTGGTATTGTTCCCATTTATCTGATTTTACATACATACATACATACATACATACATACATACATACATACATACATACATACATACATACATACATACATACATACATACATACATACATACGTACGTACGTACCTACATACATACATATATACATTTTTATAAAATTAATGTCTTTATGCAAACATGGCTCAAATGATACTGTAAAAAGAAGCTCAATGTATAATGCTTTCAGATATATACATGTCATCTGTCAGCATGACATATTAGAACCTGCATTGCTTACAGATAAATCACTTACAGTGTATATATGTATGTGGCTGTAGCTGTTTGTCATGCTGCAGTTAAAGGGAGCAGGGAAAGAGGCTATATGTGGCTTTAGCTGTTTGTTACGTTATGCAGTAAAGGGAAGTAGGGAAAGGAGTTTAGCTGTTTGTTACGTTATGCAGTAAAGGGAAGTAGGGAAAGGAGTTTAGCTGTTTGTTACGTTATGCAGTAAAGGGAAGTAGGGAAAGGAGTTTAGCTGTTTGTTACGTTATGCAGTAAAGGGAAGTAGGGAAAGGAGTTTAGCTGTTTGTTACGTTATGCAGTAAAGGGAAGTAGGGAAAGGAGTTTAGCTGTTTGTTAGGTTATGCATTAAAGGGAAGTAGGGAAAGGAGTTTAGCTGTTTGTTAGGTTATGCATTAAAGGGAAGTAGGGAAAGGAGTTTAGCTGTTTGTTACGTTATGCATTAAAGGGAAGTAGGGAAAGGAGTTTAGCTGTTTGTCACACTATACATTAAAGGGAAGTAGGGAAAGGAGTTTAGCTGTTTGTCACACTATGCAGTAAAGGGAAGTAGGGAAAGGAGTTTAGCTGTTTGTCACACTATACATTAAAGGGAAGTAGGGAAAGGAGTTTAGCTGTTTGTTACGTTATGCAGTAAAGGGAAGTAGGGAAAGGAGTTTAGCTGTTTGTCACACTATACATTAAAGGGAAGTAGGGAAAGGAGTTTAGCTGTTTGTTACGTTATGCAGTAAAGGGAAGTAGGGAAAGGAGTTTAGCTTTTTGTTACGTTATGCAGTAAAGGGAAGTAGGGAAAGGAGTTTAGCTGTTTGTCACACTATACATTAAAGGGAAGTAGGGAAAGGAGTTTAGCTGTTTGTCACACTATACATTAAAGGGAAGTAGGGAAAGGAGTTTAGCTGTTTGTTACGTTATGCAGTAAAGGGAAGTAGGGAAAGGAGTTTAGCTGTTTGTCACACTGTACATTAAAGGGAAGTAAGGAAAGGAGTTTAGCTGTTTGTTACGTTATGCAGTAAAGGGAAGTAGGGAAAGGAGTTTAGCTGTTTGTTACGTTATGCAGTAAAGGGAAGTAGGGAAAGGAGTTTAGCTGTTTGTTACGTTATGCAGTAAAGGGAAGTAGGGAAAGGAGTTTAGCTGTTTGTTACGTTATGCAGTAAAGGGAAGTAGGGAAAGGAGTTTAGCTGTTTGTCACACTATACATTAAAGGGGAGTACGGAAGGGTCTATACGATGCTTAAGTTATTTGTCACACTATCCATTAAAGGGGAGTACGGAAAGGGGCTATATGACAAATTAAAGGGAAAATGTTGATTATGCTCTAAGTGTACAAGAGCATTTAAAAGAGCAATTATACATTAATAATATCTACCCTCAGTTATTCACTGTAAGCAAAATAATGTATCTCTCTGTCAAACAAATCAATATATAAATAAATGGAAACATATGTCAGTATAGACAAAATACTGATTTTGTATATGCATCTTTTCATATTTGCTTTCTTTCATGTGTTTTTTTCTTCATATTTGCCAGTAGCATATACTGACGGCCAAAAATAGTGATTGCTTTATTTCACCTCGCAAACCTTATAGTTCTTTTAACTTCAAATAATGAATAACAAATACAAATAGCGCGTAACAAGAGATCAAATGTTTCGTATATGTCATCTATTTTCAGTCGAACTTGTATAGTGTAGAAATATAGCTTCATGAGGCAAAATTAAATGATTGAACTGTTTTTTTTTGTGTTGTTTTTATGTTGGTTTTTTTTTCTCGCTTTTTTGTGGTTTATTGTTGTGTTTCTTCTAAACTAAGTCTGAGGAAAGGGTAGAAAAAAAATGTTGCATTTCCTTTGACATGAATTATATTACATCGCATCAGTCCCTCGCCATGATCAATAGTGGTATTCTAATCAGAATGTGTTTCATCAGGGTTGGGGAGGGCGTGGGTGCATGGGGTAATATAGTCTGAATGTACTAATAAGAGCATTTGCCGGTATGTACAAGCGTGATAACTCGTCTGATTTAATTTTAACCATATTTATTTCAGAAACTTTGTCAAAAGTTCGTATAGATATAGAATTTCGTTGATGCTTGATGCTGGTACAAATGGTTACAAAGAAAAACTTATATATATATATATATAATATATATATATATATATATATATATATATATATATATATATATATATATATATATATATATATTGTTACGACTCTAGGTCTTAAGTGAAATCAACGATGTAAATAAAATCAACAAGCAATTTATTTCCAGACAATTAAAGTGCAAATTCAAAAGACACATGCAATTTGTGAGTTACGTTCCAAATAATCCTAAATGTCCTGAACACAAGTCCAAAATAATAGAATGTTCCGAATGAATTCCAATGGCTTTAAATCTCCCGATGTATCACAAAGATGTAATCCAGAATGTATTTTTATGAGTTCACATACATCCCAAAATCATGTATTAATCCAAAAGTGAGTGAGCATTTTAGTATTATAGTGTACATAACACCTCCCTTCATAAAGAAAAAGAAAGATTTATGCAATAAAGCTTTCTTTTAAATATGCATCTGATACTATAATAATCAAAATTACATAGGAAAATGTCTTATGTATGACACTCAGCTGAATTACACAAAAAATACACAAAATAAAGCAATATAGTACTTCTATACACGTGAGAGTGCATCTGCAATCACATTATCTTTTCCCCTGATGTGTCTAATGTCAATGTTGTATTCTTGCAGAATTAAACTCCATCTCAACAATCTCCGATTTTTTATCTTTCATTTTTTTAATGAAAATAAGGACATTATGTTCACTGAATACAATAACCGGAGAAAGAGCCGAGGTAACATTCACTTAAAAATGTTGTAAAACCAATATCAAAGCCAAACATTCCTTCTCAATTGTGAAATAGTTTTTCTGGTGCTTGTTTAGTTTCTTATAACACACAGGATGATCCACGCCATTTTTGTCTTCTTGAATCAATATTCCACCAACCCCTACATCACTTGCATCAACAGTCATTTTAAATAATTGGCTGAAATTTGGTGCACCATTTCTACGGGACAAACGTGAAAGAATAAAAAGTCAAGGGCCATGTAGATTGTCAATCAGTAGGACTTATTTACTATGTTTTCTGTAAGAACTGTAGTAAAACGGTATGTGTACGCCAAGCAAGAGACTCTTTATACCAAAGAACACAGCTAAGCCTTTCTAAAATTGGGACTAGAAGGATGATGATCCTGTTGCAAAGCATGTTAAGGATAACTACTCTTTATATGATTATTTAGTGGCAGGTATTGAGAAACTATATGGTAAAAAATCGTATAGGTTGATAAAAGAATCATTCTGCAAAAATGAAAATAAAAATAATAATAAAAATCCACTCTGTCTCCAAAAAGACTAAATTCTCAGTGTGAATTGTATTCAAATTTCCAGCAAACGTGACGTGTAGCGAACATTTATGTTTTGACGTTAGATTGGGTACGTGATGGGGTGTATGGGATGTTGGGGGAGAGGTAAGTATCTTTAGCTTTCATGCAGCTGCACCCCTTGGTGGAGGGAAACACTGGTCCTCACCCGACACTCAACTCTCACTGCTTGCTTCAAGTAGCTGCTTGTGCTTGGCGGCGGCCACACCCCGGCAAACCGTGTCAGCTGGCGGGCTAAACGTAGTGAGGGGGGTCGGTTTGTTTACATACTGACCTGCGGAACTTCAAAAGCACAAAGTCTCAACGGCAGAATAGGCGGAAGAGGAAGATGTTCTCCCAAAGGCTACGATGGTGGAAGAAGCCTACTTCGGTTCTCAACCCAGCTATGTGTCAACAGCCCCACTGCCTTGTGGGTTATCTTGGGAGAAAGGAAAGCTAAGGGAGTAAACCCTGCTAAGATAATTCTGAGTGGAGCCCCTAAGGCGGTATGATTTCAATTTAGACATGTCGCTGGCAGCTCCTTCAGCTGAACTGGTTCCAAACTGTATTGGTGCCACCTTTCCTTTGGACTCTGTCTGTGACGCCGAGAGGGGGGCCCTGATGTTTAGGCAACTCAGGGTCTCCATATTAACCTGCCCAGGCTTGCGGCCTGGAGAGGTCACCCCAGCCTCGCTTCACAGCGTTGACACAACACGGGAGGCAGCAGTTACCAGTTATAAGCCCTTGCTCGATTGGCGGTGAGAATGGGTGCCAGGTGTCGCCTCTGACGGTGAGAGAGTTCCTCGCATCTCAGTGGGCAGCTACCGCCCGCCACAAAGCTGGGCAGCCTCCAGACAATAAGGTTGTGTCCCGCCACAGTCCGCCTGCTTCAATTGGTGTTTGGAGCTTAGAGTATACACTCAACAAGCGGACTGAACTCATTCCACCAGGCAAGATAAAGATGAATTGAAAGAAGAGGATGCTGGAATGTCAGAACCGTGTCAACTGGCCTGTCCGAAGACCTTCAACAGATCAACGATGCACGCAAAACTGCTGTGATCAATGTCGAGCTGAAAAGACTACACGTTGACATTGCAACATTCTAGGAAACACGCCTCGCATCGACTGGATTGCTTAGAGAGAAGAACTACACCTTCATCTGGCAAGGGAAAAGCCCATAAGAAACAAGGGAATATGAAGAAGGCTTCGTAGTCAAAAACACACTCATGGGGAAATCGACCCTAGTACAAGAAATTCAGAGAAAATCTTGGTAATGCGTCTATTAACTATTAACTATTAACTTGTCCTCGGAAACAAAGGACCAGTTTTATGATGAACTCGAGGCAAACATCAACGGAATCCAGGAACATGAACACCTATACATGTTAGGGGATTTTAACGCAAGAGTAGGTGCTGATAGTGACTCGTGGCCAACTTTGCTTGGGACATCATGGCGCTGGGAAGATGAACGAAAATGGGCAAAGGCTACTTGAACTTTGCTCTAACCATGACCTCTGCTTTAAAACAGGAACATCCAGACAATGCCTCAATACAAAGTGTCATGGAAACATCCCAGATCTTGCCACTGGCACCAACTGAATTTGATCATCACCAGGCGCATCAGCCTCTACAGCGTCCTTATCACTCGCAGCTACCACAGCGCTGACTGAGACACGGATCATTCTTTGGTATGCAGTAAGGTCAGACTTCAGTCAAAGAAATTGCACCGGTCAAAATACAAAGAAATCCACTGCATCAATGTCATCACCACAGGTAACCAAGAGAAGTCACAGCTTTACAATGACGCCCTGCAACAAGCCCTCCGCTCCAACAACCCTTGCATGAGTGCCCAGCAGCAATGGGAGCTACTGAAGAATGTGATCTACAGCACAGCCCTGTCAGGTTTTGGCAAAAAGCAGAACAAGACCAATGACTGGTTCGAAGCAAACTTTAGTGAAATGATCCCAGTCATTGAGGTCAAACGCATTGCCCTTGCCAACTACAAGAGTGACCCAAACCAGAAAACTTTACAAACAATGAGAGCTGCCAGAAGCAACCCTCAACAGACTGCAAGACGCTGTGCCAAGTACTATTGTCTGCAGCTATGTCAGAACATCCAGACATCGGCAGATACAGGCAACATCAGAGGCATGAATGATGGGATAAGGAAGGCAATAGGTCCTATTTAAAAAAAAGACAGCCCCTCTAAAATCAATTACAGGGGTGAGCATAAATGATCGCGATAAACAACTGGAGCGGTAGGTGGAACACTACTCGGAGCTGTACTCTCAGGAAAACATTGTCACTTATAGAGCCCTCAATGCCATCGAGAGCTTGCCTATCCTGGACGAACCAGACGATGAACCAACCGTTGACGAACTCAACAAGGCCATAGATAGATTTTTGCCAACGGAAGGTAATACCACCAGAAGCCGTCCAATGTGGAAAACCTATCCTGCTAAAACACCTAAACGAGCTTCTTTGTCTATGCTGGAAAGAGGGTGAAGTACCACAAGATATGAGAGACGCTAACACCATCACTCTTTAAAAAACAAGGGCGACTGGAGTAATTACAATAACTATAGCGACATCTCCCTGCTGAGCAACATAGGCAAGGCTTTTGCTCGAATTGTCCTGAACAGACTTCAGATACTTGTTAATCGAGTCTACTATGAGAAAAGAGACTAAACTGCTTTCACCTACGCTATCTACGACGCATTCTTGGCATCATCTGGCAGGATAGAGTCTCCAACACAGAGGTTCCAGAGTGTGCACATATCCCAAGTATGGTTACACTGCTACGACAGCGTCGCCTACAATGGCTTGGACATGTACACCGAATGGATGATGGACTCACACCTAAAGATATCTCTACGGCGAGAGCCGGCCTCTTGCAAAAGGCCGCCAGGTCGCCCACACCTGCGCTTCTTTGATGTGTGCAAGAGAGACATCAAGGTTTTGGACATCGCTGTGAACAGCTGGGAAACACTTGCTCAGGATCGAAGTAGCTGAAGGCTTGAGCTCAACCAAGGACTTCAGAGAAGCGAGAGACAACAGTTGCAATTGGCAGAGGAGAAAGAGCCCACATAAAGGATAAGATGAAACAACATGTGGCAAGTCAAAACGCCATCTTCAAGTACGACAAATGCAACAGAGATTGTCATTCCCGAGTGGGTCACTTCATCCACAACAGAAGCTGATCGTCAATTAACTGACTGACTACTTCAGAGCGCAACACCATAGTCTTCCGAGACTGAAGGATGCCGGTGATGTGTACGTGACGGCACCTTCCAGTTGTTCACATTCAGAGTCCACTGACGAAGGCGAATTAGCCCACTACGTATGGAATCTCAAAAAGACTTTATTAGCTGAAACTCAGTAGAGACATCGTGTGTGTGTGTGTGTCTATATATATATATATATATATATATATATATATATATATATATATATATATATATATATACATATGAATGATCTCTACGTTTTTGGAGTAGATATGAGTAAATATTTCGCAAGTGAAGTAGAAAACATTGTTTTGTCACGAGTGGGCAAAATTTGCTTTATAATAAATATTTGTATGGCACAAACCGTAGATTTTCATGACTTTTTTCTCCATTATGTGCCAATGCGATTAACAGCGGCATTACTACATTGATGACAAGAAGTTCCGAAATTGACAATAATTTTAGCGCAGCGACATTGTACAAACTTAACTTGTACAAATAATGCTTCAAGTTGTGTATGACTGTTTTCAAGTGAAATTGAAGAGATATTTATTTTCATTAACACATTTATTGCTCGGATTGATACAGTGAACATTCTTGGGGTGGTGATACGGTAGAAACATAGCACGGTCAAGTCTGATAGATTTCAGAGCGTAACATCTTTCAACAAGAGATTTTAATGATTGTGAGTTTACTTGTATGTATTTTGCTTCTTTATTTCGTTCATTTCTGCGTTCAAACATGAACGTTTTCCCTTGGGAAGCTTGCAGTCTAGTGCGGTAACGGATGCTGCAGCCAAAATTCAATTGTCACTTAATTTCGGTTTGCATTCAACACTCATAAAAAAATGCCCGATTTCTACATCGTTTTCAAGCATGATTATGATTGTAATGAGAGTTTGGATTGCTACTTAAACAATTTTATTATTATATTTAACCATGCTTTTTTTCCTGAAAATGTGTCCGTGTATCGTATAGTGTAAAAGGCATACAATACTGTATAGGTGACAGAATATCGAATAGCAACAGTTCACCTTCAGTTACTAATAATTTGCAGGATTCATGTGGAAAATTAATTAAAAAAGATGATACCTGAAGCCTACTTCTCTTGTTTGGAGTTCGTTTTTAGGCAATTGTTTATGGTGCTTATTGATTAAATAAATTTATGCTAGAGAGTCTACAGTCTTGACACATTTTAAGATCAATTCATCCTGATGGAGAGAGAGAGAGAGAGAGAGAGAGAGAGAGAGAGAGAGAGAGAGAGAAGAAGAAGAAGAAGAAGAAGAAGAAGAAGAATAAGAAGAATGAAATAGGCCTAAATATGGAAATACAGATTTGAATAACATTCATAAGGGCAGGTATATTTCCTAAATAGAAAAAGAAAGTAGTTCCAAAAGTGATATCGCCATTGTGGCGATATCATTTTTCTTCCTCTGATATATTTCAGTATCTCATTATGAAAACACACACACACACACACACATATACATATATATATATATATATATATATATATATATATATATAGAGAGAGAGAGAGAGAGAGATACATACATACATACATACATACATACATACATACATACATACATACATACATACATACATACATACATACATACATACATACATACGGGGTATTTTCGATAATATTATTTGTTACCGGAAAACAAAACAAAACAAAACACAAAGATGACGCAAAAGGTTATGATTTATACGTACTACTTAAACCTGAAAGTCCTCATAATGAAAGGACTAGGGGCTCTAGATCTCTGCAATGGCCTTAGAAACTGTCCAAAATTTATTTTCTTTATTTTAAAAGCTGTTTTATATATTGTGTCTATATATTGTGTCTAAACATACCTTTGTCTTTAAAAATACGTTTTATTTTTCATATTTATCGCGTGCGATGACGTCATCGGCAGCTGCGCGTGAGGTGTAGAATGCGGAAAATGTGCACAAATTTAATTCATCTCACTATAATGTATTTATACAAATTAAGCTATTGATTGATGATGACGATGATTATGATAATAATAATAATAATAATAATAATAATAACGGTGGTGATAGTGATGATACAGCTGATGTCGAAGAGTAATAAATCATTGACATAAGTTACAAGTTGCTTGTGACGTAATTAGTCCAGGAAAAAAAACAGCCAATAATGTTATGTCAGATTTCTCTGTAGTTTTAATAATGTATATCATTTTGAAAGCACTAAGTACATACTATTTTGGACTGTGTAAATTTGACATAAAATTCTTAGTGAATAGGTTATTGCGAGAACATGCATTTACTTGCTTAATATTTTTATTAGAACTTAGAATTATAACCACACCGGTAATTAAATAGTATTGCATTGTACATTCCAGTCAAGTTATATACTGTATGTGTACTAGTTATATATTTGTACGTAATTAGCTCCTGTAAACACACAGTGACAATGTACAACATTTAGATTTTTTGTGACGATAATTGTATGGTGAAATATTCATGTATTTGCTATGTTGTTAGCTCAGTTGTATTGGAATTGTTATCGTCAAGGGACTTGATGTCAGTATTCTTCTTACCATACATTACCCACGTGAATGTCACGGCATTTGTTTGTTTTTAGGGGCAATGGCAGATAATGTTTGAAAATCTGCTAAAGCGACATTTTCCCAACCCGAAACCAATTTAAACTACTAATATGGGTGGCGTGTCATTACTTTGTAAGATGATTTTCTTTTTCTTTAATCCATCCAGACTGTCCACTGTGGCTAGTTAAGTGTTCGAGTAAGTGCTGACATTCTGGACAAAAAGTGTTATTGATTACACTCAGTGATATGGATGTTTTAAAAACGAAAATAGCATTGCAAAGAGTGTTAACATGCACTGTGTTTAAGTAACTTTTTGATCGTAATTTTGTTTTCTCAAATACATACTCTACACTTTATTGTGCAAACTCTCAAGTCAATTGAGAATTGGTTGTGTATAAAGTAGCATGTGCTAACATCGTGATACGCTTGGATGATGAACAACCTCTTAGGTGACTCATCATTCGGATAACCGATTTCTCTGTTTGCAATTGTCAAATGACAATTTCTATTCTTATCCTACTCCTTCTGCTCCTTCTTAACACAGTGTATGTCTTTATCACAGTGTATGTCTACATCATAGTGTATATCTACATCACAGTGTATGTTTACATCACAGTGTATGTCTTTATCCCAGTGTATGTCTGTATCTCAGTGTATGTCTTTATCACAGTGTATGTCTATATCACAGTGTATGTCTATATCACAGTGTGTGCCTTTATCACAGTGTATGTCTACATCACAGTGTATGTCTTTATCATAGTGTATGTCTACATCACAGTGTATGTCTTTATCACAGTGTATGTCTACATCACAGTGTATGTCTTTATCACAGTGTATGGCTACATCACAGTGTATGTCTTCATCAAAGTGTATGCCTACATCACAGTGTATGTCTTCATCACAGTGTATGTCTACATCACAGTGTATGTCTACATCAAAGTGTATGTCTACATCCCAGTGCATCACAGTGTATGTCTATGACACAGTGTATGTCTTATCAGAGTGTATGTCTATATAACTGTGTATGTCTATATCACAGTGTATGTCTATATCACAGTGTATGCATATATCATTGTGTACGTCTATATCACAGTGTGTGTCTTTATCACTGTGTATGTCTATATCACAGCAGATTTTATAAGATTTTATTATCTTTAACTTCAAGGATTTTCTATTGGGTTGATGTCAATTAAAAAAAAAAATTTTGGAGCAAGTTACAATGATTTTTTTTCCATTGATAATAATGGTATATACACGTAGTACTACTTAGCATCTTAAACTAAGCGTGTTCTTTAAAAATGCATGGAGAACTTGAAGCGCTCTCTTTGGGGTACACAAAAAAATGGAAGATTAACGCAATGAAACTGAATATACATTTTTTCTTATGGATTTTTTAAAAATATTTGCAGAAGTCTTTTGTCAAAGTCCTTTAGTTCCCATGATTTGCATATATATATATATATATATATATATATATATATATATATATATATATATATATATATATATATATATATAATCAACGAGTGCCGAAAAATTACAATTTGCATTCATGACGTTATTAAAATAACGATAACGTCATGGAACCAGAAGTAACGTCATTTTATGTAGGATACGTAATTTGATTGAATTCAACAAAAATTTTATTATTCTGCACAACATGCATTCTAAAGAGTCTTTGTACAAAACTTATCGCCTTTTGGTGTTGGGCCAAATTTGACCGTTGTAGTACCGAGTCCTTTGGCACATACAGAAATATTGGCGTGTTAATTTCTGAAAACACACATGGTTGCCAAATAATGCAGTTTCAAGTTTGTAAAGATATGATCCTTCAGATCATTTAGAACAGTCTAAAATAAAAGGTTTTGCCGTCTCTATTTACCACAAGAACAATACTGAACTGCTGAATAATGGTGTTTTAAACACTGGGAACCGAATGACGTTTGTTGATCGAGTGGAGTAGATTTCATGTTCTATAACTAAAGGACTAGACACAGCTTGAAGATATACATGAGCTAATCCGTGATAAATTTGTAAGTAAATTAATGTATGCTTGTAACGGCGAGAGTTGCGGTTTTCCCCACTTAGTTTCATTGTACAGCTGTGCAAAGGATGAACTTTTGGTTGTATAGGTAATTATTCACCTCTATATTTATTATGAGTTCTTTTTGGATATGCAATAAAAATAATTTTCGTATTGTTTCCAATTTACATTTTTTTAGTTTTTATTTAACATACGTTTGATTTCCCTGATATATATATATATATATATATATATATATATATATATATATATATATATATATATATATATATATATATTGTATTCGTGACAGTATCAAATAGTTACACCGACACATTAAAATCGACACTACAATGTACTTATACTTATGTCGAGTTAATCTCTGAAGTAAATGAGGTTTCTTATTCATCAAAATCAGTAAGAAATATACACTTTAAGTCATTTTGTTTCACATCTACAAACATAACTTTCATATGTCACTACTATTAAATTGATCTGTCTATGAAAATCTTTTTTTAACGTGAAGAACCAAGGTCTCATATAGCACACGGAGCTCCTTTCAGTAAATCTACCTTAAATTTGAAGAGAAGTCAACATATTTTCTTTCGATTGGGTAATGACAAACACCTCACGTTTCAACAAACAAAACAAATGTGAATTGAACTCTGTTCAGAGACCTATTCAGAAACTTCTAACAATTCTTATTTTGGTGCCAGCATCAATAGGTGGATTTTTGTGACGTAATCGGGCATTATGTGTTCTTTCCCATACCAGGACTGCTTCATTCGATGCAGTGAGTGAATTGGTCTTTTCCGCTGAACGCACCACAATTTTGAAATAACATTCAAGTCACTATATTTAAATAATCCACACACGTGACCTGAATTATTTAAAGAGAACCTTTCAATAAGATCTTAAGAAAAGTAAGTAAGTAATAATACGGTCAGCACTTCAAAATAAGACCATAAACTGAACGAAGGATAAGTACCGATTTTCATCTCAGCCGAATGATAGACAACATCAAAATACGTAGATTTATCTGTAAGGAAGTTTTTCTTACATATACACGTAAAATGTGACATTAAAAAACTCGTCTGAACATTTGTATGACTCCGATGAATGAATATTAGAACTTGTAAAAATATGGTAACGGCCTTATGGTAGATATCACTACTCACCCCACCAAAAACCTTTTACATATCTTGTCAAAAAAATGCCGTATAAACTATATTTGTGGCCTTTTTTAAAATATTTAATGCCTTTATTTATTTATTTTTTCTTTTATTCGGGGGGTAGGGGGCAGGCTTGCTTGTCTTTTTATATAATGAGGCAAAATTAAGTATTTAAGTGACACAATGGCTTCTAAAGTAGTGTAGTTCAAAATCCATAGATCGTTTCATTAAGTTTTTCAGAAAATCTGGAGGAAAAAAAAAATTTGAAACTATTGCACGTGTCTTATTGTTGATGATTATAGTAGAGTTAACACTACAGCCAAATGTCTAGACTTGTTCATACTTTAAAAATAACAGATCTTTATGTACGTCAACAACAAATGCGAAATAAAACGGGTAATTTACCGACTTTGATTCAACGTGATTTAAGATAGTACAGGTGTACCCACGGCCTTAAGCTCAAGCACAACACCCACCAGATTACACTCAAGCACTACACTCACCAGATTACACTCAAGCACTACACCCACCAGACAATACTATAGGGAAACAGTTCCCTCGGAAGACGCCAATAATTTAATAATAGTTAAAAACGGTTCTTATTGTTGTTCTTTTGTTATTTTTGCTGCTGCTACTGTTTATGTTGTTTTCTTTTTCTAGCAGGTGATTTTTACTTTGTCTATATATGTTCTAATATTCAATGCACTGGTTGCATTTAATTATCCACGCAGATCTCGGTTTGTCCAGCTCTTTTTTCAAATGCCGGTTTTAAAGTATGACACTATGAACGAAAGAGGTCGATTTTCAATAAAGAGACAAAATACAATGCTGGATTGTTGCCGTCGATTAATTGTTTAACTTGGAGTCGTTACTGACTGCCATGAAAACCCAAAAGGGAATGCCCATATAATATGGAAATCTTTTCTCACATGAAAACCAAGTTAGGTCCGCCATTACTCAAACGAAAAAGAATTAAAGTTTGATAATTTTACATTTTCTCATTGAAAAGTAGTAAAACAAAGTTATAAATAAGATTTTTCTCAAAGTATTCTGTTACAGATCTTTCATAACAAAGGAATACTTACATTTGATGAATGAAATAACACACAACAGAAGGTCGTGAATTGTAGTAAAACAACAGTCGAAGTGACACGATATTTGTTTTTAGTTAGACCTAGTTCTTTGTCATTAAAATAATACCTGACAATCATTATTGTTGAGGGATCCCTGGATCTAAATATACACTGTTATTAGTTTTAACGAATCATGCGATATGGCCATGTTATTAGTGTTTATGGATCCCGCAATATGTACATGTTATTAGACTTAATGAATCCCGCGATCTGGCCCTGCTATAATGTTGATGGATTCCGCGATCTGGTCATGCTATTATTGTTAATCGATCGAACGATCTGACTATGTTATTGCTGTTGATGGATGTCGTGATCTGCCCGTGTGTTTTGTTTTGTTGAATTCCGCGATATGTCCATGTCGTTTGTTTTGATGGCTTCCGCAATCTGGCCATGTCCTGTTGTTAGTGTTGATCGATCCCGCGATCTGACCATGCCGTGTTATAAGTGTTTATAGATCCCGTGATATGGCCGTGCCGTGTTATAAGTGTTGATGGCTCCCACGATCTGGCCATGTTATTAGTGTTAATGGATCCAGCGATCTTGCCATGCTATTAGTGTTGATGGACACCGCGATCTGACCATGCTACTAGTATTGATGGATCCCGTTATCTGGCCATGTTATTTGTGTTGATGAAATCCGCGATCTGGCCATGCCATGCTATTAGTGTTAATGGATCCCGCAATTTTCTCATGTTATTAGTGGTGATCAATCCCACAATCTGGCTATGTTATTAGTGCTGATGTATCCCCTGTCAAAACATCCGCCAGGGCAACCAAATAAGTGTACATTGACCACGAAAGAAAACAATATAAGTGACCAAGTATCAAATCTACAGACTTAAGAAACAAGAAATTTGGTCAAGAAATGTAGACATGCACTAATAAGTTTTAATATGCAATAAAATAATATCGGTATTGTTCCCATTTACATAGGTTCTCATTTTACATACATACATACATACATACATACATACATACATACATACATACATACATACATACATACATACATACATACATACATACATACATACATACATAACTTTCATGTCCTTTTGCAAACATTTAACACCCTGAAGATGCATGGAGCTTATCATCCTTCTCTAAAAGGAACAAGATCCTACTGTTCAACACAAACGTGAAGTCTGTCCTGCTCAACGGCTAGGAGACCTGGAGGATGACTAAGACAAGCTCCAACAAACGGCAGTCCTTTGTGAACAGCTGCCTCCGCCGCCGCCTCAACATTCAATGGGCAAATCGGATCCCTAACACCGACTTGTGATAAACCACCGGCCAGCTGCCTATCCACCAAAATATCTCCAAAAGGAAATGGGAGTGTATCGGGCATACACTGAGAAAGCCGCCAAACAAGATCACAACGCAGACCCTAGAATAAAACCCCCAAGGTAAGAGAAAGGTAGGCAGACCAAGGAAGACCTGGCGCAGGTCTGTCGAGAAAGAGATTAAGGCTGCCAGAACAACGCGGGACGAACTGAAGAGGACCGCATAAAACCGGGACCGCTGGCGAAGCATAGTCAAGGATCTTTGCTCCCACGGGGGCGGAGAGGCAGAAGAAGAAGCAAACTTGGCTCAAATGGTACTGTAAAAGGAAGCTAAATGTATAATGCTTTCAGATATATACATGTCATATGTCAGGAACTATAGACGTCCATGACATATTAGAACCTGCATTGTTTACAGATAAATCACTTACAGTGTATATATGTATGTGGCTGTAGCTGTTTGTCATGCTACAGTTAAGGGGAGTAAGGCAAGGGGATATATGTGGCTGTAGCTATTTGACACTTTATCCAGTTAAGTGGAGCAAAGAAAGACGCTATACGTGACTGTAGCTGTCACATTAAACAGTTAAGTGGCGTAAGGAAAGTGGCTATGCGTGGCTTTACCTGTTTGTGACAATACTCAAAAAAGTGGAGTAGAGAAAGAGGTTGTTGGTGGCTTTAGCCGTTTGTCACATTATGCAGTTAAAAAGAGTAGGGATGGGGATATACGTGGCCTCAGCTATTTGTCACATTATGCAGTTAAAAGGAGTAGGGAATGGGGATATACGTAGCCTCAGCTATTTGTCACATTATACAGTTAAAAGGAGTAGGGAATGGGGATGTACGTGGCCTCAGCTATTTGTCACATTATGCAGTTAAAAGGAGTAGGGAATGGGGATATACGTGGCCTCAGCTATTTGTTACACCATGCAGTTATCAGAAGAAGCTTTAACTGCTTTTCACATTATCCAGTTAAGGGGGGGGGGGTAGGGGGGTAGGGAAAGGTGATATGTTACAAAAAAGGGTGATGTTGATTGTACCTGGGATACTCTGTGTGTAACGGGGGAGGGGTGTCTTTCCTAATCTAAGTGTGAGAAACGGTAGAAAAAATGAAAAATAAATGTTACATTTCCTTTGAAACGGATTATATTAAATCAATCCCTCGCCGTTGTCACTAGGTGTATTGTAATCAGAATGTGTTTGATCCGAGTTGGGATGCGGGGTGGGTGGATGGGTGTCATTTAGTTTAATCATACTAACAAGAGCATTTGCCGGTATGTACAAGCGTAATAACTCGTCTGATTTAATTTAAACCATATTTTTTCAGAAACTTTATTAAATGCATTTAGAAATAGAAGAGTTCGTGGAAGCTTAATTCTAGTACAAGTGGTTACAAAGAAAAAGTACATACATACATGCATACGGAGTATTTTCGGTAATAGCATTTGCTATGGGACAACAAAAGAAAACACAAAGATAATGCAAAAGGTTATGATTTTTACGGACTACTTAAACCTTTTAATCATCATAATGAAATTATGCACAGACAAGAATATTGCATGTTATTTTCTGCAGAGCACATAGGGTTGCGAAATAATACAGTCTCATTTGTAAGAGTAAAAGGGACCCTCTATAAGATCCCTCAAATCATTTTGGACAGTCTAAAATAAAACCCTTTGCCGTCTGTATTTCACCACAGGAACAATACTTATTGCAGTATACATGATTCGAATATAGGCAGTAATTTAAGCTACTACACTTTGGTCTTAGTCTAGCATGCATGTAATAAAGGATTACTTCTTACTTCTACAGGAAACGAGTTCAAAATTAGAATGGTAGAGAGCAAAAATGAATGATTGAATAATGTTGTTTTACACACTGGAGACCGAATGAGGTTTGTTGATAGAGTAGAGTTCAGGTTCTATAAATAAAGTTCGAATCACATCTTGAAGATATACATGATCTAATCCGTGATAACTTTGCAAATAACTGAATCAATTTAAAAATAACAGACTTTTATGTACGTCAAAAAAAATTCGAATTGAAACAGGTAATTTACCGACTTTGTTTCAACGTGATTTAAGATAGTATGGGTGTACCCAAAGCCTTTAACTCAAGCACAACACCCACCAGATTACACTAAAGCACTACACCCACCAGACTACATTCAAGCACTACACCTACCAGACTACACTCAGGTACAACACCCACCAGACTACACTCAAGCACTACACCCACCAGACTTCACTCAAGCACTACACCCACCAAATAATACTAGAATAATAGGTTACATTCGGTTGTTATTGTTGTTGCTTGGCTGACGTAGTTGTTGCTGCTGCCACTATTGATGTTGATTTCTTTTTCTTAAAGATGACGTTGCCTTGTCTCTCTCTCTCTCTCTCTCTCTCTCTCTCTCTCTCTCTCTCTCTCTATATATATATATATATATATATATATATATATATATATATATATATATATATATATTCTAATACTCTAAACACTGCCTTGTTTATATTTATATATATATATACATATATATATATATATATATATATATATATATATATATATATATATATATATAAATATTCTAAACACTGCCTTGTCTATATATATATATATATATATATATATATATATTCTAATATTCTAAACACTGGTAGCATTAAAGTATCCACGGTGGCCTCGGTTTTGTCCAGCTCTTCAGGTAATACTAATTTAAAAGTATGACACTATGAACGAAAGAGGTCAAGTTCTGATAAAAAATACAAAATTCGATGTTGGGTTTCTGCCTTCGATTACTTTTTTAACTTGGAGTTTCTACTGATTGCTATGAAAACCCAAAAGAAAGTGCCCGCCCAATATGGAAATCTTTTTCCAGCTGAAAATCAATTTATATCCGCCATTACTCAAAACGAAGAAGAATTAAAGTATCATTTTGCACGTTTCGTCATTGAAAAGTAATAAAAACAATAGTTATAAATCATATTTTTCTCAAACTATTCTCTTACAGATCTATTATAACAAACAAATACTTACATTTTGAAATTACTGCAAAAGTAAGACGACCTGTCGAATGTAATGAAACGTACACCAGAAGTGACACCGTATTTATATTTAGTTTAGCGTAGTCCTAAAATGTTCGTTTGTCATGAAAGGAATACCTGACAATAACTGGAGAACCGCCAGCTTCTCATGGAGTCCTTAATACGTCCAAAAGTAAATAATATCACGAACCAGTCTCACGAAAGTTTTATAGGATATAATTTGTCCATGAGAAACTTTTCCTAAGTGCGGAACCTTGACGTGTGCATTTGTTCTTATACACGAAATTGTTCAAGTTAATGGAGTTATACTGAAACCATACTGAATAGGTGATAAGTAAAGATGTAACGACGACCTCGACAACAACGACGGCGATGATTATCCGTACTCTTTTTGAAGAAATCGCTCTGGTTACATGATTCTGCTGATTCATAGTACGTGTGTTAGTGAGAACAAGCGCGTGTAACGTCATGCAATCTTATACATCAATTATGATAGAGGATTCAATAATTTAATATGATTAGGAACAGTTTTTACATATGCGAAATTGTCTTTGAATTAAAATCAACCTTCTTTGGGAGAGTTTGAGAGGTTAAGGAGTGGAGGGGGATGAGCAACTTCAAATAGCGTGAGACATTATTTTCTCTATTATTGTCATTGTTGTTATTATTATTATTATTATTATTATTATTATTATTATTATTATCAAAGCAATCAGAGATGTTGTTATGGTGCGTACGCTGTAAGTGTGTGCTATATGTCTTACACCCAGAGAGAGAGAGAGAGAGAGAGAGAGAGAGAGAGAGAGAGAGAGAGAGTAGAAAAGTCAGAGTATGAGGATGGCGGCTCCTTAACACAGGGTAAATAACATTATGTTACCATCTCTGTCGAATGCGAAAATCGCTGAATAATAATAATAATAATAATAATAATAATAATAACTATTATTAATATTATTATTATTATTATTGGTAGTAGTAGTAGTATTACTTAGTTACAAAATGACGTAGATAGCATAAAATAATGTACGGATATGGTATATTTATTTAGGATAAATTTAATCAAACACTGGAGAGGGTCCTAATTAAATGTGTGGATGAAGATCAAGATGATTAGGATGTTCATATTAAACGGGATTGTATTTGAACGCAGTGCTCTTGTACATATCAACAATTTCTTACGTACATGTAAGCTAAGTCCCGAACGGAAATGGTCATCCTAATTTACCACGAGATAAGACCAAAACAAGGAGATTTGAAGAGATAAATAACAGAGAAAGATTAAGAACTTTTGGAAATATCAGTGATGAGATCAAAGGAACTGGCAGATTAGAAAATTATGATTATGTCTAAAAAGCTCCGAACAAAAAGAAAATCAAGTTTCCTCTTCCAATTAGAGTAAGGGAAGTAAATTAAAACCAAGATAACATAGCTTTTACAAAGTTATTTCCCTTTAATTATTGAATGATGAAATTTAAGTACTTGCAACTTAAAGATAGATTTGGAACGGTACAGAAATCACGGAGAGGAAACGAAGTAGTTAATACATAAGTAACAAATTAAAAGAGGAAAGCTAGAAAATAAATGATATATAGATGATATATAGATAGAATGTTAAGTTTGGAAGCAAGAGAAATACTGTCTAAGTATGTTTGTATGTATGTATCTACGAATGTGAGGTTTGTCGAAGCGTCAACATTCTTAATTAATAGTGCCGATTAAAAGAGTTAAGTTCTAAAAGTGTAAAAGTAAAAATCGCAAAGAGGCCTAAAACAGGAAGACCCCACCCCCAATACATTCAACCCTGTAGTCCTACAAGATAGTACTAAAGCAGGATGTCAGCAGGGTAACAAAAAGAGGTATCAAGGAATAAGAGGAGGTAAAACTGAGTCAGACAAGGGAAAAAGCAAAAAAGAAGGGAATTTCGCTTATATATATATATATATATATATATATATATATATATATATATATATATATATATATATATATATATATATTTATATATATATATATATATATATCAGGTAAAAGGGAAGGTCATAACCATTTGAGGAAACTAAAGACTAGGAACTTTTTCCGGTATGTGTGTGTGAGGGGGGGTGGGGATTCCCGGTTCTGTGGGACCAATCTATTAAATTTTATACACTTCTTATATATAGAGTCTACTCTGGAAGTCATGCTCAGTTGCATCTATATACAAACAAAATTCTTGGTCAAAAGTTCGATTCTAAAAGACTGCAATTTTTAAATTTCATTCTTGGATGCTCACCCTTTGAATTGACTATTCGTTGTTTTGAAAAAGATCACATCATTTTTAATTAACAAAAAATGATCTGGAGCAAACTATGCTCATGTACACGATGAAACAATATACGTTTATCGCTAGCTGGTTGTGTGGGTGAGAATGGAGGAATCTTGGCCTTTTAGCATTGAAGAATCAGGTAAGGTCTTTCAAAGAGTTCCTTAACGTTTTAGAACTTAAATACTTATCTACAAGACCATTCTATTAAAATAACATGACACTATTCTTTTCAAGCCATGTGTAAGGTCATATTTAAATTGGATCTATTCCTCAACATTCTATGTCTTAAGGTGCTTGTGCTTTAATTTCGCAAAATCCCCGCCCCCCCCCCCATAAAACCAAATAAAAAACAAACAAACAAACAGACAAACAAACAAAAAACAAAGAAGGATTCCTATCAAAGTCGTGATTTACTGAAAGCATTACAGCGACTAGCTTAATTTAGAAATCTGACTGGAACGTACTTTTTGTATGATTGAATAACAGCATTTTTCAAATTCAGTTATAGCACGCTTATCAAATATTCTGAGATAACTAATGGTCCTCAATAAAAAAAAAATAGTCCGAGTGTTTCTGTAATATCAAAGTAATAATGTCTCAATCCATTTATTATCAGATCTGTTCTTTCAACCCAGAAGAGATATCGGGACAGAAACAAGACACCTACCACATTATCCTCTTGGTTAGTTTGTCAGGAAAGAACCTGTCGATTCACTTTTCTCTTTTTATCTTTATATATAAGTCTTGAATTCATAAATAATACTACGTATGGGCATTATGGCTGTCTCTTTCAAGTGTAAGATCAATGCAGCTGTAGCTTACGCTTATACAAAAAGCTCTTGACAATGCGACACATTGTGTGTGTGTGTGTGTGTGTGTGTGTGTGAGAGAGAGAGAGAGAGAGAGAGAGAGAGAGAGAGAGAAAATGCCGACGTTCAATTTCTGATTGATGTGGAATGTTTGGTAATGATCGATTTTGAACTGCATTGCAGACCATAGTGATATTGCAATCAATGCGAATGCAAATGTCATGTTCCTGATGAAATCGATACGGATTTGAGGGTTTGTTAGTCATGACTAACTGATATTTAGGCTAGTTTGCAAATTAATTATTAGATTCGTTTCTTTGATCCCTTTCAAAGTGACAATTTTGAGCCTATCGATCAAATGTCTGAGAACAACATGTTTTCAGTGGGGTTTTTTTCTTTTTTCGTTTGTCGTCAGTGCAAAGAGTGCAGATTGTGAAAGAAACAAAATGTATTGGTCGAACCTTCGGATCATACATTTCTCGAATATACTTTATTTGTCCAAAAATTTGTTTTCGAAATAGCAAACTTGAAGGACAATTTTTCTTTTCTTCGCTTTGGATAATGGATTCCACAATTAAAGCCTTGTTCACAGAAGAATTAAATAGCATTTGAATTTCTAAACATCAGTTTTGATGCTGGAGAGAAATCGTAAAGAGCCAGGAATAACCAGGAATTAAAATATGTATTAATGTTGCATGCAAAAAGTATCTGTTTTCAACTAGTGTAAGAGAGGTAATACTCTAGTGTCTTAATCATGTGTACGAGAGGAAGTACTCTAGTGTCTTAATCATGTGTAAGAGAGGTAGTACTCTAGTGTCTTAATCATGTGTAAGAGAGGTAGTACTCTAGTGTCTGAATCATAGCAATAGCTTAACCGTAGGTTACGCTGCCATCGTCATTTAATCTAAAGCCATTGTCTCTTGATTTACACGATGAAGTCGTTGTTTTCCAGTTTATTTGCCATTTTTTGGTGATGAAGTAAATAACTATAAATGTACTTGTATCTTGGTACATGGATGTGGATACAGGAAGTTTTTTGGTTGTACACGGGTACATAATCGTATTCTTTTTTGTTGTTTGTATTGTCTTCAGTGATTGGCTATACACAAACACACACACGCAATATGAACATTAGCGTACCACTCCTTCGCAAACCAAAATAATTTAGATATGAAAATAAAATATCAGGATGAATTGGTTGATCTCATGTAGTTGCGCTAGCTGTAATACTCTCTCTCTCTCTCTCTCTCTCTCTCTCTCTCTCTCTCTCTCTCTCTCTCTCTCTCTCTCTCTCTCTCTCTCTCTTCTGCGTCTCTCTCTTCTGGGTCACCTACCGTGGTGTGTCCTTGGGAAAGGTACTTTACTCCAATTGCCTCGGCACTAAATAACCTAATCAAACTCTCTCTCTCTCTCTCTCTCTCTCTGTTATCCATGTATCGTCACAATTGTAATTCTTGCATGAGAAATAAAGATTATTTGCATGCAATGCCGAACAAGTGTTCGTGTGTGTGTACGTGTGAGTGTGAAGTAATAAGGGGGAAACGCGCGCGCGCGTGTGTGTGTGTGTGTGTGTGTCTGTGTGTGTGATAAGTGTAATTACCGATGCATGTCCTAATTTAAAATGTCACAATTAAACTTTCCGCCTTGCTAACTGACGTGGTGGGTTGAAAAAAATTTCTTTTGGGTAAGTTTACCTGCTTTCGAACAATATTTATTTCCATTGCTACGTTGATGCCTCAAAATATATTGAGCTCGTTAGATTTTGCCAACAAATGGATTCAATTCATCTCACAAACAAACCTGCTGCCGGAAAGAGATTAGAGGGATTTTCATTTGAATTAAGAACTACAATCACTTATTAAACTCCTGTAAAATAATCAAGGCTGCAAAATAATCGTAACTCGTTCTATTTTTGCACCATTCGTCTAACTTGCGTCAGTATGAAATATAAATTATTTGCTGCAAGTAGCTAGCCGAGGTGTCGACAACATCATTATTCTGTTTAAAAATCGATCTTCATGTATTTTACTGGATGACGTATTTCTTGTAGCGGAACTTGCTGGTATCGCTTTGGAGCAAATCTGATACATAACGTCATATTAACTCATAAACACAATTCTAGGAATATGATTAGTCAATTATTAAAATATACAATCCAGTATTTTTGTTAAACATTATTCTAGAGGGATGGGAAAACTCCAACAAGATGATAACTTGGTCATGTGACTTACAAACGGAGTGTAAATAAAGTCTCATGACAACTGGCAATACACAACTGGGTAAAAGAAAATGGCTGACAACCTCTGCTTAAAAGATAAAGTGCAGATATAATATTTATGATGCTAATATAAAGTTTATGAGGTAATACATTTATTACATGTTAGTTTATCAAGGTAAACAGAACATTATGATCGTCTTGAATCCCATACATCTTATGCTCAATGCGTATGGGGTTTAAGACGGTTATACCATTTCGTACATCCGGGCAAACTAACTCGTAACTAATATTACATGACGTAACTAAAATTGTATGACGTTGTCCGTGTTTATTTTTTTATTTTTTTTTTATCACTGGGATTGTTCTGGATGTTTCCGTACTGTTTTTGTCTTGAGGTGGGGGAGACCAAAGACCACAGAAAAAGCCACTAACCACAAATCTGGGATTGCAGAGATACAATGTCATCGTCAATTGAATGTTTCGTAGTCATTATCTTGCTGGAGACTGTCGCGTTTAAATCATATATTGTGAAGTTTAAGTTCTACCTTATGAATCAGTAGTTTACATAATGTCCACTCTTTTACTCTCTTAAAAATCTGAGATCAAGAAGTGTTTCGTAGTTACTACTGTGTTCGGTCCTGCAACATGTAATGTATATTTGTCCTGTTCAAATATATTTCCGATTGCAAGTAAGTCGTTGTAATTTACCTTTTACACCATGAAGTATTTTGCGTGAATCTCTCTTGTTTGATTATGCTCACTGTGTAGTCATGGAACTTTAAGTATCTCTCCGTATAATCATGGAACATTTAAGTAGCCTTCCGTATAGTCATGGAATTTTAGCCATGGAACATTAAATAGCTCTCCATATAGTCATGAAACTGTAAGTAGCTCATCGTAAAGTCGTGAAATTTTAAGTAGCCCTCCATCTAGTCATGGAACTTTAAATAGCTCTCCGTATAGTCTGAAACTTTAAGTAGCTCATCGTAAAGTCGTGGAACTTTAAGTAGCTCCGCGTAGAGTCATGGAACTTTAAGTAGCTCACCGTAACGTCGTGGAACGTTAAGTAGCCTTTCGTATAGTCATGGAACTTTAAGTAGCTCCTCCGTATAGTCATGGAACATCAAGTAGCTCACCGTATAGTCATGGAACTTTAAGCAGTTCCCTTGTGTAGTCATGGAAGAGTGAGTAGCTCCCCGCATAGTCGTGGAACTTTAAGTATCTCTCCGTATAGTTGTGGAACTTTAAGGATATAAATCACAAGAACTAAACAAGGGTTACCTTCGACTGTTTTCCACCTTGTAAGACACAATAGCATTTGCTCAGTCAAGATTCTTCAGACATAATCGACAGTATATTTGTTTCCAAACGGCTTCATTGCTCCATACTTCCGCCTGTTACATCATGAAATAAAGTGTATTTATCAGGTCACTGGGTTCGAAGGGGTGCGGTTGTGCGTTTCAATCAGAATGCCGTGTACTTTCGCATTAGGGTCTATTTCTCAAGCAGCGTCTCCTGGTGTATGAATGGAATATGAAAACACGAATCACTGCCATGCACAAGACACATGGCGGTCAATACCAATCGGTAAAATTTATTTAGGTTAGGGTAGTATGGAAGATTCAGTAGCGCTTGTACAGTCAAGATCTATGAGACATAATCGAAATTGTAAATGTATCTTAGGTGACTTTGTTACGCCGTAAATCGCTCCCCATTGTAAGAAGAGAAAAAAAAATCCCATAGGACCGTTTTACGGTGCTAGTATACCTTCAGTTTTTATGAAAGCGGTATATCCACCGGAATTCGCGCCTCACTATATTGATATAAATATATGTGGTTTGAATAAATCTTGTTTTGGTTATGTAATCGGGTACAGGATATTGTAATAATTCGATAGCCGTGGTCTCTATAGCTCGGTGGTAGACCACTAACTCTGTAAGCGAGGGTCCAGAGTTCGAGACCCGGTAGAGGCCGAATTTTTCACCACCTGTTACAGTAATATCACATCACTCACATCACTGTGTTCTATTACCGTAAGTGTGCTAATTATGACCTTACTAACATAAGTAACCGATCTGAAGTCTGCACAATGTACAAGATTGGATTAACAAGTCAAAATATATTATAATGTTGTCAAACATGCGTCAAACAATCATTTTCAATCCATAAGGATTATATTTTTGCCAGTTATTTCGGGGGAGGGGGGGGGAGAAAACATGAAAATCAGTGTTTGTAATTTTTCATCAAAATTAGGAAAATCAGATTCAAAGTCTCTCTAATTTTTGGATGACCCTCGTAAGCTGACTTTTTCTGTGAGAACTAAGTTGAAAGCATGGTCTGAAATTATTGCGTTTACAAGCATGCATAACTCTGTCTAGTAAGGTTCGTATCGTGTATGAGCAATATCAGAAAAATCTCAGGCTTCAGGTTGCATACATACTTGCGTCTACATCTATCATCGTAAGAATTGATCTTTAGTTGTTGAGCTGACAAGGGTTTCTGTGAAGAAATGTATGTTCAGGGCGTAACTCGGTCAAAAGGAGTCATCCCAAATTCACCAAAATATGTACATCTTAAGTTATGGTTGTGACTTTCATAAAGTTTCGTTACAATAAGCCCATTAATGTGTGAGGTATGGAATCCAGTTAGGGCCACCATCGTATCATAGTGTCATCGTGCGCGATGTTACGATACCGATGATGCAATGTTACTATAGCGATGATAGGATGGCGATGGTACGACGATGCAATGTTACTAATGCGATGATACGATGATACACTGACAATGGTACGATGGGAGTGTGCGAAAGGAAAAGTGATTCCTAATTAGCACCCGCTTCGAAGGTGTATAAAAACAACAAAAATATAATATCGATTTCAATTAATATCTTTAGTCATAAAGTTATGCGACTGTGTTTCATTAAGTAATTTGCCATTATTTACATATATCCACACCGGTAACGTTTTGGAGTATTTTCCGGAGCATGTGTACCTTTCCCTGCAGAAAGCTCTACATCGTCATGGGAGCCTTTTGCTGTTGAGTTCCGACGTAAAACGCTCCAATGAGAGCGATTTACGGGGAAACATGGCTTCCCTCTTCCTGACAAAAGTTTGTCATTGTAGTTCTGATCTATGTACCCGGCACTAAACGGATGATTTAAAGAACTCTGGTTTGATAAGTGCGGAGTCAATTGAACGTGTTTATTGTTTATTCAGCTGTTATTCGCCCAGGTAAGGTAAACTTAAGTCTTCTTTCTATGAGAAACAGGCATAGCCTCAATTTTGACGCAAGCATGAATTTTCTTTGCGGGCCGTCATACTAATTAAGAACATTTCAAATGAGTGTTCAACACCGTTGATATTTATCCAACTATCTTTCAAGATGTTTGATCAGCGTACATTTTTCTTGGAAAAGATATATAGATTATATTTATAGATATTTTGAGCGATATGGATTATTAGTCTTTATCTTGCTATTGACAGGTATGAAAGTCTTTATCTTGGTATTGACAGGTATGAAAGTCTTTATCTTGGTATTGACAGGTCTGAAAGTCTTTATCTTGGCATTGACAGGTATGAAAGTCTTTATCTTGGTATTGACAGGTCTGAAAGTCTTTATCTTGGTATTGACAGGTCTGAAAGTCTTTATCTTGGCATTGACAGGTATGAAAGTCTTTATCTTGGTATTGACAGGTCTGAAAGTCTTTATCTTGGCATTGACAGGTATGAAAGTCTTTATCTTGGCATTGACAGGTCTGAAAGTCTTTATCTTGGTATTGACAGGTATGAAAGTCTTTATTTTGGCATTGACAGGTATGAAAGTCTTTATCTTGGCATTGACAGGTATGAAAGTCTTTATCTTGGCATTGACAGGTCTGAAAGTCTTTATCTTGGCATTGACAGGTCTGAAAGTCTTTATCTTGGCATTGACAGGTCTGAAAGTCTTTATCTTGGCATTGACAGGTATGAAAGTCTTTATCTTGGTATTGTCTAGTCTGAAAGTCTTTATCTTGGCATTGACAGGTCTGAAAGTCTTTATCTTGGCATTGACAGGTCTGAAAGTCTTTATCTTGGCATTGACAGGTATGAAAGTCTTTATTTTGGCATTGACAGGTATGAAAGTCTTTATTTTGGCATAATTGATCTAATCTCGATGATCATACCGATCAGTTCATTTGGGATCTCGAACAGTTGATTTGGTTGAGTCCCTTAATTGCTGAACAAGTATGAATAAGGTGGATTTTTTAAAAAAATGATAAAACGTGTATAAAACTTTTTCTTTTAATTAAAGGTCGTGTAGTTCTTCAACTTTGGCGTGCTGAATTCTCCTTTTATTACTTTTTATTACCACTTCTATGAGCGAAGGGATTAATTCATTCATCCACTGAAACTCAAGCTATAAATCCTAACAATTTAGCTTTTTTCTGAACTTCTTTGGTTAATTGTGCGTAAAATCAGAGAAAGGATCGGGTTGTCGATGAGTCGCTCTTAGAAAAGGCCACGTTTTGCGGGTTTGAAATAATAGAATGATTAGACTATATTGTTATAGCCAAAGATAATACGGTAGTTTTATCTGTGCTCTACAAGCTTTCTGTGTGAATTCGATTGATGTATTCAACCTTTAAAATGAGAAAAAGTCTACTTCTCTGTGTAAATATAATGCTTCAAATATGTGTATTGATAATCTTGATATCTTGGCGAAAAGTTAAACATATATCAGGTACTGATGAAAGAATGACATATATTTAATAAAAATTGCCGAAATGAATCTCGTGAATAGGTGCAGATGTATTGAGTCAGTCGACATTCATTCGAAAACCGATGACATAATCAAAGACAGACCTACCCACCTACCAATCTACCTTACAAGAAACTACCTAACTAACTATCCATCCATGTATCGTACTTTTTAGATCAATCTGCTACCTATTTTGCTAGATCGATTGTTAAACAGATGGAAACATATATGTTGTAGAACAAAGTATCAGCGTCTTAAGAGTATTGAACTGGAAGATTTAGTTTGATGTGTGGGACATTAAACAGGCATTTCGCTAGATATCCAACCATTTAAAGTACTATCTTGAGTGGAGTTCCAACGTAAAACGCTCCAATGAGAGCGATTTACGGGGAAACATGACTTCCCTCTTCCTGACAAAAGTTTGTCATTGTAGTTCTCATCTATGTCCCCGGCACTAAACGGATGATTTAAAGAACTCTGGTTTGATAAAAGCGGAGTCAATTGAAGCTGTTTATTGTTTATTCAGCTGTAATTCACCCAGGTAAGGTAAACTTAAGTCTTCTTTCTCGGAGAAACAGGCATAGCCTCAATTTTGACGCAAGCATGAATTTTCTTTGCAGGACGTCATACTAATTAAGAACATATCAAATGAGTGTTCAACACCGTGGCTATTTATCCAACTGTCTTTCAAGATGTTTGATCAGCTTACATTTGTCTTGGAAAAGATATATAGATTATATTTATAAATTATATTTGAGCGATATGTAGTATTAGTCTTTATCTTGGCATTGACAGGTATGAAAGTCTTTATTTTGGCATTGACAGGTATGAAAGTCTTTATTTTGGCATTGACAGGTATGAAAGTCTTTATTTTGGCATTGACAGGTATGAAAGTCTTTATCTTGGCATTGACAGGTCTGAAAGTCTTTATTTTGGCATTGACAGGTATGAAAGTCTTTATCTTGGCATTGACAGGTATGAAAGTCTTTATTTTGGCATTGACAGGTATGAAAGTCTTTATCTTGGCATTGACAGGTCTGAAAGTCTTTATCTTGGCATTGACAGGTATGAAAGTCTTTATCTTGGCATTGACAGGTATGAAAATCTTTATCTTGGCATTGACAGGTCTGAAAGTCTTTATCTTGGCATTGACAGGTCTGAAAGTCTTTATTTTGGCATTGACAGGTATGAAAGTCTTTATCTTGGCATTGACAGGTATGAAAGTCTTTATCTTGGCATTGACAGGTATGAAAGTCTTTATCTTGGTATTGACAGGTCTGAAAGTCTTTATCTTGGCATTGACAGGTATGAAAGTCTTTATCTTGGCATTGACAGGTATGAAAGTCTTTATCTTGGCATTGACAGGTCTGAAAGTCTTTATCTTGGCATTGACAGGTATGAAAGTCTTTATCTTGGCATTGACAGGTCTGAAAGTCTTTATCTTGGCATTGACAGGTCTGAAAGTCTTTATCTTGGCATTGACAGGTCTGAAAGTCTTTATCTTGGCATAATTGCTCTAATCTCGATATTCATATCGATTCGTTAATTTGCGATCTCAAACAGTTGATTTGGTTGAGTGCCTTAATTGGTGAACAAGTGTGGATAAGGTGGATTTTAAAAAAAAAATGATAAAACGTGTATAAAATTATTTTTCTTTTAAATTAAAGGTCGTGTAGATCTCGAACTTTGGCGTGCTGAATTCTCCTTTTATTACTTTTTATTACCACTTCTATGAGCGAAGGGATTAATTCATTCATCCACTGAAACTCAGGCTTCAGTATTGAAAAAGTGTGGAAGAAATATAATACGGTAGTTTATCTGTGCTCTACAAGCTTTGTGTGTGTATTCGATTGATGTATTGAACTTTTAAAATATAAGGTGTAAATATAATGCTTCATATATGTATATTTATAATCTTGATATCTTGGCGAAAAGTTAAACAGATATCAGGTACTGATCAAAGAATGACATATATTTAATAAAAATTGCCGATTACCTACGTACCTATCTACCTTACCAAACAAACTGTTACGTGGATTCAAAGGTTCGTTGCCCACCACATCGTATTCTTCGACAATGCGTCGAAATTCTGAATCTGTTTTGAAACGTCGATCGTAGTCGTGTTCCCACATTAATACCACTTGGCACCGTTGCCTTTTCAAACTCTGGCGTCGTTGGTAAGTTTGTCGTATAACTCTTCCATGGTTGACTCTGTCAAAGGATTTTTCAGGTGATGGTGAGGGAAACAGGTGGGACATCCATGAAATAAACATCTCTGAAATTCGTAGACGATCTGTGTCTTTTCAAAATCCCAACCATCCACGGTATAAGATCCAATCTTCTTTCCTCTTCCGTTTCTAATACGTTGTATCCTCTTGTCTTGAGCTTCACAAAAGTAATGTAACCAAAGTATTGGCTGAATATCGTCGGCTGATAGATTGATAGGATTGCTATGATGGCTAGTTTACTCTCGGGCATAAACTTCTTTCGTTCCGCTAATTTTCACGCATTGCAACTGTATAAGTTTCCTTTACAGGATCGATATCTCCGTGATCTAGAAATAACTGTCGATATTTTCCACAACAACGTCGTAAAAGTTCCATATTGGATTGACAATATTTCAACATCTCTTCTTGAAAATCAATAGTCTGAAGAGCGAGTTTGGTTCTAAGCGTAGAAAACTTCTCATTGTTTTCTTCTCATACCGTCGGGGTCGTAGTCATGGGCTTCAGCCAAATGAGGAAGCACGATGTGTTAATTTGCTTCGGTATTGAAAAAGTGTGGAAGTAAGCCTTTAGCCATTTCTGTCATTCCGAACGTTTTAGGCATTCTGCTCAAAGGCATGGCCAAATAACTCATGGAATCTTTAAATGTATTTTTCCCATATTCATGTAAATGATTTTTGCTCCATTCATGGTGACCTGTGGAAATTCCTTTCTTTATTCTGAATATTATTTCAGACGAAATTGTCCGTCGTATCCTGAGAAATTGTGAGCAATGATTGTAGCGTCTCTATGACAGTTCCTATAACGATACATCTCTTTGCTCTAGGTGTCGCCTGTAAGGTATAAAACCCACTCAGCAAAATCAGAAAGATCATGGGATCCACACAATATCTTGTCACATCCGCCTGGAACAACACTACAATTCTAACAGTAATGACATAAAGGTTATTGAATACAGTTACTGCAGGCGCGATGAGCCACACAAAAATTATGAATGAATTCCAGTCTCTTGAGAATATTCAAAGTAAAAAAAGATAAAATCTACACGATGGTCTTGTTTCTTTTGTTGTTCTGATCATTCAATAATTCCTTGCGTTACTTGTCATATCTTTGAATGTAATAATAATGATCCAACTCGACCACTTGGCCACAAAACTACATCGTTTCTTTTTGTTATTGGTACAAACATGCTGTGCACAGGTGCGCACACTGTCAGTAATTCGCAATCACTTTTCTGTTGCTGGAATTTTTTAATGCGATGTCGCTCGTAACACGCTGGACTGAGACCATAACGACCCATTTCGAAATGGGACGTAATGTTACATTCCCATTGAGCCCATAATTGCATTTTTTTGAGCCATGTCAACCCCTTTTACTACTTCGACTGGCAATAAAGTTAAGTTTCTCCAAATTTTGAATGTTCCGACAGTTCTAAGCCGAGTCGATATTTACGTTATTCTTGGACACACTGGTATCATTGTTTTTTTTTAGAAGTTTCAATGATTTTATTTAATTCTTTGAAATTTTCTTCAACAGTTCACAAACAAGAACTTTAGAGGAATTACAACACGGGTGTCACTCAGTAGAGTTAACAACATAAGGACAAGATATCATTAGTTGCTCCTGAGCATAACCTACCATGTCGTGCGTGGAATTATTGTGCTGGTCTTAGCCCTGCACCAAGCCATCCATATAGGCTTGTAGTACTGGCCCTATCCGTTGCAGTAATTCAGCCACAGAAAACAAATAGTTGATATTATTACACTAGGAAATTCTTGTTACTGGCTTCTCTTTTCGTATGGACATCTTATTTTGTTAGTTGAATTTAAAATAATGATAACAATTAACAACATTTTAAAAACTTTTTAAATTGTAAAAAAATACATACCTGAGTATATTCTAACAATTCAACTCAAAAAAGATTTACAAGTGTTAGACTTGTCCTGCTATTTTTCTTCATTTCTCTTCCGCTTATGTTCTTTTTTAGGTACAGTCTACTTATACCAAACTTTTGTTGCAGATCACAAAAGAGAGACATTGTTATTATTAGTTTTTAGTTTTGTGGGTTTAACGCCATTTTTCAGCAATTAAGAGGTTATACATGGCGGCCGGTATGTTTGGTGGAGGATGAAACCGGGGAGATCCCGGGAAGAACCACCGACCCACTGGCAAGCTTTCTCTTACACTCACGTTGGTCGGGCCGAGACACGAGCTCACGCGAACAGATGTGAGATGTGTGAGTGATCTGTAAAGGCGAGCGTATTAGACCACTCGTATTAGTAGTAGTAGTAGTAGTAATAGTAGCATTAGCTGTAGACAATGTTGATGCTTTTACTTATTTTCAACAATGTCTTAAAATTATACTAATTTTTTTAAGGTTTCTTTTGTGTGTTGATGATATTATCATTCTCATAATCTCTTCGTAGTCTCACAGTGACTGGATGTAAGAGTTAAACAAGTGGACACCAGTAGAATTTCTTGTTCGATCCAGTATTGTGATATTGTTTCTTCTCTTTACGGAGAGCACACTTCACGTCTGCTTTCAATAAACACATATCAATACGTTTTTGTTGAGAATAACTCAAGCGATTTAATGACGTCTATATCTGTAATTTTTATTCCTGTAATTTATGTACCTGTAATTTATATATGTGTAAATTATATACATGTGATTTCTATACCTGTAATTTGTTAGGTAAAAAAGTGCGAATTTTTGAAAAGAAAATGACACACAGGATGAATAAGATTTTCTTTTCATCTATCCTTTATATAATTTTAGAAGTCTCTTGTTAGTCCTTTTTATTGGAAGAAACCGATTATGTTTGAGTTCTTACAATTATTTAAAACTGAGGACTCTTTAACAACAACAACAACAAAAACATGAAATAAGAAAATACATTTATAATGCATTCTAAGATCATATCACTGCTCTTTTTATTTTGTTCTCTCTCTCTCTCTCTCTCTCTCCAAATGCACTTATGTGAGCTTCATTATTTTCATATATATATATATATATATATATATATATATATATATATATATATATATATATATATATATATATATATATATTACTTGTTCGAATGATGGGGGAATGTACAAAAAACGAAAACAAAACAGAAGAAAACACAGTTAAATAATAAGTAAAAACAACAAAAACAATCAATAAAAACAGTATCAAAATGTGTAAACTACATACATATTTTGTGTTGCAGTCATAATAGCAAACGTTTATATAAAAAAAAAGTGTTAGGTGATCCTCGTAGATGCGTGTTATCCGTACGGACAAAGCACATAAACCATACTGTGGTAAACGTATGCCTGGAGGAGGCTCTACAGGAAATGTGTCATGCAAATTTTGAAGCGGGATATTGAAAAAGAGATAATAATAATAATAATAATAATAATAATAATAATAATAATAATAATGTAATAAATCTAGGGTATGTGCTATTTGTATTTACGTCTCCGTTTATAGTTTTGTTAGATTTGAGTGATTATTTGTTGAGTATGGGGAGTCAGTAATGGGAATATATTTCTCAACCCGAGTAACTTGCCGATTTCCTGGAGCAGAGGTCATAATGTACAGTATTGACGAGACTTTGGATAGCACGGATTAATTTCGTAAAATGGGCCCTCCCTAATTTCTTAACATGGGGAATTCTCTGGACATTTTTAGGTATACTTATTTAGTAATTTAATATAGGAATAATTCTTTTTATTATATTCATAAGTGTAAAATATAGAAAATGATTGGCAAAATAATTGTCATATTTTTTTCATTCCTATATTTTCACATGTGAAATACAAGATTTACCATCATGCCATGCGCCGCTTAATTGTGTATGCCTACAGAAGTTATACCTGCAGCAACAAAAACGAGCACTTTATGAGCTAGAACAAATAAATACAAACTGCATTACATTTCAGACATGGAAATTAATTTTTGCAGAAGAAATTTGACTCGACGCAGTTCGCGTCTCTATGAAGTTATTCCCCTTTACTTCCTTGACATCAACTATAAACCTGCTGTAATGCATTCCTGAATAGGACTTGCTTTGTGATCAGATATGATCAAATAGTTTACAAAATGTCACAAATGTAATTTACTGTGACAGATCAGGTCATCCTAATCCTACCGCTCTCTTAAGTCACTGATATTTATATAATCAGCCTCTGAAAGTGGGGTGAATTTACGAAGTGGGGGGGGGGGGGAGTGTTGTGAGTTTAACTGTCTCAGCCTCGATTCTGGAGCAAGTCTGGTATATAATAAAAAGAAAATTTTCTTTTCCTGTGTAAATACTGGATTTATTTCATCTTGTGGTACAAAAACGATTCAGTCGGTAGTGAGAGCCCATGCGTGTATTACTACTACTACTACTACTAATAATAATAATAATTATTATTATTATTATTATTATTATTATTATTATTATTATTATTATTATTATGCTTTCATGTAAAGTGTCAAGGAATATTTTACATGGGTAAAAATTGTCACAAATATTTGTGTCCGGGTCATAAACTGATGTCTGAAAACAAATTGACAAGACTGCATTGGGAACTTATTTTTGTTTTCATTTATACCAAAACCTTGTACTGAATGTCATTATACCAAAACCTTGTACTGAATGTCCATGATATATATATATATATATATATATATATATATATATATATATATATATATATATATATATATATACACTTATCGTCAAATATAAAGGGATTTTTTTTATATATGCCTTACATTATCATGCACAAATCCTTTAGACAACATGACAGTATCATAACATCTACATGAACGATCAGAGGAAAAATAGTTTGATCGCTAAAGGGTGTTATAGTAACAACCTGTAATGTAGATAGATAGATGGATAAATAGATAGATATACAACTAGATAGAGGCAGGATAGAAGACAGACACATATACAGATATACATAGGTAGACAGAGAGACTTAAAAAGACGGAATACATAGGTAAAAACAGACAGACAGGAAGGTAGGGCTGGTGATAGATTATATCGTATACTCGTCATCTCTAAGTAATTCCACAGCAAACATTGTAGTATCACAAAAACAAAGGAATTGCCAAATTGCCATATAAATCAAGCAGTCTCTTTGTGTGTGTGCCTATAATCAAGATAATCATAGTAATCATAGTTATCTAGATGAAGAACCAGTCTAAGCATTTACGAAAGATTGAAGTTAAAAGCGCTTGCCTTCAAGAGTTAGTTGAAAGTTTATCTTTCAGTTAATATTTCCGTTGTTGTTATCCGTGACATATTTTATCTTAAATTTATATCATTGCCAGTGTACATGTATCGATGAAGTTATCTATAAAATTGATACCTTTGTTGTAGGAATTTGTACATTGATGACTAGTGGTTATCATTGCTGATGAGGTGAGCGTTGCAATTGAGCCCAAAAACAATTCAGGTATTTGTCCGTTTCCCATGACATGAAACTGTATTTTTCTCTCAGTCAGACAAGTAAAGATCAATGGCTTTAAGGAATTCATCAATATGAGCTGAAATATATCCGTTTGTTTTTTAATGAGAATTAGATGATATGTCAGTTTATGGTGGGTTGGGGGTTGAGGTTAGGGTAAAGGTATTTGATTTGACTAGCAATGGAGGGAACCAGTCTACTGGTCGGGAATACAAAATAGAGTACTTTTGAGATGCGCCCATTGGGTAATACATGGGTTCAATTTTGTTCTATTATTAATTTCACAAACTTAAATCTACATACTATAGCCGACAAAATATATTTACTTTTATTTTGATATCCTGTATTTAATTTCCTATTGACAAAATAGCATATGTACTCTTTGTGTGAAGCTATGTTGTTAGGTGCAGACCAGGGATTTCCACTGTATAGCATCACGAGACTCGAAAACATGCTGCGAAGCACCTGCTTTTTAAGGCTGAACAAATTTTATCTAACTCTAATGAATGGAACGATATGTGGTTTGTATGCCTAGCTAATGAAGAAGTTACTTTTATTTTTTAATATATTAACATTAAGTTCTGTGGGAAATTAATTAGTGGTCCGATCCTTATAGGGGTGGGTGCAGTGTGTGTATCCATGACAACCACGTGCATCTCAGCATCTGTTTCAGTATCATTGTTTGATTTAATAGTAATTATAGTAAAATGGATCATTTTAGGCGTAATTTAGAGCAGATACTAGTGAAAAAGGAAAGAATTATGGAAAACAAGCATGGTTGTGTAATCTGGCTATGGGAAACAATAACTGAGATGGGTTGATGGCACTATTTCCTATTTAACTACATACAGATTTTCGTGTATGATAAAATAAAGAATTACACATGACTTACATATGACTTAGTGAAAAATCAGTCTCTTAATGCTAGTCCCTTACATCATAAAAAATGTGTGTGAACATTGACCATTTAGTTTTGAAACCCCATTCGAGAGAGAGAGAGAAAGATAGAGAGAGAGAGATCACTGTAAAGACCAGGGACTATAAACAAAATGCCACAAACCCATATGTTTAATATAATGGATCTTATTCAAGGCAAATATTTTATGCTCTTGTCATATTTAGCTCTGAGTTTCTTTCTAATATTACATAACAATCTGCCTTTTTGCATAATTTATCTCCTCCTGATATTTCTCATTGAGTCTGAATAAAAGTGTTCTCTTCTTACGTCTATTACGTTTGTATGCTCTCTTTTTGTTGTAAAATGTCCTATCAATAATATGTTCTATATGTCTTCTTTTCAGTTGCATAGCCACAGTGGTGTTTACTGCTATGGGGCACCCAGAAGCTAAGCACAGTTTCACTATGGACTCCATAGGCCCATTGTTGCTGTAATGTACTGCGCTATGACATTGTGCATGGAAATTCCTCATGAATGTTACATTTCAAGGTAAACTTCTTTGAATTACTATATTTATACTTTCAGACATTTTTGTGTTAGTGTTGAGAAATGTCTTCTGAAATGTCATTTTCCCCAGTCGGTAGTTAACAAGCATTCATATAATTGATTTTGGTATGTGTAGAGTTTACTATTCTAAAAGTGCCAGGCAACTATGAGCTTTTAACTACGCAGTTTTCATTTTCACCAGTGCAAAAATATGACTTTGTCTTGCAACGGGGAATCACCACCCTGATAACAGAGCACTTTATATGGCATTTACAGCTTTTGACATGGCCCTCATTATCACAGAAGTGTCCACACAGTATTTCTGAAAGGCAGCATTAAACTCTGCATGACAACACTGTCTCAGGTCTATCGCAAAATTGTTTTTCATCCTCTCGCATTCAATTTTGTTTTTTCCTGGAATCAGATTTGTAAGTGCATTAGACTTTTTAATGACGTCTCCCATTCTAGGCTACCATCACACATGGGATATGTTTTCTTGTGTTCTGTGAACACTGCATTCCACAGTTTTTCAATTTTCTTGATCTGTACCAGCCTGTGTGGACTCTTTTCACCGGACCTGACATCAAAATTATGAATGTAAGACCCTTTTGGGGACATATAATCTTACATTTATCATATTTTATGTTGCCGGGTGCTTTTTATATGCATTCATTGCCTACTAACAACTCTCTGTGTCAAGGTATTTGTTTCCTTGGATAGGTTAGCTCCCCTAGTGCATTTTATGGGAATCAGCTAACAGATCTCATAGTAACAAAATTTGAACTTTAACACTCAAATGGTATTTTATTTTATTATATTATAGTTATGAATCATGCAAAGAAATCTGCCTCTCAGAATATATGGTATTTGTGCACATTTTTTGTCTGATACATTGGTTACAATAAAATTTCACCTGTTAATCATTATTTTATTTTTTTCTTTACATTACTTTCCTCAGTGAATTATGTAATGAAAAATAGGAAACCAAATTGATTGAAATTTTTTTTTATAACATTGAATAATGATGAATTTCTATTTACTTCTTTTGTTCGGAGTCACTGCTATGCAGATCAGCCTCTAAATCTTTGGTTTAAGTTGGCCATAGGAACTTGTATTGTACCGAAACTTCATCTTTCTCAATATCAAAGTGTGAACTTGGTCTTTTTGTTACAATATTGTACCTTTCCTCTGAAAGTTTTTATATAGTGTTTTTGTGACATCACTCTCTACAGTTTTCTCACTTGTTACACCCTTGTTATGAGGAATATTTCCTGGTCTGATGTGAAACTAAATTCTCGCATTAAGACAACCTTTTGTTTACCTCTGTACTTTGGACATTTTTGACACAGTAAAATAACTGTAGTTTATGTTTTGAGTTTCAAAGTGGGAATTCAGTATCTTCTTAGCACTGTTAGAACTACATTCTGCACTGTTTATATTGTTTCTTTACATCAGTGGAAACTAGTATCAGTTTACAGTCTGGCCAGACTCGCATTTGGCCTAAGTTTCCAGACCTCTACATTTATCAATGTTTCATGTGACAAGTGATGAAAACTAAAATAAACCTGTTAGGTGCCATAAACACTTCTTAATATATGATTCAAAAAAACAAAATCTCCAGTTAAGGAAATTTTAGGCAACCAAAATATGATCTTTACACCAGAAATTGATGACAATAGGGGTTTGTGTAATTTGATACCTTTTATTACATAATGCTTATAGGTGGATATTTCACGCATGCATATCTGAATAGCAGACACACAGGAAATAAAGAAAAACATGAGACAAACTATTACAATCACTTCATTTATTCAGTTATCTACATCTATAATATATGAACATGGTAAACATTCTTGAAATACAACATTCATTTTTATCATCTATAGGCATTACATAAGTGTTCATTATTACCATTTAGTGCACTTAGAATATGACTCAAGTTAGTATAGTAAATACTTGGTGCCTAAGGTTGTCAATATACAAAAATGACAAAAATGTATGTTCGGTATAAGTATCAGACAACTAATTATTTTACAGCCAGGGAACCAGTCTACTGGTGTGGGAATACAAAATAGAGTACTAAATCTTTTGAGATGCGCACATTGGGTAATAAATGGGTTCAGTTTTGTTCCATTATTAATTTCACAAACTTCAATCTACGTACTATAGCTGGCAAAAAATATTTACTTTTATTTTGATATCCTGTATTTAATATCCAACTGACAAAATAGCATATGTACTCTTGGTGCGAGGCTACGTTATTAGGTGCAGACCAGGGATCCCCCTGTATAGCATCACGAGACTCAAAAACATGCTGCGAAGCACCTGTTTTTTAAGGCTGAAAAAAAACTTATCTAACTCTAATGAATGGAACCATGTGTGGTTTGTATGCCTAGCTAATGAAGCAGTTACTTTTGTGTTTTAATATATTAACATTAAGTTCTATGGGAAATGAATTAGTGGTCTGATCCCCATAAGCTTTAGTGATTTTATTTCTAAGTATCACAGAACTGAACTGATCAGATATAATACCTTTTCGTTCTTATAATAAAAATAATAATTATTATAATAATAATAATAATAATAACTTTATTTTCTGAGAATATAAGCTTTAGTGATTTTATTTCTAAGTATCACAGAACTGAACAAATCTGTATGATCAGATATAATGGTTTTGAATCAAAAAATCTTACATGTAGTCCTCAAATAATAGAATATTAAAACCATAAAAAAAAAGTACATGTATATGTACAAATAAAACTCCTACGTACTTCATTGTCTGTCACACTCGCATGTAATCATGTAATATCCATACACATATACATACACACATAGCTTAGATTAAAACATACATAATATAGTGAGTGAACTTTATTTGCATTTAGCCAATTGACCATCAGCAAGTATATACATATACATTTAAGTTTGTTACAAACATTGATGGTGACACGTTTAATACATAAAGGAAGACAAATCTATCGAATTTACAAACATTCGATAAATATAAGATATATTCTTACATATGCATACCCACATTTCCAAGCACACTCGTACATGCATATATCCACGTGCACATTATATATTTATATACATATACCTATACACACGTTTACATAAACCTACATACATATATGCACATATATACATATTCACCGAGAAAGTGAGATAGGCACGCACATAAACATACATACCTGCATTCATGTATACATGATGTATGATATGAAGCAAGAATACAACATGTTGATGTGTGACCTGTAATATATACATGTGGGTTTGGGAAATGCAAATAGTAGGAATATCTAAGTTAGGAATCTCAATTTGTTTGATCTATGGCATGATCGGTAATGCCATAGCTTTGCATAAATTGTGATGGAAATGGAGAAAACTGTAAGAAGACCATAAAAGTCCTGTCTCGCAGTTTTACACATTAGATTCATTATCAGTGTTGTCGGTGTTGTCGGTGTTGTCCAGAGCTGTATTTCTTAAGTTGTAATTGTTTCCCAGGACTATTGTTCCCGAGATGTCATGCACATGGAAGGTGTAATTATTAATTATCTGTTTCCCTTGACGTTGTTGATTCCCACGATCTACAAAAGAAATTGTTTTACATGTTTATTGCAGCATTAGCTGGTAATGCTAATAATGGTCTTATATAAGTGATGGGCATACATTTTCACAAATGATATATATGTATGGTTGTATGTATAAATGTGCGTGTGTGTTTAAGTACGTATGTGCCCGTCTATTTTATGAAATGCACATGAATACGATACAAGATGAGATGGATAGAGGATGTGCCTCGGTATAAAAAGAGAAGATGTGTAAACTGAGGGGAGAAGAGAGGGCATGAGATGACATAGAAGATATGACATACTTCGGTATATTGATAAAGAGAGGATATGCTTCAGTATATAGACAAGAGGACATGCCTCAGTCTACAGAAGAGCAGAGGATGTGCATTGGTATACAGAAGAAGAGAGGACGTGTCTCGGTATATAGAAGAGAGAACGTGTCTCGGTATATAGAAGAGAGAACGTGCATCTATATTTAGAAGAAGAGAGGACATGTCTCGGTATATAGAAGTGAGAACGTGCATCTATATTTAGAAGAAGAGAGGACATTCCCTGGTATATGGAAGAATGGAGAACATGCCTCAGTTTATGAAAGAACCAATGTGTCTCAGTATAGAAAAGTAAAGAGTCTGTGCATCGGTATAAAAAGAATGGAGGATGTGCGTCAGTATATGAAGAGAGAACGTGCCTCTGTACATAGTATAAGATCAGGCTTGCCCCGGTATATATAAGAATATAGAATGCGACTCAGTATATGGAAAAACCGAAGACATGTTTCAGCATAGAGAAGAAAAGAGAATGTGCGTCAGTATATGAAGAACATAGGATGTGTGTCGCTAATGTAGTGGTATAGAGGATGAGGATATGCCTCAGTATATAGAAGAGAGGACGTGCCTCTGTATATTGAAGAAGGGTGATGAAGCAAAATAATCCATCAACATAAAGGGAAGGAGACAACATTTTAGGCCGCTATGTTGACAACATTGCACAAATATAGTCGTATAAACGTCAATATGACCATAATGTTCTACTCCACAACAAGAGTGTGGTATGCTATCATTAATATAAAAACACACTTGAACAGAAAAAGGAATGTGAAGTGAAAGAAGATGTAACTTTAACAGTTGAATATAGTACCCAGAGCATCACACACAGTTATACATAAAATATCATCTTTACCTGCAGTATATGACTTATACAAAAGTTAATAACCAATTAGAATGGTATTGCCCATAAATACACGAAAGGGTCCACAAAGTAGTCAGATTCTAGGTGCTAAATTCTCCTTATAATCCTTAATAAGCGATCAACCATTTCATTTTCTGAATAAAGCTCTGATTTTCGTTATTTCTTTTTTTTCCAAAATAAATTCTGAAAATTAAATTGTCGGTTCCTAAATTAATCCTTTTTAAGAGCATTATCTTAAATAGTTTGTATAGTTTTAACATCTTCAAAACACAAAGGTGAAATAGAAACTCAACACAGGCCATGACCTTTGTGGTCAGAAGGCAAAAGCAAATCATCTCACAGACTTGGAATGTCTGCACGATTTTAGATAAGAGAGAGAGAATGTCCTCAGCAACTCCGGTCTAATAGGCAGATTTAGAGCTTCTGTGGTAATCGGTAGAACCGATTAACCACAGAAAAACTTCAAAATGCAAAAGTTTAGATGTTATAACATTTTACACAAACTCATATCTCAGACTAAAAATGACAAGACGAATAATTGTCATTTTTCTAAGTCCAACTAGAATGATCCTAAAGTTTGGAACAGCCATAGTAACAGGATACAAATCACTGACCCTGGATGGCTGATCAATAACCCTCTTTTGAGATGGTGCAAGAAAGAAACCAGAGGCTTGCAAATACCAACAGATGCTGAATCTTCAATATCTGAAGAATGAAATGAGTCACGACTATTGTAAATCGCTACAAAATGTGATATGTTTCATGAAATCACTATAATGAGGATTGGAGTCAGGAAAAATCCCGAGAGACTTTACATCGCATTTTTAAATACTGAGTGGATGGGCGAAAATTGTCAAAGGTACAGAGTTGCACGTACACAAAAAAGTCATCAGTTTGTTTCTACACCGGCACTATCATTCCGTGTATTACAAGACAAGTATGTCTTTTTGAGTGTGAGTTATGTTACCATCGATCAGATAACCTTCCTGTGCTAGCGGGCAATTCAAACGCAAGCTGAAATTGGCAACCGGGCACAACAAAATTGTTTTATCATTTTGTTGCTTCATGGTAATTTAGAATAAAAAGGTTTCTGTATTGTTCTGCACTATCACCCAATAAAAACATGTAGTTCTCTTAAAATTATCCTAAACGTTTTGTGATTACAAATGTTGGAAAAAGTCTTAAAGGAAAAGATCTGTTTAACATATTTCTTATTTATTACAAATTTGAATAGATAACATAGGCTGTAGTATTGACAATGGTACATATAGAGCTTCTAGTTTCACAAAAAAATGTCATCGTTTTAGCATCAGTACTATTCATTCTTTACGATCGTTGCGAAAAGAGTTTTTGCAGAAAATAGATGTGTATTAGAGTACCTCTTTTGGAGAAGTTAGTTATTGTCTAGAGTGCCTAATTTGGATTTGGGAATTTGATGACAGGAAACGCGATATCAAGTGTCAAAGTCATTTTCGAGCCAACCCCTGAGCTATATTCTAAATCCAAAGAGGGTGCGATTAATAGAATCCTACATATGCATTGGTGTGGGATAGGAAAATTTCACCCGAGGGTCAAAATCTTGTTTCAGACACGAGATTTTGTCGAGTGTCTTACGCAAAATGTTCATCCCGAGGGTGGAATTATCATATTCTACACTGAAGCATGATGAAGGATTCTTTTTCTAACATTTTTAAATGTAAAATAAGGGTCGAAGTCACAACGGCGTATTGTGTATATTGATGTAACTTGTAAACAGCAAAACACCCATTGAAAACTTCAGTACCTTAAAATAGAGCGTAGAAAGTTAGGTTTATTCTAACAAATGCAGTGTAAATTTAAATGACATTTAAACACAATAACAGTGCTTGAAAGGCTATGATAATAGCAATAAAAAGCATTTGAATTGTGTGCTGCAGATAGCTTGTGCAATGATACACATGTGAACAGGCCAAAAAATAAAGTCCACTTTTATCTGCAAGATTAATCGAGACAGACAAAAAATAATGAAATAGACCTCGATCCAACATTGAAATAGGATTGATTTAGCCGTCAGAAATAATGAGAATATGAGTTTTAATTATTTTTTTTACAAAAGCTGCTTTTTCAACTCGAAATATTGGACTAGAGAAGTCATATATGTAGCTAGGTTGATCAGTGCGAAACGATCTGTTTGCGGGACACTTAACTTCAACCACTGCTTGTCTTAGGACGTAAATGTGTTGCGTTAATGTTTATCTTGATTACTGTGAAAGAATATTCAACTGATGACGGAAATCGGAAAGTATTTGCTGCTTTGTGTGTATTAGACTCACAGTAGAAGGTCAAACTAGTCCAAGTAGCACACCGCACTAACTGCCCCACTTCATACCGTGCTGGCTGCTCCAACATTCTAATAGAAGCCTGTGCCATAGTTTTAGGTATACACCGTACATATAAAAGCTCCACTATCGAACTAGAGGTTTATTAAAGAAAAAGTATGAATGTCGCTCGAATGCAACACTCCAACGTATCCACCAGTCTTTTATGGCAGTACTTCTATATTGTATTCACAGTATTCATTTCTTTTTAACAATGTTTACCTGTTCTTTGGGCCATTAAGCTATTCAGGGTGTTCGCAATGGACTGAAAAAGACAATGGAAACATGTATTACCTGTGTAATCTCTAAATCTTCTTTCTTAGATTTCATGACTGAAATATATCTGTTAAGAGTCAAGCTGTGATTGTAAAGTGTCATAGTCTTCCAGTGATCGTTTAATTGTCACTCTTCAAACTATATATTTCACAAGTTATTCTTTCTTCGATTCGTTGTAAATATTTTTAATGTTAGGTATTGATCCTTGAATTGCTCTTTCTGTTAATTATTACAGGGCATATATATATATATATATATATATATATATATATATATATATATATATAAAATTAAATTAAAATCAACATACAAAGCAAAACTTTTTAAGAGATTGCACTTGCATTAAAATATCCTAAGTTCCTGCAGTACATGCTGTATGTACTTTTGCCCTATTCTTGGTCATATACATGTTGTTACGTTGTTGTTATTACCAGAAATGGTTACTGTCTAATAAGGCTACAACTTTTACATGTGTAAATGGCTTAGTTTTGTATACTGCCTGTAAACGTTCTAAAAAAGTCGGTTAACCTGTAAACGAATATGCACGTGGCTGTCAGTAATGCCAGAAGTAGCCGTTCCAAATCAATGATATAGGGATCGGACCACTAATTAGTTTTCCATAGAACTTGATGTCAGTATATTAAAACATAAATATATTTTCTGCATTACACTGGCATACAAACCACACATGATTCCACTCATTAGAGTTAGAGAATTGTTCAGCCTTAAAAAACATAACTTTTTTTGGGCCTTGTGGTGTTAAACCGGTGGACTCCCGGGTCTATACCAAATAACATAGCCTTGCACCACGATTTTATATGTTATTTTGTCAGTAGAAAATTCAATACAAGATATCAAAATTAAATTAAATATTGTGTTGTCAACTATATTACATAGATTGAAGTTTGTGTAAAAAAAATTAATTACCGGTATGCCAAAATATTAAATCCATTTACTAGCCAATGAGTGCATCTCAAAATATTTAGTATTCTATTTTGTATTCCCCCCACCAGTAAACTAGTTATCTGGCTGTAAAATAATTAGTAGTCCAATACCTATAATATTTCCACATCTGTGCTTAAAAGGTCTCCATAATATGGTTTTTGTGTTAATTCTTTTTTAAAAATATATATTATTTTCAGATCTAACGTGGCATCGCTAGGAAAATGTAGAAGTTGATGATAATTAGTTGTAGTGCATGTGACACAACATTGCATATCAGCTTGATTTACTGATAATGCAGCTAAAGCAAATGTTTAATTTACATTATGTAGGTCTTAGAAGCATGTTCGTTAACAAAATATTTAAGCTTAATGAAACACCATTTAAAGTTTGTAAGCCACTGCAATGTTTCTTAATCATTTCAGATCCTACGAAAACATCATCTGCTCATGTCCAGGTTGTACACTCGCTTGCATTATAATACATATAAGTAGCTGGAAACAATATCACTACTATCCCAGAGATGTTTTTACTGAAATTGTCAGACATATGCAACAAAGACAAGTCCTACAAACTGAATTCTATCATAATAACAGGTAAAGGACATTCAGAAAACGAAACAATCATCAGTTGAGCGAGAAACGGCATTCAAATTATAATAGTCAGCTGTTCAGTAAGACTTGCGGGTAGATGGTAGATAGAGGGAAAGGTTGAGTTTCTAATTGATTAAATGGCATCGTCTCGGTTATTGTAAACCATGAACACCTGTGTCACTTTGAGACACTCAATCAAAGATGTCTGTTTTGTCCTCCTCAGGTATGTCTAGTGACATGCAGATAGACTCATTAGATTAGTCTTTTTAACCAATACATTTTATTTGTGATGCATATTTTTATACCACTGATTCTTGCAACGTTATCGGACAAGGAATAAAAATAGAAATTTCTAACTAATTTCAAGCAGATACAGTATAAGTATGATATTTATTTAGAGCAATCAAGTTTAGATTATGCGGTATTGTTATTTCAAAGATCTTGGTCCATTTGGTTTGTAAGGATTGTGAATATTAGTATGATAATATTACCTGACCGTTTCCACCGGAGTCCGTATCAAGCAAAATTATGCCACTTCTCTGACCACCGGAGTCCTTATCTGGCACATCTTTGCCCGTGCTATCAAGTGAAGCGATATAGGGATCTGCCCACTAATTCATTTCCCATAGAACTTAATGTTAATATAAAAAGCTCATCCAAAATAGTACTGACAATATATTGCACAAAATATCATTTTTTTCTGAGAGACAGGACTATTGACACAGTTCCTAATTATAATTTATAAATTGCAAAAAAAACATGTACCATTTTAAACAACAGACAGATGGTCTGGGAGAGTTAACCTATACACTCCAACTAATACCTAGGCATAGAGAATTGTAAATTCAGTTAGAAATTAAGTCATTTAAAAAGCACCGTGCAACATAATATATGATAAATGTTATATTCTATGTGACAAAAAAGGTTATACATTCATAAATTTCATGTCAGGTCCAATTACAAGAGCACATACAGGAAAGATGTGGCAAAGATCTGGGATGAAATACGAAATGTGAATTTGTTGCGATGTGATACAGAAAATTATATTGGTATTTTAATGCAATATGTGCAACAATGCAGTGAATTTAGGAATTGGGTAAACACCGTTCCACCCTGCAACTCAATCCTGTTACATTCAGGTAGAAAATGTAACTAAAAATAACAAGGCAATTAATGTGGTGACCAAAACCAAACTCTGCCCTTTGGTTAGTTTCATACATGTCAAGAAGTTGTTAACTGTGCCCGTAGTGCAAATATAACTGTTCAAATGGATATTAGTGATGAAAAATCATGGTCAATAGAGGGTCTATTAGAACTTAAACTTCAATCTCACATGGATGTAAAAATGTGACAATTGATCCTGATAGTAGTAAGTACTGGCCAGCTCTAAAACTTCGCGAGGCTTATTTCTATAATTATATGCATTTGCCTGCTTTAAATTACTCTAGAAATGATTCATTGTGTTGTAATTTCTCATAAATCAACTATTGACACTAAAAAACAATGCAGAAATGCATATAGTTGTCACACACACTACCCCCACCCCTATAGGGATCAGACCACTATTTCATTCCCCATAGTACTTAATGTTAATATATATATTTTTTTAAGCCTCGTGTTGCTTAACAGTGGACTCCCTGGTATGCACCTAATAACATAGCCTCGCACCGAGAGTCCATATGCTATTTTGTCATGGGGAAATTAAATACAGGATATCAAAATAAAAGTAAATATTTTGTTTTCAACTATAGTACATAGACTGAAGTTTATGAAAAAAATGTAATCCATTTACAAGCCAATGAGTGCATCTCAAAATATTTAGTTCTCTATTTTCTATTCCCCCACAAATAGACTGTTTCTCTGGCTGCAAAATAATTAGTGGTCCGATACGTATAAGATGGAGATTGTAGATGTAAGGAAATAAAAGTTTCAGGGTAAATGGAATATTGAAAATAATTTAGAATTTAACAAACACTGAGACAGATGTACAAGATAGATAAATGAGAGGAAGAATGGATGAATAAATAGCTGCAAAAGGAGAAAAATGATAAATTGGTAGACAAACAGAAAGACAGATATATGCAGATATCCATGCAGCCATCTTTTCGTTTATTTTACAGAAAGAAAGAATTTAGAAATGATGAACTAAACGATAGCTTTTGAAAATCTATTGAACTTTTCTATTTAGCTGCTTTTGGACAAGAATAGCTGCCTCTCAGTCATCTCAATGGTATGGCAATACACACTATATCGATATAATGTGATAACCTCTGTTTACCAATGATTAGTCTCATTTACCTTCAAATTTTGAATGCGTGGGGTAAATCTTGTTGCGCCTAGTGGGAACAGTCACAGGGTAATGTCTTGGGACTTTTTTCATTTTGCTGTCATCAACAGGTATACTAGGCAGAGAGCTTGAGTTTGCTGCTGAAGACGCTTGAAACAGCTTGACAATGGCTGAAACCTCATAAGAACCGATTCCCCTGTAAATTGTAACGAATAAAGAAAGATTCACTAGATATTACCTACATTGCTGATGTACTGTCTGAGCAAGAAGATCAAGAATGGTATATCATACATTATAGAGTAAAAAAACCAGAATAAAGTAGCAGTCTCTTATATTATTATTGCCACTGAATCTAGACAATCGTAATGAGGTTTGTCCTGAAGAGAGTTAGTTACCTCATCCGCGGGAGGATATTGATATTAGTGGGATGGTCTTAATGACATTAGACTAATGTAATGTATTCGTTTGAAAGTTTGAATAAAATTAAGGTATAAGGAATATTCAAACCAGAAAGAAGTTGAAGACTACACCATACTAAATATATTAATATTAAAATGTATTCTTATGCATGTGCGAGTGTGTAGGGGGGGGGGGGGAGTACCGAACTTGTCTTCGGGCTTCGTTTTAGTATTTCCCACTCTATCGGATTTTATAGAGGCGGTAATGGAATTTTGGCCCATAAAATGTTTCTTTTTGCAATATTTGATCCATTTCATAGATTCACATTTTTAAATTGTTTTCAGAGACATTCTGAATGATATTAGCTTTTGAAAAACGAAAACATATATACGCCATGCTGATTAAAATAAACCCACAACAACTTTCCTATGCAGAACAAGAATACAAGTATATTAAACGTAACAGTGTGTATGCATGTACGTGTGTATTCATGTATGTATGAATGTATGTATTTATGTATGTATGTATGTATGTGTGTATGTATGTACGTGTGTATGTATGCATGTATGAATGTATGTATGAGCATATGTATGTCTGTATGCATGTACGTGTGTACATATGTATGTCTGTATGTATGTATGTATGTATATATGTATGTATGTATGTATGTATGTATGTATGTATGTATGTATGTATGTATGCATATGTGTGTAAGTATGTATATGTGTATATATGTATGTATTTGTATATGTTTATATGTATGTATATATGTATCTATATGTGTGTGTGTATGTATGTATATATGTTTGTGTATATATATATATATATGTTTTTATGTGTGTATGTATGCATGCATGTACTTATGTATATATATGTATGTGAGTATGTAATGTTCTATGTGTGTATGGATGCATACATGTTCATATGTGTATGTATGTCTGTATGTATATATGCATGCATGTATGTATGTATTTATGTATGTGTGTATGTATATGTGTGAATGTGTGTGTATGTATGTATGTGTATATATGTATAAATCTAAGTATGTATGTAAAATATATATCTAAAAATTGCTAAAGAGTTTAGGATGATGATCCCTTCCAAAGTAAAGCAGACATGTAGTCTTACAAGATAAAAATTAAACATATTCAGATTCAATAAAGGTGTACAAATAAAATAAAAGGAAAAAAATAAAAGAATTAATGAAAGAAAATAAGCACCATAACACTGTTGGAATAACATTTTAAAGTTTGCCAGGTACATAGGGTGCTAAAGTAATAACAACGAAAATTATTTGAAGCACCTGCTTTATGCCCAGGACATGTTTTGCAATGACTTGATTTAAATAATTTTTCTATGATTCGAACCGCAAAACGTAAGTCATTTTGAGCTCGCTTTTAAGCAGGATTTCATGGTTCTTGTTATAAAATTACAGACATATATCTATTGATTAATTAATTATTAGGTGGAAATCATCAATATTGTTTATATAAATGACCAGCTAAATATACCGGAAACATATTTTGTATGAGTGTCCAAACTGCGAACACTCACAAATACATAGCATATTTGAAACAACAGTATTTATGACCACCTTAACAAATGAAACCATAGGATAGAACTATATTATGTATTTCTAAATTAAGCTGTAATACTTGAGTACTTGAAACAGGATTAGGTCTTTTTTTATTTTTAGATGGTATTAATATATTTAACAACGTAAGAACATAGGGACGAGAATATTAATCTATGTCTCAATCTATCAGAATGTCTATGTGTATATCCCTCGGTCTGTCTCTTTGTCTACCTGTCCATATAGGCCACCGCCTTTGCATTTACAATTAACAAAATGAAGGTGTAAGAAGTTTTCATGAAGTAGTATTAAGTTTAATCATTTTATTTAATTAAAGTAATCTAACCAAATTCACGCTTGTGTTGAAAATATGTTTTCTGTCTGTCTGTCTGTGTTTATGTAAGGGATTTGTTTTCAAGCCACGTGTTAGTTGTAAGATTTTTCACAAATCCCCATGCTATTCTTGCATGTGACGTATGCTTGGAATAAAGATAATCTCCAAATGACGACACAAAAGATTTTGGTGCTAGGTTATAAACAGTTTAAATTTACACGTATCAAGGAAACCAAAGAATTGTATTTTGTCACGTAAGGTGATATATATATATATATATATATATATATATATATATATATATATATATATATATATATATATGTGTGTGTGTGTGTGTGTGTGTGTGTGTGTACTACAGCAAATTCATTTGTTCCCCATTTTAATTGGTACTCTGTATATAATTTGTCCTCACCACCACCTTTACTTCTAAACCATACAACATTAGTATTTTCAATGCACCTTTTACTGTAGAAAACTTTCAAAAGTAATATAGAAGGTCTAAGGCGGATTGTGAAAGATTGACATACCCTGTCCAATGAAAGGAATGTATCGTCAGCACGTCCAGATATGAGCTATTCCCCATTCTTATTTCGTATTCTTTTTGCAGAAGGATTCTTTCTAATCACATGATTAATATGTAAGCACATTGAATAAATAAATCGGAAGAGAAGGTCCCCTAGTCTATATCCTCTAGTAATGGGGTATTGAAGTCAGTTACTTCCCCTGAGTCCAAAAAAAACTTGCAAAAAGGAAAAAAAAAAAAAAAAAAAAATATATCTCCAACAAATTTCTCATTTTGCGTTTTATTACGTCTCTGTCTTTGTATCAATCATGTTTCCTTACCACGAACGACCTTTTGGCACAATAACATCTACGGATAAATATGTTTTTATGACTTTGATTTTTTTCTGTATTTGGTTTTTTTTTTCTTCAAAAGAACGAATCTTAAAAATGATATCGTATTTTTGGACTACTTGCTTTTAATAGTGAAAGATAGAACGAAAAAAAGTAGAATTACAACACTTATTTCTCGTTCTGTGATAATCCTTAGTAACTATATTTGTATAATAATCATTGGAATTGGATTAGTTATGAATTCAATGTAACTATCTTCATCGTCGTCATCATTTTAATCTACTGCTGCTTTTAACATATTTTATTTAGCTAAATTATGCAAAAGGTATCGGGCCACAAGTTCTCACAACATCATAAGCCCTTCCCCATACAAATATAGTGATACAAATTAATCAAACATGACGAGCGGCAGAAAAAAAAGAAAACTAAATGAATATAAGATGTGCTGAATGTAAGGAATAGCATTGGTTAAAACGCCTTATATTCTGAATGTATATTTGAACAAGCTTAAATATATTCAAACTTTGTTCAGTTTCTACTTTAGATGAGTCAAGTAAAAGAGTGTTTGTAGGGATGGGAAAGAACATTCATCAAGACTAATTATTAGATTTGCCTTTGAACTGAGTATCGAGTACAAATGAAAATATAATGATATGCACCTTCTGCTGCTGCTGCTTGTTATTGTTTTTAATTGATAATGCTAAAAATCACAAATCCAAATTGTAACAACAAAACATTTCAGCAAATTACACGAGAGTTATGAAAATTAAAAGGGTATTTGATCAAATAATATAGGGCGGGGTTTTTTTTCTCCACAGACGTAGAAAATTACGTTTCCAAATTATTCATCTCAAAACTTGGGTATTTTTTCAAAATTAATCTGAAAGTGTATCCCGAAAAAATTGTTACTATTCAGGCAAAGTTTGATGTGATTGAATGTGTCTGTATCACCTTAAATTTTATAAAACTAGCATAATTTTAGCAACATCATCATCATCATCAACAACAATAATAGTCCGATAACTTTACCCTCTAAATCTGTGTTGATACTGGTAGACGATTTGTGTCACCTATTCATTAAAACGTGCAATTTTGCTGCATACAAATCTGTCCGGAGTACACCAGCGTACAGTTTCGACACATTCGCAACTTCGAAGTCAGTTATACGGATCGTACCTCGAATGTATGTCAATAGCTGCTATTCGGACTACTTCGGCTATTTACGAAACAAGACTTGACGGAGGTGATCGAACTATATTTTTCTTTGTAACCTCTCGGTCAGTCATACAGTCAATCCAATCGTGGAAATAGCCAAGGTGATCCGAATAGATTAGGTTTCTTTTTTTGAGGAGAAATTTCCGGCGAACATAATGAATGATTTTTCTGTAAATTACTGCTCCGACATATATCTGAGGCATAATTTTGTCTCGCAGAAATAACCGAGGTAGTTCCAAATGAGTTTAGACACTTACCGGTATTTGAAAACATCCGTATGTAACCACAAAATTCAAAATGGCCACAGGACATAGGGTTGTGTTATTCCACGTGGATTGGCAAGTCGTCAAGCACAGAATTTAATCCGAAAATAGTCTGTACATAACGCCAAAGGAGCCTTCAACCAACGGTTGCTCAAGAGATGCGAGAAATACCGGTAAGTGTCTAAAATGCACACCGATGTGTTACGGACATAACTGTCTGCAAACAATTCCTCGATTTTATGAATAGGTGAATTCAGACCCACAATCATCCATCAGTATCAACACAGATTTGGGGGTCTAATTTTTCGGACTACAACAGCAACAGTAATAATAATAATAATAATAATAATAATAATATGAATGATATACATGGTAATACTAATAATAATAATTGTAAAGCAAATGCTTGAAGAATATTAAACAGAATGGTTGATAGCTTAAAATAAATTTCGAATCAAGCAATTTTAAAGTATATATTTGACATAATTACTTAATTAATTTGACATAATTTTAAAATGAAGACAAATATTAATCTTTGTACCACTATGCAGCTAAGGAAGGTAAGAAAATGTGCTATAAGTTGCTTTAGCCGTTTGTCACACTATACAGTTAAGGGGAGTAGGGAAAGATGCTATATGTGACTTTGGCTGTTTGTCACACTTTGCAGTTAAAGGGAGTAGGGAAAGGTGTTATATATGACTTTGGCTGTTTGTCACACTTTGCAGTTAAGGAGAGTTACAAAATGAAGGGGTAATGTTGATTGTGCCTGGGATACTCTGTGTGTGAAAGGGCTTTTTAACGAGCATGTATTCATTATGAATATCTACGCTCAGTTATTCACGGTATGAAAAATAATATATATTTCTCTCTATAAATAAATAAATAAATAAATGGAAACAGTTGTAACTATAGATAAAGTACTGATTTTGTATATGTATCTTTTCATATTTGCTTTCCTTCATTTTTTTTTTTTTTTTCATATTTGCAAGTGGTATATACTGACGGCCAAAATAGTGATTTCTTTATTTCATATCGCAAACTTTATATTTCTTTTCCACTTCAAATCATGCAAAAAATACAAATAGCGCGTAAAAAGTAATCAGATGTTTCGTATAGTATATATCATATATTTTCATTGGAACTTGACGCCGATAAGTGTCATGGTCTGTTGACCTTGTGGTTCACCAATCAATTCACAGCTATCAAATTTATGAAAGTGAATCGTTATTCGGAACATATCGTTACTAACGATAACTCTCCATAACACGAAATGCAGCGTTTTATCTGATGGGCAACTAAAAATAAGCAGACTGTGAATTCCAAAGGTCATCTAAACATAAACCTTTTTTTTATCGGTGTCTGTCAGATCTCCACGTAGGACCGTGGACATCGGATTTTAATGAGATTAATTAAATGATTTAACAGGCTTTTTTTTTTTTCTAAACTAAGTCTGAGAAAAGGGTAGGAAAAATGTTGCATTTCCTTTGACACGGATTATATTACATCAGTCTCTCGCCGTTGTCAATAGTTGTATTGTAATCAAAATGTCTTTGGCCCGGATTGGAGTGGGGTGGGTGGGTGGTGTCACTTAGTCTAATCGTACTAATAAGAACATTTGCCGGTATGCGCAAGCGTGATAACTCGTCGGGTTTAATTTTAACCATATTTTGTTCCATAAAATTTGTTAAATATCGCTACTCATCCCATAAAATAATTATGACATGTTTGTAGCTTTATTCCAAACAAACAATTATATTCTTTCTTGTGGTTTGTTTGGGAGGGGGGGGGGGGGTTGCGGGGAGTCTGGCTTGGTCGTCGTTGTATATAATGCGGCTAAATGAAGTATTTAAATGTCTACAGAATGGCTTCTATTTTTATCAAACTATTCTCTTACAGATCTAGTATTGCAAAGAAATACTTACATTTGATCAATGAAATTACACCATTAGTTTCGATTTGCTGTGGAATGTAGTAAAACAACAGTCAAAGTGACACTATGTTTCTTTTTACTTAGTCCTAGTTCTTTGTCATGAAAAGAATACCTGAAAAATATATATTGTTGAGGGATCCAGCGATCTAAACATACTCTGTAATTAGTGTGGATGGATCCCGCGATATGGCCATGTTATTACTGTTGATGGTTCCCGCAATCTGGCCATGTCCTATTATTTGTGTTGATGGATCCAGCGATCTGAACATGCCGTGTTATTAGAGTATACGCATCCCATGATCTGTCCATGTTATTAGTGTTGATGGATTCCGCGATCTGTCCATGCTATTAGTGTTGATGGATTCCGCGATCTGGACATGTTATTAGTGTTGATTGGTCCCGTGATCTGTCCATGTTATTAGTGTTGATGGATTTAGCGATCTGGCCATGTTATTAGTGTTGATTGATCCCGTGATCTGGCCATGTTATTAGTGTTGATTGATCCCGTGATCTGGCCATACCATGTTATTAGTGTCGATGGATCCCGCCGCGATCTGGACATATTATTGGTATTGATGGATCCCGTCATCTGGCTATGATATTAGTGTTCATGGATCATGCAGTCTGGTCATGCCATTAGTGTTGATGGATCGCGTCATCTGGCTATGATATTAGTGTTCATGGATCATGCAGTCTGGTCATGCCATTAGTGTTGATGGATCGCGTCATCTGGCTATGATATTAGTGTTCATGGATCATGCAGTCTGGTCATGCCATTAGTGTTAATGGATCGCGTCATCTGGCTATGATATTAGTGTTCATGGATCGTGCAGTCTGGTCATGCCATTAGTGTTGATGGATCGCGTCATCTGGCTATGATATTAGTGTTCATGGATCATGCAGTCTGGTCATGCCATTAGTGTTGATGGATCGCGTCATCTGGCTATGATATTAGTGTTCATGGATCATGCAGTGTGGTCATGCTATTAGTGTTGATGGATCGCGTCATCTGGCTATGATATTAGTGTTCATGGATCATGCAGTCTGGTCATGCCATTAGTGTTGATGGATCCAGTCATCAAGTAGTTCTTACATACACATGTAAAATGTGATATTTAAGAACTCGGCTAAATATTTGCATGACTCCGTTTAATGAACATTAGAATTTGAAGAAAAAAATATGGAAACTGCGTTATGGTAGATATCGTTAGTCATCACATCAATAAAGTATTATGTATTTTGTCCCAAAATGCTGTATGAACTGTTTTTGTAGTCTTATTCAAAATAAGCAATTTATTATTTTTACCGGGGGGGGGGGGGGAGAGAGAGAGAGAGAGAGATGGGAATGGAATTCAGGCTTTCTTGACTTTTTTTTATATGATTCAGCAAAATGAAGTATTAAAGTGTCCACAGAATGGCTTCTATCGTAGTGTAGTTCAATATGCACTGATTGTTTCATTAGGATTTTCAGAAAATCTGGAGAGAAGTAAGAATGAATTAAATTTGTAAATATTGCACGTTTCTTATTGTTAATGACTATAGTAGAGTTAAAACACACACGCACACACACACACACATATATATATATATATATATATATATATATATATATATATATATATATATATATATATATATATATGAACAGAATACTCAAAGGCCTTGTTATTAATCTGTGTTATCAATATTTGGTCACTCAGTTATTTTCTTTCTGGCATTACATGTAGAGCTGGACAAACCGAGGCCTGCGTAGATAATTTAATGTTACCAGTGCTTGGAATAATAGTAAATATTTAGACCAAGCAAAAATCATCTCATGTAAAATGAAAACATCATCAACAGTAGCAACAACAGGAGCAACAACAACAAAACAACAACAATAATAACCGATTTTAAACTATTATTCTAGTATTGTCGCCTTCAGAGAGAACTGTTCACCTATAGTATTGTCTCATGGGTATAGTACTTGAGCCTAAGGCTTTGGGTACACCTATACTACCTTAACTCACGTTGATACAAAGTCGGTAAATTGCCAGTTTTATTTTGCACACACACACACACACACACACACACACACACACACATTTATATATATATATATATATATATATATATATATATATATGTATATACACCAGAGTAACTGGAAATTTGGTCGAGACACGCACTATAAAGTTTCAATATACAATGCAATAATATTGGCATTGTTTCCATTTTCACGGCTTCTCATTTTACGAACATACATACATTGCATAAAATTCATGCATTTATGCAAACATGGCTCAAATATTCCTGTAAAAAGGAGCTGAATGTTTAATGCTTTCAGCTATTTACATGTCATATGTCAGAAGCTACAGAGTTCTATGACATATTAGAACCGAAATTGTTTACCGATAAATCACTTACAGTGTATTTATGTATGTGGCTATAGTTTTTTGTTATGCAACAGTTAAGGGAAGCAGGGAAGGGGGGCTATACGTGGCTGTAGCTGTTTGTCAAATTATGCAGTTAAGGCGAATAAGGCAAGAGGAAAGAGGCTATACGTGGCTTTACCTGTTTGTCACATTATGCAATAAAGGGGAGTAGAGTAAGAGGCTATACGTGGCTTTACCTGTTTGTCACATTATGCAATAAAGGGGAGTAGAGTAAGAGGCTATACGTGGCTTTAGCTGTTTGTCACATTATGCAATAAAGGGGAGTTGAGTAAGAGGCTATACGTGGCTTTAGCTGTTTGTCACATTATGCAATAAAGGGGAGTAGAGTAAGAGGCTATACGTGGTTTTAGCTGTTTGTCACATTATGCAATAAAGGGGAGTAGAGTAAGAGGCTATACGTGGCTGTACCTGTTTGTCACATTATGCAATAAAGGGGAGTAGAGTAAGAGGCTATACGTGGCTTTAGCTGTTTGTCACATTATGCAATAAAGGGGAGTAGAGTAAGAGGCTATACGTGGCTGTACCTGTTTGTCACATTATGCAATAAAGGGGAGTAGAGTAAGAGGCTATACGTGGCTGTAGCTGTTTGTCACATTATGCAATAAAGGGGAGTAGAGTAAGAGGCTATACGTGGCTTTAGCTGTTTGTCACACTATGCAGTTAAGAGGAATAGAGAAAGGTGCTATATGTGACTTTGGCTGTTTGTCGCTCGTTTTATGCAGTAAAATGGAGTAGCTAAATGGGCTAAACGTGGTTTTAGCTGTTAGTTAAGTGAATAGGGAAAGGTGCTATATGTGACTTTAGCTGTTTGCCACACTATGCAGTTAAGGGGAGTAGGGAAAGGTGTTATAAGTGGCTTTAGCTGTTTGTCACACTATGCAGTTAAGAGGAATAGGGAAAGGTGCTATATGTGACTTTGGCTGTTTGTCACACTATGCAGTTAAGGGGAGTAGGGAAAGGTGTTATGTTACAAAATGAAGGGGTAATGTTGATTGTGCCTGGGATATTCTGCGTGTAAAAGGAACAAGCATGTATCCATTATAAATATATACCCTCAGTTATTCACTGTATGCAGAAATATGTTTCTATCAAGCAAATAAATAAATGGAAACAGTTGTAAGTATAGATATAATATAGATTTTGAATATGCATCTTTTCGTATTTGCTTTCCTTCATTTTTCATATTTGCAAGTGGTATATACTGACGGCAAAAAAAGTGATTTCTTTATTTCATATCGAAAACCTTATATTTCTTTTTCACTTCAAATAATGAATAACAAATGCAAATAGCGCGTAAATAGTAATCAAATCTTTCACACAAAACGATTAAATGATTTAACAGTTTTTTTAATTATTTTTCTTAAACTAAGTATGAGAATAGGGTAGAACAAATTTGCATTTCCTTTTACATGGATTATATTACATCAGTCCCTCGACGTTGTCAACAGTTGTATTGTAATCAGAATGTGTTTGATCAGGACTAGGGTGGGTCTGGGTGGGTGATTTAGTCTACAAGCGCGACAATTCGTCTCATTTAATTTAAACCATATTTAGTTTAGAAACTTTGTCAAATGCATGTACAAATATAGGATTTCGAAGATGCTTGTTTTCCCCACTTAGTTTCATGGTACAGTTGTGCAAGGCCCCGGTTTCACCAGCTTTCCCGGTAATGCCAGTTTAAAAGTATGACATTATGAACGAAAGAGGTCAATTTCTGATGAAAGATACAAAATTCGATGTTGGATTTTTGCCTTTGATTAACTTTTTAACTTGGAGTCTCTACTGTTTGCTATAAAAGCTCGAAAAGGAGAGCACGGCCAATATGGAAATCTTTTAACAGATGAAAAGCTATTTACATCCGCCATTACTCAAAACGAAGAAGAATTAAAGTATCATTTTGCACATTTTGTCATTGAAAAGTAGTAAGAGGGGGAAAATTCTATAAATTATATTTTTCTCAAACTATTCTCTTACAGATATATAATAACAAATAAATACTTACATTGTGAAATTACTCAACAGAATGGCTTCAATGGTAGTGTAGTTCACCACACACTGATCGTTCATCAGGATTTTCAGTGAAACTGGAGAGAAAAAAAAAGAATTAGACTTGTAACTGATTGTTATAAAAATTAAAAAGGGAGATCCCGCCCAATATGGAAATCTTTTTCCAGATGAACATCAATTTATATCTGCCATAACTCAAAATAAAGAAGAATTAAAGTATGATTTGTGCACATTTTGTCATTGAAAAGTAAATAATGTTATAAATTATATTTTTCTCAAACTGTTCTCTTACAGATATATTATTACAAATAAATACTTACACTATTAAATTACTCCAAAACCTAGAAGGGTTTTGATGTAGTCAAACAATACAAGAAATTACACCATGTTTATTTTTAGCTCAGCTTCGTCCTAACATGTTCTTAGGAAAGGAATACCTGATATATATATATATATATATATATATATATATATATATATATATATATATATATATATATATTATATATATATATATATATTGTATTCGTGACAGATCCCAGCGTGTATAAAAAATAGTTACACCGACATATTGAAACAGTCACCACAATATATTAATACGTATGTACTTACGTTGAATTAATCTCTAAAGTAAATGAAATTTCTTATTCATCAAAAGCGGTCAGAAATATACACTTTAAAACATTTTGTTTCACATTTACAACAATAACTTGCATACGTCAGTACTATTAAATTGTTCTGCTTATGAAAAAAGTATTTTTGACATGAAGAGCAAAAGGTCTCATATAGCACATGGAACTCCTTGCAGTAAAGCTACCTTAAATTGCAAAGGAAAAGTTAACATTTTCTATCTACTGATTAAAAACAAAGACCTCACGTTTTAACAAAAGAAAAGTGTGCATTGAACTCTGTCCTGTGGCCTGTTTTTATATTGATTCTTATGATAGACAGAAATCAAGCATGTATCAACTACTACAATTATCGACTGTAAAATACCTAGGTAAATATGTGTATAATGCATTCCAACTTAGATTACCTTCTCTCACTGTCTAGTTCTCTCTCTCTCTCTCTCTCTCTCTCTCTCTCTCTCTCTCATGTATATGTATAGAGGTTTACTATCGCCTGTATTCATACATTTATGCAACAATGTATTGTATATGCATTATGTATTGCATTGACTGTGTTCTTTTGTGAATACATCAAATCAATAAGGCTATGTTCTGTTCTGTTCAGAAATTTAAAAATAATTTTTTTCTTGGGTGCCTGCAAGGTGTAGCTATCCATACGTGTGTTTTTTTTTTTTTTTTTTTTTTTTTTTTTTACGGAATCGGGCATTGTTTGTTCTTTCTCTTACCAGGACTGTTTGATTCGATGCGGCGAGTGAATAGATCTTATCAACTAAACGCACCACATTTTAAAAATAAAATTCATGTCACTGTGGTTAAATAATCCACACATGTGTGTTGAATTATTTGAAGAGAAACCTTTCAACAAGATCTTAAGACATTAGGTAAACAATGATTATTGTTGCACTTCAAAATAAGGCCGTAAACTTGATGATTAAATGACGGATAAGGACCAATTTTTCGTGTCAGCCGAATGATAGACAACCTCAGAATAAGTACATTTATCGGTAAGGAAGTTTTTCTTACATTCACATGCAAAATAATACACCAAAGAACTCGGATGAACATTTGTATGACTCCGTTTAATGAATATTACAGCTTGCAAAAAACATGGCTACATCCTTATGTTAGATATCACTACTAATCCCATCTAAAACGTATGACATGTTTTGTCTCAAAATCCGGTATGAAACATCTTTGTGGTTTTATTGAAAATAAGCAATTTATGCACTTTTTTGGGGGCGGGGGGTGGTCGGGGGACAGACCTGCTGGTCCTTTTTATACGATTCAGCAAAATGTAATATTTACGTGCCCACATAATGACTTCTATAGTATTTTAGTTCACTACACTCAGATAGTTTCATCAAGATTTTCAGAGAATCTGGATAGAAAAAATGAATTAGACTTGTAACTATTGCACATGTCTTATTCTTAATCAATACAGTAGGGTTAAAACTAATGCCAAATATTTATACATTTTTATAACTTAAAAAAGACCTTTATGTATGTCTAACAAAAATGCAAAATAAAACCGGTAATTTACCGATTTTGTTTCAACGTGATTTAGGACAGTATAGGTGTACCCAAAGCTTAGGTTCAAGTACTATTCCCACGAGACAATACTATAGGGGAACAGTTCTCTCTGAAGACGCCAATACTAGAATAATAGCTTAAAATCGGTTGCTATTGTTGTTGTTTGATTGATGTTGATGCTGCTACTGTTGATGTTATTTTCTTTTTCTTGAAGATGATTTTTGCTTTGTGTATATATGTTTCAATATTGCAAGCATTAGTAGCATTAACGTATCCACACAGGCCTCGCTTTCTCCAGCTATTCCGGTAATGCCAGTTTAAAAGTATGACATTATGAATGAAAGAGGTCAATTTCTGATGAAAGATACAAAATTCGATGTTGGGTTTTTGCCTTTGATTACCTTTTTTAATTGGAGTCTCTACTGATTGTTATAAAAACTCAAAAGTGAGAGCCCGCCCAATATGGATTTTTTTTTTTTTTTTTTTTGCAGTTGAACATCAATTTATGTCTGCCATTACTCAAAACGAAGAAGAATTAAAGTATCATTTTGCACTTTTTGTCATTGAAAAGAAGTAAAAACAAATGTTATAATTAAATTTTTCTATAACTATGCTCTTACAGATATATAATAAAAAATAAATACTTACATTATGAAATTACTCCAAAACTTATAAGGGCTTTGATGTAGTCAAACAACACCAGAAATGACACCATGTTTATTTTAGTTCAGCTTAGTCCTAACATGTTCATACGAAAGGAATTCCTGACAATATTTGGAAAACTGTCAACCTTTCAGTAAAAGGATATGTGGGCTTTGCTGCACATGAACTTTTTTCAATATTCTGTAGTGGTAAATACGTCCAAAACTACATTATATCAGGAACCAGTCTCAAGAAAGCTTTATAAGATTGAATTTGTTCATGAGATACTTTTCCTAAGAATGTTTCATGAAGGGTTGACATAGTAAGGAACCTTGGTGTGCATATTTGTCCTTATATACAAAATTGTTTCAGTTGATGGAGTAATAATGAAACCATACTGAATAGCTGATAAGTAAAGATGTAACGACGACGCCGACAACAACGACGGTGATGATTATCCGTACTCTTTTTGAGGAAATCGCTCGGGTTACATGATTCTACTCATTCGTGATACGTGTGTTAGTGCAAAATAGCGCGTGTAATGTCGAGCAATTTTATCCATCAATTAAAATAGAGGATTCAATAACTTAATAAGATTAGGAACATTTTTTTACGTATACGATATTGTCTTTCCTTTTAAATCTACCTTCTTTGATGCGTTTGAGAGGTTAATGACTGGATGATCAACTCTAAATGGCGTGAGACATGATATTTTGCAGTAGATTATTCTCTATTATTGTCATCGTTATTACATTTACTTTCATTATTAATATTCTTCCTATTATTATTAAAACAAGCAGAGATGCTGTTTTCTTACGTAAACTGTACGTACGTGCTATATGTCAAACACACTTGAGAGAGAGAGAGAGAGAGAGAGAGAGAGAGAGAGAGAGAGAGAGAGAGAGAGAGAGAGAGAGAGAGAGAGAAAGAGAACGTACGGGCTTTGGATGGAGCCATATTATCTGACCGATATTTTGAGTCGGCATATACTTATTCCCCCCTCCTTCCCCCACCCCTACTCTGTTGTATTCATTTTCAGCCTTGCAATCGTTGGATCAAGTGCGTATGAACGTGTTATTATGTATATTTAATCTATAATATGTGTTTAAATATTGTCCAGAAGGTAAGTTGTACTTTAATTTCTGGGCACTAGTAAACAGAATGTTTACTAGAATTTGAATTCAAGGCCAGTCATGTTCACAGTTAGACTGGGTTTTTCCCCCATTTTATTTCTTCACATCATGTTGATATAGGTCAAACGACAATGTGTATAAATAGGGATTTGGTAAACAAATAATTAATTCCTCTTTTAGATCAGTCTCTGTGAGTTGATTTGTGATCAGATATAACATTGTTCCGTTGAAATCAGATATAATTCGAGAGGAATTATTTATTTAATATATATTCATTGGAAATACTAAAGTGCTCATTGACTTTTGAATTAATACATTACTTTGGACTTTTGTGAACTCATTCAAAGACATTCTAGATTGTATCATTGTCGTATATCAGGACATTCAAGACCATTGGAACTCATTCGGAATATTCTATATTCTTGGACTTGTGATTAGGACATTTAGGATTATTTGGAATTTCATTCATAATATTGTAAGTATCTTTTGAATTTCACTTTGTTTTACAGGGAAATAAATTCCGTGTTTATTTTACTTACATTGTTGGTTTCACTTTCTTTCTATTACATTGTTTTAGGACCTAGAGTCGTAATTGAAACACATATTTGTTCTTACAGCCTACGTAACTCATATTTTTGTTTCTCTATATAGATTCGAAAAAGTAAAATCATGTAAAATCATGTAGAGTTTTAAATATTCGAGTGGTTTTCGTGTTCATTATTGTGGGAGTCCCAATGGGCATCTGCTCTACTATTACAGCTTGTTTTTGGAATCGTCTATGAATTTACCTCGAAACTGTTGGCGTTGTTAGCAGCGTGCAGATACTACTTTATTGCGGAGCAGTTCGAAAAAAGTTCTACATTTGTTTTGAGATACATTAAAATAAAGGAGACAACAAAATAAGACTTTCAGAAATTCTAGTTCACCTGCATGTAAATCTTTTCCTCTCTTAATGTACCTCGATTTTGTCTCCGAGATAACTAGGTCATTGCTGGAAGAGGGTGGCTACTCAGGGGTACATGGCTGAAATACGACATGCCTAATCACTGAAATTAAACGAAAATGATGATATATTTATTATTATTATTATTATTATTATTATTATTTCTGGCATTATTGTTATCATGAACATTATCATATTCAACATTATCTGATGATGATAATCATGGTAATGCTAATGGTACTTCTGCAATACTACTGCTACTACTACTACTACTACTAATAATAATAATAATAATAATAACAACAACAATAATATACTAGAACAAGAAAGCTAACTGAGTTTACATGGCTATATAATTATCATGGGTAAATTAAATGAAAGGATAGTCAGTAAAGGTGAACCTACATTAGATTTCATATCTGGAGATAAATCACTGATATTGCCTAACACTAAACAATACCCACAGAGCAGTGACTGTCGGGGTAGAAAACACTCTGACACTCAAGAAATCAAACATAGCCGTTATCTAACAGAACTTTGTATTAGCAATCAATTAAGAATTATGAATGGTCGTACCCCCAGTGAATATTTAGGAAACCTCATATGTCATAATTATAATTCTTCCAGTACGGTACAAAACCTAATTACCAGTGAACAGCTTATATCAAAGTTCTTCTATCTCAATTCACGACGAAACGATATGCATCCTGTACATCAATATTATACAGTATGCATTGAACTACTATTATATGTCATGGATCCCGCGATCTGAACATACCCTGTTATTTATTAATGCAGATGTCTAAAGATACCTGTACATGACTAACCATTATTATTTAAAAGGTACAAGTATTTAGACTCCTATTTTGGTTGACACTAATGAATAATTGGTACTTGTGTCTGTTTATAAAGAATTCAAAGTGTCTGTTAGTGCTGGATTTATTCACTGGAATCATTAGATAGATGTATTACTTGAATTCACTGGTATTTCCTTTTTTATGACATATAGTTTGATACATGTAATATCTCCTAAATAATTAGGGAATCTATCATCAAGGAGGCATACAAAAGTACAAATTACTATAAATCTCAATGAATCTAATAACAAAATGCCAGACATTTTCTCTTTATTTTGGATAAATCTCCCTGAAATGAAGGGCCAATCTTACTGAATGCTGTTCCACGGCTGTCACATCTATGCAGTTTGACATTAAGCTTGTTTCAAACAAGGCAATGTTATGTTTTGAAGTTTCAAGTACAGGCAGTCATTTATAAGATAAATCTATCATCTTAAAAGTGAGTAGTTGATGAACTATTAGAAAACAATCACCCATTATTTTCATAAAGTTGACTCTTTGCATTTTCTATCCAGGATCACAATCGAGGTATTACATATTTAGGGAATCAAAACAAGGAACCTGTCTCCATCTTCAAGCTAGGCCCTCATCTGGCATCAAGCTGGAAGTAAATATTTGGCCTTCAATCGTGCAGTCACAATTTCAAAACTTTCAAGGTGTTAAGTCTACATAAAGTTACAAACCTTGGTAGCATATTTAGGAATAGTTACAAAGTTACAAACCTCAGTAGCATATTTAAGAATAGCGTGGTTAAAGAAGTCATTTTCTGGCAAAGCGAAGAAATGTTAGTCACATGAAAATCAATGATCAATGATTATACAATAGTTTCTGCAAAACAAACATCAGGTGACGAATTCTAACAGTCCTTTCCGTAACTTCTCTCCCAATTGTGGTTGCGTCATAACATGAGAAACCTTTCGATCGCAAGATCGGAAGCCCGAAATTAGGCTTCCGCTAAAAAATCATAGTAGACATCTATCTCAGAACGTATATATCAATTTATCACAGTCTATGGATCACAATCTATGGAACCACCTGTTTGTCGTGTTTGGGATCCCGGGTTTCATTCCCTGTGCCAGTATTTGCTAGACTCACTGGTCAGTCACCTTGTATAGATAGTTTCCTCTCTGTACTGAACTTTTTTCTCATTAAATCCCACATATTACAACAATAAGACACTAAAAAGTCTCTAACATACAAAGATAAGTGACGAAAAATGATTTATTATAAATAAATCTTGATACAATTCTTGCTGTCTCTAAAATAGGCAACATAATTTTGCACTGTGTGTTTGCGGGAATTAATTAATTTTAAAGTTGAATTTAATACTGTGATTGCAAGTTTTTTTATAGGATACAGAATTCGTTCTATTTCATGGTTGCAAACAAACTATAAACGTAAGGAGCCAACAAGAAAGGTATGATCTATAGAAAAACAAGGACGCTTCCTCCCTCAGTAGCATATTTAAGAATAGCGTGGTTAAAGAAGTCATTTTCTGGCAAAGCGAAGAAATGTTAGTCACATGAAAATCAATGATCAATGATTATACAATAGTTTCTGCAAAACAAACATTTACCGACCATATACCCCCCACAAAAAATCAAACAAACAAAACAACCAATACAAAAAAAACATCAACAAAGGAATGATCTATAAAGAGAAAAGGACACTTCCTATGTAAGTTGCATATTTAAAAATAACGTTCCGACGGAAGTCATTTTCTGGTGAAACGAAAAACTGTTTATCCCACGAGTTTCAATGAATTATCCATGGTTGGTACAACCCAAGATGTAATGACCAAACCAAAAGGAATGTAGGAAAAGGAATGACCAACAAAGAAAAAAGACACTTCCTCTCACACGGGATACTGAAGAACAAAGTATCGGAGGAAGTCATTTTTATTTTCTGGCAGAACGAAGATCTGTTTGTCCAAAGAAAATCAATGAATTTACATTAGCCTCTACCATAATATGTAAAAAAAACGTGTAGACTATGAAAAATGTAACTATATTATATTAGTTAGTGTTAAGCATACATTACACATTTTGACTAATTATGCATCAATCTTAATTAGGTTTCTTCACTATCTTAGGATGAATAATCTTACTCCTGATAATTGTATTAGCACCTGTCAATGATTTCCATTCTTGGTCACACTTCTGTAAATATTTCTGTAACTAGCTGCAACAATTTATCACAAACGCGCAGGCAGATGTTACTTTAAAGACGATATAAGTCAAGCATGTCTAGGATAAACGCAATATTGTTCAATTTATATTTATTAAGAATGTACGAAAATAAAGAAGGAATAAGTAAGTAAACAATGAAGTAAACTGTACTAATACATGTATGTCTGTATGTATGTATATATGTATGTCGCAATCCATGTATTAATCTTTTATCAATCCTGCTTTCTTTTTATTTTCTTTATTATTTCTTTGTTGCTCTATAATAGATAGTAATGGCGAACTTTGGCGCACTTGTAAATTAAAAAATAGTACGATCTAGCACAACAAACCAAATTAAAAATGACCCAATGATAAAATCAAAATTCTAAAACCTGAACTTTCTATTTACTCCGTATCACCGTCTGTTATAAGGATACGAAAATATTAATTTTCAGGCGTACTAATAAATATTAAAACAGCGCGTTACCATCTAGTATAAGGGTACAATAACATTTCTAGTCAGTCAATATTACGCTTGTGCTATATATAAAACAACTGCGACAAAGTTAACCACTGAGCCTGTGATGTTCCCGCCAACGAGGTGCACTAAAGGTGCAACGAGGACGCCCCCAAGTGGCTACTCTTGATTCAGAGCGGCAAAATAGAACATGTTTTCTACTCTTGTACTGTTGGTGGGCTAGCACAACCATTGACGTTGTCCCTATGGAATAAGTCTTGTCGCTCCGCGGCAACACCACATGATGTAATATTATGTATGTTTTTATGTATATATATATATATATATATATATATATATATATATATATATATATATATATATATATATACGTTTCTCTATCTACCTATGTATCTATATCTTCCTTTCTTTCTGAAATTAAATCATTGTAGAACCAAAGAGACGAAATGTATCAGATGGATGTTTTTTAACCATAAAGAAGGCAAATTCTGATGCAACAACAGTTGACTCAACATACCAGGGAGGCTGATTTGGGCTGTGTGTGTGAGAGTGACATTGGCCCAATTATAGTGAAGGCTATATATATAAAGGGCACTCAAGGGACCAGACAAAGCTGACTCTATAGACAGATGTCTTTTATGTACGGGGCCATTACTCCTGATTCACTTTACAGCTCGTTCATTTATGACTCGGAGTATTTCATATCATACAAAAAGTATAAGCTTTTAGAGGTAATAGGATTTCTTCTTAGGAAAATTTAAGAATGAAAATCCAGCACTTAAATTGTCAACATCCGGTAGCAGTGAAACTAAACAATCGCTTATTGATATGCAAGGATTTTAACTGAGAACGCTATTAACATTATACTAAATCTGAGCCATATCTACTCACTCTTCAAACGTTCAATTTACAAGAAATTCCAAACCGCCATTTGTTGTATCAATAGGATGCCCAGCACCGTAACTGTGACCTTATAGATCTAATTGAGGCAAGATCATATCAGCTATGAATTCAATGCTAGGGGAACTTATGATGTTATGAGACCACTGTATCGTTAACTGTCAAAGCAAGATAGGCTTCACTAATATGTGTTTGATAGCGCATGTGGTGAGATACACAAGAGGCAAATTCGCACGTATTAGATCATGATGACTGCTATACAAAACTTTGCTGACCAAAAAAATAAACAACCAAAAAACAAAGAAACAAAACAAACAATAAATCACTGTCCGCCATCAGCAGTAGACATGTGTTGCTTAGAGATCCTCGATAGTGCCCGTTATTAACGGGTATCCGCTATATGGATGTGTCCGCTCGGGTAGGTTACAATGTACATTCAAGATATTGATAAATCAGAAACAATGTCTTATTTGGAAAGAATCACTGACAAAGCTCCGAATTTACAGACAAACAAATGTTCCCAAGTAGGTATGCTTTAGCCAGTTTTTTTTCAGTATAAAAAGAAGAAATGCATTGAATCCCCAGAGTGTCAATTTAAATTGCAGAAGAATCGCGCACTTCATTGTGTATTTTTGTTTAAGAAGAAGACGGGATATGTGATATAAGGAGATTGTATTGTCAGCGTCAAATATTAACGTATTAATAGATCAGAGGGTTGAAGTAGAGATTGGTAGTTTTCTGGTTTGATTTGCTTTGATTTAACCCTTTGACTGCTGATACGACATGTATGCAAGCGCTCCATATTTTGTATATTTTTTCACTACAATAAAGATGTAGAAAGCAGAAATTCATCCTTTGCGAGACAAAACGAAGTCCATTATCATTTAGATCTACAAGCCTATTATATGATTCACCTATGAGACAATAGCAATCAGGAGAAAATCGCTCTTTCCCACAAAAAGCTGCTTAGGCAAAAATAAAATAGTCTACTAGATTCTTTTCTGATGCTATTTTATTTTTTTAAATTTTATAAACTGATTTATATACTTCATTGCCGAATTAAGAGCATTTATCAATAATTTAATACTTTATTTCACGATCTAGTCGGAAATGTATTTCCCGTGTATTATATAGTGCCGAGGCAATGGGAGCACAATATCTTGCCTAAGACAGCAGACCCTGGCGTGGGTTGGTATCGAGCCCACGCCCACGCCCGCGCACCCTATAATTAAAAGTAAAAAATATATTTTAAAAAACTGTAAACTGAACTACTGAGAGAGAAAGAGAGACAGAGAGAATCATTGACCATTAAATCACATGATATTTTTTTTATTACTTTTGGATATACTATCTCTCTCTCTCTCTCTCTCTCTCTCTGTTGTGTAGATACAGAGAAAATGAGAGAGAGAAGGAGAAAGAGTCAAATAGATTTGTATTAGACATTTTAATACTATCTCGTACATTGTAAGCATAAATTTGTGCGTGTGTGTGTACGGGGAACTCAATAACCTCAATAACAACAGGTAAAGGTTCTTACTTAAATGTATGGAAAGAGTTTTTTATTTCCAGAACTATAAACTGAGACGGTGTGTGCGTGTCTGTGTGTGTGTGTGTGTGTGTGTGTGTGTGTGTGTTTACACATCAACATTGTGAGGTTTTATCGTGGGATTTGTGTCACACCAACGTTGAGATGACCGTAGTAAATAGGTATCTATTATCTCATTTATAAAGTAATTATCGTAAAAATAATAGAAAAATAAGAAATGCATAATGTCAGATGTCATCCTAATGTTGATATGTAAACATGAAGTTTTCCTCCTAATGTAGGTAATGTATAACTAAGTTAATCATTAAGACCTGTCAAACTTGATGTGTAAACAAGTCGCATGATAGGACTTCTCTACGTCGATGGGTATTTATGTCATGCAAGACCTTTTGGTGCTATATTTTATCCAAGTGATTTTCTTTCCCTAATACTTGCCCAGATCTTACAAGAATGTCTACAAAATCAGCACCTCGAAGATATGTACTATGTTGGGGTATCAAACACCGTTTAAAAATATGCGGAAGTTACGTTTTTGAACATCATAAGTTCATGTTTTAATATTGCAGATAGTGTTGAAGCGCGTTCGGAAACCTTTATAAATGTTTCAGAACACGTATTGACCTATGTAAGGTCGACTGAAATACCTTAGGTGTAAACTATAGGGCGTAACGTAACTTGAGAAGACAAATTTACCAGGTATGGCGTTTAATGTGACGAGCCCTGAGTTACCTAATATTTTATATTTGTGTAAACATAGGAGAGATAGGGTTCTTTAACATTTCGCTACATAGCTTGTATTCAAATTTTACCTTTGTCCGCATATTTTCAAGTTTTGATCAAAATATGCAGTTACTAGCTGCACCGAAATAAAGGTCTTATGTAAAACTGAATCTGATCATAGCCTAGCATGCAAGCAATCGGAATGAAATGCGACATTTAGCTTTTTAAGGTTCAATAATTTATATAAGTGGTAACATCGGAAGGAAAAATGAGACAGAGAATCTGTGTAGTAATCATTATGTAAGTACTGTATATAATGAACATCTGCGTAAAAGAGCAAAGGTTCATAGGTCTCATTTATACATCAATCAAACATATATATAAAGATAACCTTCTTATAGACACCACTCATGATTGTCTTCACAGTAATCTTTGCAGACAGGTTTGACTGTACCTCGTTGACAGATTTATATTTCGCAAGTTCAATGATTAGATTTGATTTCTTTTGAGAAAATCGATTTAATATGATTTACACACAAAATTGCTTGGTCGGCCTGACATCTTCACGTGATAGATCGGCGATCAACCTGTGAATTGAAGTTAGCGAATGTATCACTGGGCCAATGTTAGATTCAGTAGGCAGCTTGAGCGAGTCATCTTTGCGTATACTACCTGGCCCTTAGGCATCTCCTGTATAGTCCTGATGTCTTAGAAGAGTGTTTACCTATTTCCATGGGATTTAAGTCTTCGAATGTTTAGTTGTCCCGAAAAGTTAACTTGGTCTGTAACGCGTTGTTGGAAATATTTCACATGATGGATTTTACAACCTTTAACACGATGTAAGTAAATATATGCTTTGCTCATTTCACATCATATATTATTTTATCAAGCTGAACACGTGTATGGATTCTTTAATTCCGGTGTAACAGGTAAATGAGAACCATTCGTTGTTTTTGTCGATTATTCCGTTCATTGTTTAAACAGAACATGAGTGAACAACAGTGTGGGTGGGTTTAGCAAAACTTAGGGTTTTGATTCATAGATATAATCCAGGTGAGCGAAAATTTTTAAATATCTAACATGTTTCACGTGGATGATGAGTCTTCTTCTAAAGTTAGATGAAGAAGATTTCAGAGTGCAAAAGCTATTCAAATTTAATGTATTTACATAACCGTCTAGTGCATAATTTTGAGCTCTATTTCAGTCAACGATTTTTTTTAATGCAATTTATTCTTTGATTCGATCCCATTTTAAAAATTATCTAAAATATTTATTAGTGCGTCTTTCCACAATAGGATCTGTTTTTCATTTTACAAAATATCTGCGTCGATTAGAAGTCTCCTTATACGTGCATAAATTGTAAAATATTATATAAGAATTGGAAAAATACCAGCACATTAGGAAGAATCATTCTCATAATTTGAAAATCTGTATATTTACACCCATCTCAAATTAATCTTACTGAAGGTAAACATCATAGGTATGCGCATGAGAGAGAGAGACACACACACACACATAGATCGAGAGAGAGAGAGAGAGAGAGAAAGAGAGAACAAGAGAGAGAGAGAGAGAGAAAGATAGAACAAGAGAGAGAGAGAGAGAGAGAGAGAGAGAGAGATCATAACTTGGGACCTGGGTTCGTAGCTATATTCCCTGTGGACGATAAATTATAACATGTTTCATATAGATACTGAAGATTTTCTATGTATCTTCACTTCAAATTAACATTTTCTCCATGCATCTCTGCACAATATCAGAACGTGGGGAAAATATTATACAAGTGTTGTGATTCTGCATAATAATGTCGGAGAAGCACGATGCATTGGTATAACGGAGGGCAGATGGGTGGAGGAACAGAGGTTTTCAAATACCTTTGTAACCTCCTCAACAAATAATCAATAATCATGACAAACATCATTATAATTATTCCTTACTTAGACATAATTATTCGATTGAAAGAACGTATTGGATTCTAAGAAAAAATGTATATTTTTGAAAACCTGGCCATTGGTGTTTTGCGATTGAGCAAGTGTGTTTTCTTGTCTGTATAAGGGTACTAGCATGTGGATGTAGAGTAAATACTAATGCCTATAGACTAAGTCTTACGAGTCACGATCAGGAGTTATTCTTTCCTTAAATAAAAATCCGCTATTCCTATTGAGCTTAAAATTGTGGAAGCCATATCATTTTGATTCATGGATTAGATGTTGCTAGTCAATTCAAGTCGTATTAGTCTTAAAATGGTGGATGTCAAGCAAAAGTAATTTTCTAATCAGAGAGCTTCTTACTTGACCTAGTAGGTTTTCAATGTGGTGACTTCAATGATGTTCACATACTTTGACTTGAAAGTAAAACGTGCATGAAAAGTTTAAAGTGGTTAACTTTACGCAAGAGACACATGTCGTTGTCTACCGAGGCTGCTATGAGTATTCCCTACTATCTTCCTGGGATGACGGTTACATGTGAAACTTTAGACACCCATACTAATCTAAAATTGTCCCAAAAGCTCTAAACATTATTTATTCATTACTAACTACTTTTAAAATAGTATACTCTACTTGAGTTGTTCCCATGTCCCAGAACTTTTGCAATCCGGTGTTTCTCAGTTTACTATCAAAAGCAAAATGTATAAAACCCCTCCTTGCGACCACCCCGGTACTAAGATCACCCCCACTATAGCGATCGGAAATCTAATGAACTGAATTTTGTCTTCTCTATTCCAGTGTTGTACAACCTCAAATTAAGACCACTCCGCCATTCTTGTATTACGAAAAGAGATTCTCTCATTCGTTATCAGGACGGGTATACATCTTCAAGGGGGAATGCCAATGCGAAAAATTCTTATCCTACTTCACACGTAACCTTTATCTTGACACGGGGACTATTTTGACCTTGTACTGCGAGCATAGTACACACAAAGTAGCAAAGTCTCCCCGATTTTCATCGTCACTTGAGCATTTTTTGACAATAATCAAGATAATAAACATTAACTGCAACACATTTACGTACTACAACGGACAGTGTTGAAGTTAAGTGTCCTGCAAACAGGAGATTTCACACTGATTGACCTAGCTATATGTACGGCTTCTGTAACCCGATTTCGAGTAGAAAAAGCTGTTGTTGTAATTGTTATTTATTTTAGATTCATATTCTCATTATGATGTATCAATAGAAATTCAATTCTAGGTCATTATTATTTATGAACGGTAATTCAATTCTAAATCAAAGCTGAATCGAAGACTATATCATTATTTTATACCTGTCTCGAATGATCTTATGGATAAGAGTGGACTTTATTTTTTGCCCTGTTCATATTTGTATCACAGTGGAGGCTATCTGCAGTACACAATTCGGACGCTGTGTCTAGCCATTACCATAGCTGTCTCTACTACTGCTCCTTGAACACTAAAGTGTGTTTAAACATCATTTAAAGTCAATCCAACACCCCAACCTTTTACGATATATCAGAAAGTCAGAATTGCTGACCCTCGAGTGGAATTTCCCTAACATACACTGGCGCATACGATGGATTTTATTATTCCAGTCCTATTTGATATGGGGAGGGTGGGACGGGGCATGGATGTGCTGATTCGGACTCACACGACTCAGAGTTCCCCAAAAAGGATTTTTTTTTACAAAATTAGGAAAACTAGTGTTTTTTAATTACCAATTCATTTTAAAATTCAGACAAATGTTCACTTTGCACGATTTTTTAAATAAGTATTAGGATGGAGCCACCTTCCATTGAACTACCTTAAATAATAAGCTTAGTCTGGGGGGGGGGGGCAAAATCTGTCTCACACACGGGACCTCAAAATGCTGAATCTTATATCATTATAACTTTGTGCCTTCTTTGTCTGCGATGAAATTATTTATCAATATTTCTGTAGATGACATACATCCATACATCCATCCATCCTTACACGCACACGACCTGATGGATTCCGAAAGCGGAACCCTGATACTTAGACCACCCCGCTTATGTAACCACTTAATTTTAGTCTCACTGATAATTGTAATAGCGACTTTTTACTGCATATTAGGTGACACGTATGCATTACCTTTGAGCGTCATATATACAAAACACCTTTGGGCCACACATGCGCATGAACCAATGGTAGGGCATATCATTGAACATTGATCATTTTACCAGCTGGCGACAGTAAATGGGCAATACAACATATATATTTTTTATTTTTGTTTGTTGTACCCATTTGTCACGCCCTTTAACATTCTTTCCATTATTTCCCACAGAATACACCATACAGGTTCAATAATGTCTCGTACATAGTCACTGTACAAAGATCTCACCGGAAGGTATCGAATTATATACTGTCGCCCAAAGATTGGTGTGACAGGATGAAGCCGGGTTGGAATTGGATTTAGCGAAGAAACCGAAAGCAATTGCGTTATTGAGATGTTTATTTATAAATGCAATTTAACGACGAATGAATCTGACACCATTGTAACAAAAAGATATCAGGAAAATTATATAGTTACTAACATGGAACTATCAACAGCAAGTAACTCAACGAGAAAAATCAAAGACGAATCAACGAATGGAACTTAAAACAAACGTGAATAATGTTCTGTCATCAATCAGCGAATAGAAGTATATGATTTACGCCCTAATTCAAGCAATGTCTTATTCAGCAACAAGGGTGACCAAAGCATGATATTTATATACAATTACGAATAATGTATCATTAGTCATTTATCCACAAGTAGGATGCATGTATTTCGAATTTATCAATATATCACTCATTTAGCGATATTTGAAATATGAATTCCTGAAGTTATCACTCATTTAGTGATATCTGAAATAGGAATTCCTGAAGTTATCACTCATTTAGCGATATCTGAAATATTAATTCCTGAAGTTATCACTCATTTAGCGATATTTGAAATATGAATTCCTGAAATTATCACTCATTTTGCGATATTTGAAATATGAATTCCTGAAGTTATCACAAAAAATAATGGACATTATTCTGCCGTCAGCAAATGCATTTTAAGACGATGAGCAATGTTATGATACTCGATCAATGCACTTTTGTCAGCTTTCTCAAGGGTTTTGTCAAACTGATCGTTAAAAATAGCTGCAATCATTTCGACCAGATGTTGAGCATTAAAATAATAGCCTACTTGAATTCTCGTGGTATAGGTAGTCGATGGAGGATTGGTTGGTGATGATTTTTGTCCAACAGTTCTTGAACTTGTTCCTTCAAGATATCAACGATGAAAGTGTTTTGACCTTTGTTGATGTTGAGGGCTTGCGTAGGATGAATGATTTCTACCAAAGCTACTTTCCAATGAGCTTCGCGATCCACTCGTATGGCTTGATGTAATATAGCTGTGAAACAAAATAAGGTGTTGTTGCAAAACACATCAATAGAACTATCACTAGGTAATGTTAAATAAAATTGGTTATTCATAGTTCGATGGTTCTGGTTTCCGCGGACTCTCTCAATGTCAAAATAAAATAATTTTCTAAATGTTCCAAATGAAGGCTGCTGTTGTTGTGACTGAAAGAATTGTGACTGGCGTTGGCAGCAAAGCTACTGTTGTTGTTGCTGTTGTTGTTGTTGTTGTTACTGTCGGTAGTATATTTCAAGGAAGGACTGGGAAGAAGATAACTAATACATCTGCTGAGTAAATATGTCCACAATGTCTGTCTCCTTGTTGCAAACTCAAATTTGCAATCACTGCTCCGATGACAAAATACACCACAAGGATGTGGCTGAAAAAGACGATTTGAGTTTAAGGAACACGTTCTCCACCACACCCACTATGGTTGTTTTTGGAGTTCTTGAAGAGAGGAACTCTGAGAAGGAGAGGTAGCTGTTACTTCTGGTCACTTCTGCTTCTTTTTATAGTCGATGACGTGTAAAGCGGCAATCCAAGAATCAAAACTTGGTGGATATCCTTTTCAAAGCACTTCGCTTCTTGAAGTCGACTTTTGCCCACTTTACTTGCTTTCGATATCGTTCACGTAGTCTTCTTTCTTTGTCACTCTTTGTAACTCTGGCAAGTAAAATGTTCCTGTTAACACCTCTCCATTCATATCTTCCAATTTATAGACAGGAAGATTATGTCCACGTACTTGTCCAGTGACAGGAAACAATTCGATTGTCCAGTTATGTAAATGACCTTTGTCAAGAGTGCATTTGGTTTTTTGTTGCGAACCTAATCTCCAGTCTTTAACACTTCTTTCTTGTTGGTGGTGGGTGATGTTGATGTTCCAAACAATCGATCAAACACTATCACTTCGTGTTCAGGGGTCACTTCTTTAGGTGCACATCTAATGCTAGGATGGTACGACTGCTTGGAAGCTTTGACGAGACGTGGCAATAGGTCGATGTATTAGAGAGTATGTTGATGTGTATAATATTTCCACGTACCTTCTTTCAAAGTTCTTTGAAAACGTTCCACGACACTCACTTTCGTTTCAGGATTTTCAGAAGTGAAAAAATGAATGTGTCTTTTTTCAATTCTTTTTTAAATGCTTGGTTCAGAATTGCGGTGCCTTTGTCTATTTACCATCGTAGAGGGTGACGACCACTTTGTTTTAAAACCAGTTTTAAAGCTTGCACTAACTATGAACTTGTTTTAGAAGTAAAAAAAAAACAACCTACCCAAACAGATTTTGAAAACACGTCAATGACAAAACATTTATTTGTAACCACAGTTGTATACTGCCAAATGAAAGACATCAGCTAAATCTGCTTGTCATTGATGATCGGTGCCAGCTACTTTGGTTTGACTTCTGGAAAAAGTTTCGCCAAATGGGTTTGTGTAACGTGCATGTCGATTGTTCTTGTAACCATTGTCGCATATCTGTCAAAGTTACACTCTTAAGTTTGGTTGTAGCAGCACGATACAATTTTTCACTCCTCTGTAACCAGCAGTATGAGGATGATTGTAGTAAATGCTAGCTAGAAGTGTACCCATAATGGGGTTGACTGTTTTTATTGCTGCTGCTGCTTCTCAATAAGTCAGCCACTGTTCGATGCTGCTCTTAGGCTGATGTTCGTGTGGTATTGGTTTAGATTGTAATGAGCCTTAGGAGCAGCCATCGGTTGTTGGGTGGTGACTTAGTTCTTGATTTCTTTTTCCACTTCTGTCCTCCCTTCTTCTTTTTTCCTTCTGCTGAAGAAGATGTTGACATCATCTATTTAACCCAAGCTTTCTTTTCTTCTCGTCTGGGAGTAGGGGTAGGTATCAACAAGAAAGCTGCAATATTACTAGGTATTTGATCAGACGGAGTTTGAAACACTTCTTTTGTGTCTTCTTCTTTCATTCCTGTGGCTGTGTCTGTGGCTTTTTGTTTCTCTTCGCTTTTCATGATAGTCTTGAAGTAAGTTCAGTTGGTTCGTCTAAAGCCTTCTGGTGAAACCTTTAAATAATTGTCTGTACCGTTGCGATTTTTCTGTTTCTGACAGATCGCTTCGATCCATTAACGATTATAATTCTTGTTGTAATTATGACATCTCGGGAGATTAGGATTTGGAGGTAAATGAGGTATCCGCCGTTCGTACCAACGATAGAGTTCCATCTATCGTTTTTATGCAACTAAAGTGAATTTTCGTCCTTCCATGAGATCCAAGGGTACAAGTGTGATGTCTTTCCAGAAAAGGCTGTCCTTTTTAACATCTTTTATTTCATCTCATGACTCCTCCTAAAAGACGTCAAGCAATCGATCCTAACAAAGGAGCAGCGACTTTTGACAACGGTCCTATAAGCATGGGTAGAAATCCTCCACCTTGAACCAGCATCGTTTTCGTTTGACTGATGGGTATTTTCTTTTTCACCATTTGGCTTTGAACGTTCGGATGTTTCTTAATCGTTGTTTCTGTATCTTGGAAAAAGGTATCGTTCCTTTCAAAACATTTGAACAATATTAACACACGGTATCTATGACGTCTTTGGGTGCTTTTTGAATGATTTATTTTCGCATCGGAGGATTGGATTTAGACAGTAATGACAAAACATCTTAATGTTTAGCTAAACGAGGAGGGGGTCCCTTTCTTTTCCATTTTTGGAAGAAGGATGTCTCTTGGGACGATATAGATGGTGTTGTGCACTTCTTGGTGACATATTTTATTTCAGGACAAAAATACTGAAATGAATCTTACACTTTTTTTAAAATTCTGCAATCCGTCTCCATTGATTGTCGGCACGTCAACACACCTGATCTGTCTTGTACTTTTGTATTAGATGAGGTCACTATTTTAGCTGCAGCAGCAGTCGCTAAAGCAGTAGAAGACGTCGTCGTCGCCGCCTGAGAAGTAGGCGTTCCTTTAGAAATGGGTTTCCATTTTTTTCATCAAATTAGGAAACACTTGTCTTAAATCAGGTTTGGCAGGCATCATCATGAACGACGAAAAAGAAGAAGTGGCAGGAGACACCGTCAGTGAGTGAGGTGGTTTTCTGGAGTACGTGCGGGTTCTAGCAGCAGTAGCTCTCTTTCTGGCAGGAGATGTTATTTTCTTAGGAATGTTATTCTTGGGGCTTTTATTTTTATTGTGTGAACTTGCTGCACCACTATCACCACTCTTCTTTTTGGTCTGCCGTCTTTTTGGAGATTTGGCTTTTTTGTTTTAGCTTCGGCAATAGAATCCCATTTTAAAAGGGAACGATTAAATACAATACCTAAGGAGCCACTTCCACCAAGTTTGATTATTATTTGTTTTTTAGTTTGAGGTTCGATTCTTGGATATGCCAATTGATACAACGCTACTTTGTGTTTTTTGAAGAAAAAAGTTTGGTTTGATGGGATATGTGAATGATGCCTTGTAATAATTGACGTGTTGTCAAAGTAAACCATCGTAAAACACTTCTTTGAGACTCGCTCCAGCAGATGTAACAGTGCATTTTTGTGCGACTGGTGGCATTCAGTGCACGAATCAATTTGGAAGGAAGATGACGATTGAAAGGATGTCATGTAAAATACTGTTTGAAAAAAAAGAAGTGAAGGATGCCTTTTATGGTTTCCTTTTTCAGACAGACCCCAAAGGTGACGTGTACATGACAGAACCTCCTTCTTGCCACCAATTGTGAAACAGATTGGTACGAAATCTCAAATAATGGGGAGTGGAAAGCTTTAAATCGATGAGTTAATACATATGGGGTGTTTGAGCGGCATCGTCATACGCATAATTCAGCCAAGGCGTTCCTAACTGTCTGGCTAACACTTGTACTTGAGATTTGTCTCTTGGACTTTTAAATAATACTACATAATGGGCATGGAGACTGATGGTGATATGTACTTTACTTTGTCGAAATACATTTTTAGCAAAGTAAATAATACTAGCATTACGATGATGTCCTTTTCGTGTAAACCAAAGTTTAATTTCTTCTTCATATTCTCGTAACATGTCATTGAAGCTGACAAGATGTGTTTGAGTAAAGGCAGGCACGATCCCATCGTCTTCGCGAGGAATGCCTTCCACAAATGATATGGATTGTCCCTGACTTTCTTAGAGTAATATGTAAGCCTATTGCCATTCTTTGTAAAACCACACGATACGTTGTTGAGAACGATGAAACAATTTTGATTTGTGTTTGATTAAACGTTTGACAAATTCGGTTTTGCCTGAACCACTCGGTCCAGTAATCAACATGTTAAACGGATGACGAAGATACAAGGCCTCCTAACTTTGACGATATAACTTTTCGTCAATCACCTTTTTGAGAACGGAGGATGATGACGCAATCAACGCATTTCTATGGAGAATTCTAAGATTACCATTAAAGGCACAAGACATTTTATACATTTTATACACGTTTAATGTTTTTTCAAAAAGTGTAACAACAAAAAACGTATTTACATTTCACTGTACAAGAATTAAAACACGAAAACACATAAAGCATAAATGACTCCGTACATCAATTAAGCACAAATTAAATCACCGAATCTGCATATAAACAAGTAAGTGTACACCTTTATCGATATATTTGTGTCACAATAAATCTATATACACGCTCTAGTGTTCTTCCAGTCTCTGTGGAATTTATTTTCTCTAATTTCTCCGGGAATGTCATTTCTTATTTCTTTTCTATCTGTACACGACTACTACTACCTTCGTGGACTTTAAGTATTTCTTTCTCTATGTAGGGTTCTTCTTCCATTGTTTCTAAAATTGTTTCTAATTCCACTTTCACTTCCTAATGTTATTCTTGCGTTGGTTTTAAGTTAACTTCTTTCTTGGATCAGTGACACACAATGTATTTGGCATAATGAGCCACTTCTTGTATCCAAACATCAAAGTCAAGACTTTTCCAGTCACGTACATCTTTCCAGTCGTGACTTTATTGGTGTAACCAACTAGCTATACACTCTTTTTGGTAAGTATGAAGCGTGGATAAAGTTCGACGAATACCTTCTTCACACGGAGGTACACAATTTGTCTTAATCACTATTTTTAACACTTTTAACACAATTTGTCTTTCGTGCACAGATACGGTTTTTGGTGTTCATAAGTGGCCCACAACGAATTTGCTGGTAAACGAAATGCGAAAAAAGTAATCACTAACACACACACACACACACTACACCTCATCCAAACTTCAGTGGAATCGTATGTGGAAACAGTTTTTGTAAAGGTTTTTGGTAATCCTCTAAGTCCTGAACACTGTCATTTACTTCCTACCACGGACTTTGCTGCAACACTGAGAACAACAATCGTGGCATGGTAAGCTTTTATATTAGTCCTTCACTGGAATGTCTTTCTTTTTGAGGAAATAGTCATACTTTTTACAAACGATATCTACTGGTTAGGAGTGGAAAATCAATTTTACAGTCACTGACACACACGCCGTTAAGAAGTTCGTCTTGAGGGGACACTTCTTTTAATAGTTTTCGTAATTCTCTAAGTCTTCATCCTCTGGAAGAATTCTTTGTAATATTCCAACCTTGTAGGTAGAGGTCGTGGCAACAAACCTCTTTTGAGCCGTGGGTAGTTGATCAATGTCTGATCATTTGAACACTTTCAAAGTAATCAACCCTCTTATAGCATTCAGATAACAATAATTTAAAAGTCTATGTAGTCAAGGATGTAATTGTTCTTTGCGTTTCACTTCAATCAATACATGTTCTTTTTAAATGCGTTATCTTAGCTTAGGAGGTAAACTACAAATTCTCTCTTCTAAAGTATCGATGTAGATAATAATCATGTCTCACCAAAGGAAGGTTGTGACAGCACTGTACTTGGTCTCCTCGTCCCGAGTAGACAAATCCAGCTCTGGCTAAGGTTTTGGTACTGGGTAATCGATCCAGATCTATGGGTCATTGTTTAAACGTCTTGAGTCGAGTCGACTTTCAAAGTCACAGTAGCCAGGCAAAGCCACATGAAACGTGTATTCTTCTTTGATTTGTACATCTCAATGAGTTAGTGGTATCCAAAGTGGCTTGCGAGTGCATGGATGAGATTCGTAGAAAGGTATACACACGGCATCACTTTTACTAGTAAAGCATAAAGGTCGTGCGGCATTGCTTTCGCAGGTAGAGTGGCAAGGTACATGAACGGCATCGCTTTCGGTAATACATAAGCGGCAAGGTCGTGCTGCATCGCTGATGTCACAGGGCACGACATCACTAGGTTGCTGTGTTGAATTATTCATCTTTGTATTCGCAATGGAGTGTTTGTCTTGGAACTTTCCCCCGTTTTATGCTGCAGCTCAGCGTGTCTGTACGGTAAAGTTTGGTCTGGAAGTCGCACTCATTTCTGGTACATAATCTGATATACCTTGTAAAGATCGACTGACAATTTGGTGCTTTTGTAAACGTACAATGTTGTGTGGATTCAATGTTTTCAAGTGAAAGTCTTGATCTTGTCCGGACTCTAAAGCTTCTTTCAAGACGTCAAAGTTGAATACTTGACTCGAACGATAGTTGAGTGTCAGTCCTTTGACTTTCCACTTCGTATGCACTTCTTCCTGTCGATCTCTGTATTGGTATCCGTAATTGTTGGGGCCACTGCTAGCAAAACTTGCAGTAGTATCTCTGGGTGTCCATGCCCATGCTCCTATATGATCCCCTTCGATGTCTGGGTGATGGCTACCAGGTCGATCGATGTACTGTCAGTGTCAAAGTAGAGGACTCGATCTCCTAAAAGTTCCAAGGCATCATATAATTTTAAAAGGAGCATTGGCTGTCACTACGCTGCAATGATGACATTTCCAAACTCGTCGGGGGTGGATAGGGGTGCAAAATCTGTCGTTTCTTCTTAATTCACCAAGATCAAATCTTCACGGAGGATTTCATAAGTTTTCCTTTGTCGTCCATCAGTTGAAAGTAGCAACTTGGATCTGACAAGTATTCCTTTTTGGGTAATATTGGACGTTGCGCCAATTTCTCTACAAACAATTCAACATGACTTTGGCAACCGACAGTCTTCCTTCGTTCTTTTCCACGTGTTCCAAAGTAATGCCTTCTTGAGTTCGATACCGTTTTTTGACTTTGTCTTTGTCTTCTGGAGTCTGACACCCAGAAAGATAGCCGCTAGCTTCATATTTCAGTTTTAGAAATTCGCTGACGTACCCGGAAAAAAATTCCTTTTGTCCTTTCGGTATTGTTGTCCGGTAGGAAAGTGCCAAATTTTGTATACTTGTAACAAGCGGTATCTACGATCCAGAGCATGAAACAATTCGACATTTACCCACGTTCCTGTCAAAGTGCGTTATTCGTCCTTGTGGCGACAAGTTTGGTCTTGCTTACATGTTTCGGCACGCTTACGACATAAAGGAAACATTAGTAGCACATGATGGTACAAGTTCGTAGGTGGTAAAACTTTGCATTTGATCAAACCTTCGTACTGGCGAAAGACTTCCAAGTTTCTTTTTTCCACCGTGTCTAGCATGTTGTATCCATGTTTCTTCACTTTGAGTGAAATAATGGAACCAGAGCAAAGCTTTGGTGGAGTATCGACGGCTGACAGAGAGATAGGATTGAACGGGTATGATACCTAGTTTATTCTCAGGTATGAACTTCTTTCGATAGACTAATCCACACGCTTTAGCGATGGTTGAAGTTTCCTTCAAAAGATCGATACCTCCGTAATCCAGAAATAATTGTCGAGAACAACAGCGTAAAATGTCCACATCAGATCGGCCATATTTCAACATTTCGTCTTGAAAGTCAAAGGGTTTTGAAGAGTGAGATTGGTACCAGGAGAAGAAGGCTTCTCGTTGTTCTGTGTATATACCATCGGGGTTGTAGTAGCAAACGTCAGGCAAATGCGGGAGTACAACGTGTTGATTAGCTTCGGTGTTGAAAAAGTGTGAGAAATAACCTTTGGTCATTTCTGTCAACGTTTTAGACATTTTAGCTAAAAGCATGGCCAAATAGCTCATGGAATCTGTAAATCGTACGTGTGCCACTTTCATATAGATGAGTTTGGCTGCATTCATGGTGACTATTGGACATTCGGTGCCTTGTTCTGAACAATATTTGAAAATAAATTGTCCGTTGTATCCCAAGAAGTTGTGAGCCATGACTGTAGCATATCGATGACAGTTCCCTTAATGCTGAATGTCCTCTTCGCTCCAAGTGTCATCGGTAATGTATAATATCATTTCTGCAAAATCAGTGAGAGTACTAGAGCCCCGAAAGATTATTTCGTCCTTCTGGAATCGTATTACAATTGGGACAATGAAAACAAGGTTCTTGTATACACTTCTCACAAACACGATGAGCTAAGCAAACATTAGGGATATGAAATGAAGGTCTCTTATGTACGTTCAAAGTCAAAAAGATAAAATCACTTATTTTTTTTTGTTCTTGTTCTGATCATCCTTTAATTCTTTCTCAAGTTCATTCTCATATTTTTGAATATAACATGGATGCTCAAAGTCCACGATTTGGTCACAAAGACGGCATCTTTTCTATCCTGGACAAACGTGTGTCTTTAGGTTATTCGTTCGAATAAAATTTTCACAAGTCGAGCACAATTTCAATAATTTGCAAAAACTTTTCTGTTGTTCAAAGTGTTTCATGGGATGTTGTTCGTAACAAAATGGACTGACAAAGATTTTTTTGGAAGTCGAGCAATGAATTCGTTCTTTTCCGTCAGGAATGCATGGTCTGAAAGCTAAACACCCAGGACATCTCTGTCCGTTGTGAATGTGTTGGTCCCGACTAAAAAAGCCATGGTCACATTTCTCACAATGATAAGTGTATCCAAGAAATCCTGTGATACTAGTAATAGCATCGAAATGCTCTTGATGATGACACACCTGAATGTATTTTCCATCTGGGAAATCTGGTCCTCGAAACACGAGAGCTCCACGGACGACTTGAGGACATACTTTCCGCGTATAAAGAGGAGCCAAGACGTCTTGCAGTTTCTGTATTTCAGGAATGCCTCACACTGTCTCAATGGAAATACCTGGTTGCTGTAAAAGAAGTTCTGCTTCTCTTCGTTGTTGGGATCTGGCCGATCGTGTAATGTTCATCCGTGATCTTTTCCATTCCGCTGTATCATTATTTTTTGCATACCTTCAGCCCACGACGATGGCACGGGCTAAACATATTTGATCTTGTGAGTTGTCGATTTGGACAATACTGCGTTTGGTAGAGCAGAGTTCATCCATCAATAACACTTGTCTGCGTCCTCTACTTCTAGGAGGTGAAACGTGGATCATGTGAAGAGTGTATTTTCTATCCGTCATGTCAAACTCATCATTGAATTGTTGAACTTGTAGAACGTTGGCAATAATCTTGGACGGTGTTAATTCTGCCGGTGTACTAAATTCGATCAAAATATGAGACTTCAAACTGTCAGGATTGATGGAGAGTCTCAAACAATCATCATCTTTAACTCAGCACTGACGTTTCAATGAATTCCATAAATTTGTAATGAAACCTGCTACTTTCTCTGGTGGCACTTCAGACTTGAACTTTTTAATTTTCACTGCGTACGTGTAAGTGGTGGTTCAAAATTGTATACTGAACGACTTTCTTTGTCGAATCTTGACTCTCTTGGTCTTGTAGTGGAGATAAAGGGTGTTAGTTCAAATTCATTCATGTCATCTTTGACTTTCATGCACTTATGCTAACACTTCACTGAGATGACTTCGAAAGTCGTCGTCGTTGTATCTTGGCTTCTTCTTCTGGATTCTCGCTAGAATAGTGTGATCGTTTCATCTTGATTCAAAAATTTGATTTGACTTAATTTCACACACTTTCTCCCTATATATGCAGATGGAAGAGTCAAAAATGTTCAGCTTGCAAGGATTTCAGGATAAAATATGATATTTCTACTCATTATGCAAACGAATATCACAAACAATTACATAGCAATGACACAGCTTTATATCGAACTATGGCTGCATATTGTTTTCATGCCTTTCCAATAAGAGACCATTTTAACATGTGATACTAATAGTATATATATATATATATATATATATATATATATATATATATATATGTGTGTGTGTGTGTGTGTGTGTGTTGTTCCGTGTTTTTGTTAATATCGTTACATTGTATTGAATGTATGGGCCTGAAGCCTACATTATGAATAAGAGTTGTTTCTTCCATACAGCTGTGATCAATTTAATTTCTGTAAAATTAAAATTAAGCTGCAAGTTATCATTTGTAACGTTGTCAGCGTCTATATGAAAATAAACATTATTATTCTCATCAATATTATTCTTTTTTTTCTAAAATGGCTAATAAAAGTAATTGTCTTTTAGAAAATTTTCAGAGCAACTAATATTATTAGGTACTGACCAATTAGATTTGGAACCAGTTGTTTTTAATTTTGCAAATTTGTTGATGATTTGTCATTTGTATTGAACTCTGACGATTCATTGCTTCTTATAATCTCTATTAAATCTTATAAGATTACTTTTTGTAACAACTGTTTAGTCTCTTAGCTTTTTGCTAGGTTTTACGCATAACTTGAGAGTGTCTATTGAACCAGGACTTTTTAACTCATTTGTTACTAGGTCAATACGACATTTTGTGAAATTCGTGTTATATGAGATCAAATTATATTCAGTTTGTCTAATTATAAAATTGCGATCGCATTAATAACATCATTATCAATAGGTTAAGAGAGAGACAGAGAGAGAGAGAGAGAGAGAGCAAACCGTGATTAGGGCCGCACTATCTCACCGGCTTATCTTGACTTGCCCCCCCCCCCCCACACACACACACTTTTTTTTTAGCCATTTTCAGCCGTGAGATCACTTGTTAAGGTACGTAGGAAAGTGTAATTGAACAAAAAAATACTTGATCTTTTCCTTCAGTTTAAAGCAACTCATGTTTTGATTTCTGTAGATAGATTTTCAAAAAAGCAAATTCATGGAGAATGTTAAATATTCGAGTGGTTTTTGTGTTCAATTTTGTGGGGGGTCCCAATGGGCATCCGCTCTACTATTTATTAGAACTTGTTTTTGGAATCGTCTATGAATTTACCTCAAAACTGTTGACGTAGTGTGCAGCTACTATGTTGCGGAGCAGTTCAGATAGTTTCAACATTTCTTTTTAGGCACATTAAAATAAAGGAGACAAAATAACTTTCAGAAAATTTAGGTCACTTGCATGTAAATCTTTTCCTCTCTTAATGTACCTCGATTTTGTCGGCGAGGGGGTGGCTACTCAGGGGTACATGGCTGAAGTAGGACATGCCTAATCACCGAAACTAAAAGTAAATGAGCATATTATTATTATTATTATTATTATTATTATTATTATTATTATTATTATTATTTGTAGCATTACTTTTATCATGGACACCATCATCATATGCAGCATTATCTGATGATGATGGTGATGGCACTACTGCAATGAAAATGATAATAACAATAATAATATACTAGAACAAGAAACAACCTAACTCAGTTCACGTGGCTAAATAATTATCATGGGTGGATTAAATTCCAGAAGAGTCAATAAAGGTGACCCTACATTGGACTTTATACCTCGAGATAAATCACTGATATTCCCTAACACTAAACACTGCCCACCGAACAACCAAACTGTTGGGGTAGAAAATACTGTGATACTCCAGAAATGAACCATGGCCACCATCTGATAGAACTTTGTATTATATACCTACCAATTGTCTACCCACTAAACAGCCAGAATTATCCTACAAGCAGGAAAACGATACTATCGTTTTATACTCTCAAATGAGGCTGTAACTACCTTATCCTCGATGTTTCCTGGTGATAATAGCAGCGCCCCTAGCGATGGAATGCCAACACTAGCAGTAAACAAAGCTCTCACAGCTTCGTTAGTTAAGAAACCTTGCGTTATATGTAAAATATCTGAAAGGTCTAAACTACGTTTTTTTCTCAACAACAATAAAAAAACATGTATTCCTTTATTTTGAAGTAGTAAAATATTACCAAAAGGTTCGTTTGAAACAAGATCACATTCGGAAATCGCGTACCAAAAGATTACAGTTGTTCAGTACAACCCATTTACGGAAGTTCATAAATGATAACGTTAGTGAGTTTCCCGCATAATGGATGAATTTGAAATTATAAATGAGTAATATTCTCTGCAACAAATCTGTACACTAAAGTTCCAACAATTTCTCCAATCCTGTTGTAAATAAATGTCAAAATAATGTTATCATTCCAATGTCAAGTTCCCATCGGAGCCTCTCACAATGTCTCGCCAGAAATAGTTCAACAGCTATCCACCTATCGTCTGAAAGAAACTTCGAGTCATTCAGCTGGTGAAATCTTCCGTCATGCAAAATTTGAGAACTGCATAATAACTGTAAATCACATATATGAGTCTGCTGCACCCAAGCATTGAAGAATTTGTGTTATTGACAGTGATGGTAGTCAAACTGAGTAAGCGTTGTTTCACAAGCTTAATTCATAAAACTAATATTCTTGTGCATGTCAGCTTTTCAAAAACTAATTCAGTTTATGCTTTAAGATGAAGTTCGTATTAAATAGGTTGAAATGTTTAGCAATTTCTTGTGCTTTTCAGCTACATATAGTGATTTTATTAAATTATCTGAAAATTGATAGGTATATAACAAAAAATATCATTATCACAGTACTGCGATTTTTTATTGCTAGATACGTCTCGCTGTCAGCATACAAAAATTCCGGATTATGACTCGACGCTTCGCGCCTCATAATGATCCAGATTTTCTAATGCTGACAACTCGACGTGATCCAGCAATCAAGATCGCGTTACTGTGATAATAATATATATGTATAAGCAATCAATTCAGAATTATGAATGGACGTACCCCAGATGAATATTCAGGAACACTCACATGCCATCATTACAATGCTTCCAGTACGGTTCACTACGTAATCACCAGTGAACAGCTTATGTCAAAATTCTTCTATCTTAATTTACGACGATCCAATATGCAGTCGATACATCAATATTATACACTATGCATTGCCATCCCGTGATCTGAACATACCCTGTTATTAGTGTTAATGGATCCCGCGATCTGTCCATGCTATTAGTGTTGATGGATCCCGCGATCTGGCTATGTCCTGTTATTAGTGTTCATGGATCCCGTGATCTGATCATGTTATTAGTGCTGATGGATCCCATGATCTACCCTTGTTATTAGTGTCGATGGATCCCGCGATCTGGCCATGTTCCGTTGTTAGCTGATGGAGCCCGCGATCTGACCATGTTATTAGTCCTGATGGATATCGCGATCTGGCCATGATATTAATGCTGATGGATCACGTAGTCTGACCATGTTAATAGTGTTGAAGATTCTTGCGATCTCGCCACGTCTCGTTATTAGTGTTGACAGATCCCGCAAACTGACCAACTTATTTGTGTTGATGAATCCCACCATCTGGCCATGTAATTTGTGTTGAAGGTTCCCCCAATCTGGCCTTGCCCTGTTATTAGTCTCAACAGCTCCCGCAGTCCGGCCCTGTTATTATCCTTGATGGATCCCGCAAGATAACCAAATTTATTAGTGTTGATGGATTCCGCGATTTGACTATATTTTAGTGTTGATGAATAACGCAATCTGGCTATGTTATTAGTGTTGATGGATCCCGCGATCTGGCCATGCCCTATTATTAGTGGTAAAGGATGCCGTGATATGGATATGTTATTGCTTTTTATTGATCCCGCGATCAGGCCAAATTATTAGCATATATTGGATCCCGCAATCTGACCATGTTATTAGTGCTGATGGATCCCGCAACCTGGCCATGCCTTGATGTTAGTGTTGATAGATCCCACGATCTTGCCATGTTATTAATGTTGATGGATACCGCGATCTGACCATGTTTTTTTTTTCTTTCTTTTTTTTTTTTTTTGTTGCTGGATCTCCGCGATCTGGTTATGTTAGTAGTGTTCATGGTTCCCGCGATCTGGACATGTCCTGTTATTAGTGTTGGTGGATCTCGCGATTTGGCCATGTTTGTTCACACCTCTTCAGAAGGAGTTAAAAAATTATAATGGTTTGAAAATAACATTTCAGCTTCTGAAAACCTTCTACACCCCCTCCTCTATCACACTAGCAATACCAAACAATTCTACATAAAAGGTGCTTGCAAACGGATGTGCAGACGTAGTAATAGAGCCTTAAAAGACATTGATTTACGATTCTGATCATGTTAAAATACACTTTTATTCTCCTTTATGTTTGGTATGATAATAGGGGCTTTTGAAACAATTGTCACCTTAATGCTGGATTAGATAGAATGTGTATGTGAAGATTCTACCGCCATGAGGATGTTTGGACTGTCACATTTGTATGAATGCATTATGGCGACGTAGAATTAAGGCGACAAATATGTGTTTTAGTTGAACCAAACAAAGATGTGTTGTTTCATCTACGAATATTTTATCTTGATAATAGCAATTATAACTTATTTTCATGGATTCAAATACACAAATGTGTTACAGTTTCATAACACAGCATATAGTCAATATGTCACCCTGATGGTGCTCTGTGACATATGATACAGGGTGAGCAAATATTGTTTTCATCCATTTGTCATGGACAAGTGGTTTCAGAAAATTCACTTGTCCTACCTACTTTTCATTTGCCCTAAATTTAAATCACTTGTCAAGATTTGATAAGGTGTTTGCACTTTAATCCATAGAAACAACAAACGAAATAATGTACAACATATTTATTTCTTAAAAGAATTACATTTTTCAAAAACATAGGTTGATATTACACATTTAGTTACATCAGAGGTTTTCAGTTTTCCATTGTCCAGTTATCTTGTGTGCACTATTTCTTGCTCCAATACGGTAGCATCAGTTCTTCCATCAGCAAGAATGGAAAGGAATTTACTGGAATTCAGATTTTCCCTAGCTGCACAGGCCTTTTTGTGAGGTCCAGAACTGTCATGAGACTTGATTTGTTTAATCATGAATTTGTCAATTCCATTGACAAATACACTGGTTAAATTTCCAACCTATGTCATTTTGGGATATTGTTTGCAATAACGGCAAAACAATTTTGCTTCTGAGCCAATAAAGTCAAGCCAGGGGTAACAATCAACACAATGTGGATGAAAATTTCGCAGTCTCTTGGTGGTGAGATATTAGACATTTTTTGTTGCCACAGAGTCTGGCTTTTGTCTCTTTAGAGAAATAGTTACCTCAGACTGAGTGGCTGTCTTACTTTTTACCCCTCCACTTTCACATTAATTTTCTTTCTCCGACTCTTCCTTATTAACTTCCTTGAAAAAATAATTTAGTCAACTCATTTTATCCACATAGTAAATATCACCTTGCTTGACAACTACTTCTAAAGAGATCATAACATACATTTTGTCCTTTAAATATGAATAGAGACAGCTTCTTAATTAGCGTAATTGTTTCTCTTCAAACGCAATATCGGACGTGGAAGTTAATCCTCTGTCTAATCAATTGAAAATTAAAGAATCATGACTGGCATTTAATCAGTTCATAAAGGGAACCGACACTAATGTCGATAAAGTGCCTTTCATTAATTTAATTGGATTGATTCGCTGGATTAAAATCATAATGTGAGTCGTTCGTGAGGATCTGGTTTAAGTAAACTCAATACAAGGAAGCCTTTTAAAACAAGTTGCTAATTAATCATATCAGCTTTGTTTTTTCTCGCGTGTTTTGATTGGCCAATAATTTAGTCGCTTAGCCCAGTATACAGTCAAGCGGTAATATAGCGAGCGCACATGCAAGAGCTTCAAAGACCACCGGAAGGTGTGATGCTGGATATAGATAAATACATGGATGGAAGGGGGGGGGGGGGGGAATCAAGCATGAACGACCATATAAAAGGTAAATAAAGTGATTATGGCATGAAAATAGGCACTTGCCCGACTTTTTTTAAAATAAGCAAAAAGCACTTGTCCCGGACTAGCAACTTGGAAAATTTCACTTGCCCCACTTCGATAATGAATAGTCCGGGACGTCGGGCTATGGGATTTTCTCAGCCCTGCTATGTCACAATAATGCTAATTAGGTACTCGTGCGTGTGTGTGTGTGTGTACAGAGAGAGAGAGAGAGAGAGAGAGAGAGAGAGAGAGAGAGAGAGAGAGAACAATCCATTGCTTAGTTGTATTGAACAACCAAAATAAAAAGCTGTGCAACTAAATTGACTCCAGGTCGAAACCCGGCAGGACAACCAGGTTTTCATATGTTAAAAGTAAAATAAGTTTGTTTACTAGTATGAAAAATCAATAAAATCAGCTCTCTACATTCAATGAAAATTGAAAATAGGAGCGTTTGGACTTCGCAGTTACATAATATGCAAGCTGTCTAATGGCAAATTGTGAACAATTGATTAATCGCTGTTTTAATTTGGAATGATCATAAAGAATTTTAATCGAACAACCAGGTATCTTTGCTGGACAAGCAGATCCTTCAGTCTGATTGTTCCACGGGTGACCTTCTTTTTTGACAATTGTATATGTATGTATGTATGTATGTATGTATGTATGTATGTATGTATGTATGTATGTATGTATGTATGTATGTACGTATCATCGCCTGCATGTATATGTGCATGTATGTCATGATGTGCATGAATCTATCGAACTATCTGTATTTTTTCCTCTCCTTTTCGACTTTCTTCTTTTCTTTAAATGAATTTTAATTGAATAAAGTCTTCGTAAAATTATGCATTAAAGGAATGTTTCTTAATTTAAAGATTGAAACATTAAGTGCACTTCTAGCTGTCTCAGATACTGGTTAGGCTGGTTGGGGATATGTGCGTTGCTGTGACATTGTTTAAATGTATTCGCAAGCTATTTGTAAATCAGAAACAATACTTTATTTGGAAGCATCCACCCACAATGCCCCGCTTTTAAAGACAAATATGTTTCACCTGCTTGTGGCGTTTAGTCAGCTATTTCAGGTGATGAGTATACAAAGAACAAGACATCAATTCTACTGAATGTCACTTTAAATTATAGAATATTACACGCTTCATTACGTGTTTTTTGTTTTAACAATGTAATAATAAAACAAAACGGTTGATCTTGAGGTTAATATCCGTCGAACCTGTTAATTTGGGTATATTAGTCCCATAGACACTGAAGATCGCAATGCCAGCAAAGGTAGGTGAACATTATTTTTCACGGTTATAGCAAAACTAAACTAGAGTCTGATATAAAAACAAATTAACGTGATTAATTTACTTTATTTACAATAAACGGTATGTGTATCTAGTATAGTAATCTCCACAGTGTTAGTATTATGGTATAGGTAAATATATGATATAGGACAGATTTTGGGGGAAGGATAAACGGATACAAAATTTTCAATTATAATTTTTTTGTACTTGTCTCATTGTTACTCTCATTGTGATTTCAATGATATATGTTTACATGAAGTTTTGTGTTCGAGAAGATTTTAACTCACTGGGATGGCGACATCTCCTATTAATTACATGAAAAAAAGATTTAAAAACACACCACGCATTATGTCATTTGATTTTTTTTTCCTTCACACACTTGCTCCCAAATATGGCACGAGAAACGAGGCCGAATTGACATATATAGCTAACAATTCAAAAAGAAAGTTCATTGTTGTAAACTTTTGTCTCAAATATAAGTCAATTACCTGAAAGTTTTCAAGTTTTCATGAGAATGCAAGTTTTTTCTATCTGTTTCAAAAATTTCAATGGATATCTTGTAAGCAAGAAATAACAAGATTTTCCGAACTTTGTCTAATTTTAGTCCATATATAGTCTAGCCCTGGTTGAACACATACAAGAAGCGTGATATTAGCTGCCCATTATTATTGCATTAAAATCTCGTCCGCAGTATTAATCTTTGACAAAAGCACGCGTGTACCGTGGAATGAAACATTCCCAGTAGGTGGTCATACGTACGTTAAATGAAGCAAGCTACTTCATGTGTTTAGTATCAGAATAATAATGGAAATGTGACTGCGCCCCAACAGTTGGGTTGAACTAAATCACAGCACTGAAGATTCAAATATTTAGAGACTGGAATGTCGTCTCTACTCGTAAAATATACTTGGCTTTAACATTGTTCACATCTGAATACCCGAGTATAGAAGTTTATGGTTAAGTAAAAGAATTTATTCGTGCCGGTGATTACCGATCAGGACCAGTATGTAAAAATAACCTTGATCTATGTCATTCCTTTAACACACACACGCACACACATGCACGTATTCATGATGAAATATCTAATTTAGCGTTTCCATTCAGCATTTATTATTATTCTTATTATTATTTTTATTATTATTATTATTTGATTTTAATAACATTTTAATGAATGTTCTATTCTGGCGGAAGACTATATGATTGATAGCAAGTCGAAACTCCCCACCCCTACCCCTGTAAATAATCCGCTACGCTATCCATTTCGAAAGACAGAGAGGTAGAAAAATAAAATCTATCATCCTAAAGGTAAGTGGATCATAAAAAAAACAACATATCTGTCATGAACTATTCGAAAATAAACACCCATTATTTTCATAAGGTTGACTCTTTGCATATTCTATCCAGGGTCACAATCGAGGTATTCAATTTTTAGGGACTCGGAACAAGGAACATTCATGATAATCCCTCTTCTGACATCAGACTTGAAGTAAATGTATGCCCCTCAATCCTACATTCACAATTTAAAAACTTTAAAAGTGTTAAGTCTAGATAAAGTTACAAACCTTGGAGATGTACTGATTAGTTCACATCAAGTGGCGATTTCTGACAGTCTTTCCCAATTTGTTTGCGTCATAATATGAGAAGCCTTTCGATCGCAAGATCGGAAGCCCGATGTTAGGCTATCATGAAAACAGCCAAGTAGACATCTATTACAGTGCGTATCTATCAGTTTATCACAATCTATGGAAGCACAAGATAAAGTAGTCGTTCAAAAGAATTTATTTTTATAGGCAGATGTAGTGTCGATGTAATAAAATACTTGTTTGTCGTGATGTAGTGTCGATGTAATAAAATACTTGTTTGTCGTGATTGCGATCCCGGGTTTCATTCCCTGTGCCGATATTTGCAAGACTCAGTGGTTTGCCACCTTGTATGGATGGTCTCCTCTCTGTACTGAATTTCATCTCCTTAAAGATCACTTTATACAATAATAAGACACTAAAGAGTCTATGACTTACAAAGATAAATGATGGCAAAGGATTTATTATAAATAAATGTTGATACAATTCTTGTTTTCTCTAAAATAAGCGTCATAATTTAGCACTGTGATTTTTGCATCAATTAATTAATTTTAAGGTTGAAATTAATACTGTGATTTCAATTTACAGATTTTGTTTCATTTAATGGTTGCAAAAAAAAAAACGTAACGAGCAAACAAGAAAGGTATGATTTATCGGAAAATAAGGACACTTCCTCCCTCAGTAGCATATTCAAGAATAATGTGGGGAAAATAAGTGATTTTCTGGCAAAGCGAAGAACTATTGGCTACATGAAAATCAATGAATATGCCATAGTAAATGCAAAACAAACATTTACCTACAATAACACCCCACATAAAAAAATAACAAAGAAATGATCTATAAAAAGGACACTTCCTCTCACATTAGCATATTCAAGAATAATGTTCCGACGGAAGTCATTTTCTGGCGAAACGAAGAACTGTTTGTCCCACTAATTTCAATGAATTTGCCATGGTTGGTAAAACCCATTACGTAATGACCAAATAATAAAAATCATGGGAAAAGGAATGATCTACAAAGAAAAATTATACTTCCTCTCACAGTGGTATACTCAAGAATAAAGTATCGGCGGATCTACCAAGAAAAATTATACTTCCTCTCACAGTGGTATACTCAAGAATAAAGTATCGGCGGAAGTAATTTTTATTTTTGTCAGAACGAAGAACTGTGTGTCCAACGAAAATAAATGAATGTACAGTAGTTTATACCATAATAGGTAAAAAGGAGTAGACTATCAAAAATTGAACTATATTATATTAGTTAGTTTTATGTATCAATCAGAATTAGATTTCATCAGCATCTTAGGATGAATAATCTTACTCCTGACAATTTTAAGAACACCTGTCAATGAGTTCCATTATTGATCACATTTCTGTGCCTATTTCTGTAACTAGCTTCAACAATTTATCACAAACGCGGGGCTAGATGTTACTTTGAAGAAAATATAATTCTAGCATGTCTAGGGTAAACGCAATAGTATTCAATGTACATTTAGTAAGAATGTACGCAAATAAAGAATGAATAAGTGAATAAGTAAGTAAACAATTAAGTAACCCGTACTGATGTATGTATGTATGTATGTATGTATGTATGTATGTATGTATGTATGTATGTATGTATGTATGTATGTATGTATGTATGTATGTCAAAATCCATGTATTAATCTTTTTATAAAACAGTGCGTTATCATCTAGCATAGGGGTTCAATAAAATTTCTAGTGCAGTCAATATTACCCTCGCGCTGTATATAACACAACTGCGACAAAGTTAACAACTGCACAATAGTTAGCCTGTGATGTTCCCGCCAACGAGGTGCACCGAAGGTGCAATGAAGACACCCACAAGTGGCGACTCTTGACGCAGATGTTGGTGAGCTAACACAATGATAGGCGTTGTCCATATGGGACAAGCATTGTCGCTCTGCGACAACGCCACCTGTTGTCATACTATGTATGTATGTATGTATGTATGTATGTATGTATGTATGTATGTATGTATGTATGTATGTATGTATGTGTTTGTGTCTCTACCAATGTATCTATATATTTCTCCTTCACTCTTCCTTTCTTTCTGACATTAAGTCATTGTACAACCAAAAAGAAGAAATGTATCAGATGGATTTTTCTGAACCAAAAAGAAGGCAAATTCTGATTCAACACCAGTTGACGCACATACGAGAGAAGTTGATTTGGGTGGTGTGTGTCAAAGTGACATTGTCCCAATTATAGTGCAACCTGCATATAAAGGACACTCAAGAGACAAGACAAAGCTGCCTCTAAGGACAGTTAGATTTTATATACAGTGACATTACTCTTGGTGTACTTTAAAGCTCGTTCATTTATGACCCAGAGTGCTTCATAACATACACAAAGTAGAATTTCTTAGAAGTAATAGGATTTCTTCTTTACAAAATTAAAAAAATTAAAATCCATAACATAAAATGTCAACAATCGGTAGCAGTGAAAATAAACAATGTAAGGATTTTAACTGAGAAAACTATTAACATTATACTAAATCTGAGCCATGTCAACTCACTCCTGAACCGTTCAATTTACAAAATATTCCTAACCGCCATTTGTTGTATCAGTAGGACGCCCAGCACCGTAACTGTGCAATATCATATCGGTTATGTTGACCACTATAGTTACATATATTAATCCATTTTAAACGTGTGTAAGTACGTGTGCGAGCATACGTAAGTAAGTGTAATTGACTTTTTTTTTAAAATGCTTTTTATTTTTAACCTGTTACAAAAATTGAAGATCACATTGCAGATGGGTGTTTTATGACCCAATGTGTTTTCCTCTTTAAATAAAGATAATAATAATAATAATAATAATAATAATAATAATAATACTATTATTATTATTATTATTATCATTATTATTATTATTATTATTAATTCAATGCTAGGCGAAATTAAGATGTTATGAGACCACTGTGTCGTTAACTGTCAAAACAAGATGGGCTTCACTGATCTGTGTGTTTGATAGCGCATGTGGCGAGGTGAACAGGAGGCAAATCCGCAAGTGTTAGGTCACGATATCTGCATATATATATATATATATATATATATATATATATATATATATATATATATATATATATATATATATACACACACAAATTTGTTGACCAAAAAAACAAAATATCACTGTCCGCCGTCAGCATTAGACAGGTGCTCCACTATAAGAAGGGTTTTCCTTGGGGATCTTCGAATGTGTCCGTTATGAACGGGTATCCACTATATGAATGTGTCAAGATAATGATACATTAGAAACAATGTCTTATTTGGAAAGAATCACTGACAAACCAAGCCCCGCTTTTTAAGACAAAATGTTCCCAATTAGGTATCCTTTAGCCAGCTCTTTTCAGCGTAAACGGAACAATGCATTGGATTCCCAGAGTGTCAATTTAAATTGTAGACGAATCATGCACTTGCCAGTGCGTGTTTGTTTCAGAAGAATAAAGGATATGTGATATAAGGGGATTGTAAGGATATAAGGAGAACGTATTATCTGAGTCAGATATTAATGTAGTAATAGGTCAACGTATTGAATTAGAGATTAGTAGTCTTCTGGTTTGATTTGCTTTGATTTAACCCTTTGACTGCGAATACAACATGTATGCAAGCGCTCCATATTTTGTGTATTTCTTCACTACAATAAAGATGTAGAAAGCAGAAATTCGTCTTCTGTGAGACAAAACAGAGCCCATTAACATTTTGATCTGCAAGCATATTATATGATTCACCTATGCGAATAACAATAGAAGAAAATTGCTCTTTTCCACAAAAAGCTGTTTTAGACAAAAATAAGATAGTCCAATAGATATGTTTCGTATGCTGGTTTTGTCTTTTTATTTTATAAACTGATTTATATATTTCATTGTAATGCCGAGATAAGAGTATTTATCAATAATTTCATACTGTACTTCATGATCTAGCCGGTAATGTATTTTCATTGTGACATATTTTTGGTGATTTACGTGACATCAACACACCAAGATTATATCGTGCCCAGGCAATGGGAGCAAAGTATCTTTCCCATGACAGTAGACCCTGCTTGGCGTGGGTTGGTATCGCGCCTGCTCCCCTATGAATTAAAAATCAAGCAAGTGAAAAACAGTAAACTGAACTACCGAGAGAGAGAGAAAGAGAGAGAGAGAGAGAGAGAGAGAGAGAGAGAGAGAGAGACGGGGTGGGGGTGGGGGGTAACGACCATTTTATTATATGATACGTTTAGTATCTTTTGAATATTCTCTCTCTCTCTCTCTCTCTCTCTCTCTCTCTCTCTCTCTCTCTCTCTCGTGTGTAGATAAAGAGCCAATGAGAGAGAAGGAGAAAGAGATTTGTATTAGCCATTTTAATACTATTTCGTACATTTTAAGCATAAACTCTGTGTGTGTGTGCCTGTGTGTTTGTGTCAGGGCTTATTGTCATTATATCTCAATACAGTTAACAATGCAAGAGAGTTGTATCATTGTATATGTAAATACCGTCATTTTATATTGACTGTATGGACCTAAAGCCTATATTTATTCTGAATTAAAGTTGTTTATTCCATATGGCTGTGATCAGTTTATTTATGTAAAACTAAAATAAAGTTCCAAGCTTTCGTTTGTAACGTTGTCAGCATCTATACGAAAATCAACATTATTGTCCTCACCAATATTATTTTTTTTTCTACAATGGCCAGAAAAGATTATTGTCTTTGAGAACATTTTCAGAGAAATTAATCTTATTAAGTAATGACTAATTAGATTTGGATGCAGTTGTTCTTAATTTTCCATATGTGTTGATGATTTATTATTTGTATTCTAACATGGCGATTAATTGCTTCTTATAATCTCTACTAAATGTTATCAGATTGCGTTTTGTAACAACTGGTTTACTACGCCATTTTGGTATCTTAGCTTTGTGATAGGTTTTACGTTTAACTTAAGAGTCTCTATTGAACCAGAATTTTTAATCATGTGTTACTAGGACAATAGTACTTCCTGTGAAATTCATGATAATATCAAACCAAATTCACAATTAGCTGATCTAATTATAGAATTACGACAATTAATTAATGCATTGCTAACATCATTATTAATACGGGTAAGAGAGAGAGAAAGAGAGAGAGAACAAATTGTGGCTGAGGCCATATTATTTGACCGGTATTTCAAGTCGGTACATTCTTACTGTCCCCCCTCCCCCCCCCCCCCCCACACACACACACCTTATTTTAGTCATTTTCAGTCATGCAGTCATTTGATCAAGTACGTATGAAAGTGTAATTAAAAAGAAAAATTACTTTTCCTCCACTTTAAATAACTCCTGTTTTGGTTTCTGTATAAAGACGTTTCAAAAGCAAAATCATATAGAGTTTCAAATATTAGCGTGGTTTTTGTGCTGATTGTTGTGTGAATACCAATTTGCATCCGCTCTACTATTAGAGCTTGTTTTTGGAATCGTCTATGAATTTACCTCGAAACTGTTGGCGTATGAGGTAGTGTGCAGCTACTACTTTGTTGCGGAACAGTTCGAACATTTTTTACGTTTCGTTTGAGGTACATTAAAATAAAGAAAACAAAATAACTTTCAGAAATGTTAGATCACTTGTATGTAAATCTTTTGCCCTCTTAATGTATCTCGATGTTGTCGCCGAGATAACTGGGTTATTGCAGCTGGGGGTTACCTACTCAAGGGTACATGACTGAAGTAGGACATACCTAATCACCGAAATTCAAAGAAAATGAGCATATTATTATTATTATTATTATTATTATTATTTCTGGCATCACTGGTATCATGGACATCATCATCATATTGAGCATTACCTGATTTTGATGATAATTATAATGATGATGATAGTGATGATGATGGTGATGCGACTACTTAAATAATAATAATACTACTAATAATATTAATATTAATATTAATATTAATATTAATATTATTATTATTATTATTATAGAACAAGAATCAGTCTAACTCAGATCACATGGCTCAGTGCCAGTAGAGTTAGTAAAAGTGAACCTACATTAGACTTCATGCCTCGAGATAAATCACTGATACTGCCTAACTCTAAACACTACCCACAGAACACTGACTGTCGGGGTAGAAAATACTGTGATACTCAAGACAACAATCATGGCCGCCATCTGATAGAATCTTGTATTAGCAATCAACTAAAAATTATGAATGGGCGTAATCCCAGTAAATATTCAGGAAAACTCATATGATATCATTATAATGCTTACAGTAATAATAATGCTTATTAGTGTTGATGGATCCCGTGAACTGGACATGTTATTAGTGTTGATGGATCCCGTGAACTGGACATGTTATTAGTGTTGATGGATCCCGTGAACTGGACATGTTATTAGTGTTGATGGATCCCGTGAACTGGACATGTTATTAGTGTTGATGGATCCCGTGAACTGGACATGTTATTAGTGTTGATGGATCCCGTGAACTGGACATGTTATTAGTGTTGATGAATCCCGTTAACGGGACATGTTTTTAGTGTTGATGAATCCCGTGAACTGGACATGTTATTAGTGTTGATGGATCCCGTGAACTGGACATGTTATTAGTGTTGATGGATCCCGTGAACTGGACATGTTATTAGTGTTGATGGATCCCGTGAACTGGACATGTTATTAGTGTTGATGGATCCCGCGATCTAAACATAGCCTATTATTAGTGTTGATGGATCCCGCTATCTGAACATACCCTGTTGTTATTGTTGATGGATCCCGCGACCTGACCATGTTATTAGTGATGATGAATCCCGTGATCTGGCCATGTACTGTTATTAGTGTTGATTTATCCCGCGATCTGGCCATGTTATTAATTTTGACAGATTCCGCGATCTGGCCATGTTATTAGTGTTGATAGATCCCGTGATCTGACCATGTCCTGTTATTAGTGTTGATGGATCCCAAGATCTGGCCATGTTATTAGCGTTGATAGATCCCGCGATCTGACCTTGTCATGTTATTAGAGCTGATACATGCCGCAATCTGCCATGTTTTTACTTTTGACAGATCTCGCGATCTGGTCATGTTATTAGCGCTGATGCATCCCGCCATCTGGTCATGTCCTATTATTAGTTTTGATGCATCCGGCAATATGGCCTTGTTATTAGTGTTGATGGGTCCCGCAATCTGGCCATGTCCTGTTATTAGTGTTGATGGATGCCGCAATCTGGCCATGTCCTGTTATTAGTGTTAATGGATTCCGCGATCTGGACATGTTATTAGTGTTGATGCATCCCGCAATCTGGTCATGTCCTGTGTTACAACTCTGTGGTCTAAGAAAAATGTAGCAGAAAGAAAGTGAAACCAACAAATTAAGTAAAAATCAACAAGCAATTTATTTCTAGATAATTAAAATGAAAATCAAAAGGCACTTACAATATTGTGAATTTAATTCCAAATATAATCCAGAATGTATTAATCACAAAGTCCTAAAATATAGAATATAGAATGTTCCGAGTGAATTACTGTATCCTTGAATGTGTTGATGTGCCAACAGTCTGGAATGTCCTGATATGCCAGTGATTTTTAAATGCGCTGAATATCTTTGAATAACTTCACATAAATTGCAAAATCAAGTATTAATTCAAAATGAGAATGAGCACTATAAGTAAATCCAGTGAATCATTTGAAACAAATAATTCCTCTCTCTGAATTTATTCTGATTTTCACAACTGCAACATCTGATTACTAAAATAAATTCCTTAATAGACTGAAGTTTAGCATAGGAATGGAATCCTGTTACCAAATGCTGTATAAATATAAGACAAGTCACATGACATAATATTCTAGAAAACTATATGGTGTATGTGACTTTTAACACACATCTGTAAAGGCAGTTCTAGTTTTATCTGTAAACATAATCAACCCTGACTTCAAATTAAATAAATAAATTGTTTACCAAAACCGTCCTTGAACTCGAATACTAAGTAAACAACCTAATTAAAGGACAATAGCTAAACTTGTAAACCTTATACATAACACTAAGGTTTGAGCAAATATTAAAGTCAGAAGCATTTATAATTTCCTAAAATATTTATAATATTATATAAACATCATACATAACACCTGTTATTAGTTTTGATGGATCCCGCAATCTGGCAATGTTATTAATGTTGATGGATCCCGCAATCTGGTCATGCTATTAGCGTTGATTGATGCCGCTATCTGGCCATGTGCTGTTATTAGTGTTGATGGATCCCGCGATCTGGCCATGTTATTAGCGTTGATGGATCCCGCGATCTGACCATGTCCTGTTATTAATGTTGATGGATGCCACAATCTGACCATGTCCTGTTATTAGTGTTGATGGATCCCGCGATCTGGACATAGTATTAATGTTGATGGATACCGCAGTCTGGCCATGTTATTAATGTTGGTGGATCCCGCGATTTGACCATGTCCTGTTATTAGTGTTGATGAATGCCACCATCTGACCATGCCCTGTTATTAGTGTTGATAAGACCCCGCGATCTGGCCATGTTAGTAGTGATGATGGATCCTGCAATCTGGCCCTGTTAATATAGTGTTGGTGGATCCCGCGAACTATCCATGTTATTAGCGTTAATGGATATGGGCATGCATTTCAAAAAAAAAGAAAAAAAAGTAACAACAAGCAAACGCATTTGTCAAAAAGCCCGCCAGGTGAACCAAATAAATATACACTCACCTCAAAATAAAATAATATGAGTGAATAATTGCAATAGCATTAGCGGGTAAAAGTAACTAGGATTTCCATTGGTCAGAATGTCACCACGTGATCAGTTTGAGCTGCGTTTATTTCTGTATAAACTGTGAGCAGAACTACTTTTCTAAAAATACCTGCTTCTATAAATAAAGTCACGTGCAAAGCTTTACTTTGAATATTGGCCTTCCACTCAGAATACATATCTCCATTTTGGTAAAATATGTAGACAATGCTGGGAATGTTCAAAACCTTAAATAGGATACCATTGGTTGAATTACTTCTTTGATAATGACGTATTTATTTTGCCCGTGCAGGAGAATCCCCTATTCTATAAATAGCTACGTACCAGGAACCCAAAATTTGTATTCATACGCTGAATGAAGCATCGGAAAAGATGCCAAGTAATAAAATATAAGCAAAATGACAAAAATAATGAATACAATTAGTAGCAATAGCAATTATAAGAGTTTAATGTTGTTTCTTCTGAGTTTATCGTGGTATAAACTGTCAGGTGCCGAATCACACAGCAAATAACGCCCACAGACTAATAGCAAGGCCAGTTTGAATATTCAGTTAACATTAAAACGAAAAAACAAAATACACATCTTCAGTAACAAGAATATAATGCTGAAAATTTGGTCTAGAAATTTAGACACGCACCATACAATTTTAATATGCATTAAAATAATATTGGAATTGTTCCCATTTACACAGCCTCTCATTTTACATACATACATTCATACATACATACATACATACATACATACATACATACATACATACATACATACATACATACATACATACATACGTACGTACGTACATACATACATACATATATTTTTATAAAATTAATGTCTTTATGCAAACATGGCTCAAATGATACTGTAAAAAGAAGCTCAATGTATAATGCTTTCAGATATATACATGTCATCTGTCAGCATGACATATTAGAACCTGCATTGCTTACAGATAAATCACTTACAGTGTATATATGTATGTGGCTGTAGCTGTTTGTCGTGCTGCAGTTAAAGGGAGCAGGGAAAGAGGCTATATGTGGCTTTAGCTGTTTGTTACGTTATGCAGTAAAGGGAAGTAGGGAAAGGAGTTCAGCTGTTTGTCACACTATACATTAAAGGGGAGTAGGGAAAGGAGTTTAGCTGTTTGTCACACTATACATTAAAGGGGAGTAGGGAAAGGAGTTTAGCTGTTTGTTACGTTATGCAGTAAAGGGAAGTAGGGAAAGGAGTTTAGCTGTTTGTCACACTATACATTAAAGGGGAGTACGGAAAGGTCTATACGAGTATATACGATGCTTTAGTTATTTGTCACACTACGCAGTAAAGGGAAGTAGGGAAAGGAGTTTAGCTGTTTGTCACACTATACATTAAAGGGGAGTACGGAAGGGTCTATACGATGCTTTAGTTATTTGTCACACTATACATTAAAGGGGAGTACGGAAGGGTCTATACGATGCTTAAGTTATTTGTCACACTATCCATTAAAGGGGAGTACGGAAAGGGGCTATATGACAAATTAAAGGGAAAATGTTGATTATGCTCTAAGTGTACAAGAGCATTTAAAAGAGCAATTATACATTAATAATATCTACCCTCAGTTATTTACTGTAAGCAAAATAATGTATCTTTCTGTCAAACAAATCAATATATAAATAAATGGAAACATATGTCAGTATAAACAAAATACTGATTTTGTATATACATCTTTTCATATTTGCTTTCTTTCATGTTTTTTTTCTTCATATTTGCCAGTACCATATACTGACGGCCCAAAATAGTGATTTCTTTATTTCACCTCATAAACCTTATATTTCTTTTAACTTCAAATAATGAATAACAAATACAAATAGCGCGTAACAAGAGATCAAATGTTTCGTATATGTCATCTATTTTCAGTCGAACTTGTATAGTATAGAAATATAGCTTCATGAGGCAAAATTAAATGATTGAACTGGGGTTTTTTTGTGTTGTTTTTATGTTGTTTTTTTGTCGCTTTTTTGTTGTTTATTGTTGTTTTTCTTCTAAACTAAGTCTGAGAAAAGGGTAGAAAAAAAATGTTGCATTTCCTTTGACATGAATTATATTACATCGCATCAGTCGCTCGCCGAGATCAATAGTTGTATTGTAATCAGAATGTGTTTCATCAGAGTTGGGGTGGGCGTGGGTGCATGGGGTAATATAGTCTGAATGTACTAATAAGAGCATTTGCCGGTATGTACAAGCGTGATAACTCGTCTGATTTAATCTTAACCATATTTATATCAGAAACTTTGTCAAAAGTTCGTATAAATATAGAATTTCGTGGATACTTGATGCTGGTACAAATGGTTACAAAGAAAAAGTAATATATAAATAAATATATATATACATATATATATATATATATATATATATATATATATATATATATATATATATATATACATATATATATATATATATATATTGTTACGACTCTAGGTCTTAAGTATATGTAACAGAAAGAAAGTGAAACCAACAATGTAAATAAAGTCAACAAGCAATTTATTTCCAGACAATTAAAGTGCAAATTTAAAAGATACTTGCAATTTGTGAGTTACATTCCAAATAACCCTAAATGTCCTGAACACAAGTCAAAAAATAATAGAATTCCAATAGCCTTGAATGTCCCGATGTATCACAAAGATGTAATCCAGAATGTATTTGTATGAGTTCACATACATCCCAAAATCATGTATTAATCCAAAAGTGAGTAAGCACTTCAGTATTTTAGTATACATAACACCTCCCTTCATAAAGAAAAAGAAAGATTTATGCAATAAAGCTTTCTTTAAAATATGCATCTGATACTATAATAATCAAAATTACATACTAAAATGTCTTATGTATGACAGTCAGCTGAATTACACAAAATATACACAAAATAAAGCAAAAAAGAACGTCTATTCACGTGAGAGTGCATCTGCAATCACATTATCTTTTCCCCTGATGTGTCTAATGTTAATGTTGTATTCTTGCAGAATTAAACTCCATCTCAACAATCTCCGATTTTTTATCTTTCATTTTGTTAATGAAAATAAGGAGATTATGATCACTGAATACAATAACCGGAGAAAGAGCCGAGGTAACATTCACTTCAAAATGTTGTAAAACCAATATCAAAGCCAAACATTCCTTCTCAATTGTGGAATAGTTTTTCTGGTGCTTGTTTATTTTTTTAGAACACACAGGATGATCCACACCATTTTTGTCTTCTTGAATCAATACTCCACCAACCCCTACATCACTTGCATCAACAGTCATTTTAAATAAATGGCTGAAATTTGGTGCAGAAAGAACTGGTGCATTTGTCAAACGATTCCTTACGCTGGTCAGACCAATAAAACTTGAATTTCTTACTCAACATATTTGTCAAGGTTTCCGCAATTATGGAAACATTTGAACAAAATTTCCGATAATATCCAGCCATACCTAAAAATCGCATCAGATGCTTTTTACATATATAACAACTTGAAGGACAGTTTAGTTCACCAGATACACAATCTACACTTTAACAAAACTAGACGATTAACCAGCCATTGACGAACTCAGCAACGCCATAGATGGCCTAGCCAACGGAAAGTCATACCACCAGAAGCCGTCCAATGTGGGAAACCTATCCTGCAAAAACACCTAAACGAGCTTTTTGTCTGTGCTGGAAAGAAGGTGAAGTACTACAAGATATGAGAGACGCTAACATCATTACTCTCTACAAAAACAAGGGCGACTGGAGTAATTACAATAACTATAGCGAAATCTCCCTGCTGATGTTTTTGCTCAAATTGTCCTGAACAGACTTCAGATACTTGCTAATCGAGTCTACCATGAGTCACAGTGCGACTTCAGAGCAGAAAGGTCCACCGTCGACATGATTTTCGCACTTAGACAACTGCAAGAGAAGTCCAAGGAACAAAGAAAGCCACTCTACAGCCTTCATTGACTCCACAGAGGCCTTCGACCTTGTCAGCAGAAGCGGATTGTTCAAACTGCTAGAATAGATCGAATGTCCCCCAAAACTCCTCATTGATCCATTCGTTCCATGAAAACATGCATGGCACAGTTCAGTTTGAAGGCTCAATCTCTAAGGCTTTAGAAATAAGTAGTGGAGTCAAGCAAGGATGTGTTCTTTCCCCTACCCTGTTAGGGATATTCTTATCTTTCTTGCTAAAACACGCCTTTGGCTCATCAACCGAGGGATTCTACCTTCACACAAGGTCAGATGGAAAACTCTACAACCTCGCACGTCTCAGAGTCAAAAGCTGACCCACTCTTTGCTGACGATGCGGCACTGACTAGCCACACAGCGGCTCATCCACTAAACCTCATTGACCAATTTTCACAAGCTTGCCAGGACTTCGGGATCACCATCAACTTGAAAAGACGGCAATGATGGGGCAAGCTGTTGAAGAGCCACCTTCCATAAACATCAACAACTACGAATTTGAGGTCGTCAGCAAGTTCACATACCTTGGGTCTACCAGTACTGACAACCTCTCTCTCGATGCAGAGCTCAACTCCCGCATTGGAAAGGCCGCTTCAACAATGTCTTGTCTGAGCAAGAGGATCTGGAGCAACAACAAACTGACTGAGCACAAAAAAATACAAAGGTACCAAGCCTGCGTTATCAGCACGCTCATATATGGCAGCGAGTCCTAGCTATTATACTCGCACCAAGAAAAGAGACTAAACTGCTTTCACCTACGCTGGCTACGACGCATCCATGGCATCATCTGGAAGTATAGAGTCTCCAACACAGAGGTTCCAGAGTGTGCATATATCCCCAGTATGGTTACACTGCTACGACAGCGTCGCCTATGATGTCTTGGACATATACACCGAATGAATGATGGACTCACACTTAAGGATATCTCTACGGCGAGCTGGCCTCTGTCAAAAGGCCGCCAGGTCGCCCACACCTGCGCTTCTTTGATGTGTTTAAGAGAGACATCAAGGCTTTGGACATCGATGTGAACAGCTGGGAAACACTTGCTCAGGATCGAAAGAGCTGGAGCCATGAGCTTCAGAGAAGCGACAGACAACAGTTGCAATTGGCAGAGGAGAAAAGAGCCCACAGAAAGGATAAGATGAAACAACATGTGGCAAGTCAAAACACCATCTACAAGTGAGACAGATGCAACAGAGATTGTCATTCCCGAGTGGGTCCCTTCAGTCACAACAGAAGCTGATAGTCAATTAACTGACTGACTACTTCAGAGCGCAACACCATAGTCTTCCTAGACTGAAGGATGCCGATGATGTGTACGTAACGGCACCTTCCAGTTGTTTACATTCAGAGTCCGCTGACGAAGGCGAATTAGCCCAGACGTATGGAATCTCAAAAAGACTTTATTATCTGAAACTCAGTAGAGAAATTGTGTGTGTGTGTGTCTGTATACATACATCTGAATGATCTGTACGTTTTTGAGTAGATATGAGTAACTATTTCGCGAGCGAAGTAGGAAACATTGTTTTGTCACGTGTTGGGAAAATTTGCTTTTTCATAAATATTCTTATGGCACAAACCGTAGATTTTCATGGCTTTTTTCTCCATTATGTGCCAATGCGATTAACCGCTGCATTACTATATTGATAACAAGAAGTTCAGAATTTGACAACAATTTTAGGGCAGCGACATTGTACAAACATAACTTGTACAAATAATGCTTCAAGTGGTGTATGACTGTTTTCAAATGAAATTGAAGAGATTTGTATTGTCATTAACACATTTATTGCTCGGATTGATACAGTGAACATTCTTGGGGTGGGGATACAGTAGAGACATAGCACGGTCAAGTCTGATAGATTTCAGAGCGTAACATCTTTCAACAAAAGATTTTAATGATTGTGAGTTTACTTGTATGTATTTTGCTTCTTTATTTCGTTCATTTCTGCATTCAAACGTGAATGTTTGGCCTTGGGAAGCTTGCAGTCTAGTGCGGTAACAGATGCTGCAGCCAAATTTCAATTGTCACTTAATTTCGGTTTGCAATCAACACTCATAAAAAAATGCGCGATTTCTACATCGTTTTCAAGCATGATTGTGATTGTAATGAGAGTTGGGATTGCTACTTAAACAATTTTATTACTATATTTAACCATGCGTTTTTTCCTGAAAATGTGTCTGTGTATCGTAGAGTGTAAAAGGCATACGATACTGTAAGGTGACATAATATCGAATAGCAACAGTTCACGTTCAGTTACCAATCATTTGCAGGATTTGTGTGGAAAATTAATTAAAAAAGATGATACCTGAAGCATACTTTTCTTGTTTTGAGTTCGTTTTTAGGCAATTATTGATGATGCCTCCTTATTGATTAAATAAATTTATGCTAGAGAGTCTACAGTCTTGACACATTTTAAGATCAATTCATCCCGATGGAGAGAGGTAGAGAGAGAGAGAGAGAGAGAGAGAGAGATGAAGAAGAAGAATGAAATAGGCCTAAATATGGAAATACAGATTTGAATAACATTCATAAGGGCAGGTATATTTCCTAAATAGAAAAAGAAAGTAGTTCCAAAAGTGATATCGACATTGTGGCGATATCATTTTTCTTCCTCTGATATATTTCAGTATCTCATTATGAAAACACACACACACACACACACACACACATATATATATATATATATATATATATATATATATATATATATATATATATATATAGAGAGAGAGAGAGAGAGAGAGAGAGAGATTGATAGATAGATAGACAGATACATACATACATACATACATACATACATACATACATACATACATACATACATACATACATACATACATACATACATACGGGGTATTTTCGATAATAATATTTGCTACAGGAAAACAAAACAAAACAAAACACAAAGATGACACAAAAGGTTATGATTTTTACGGACTACTTAAACCTGATAGTCCTCATAATGAAAGGACTAGGGACTCTAGATCTCTGCAATGGTCTTAGAAAATGTCCAAAATTTAATTTCTTTATTTTAAAAGCTGTTTTATATATTGCGTATAGACATACCTTTGTCTTTAAAACTACCTTTTATTTTTCATATTTATCGCGTGCGATGACGTCATCGGCAGCCGCGCGTATGGTGTAGAATGCGGAAAATGTGCAAAAATTTAATTCATCTCACTATAATGTATTTATACAAATTAAACTATTGATTGATGATGATGATGATAATAATAATAATAATAATAATAATAATAATAATAATAATGATAATAATAATAACGGTGGTGATAGTGATGATACAGCTGATGTCGAAAAGTAATAAATCATTGACATAAGTTACAAGTTGCTTGTGATGTAATTAGTCCAGGAAAAAAATAAAAGCCAATAATGTTATGTCAGATTTCTCTGTAGTTTTAATAATGTATATCATTTTGAAATCACTAAGTACGAACTATTCTGGACTGTGTAAATTTGAAAATAATACTTAGTGAATAAGTTATTACGAGAACATGCATTTACTTGCTTAATATTTTTATTAGAACTTAGAATTATAACCATACCGGTAATTAAATAGTATTGCATTGTACATTCCAGTCAAGTTATATACTGTATGTGTACTAGTTATATATTTGTACGTAATTAGCTCCTGTAAACACACAGTGACAATGTACAACATTTAGATTTTTTGTGACGATAATTGTATAGTGAAATATTCATGTATTTGCTATGTTGTTAGCTCATTTGTATTGGAATTGTTATCGACAAGGGACTTGATGTCAATATTCTTCTTACCATACATTACCCATGTGAATGTCACGGCATTTGTTTGTTTTTAGGGACAATGGTAGATAATGTTTGAAAATCTGCTAAAGCGACATTCCCCCAACCCGAAACCAATTTCAACTACTAATATGGGTGGCGTGTCCCTTGTCGATCATTAGTTTGTAAAATGATTTTCTTTTTATTTAATCTATCCAGGCTGTCCATTGTGGCTAGTTAAGTTTTCGAGTAAGTACTGGCATTCGGGACAAAACGTGTTATTGGCTACACTCAGTGATATGGATGTTATAAAAACGAAAATAGCATTGCAAACAGTGTTAACATGCACTGTGTTTAAGTAACTTTATGATCGTAATTTTGTTTTTTCAAATACATACTCTACACTTTTTTGTGCAAACTCTCAAGTCAATTGTGAATTGGTTGTGTATAAAGTAGCATGTGCTAACATCGTGATACGCTTTGATGATGAACAACCTCTTAGGTGACTCATCATTCCGATAACCGAGTTCTCTGTTTGCAATTGTCAAATGACAGTTTCTATTCTTATCCTACTCCTTCTTCTCCTTCTTAACACAGTGTATGTCTTTATCACAGTGTATGTTTTTATCACAGTGTATGTCTATATCACAGTGTATGTCTTTTATCACAGTGTATGTCTTTATCACAGTGTATGTCTATATCGCAGTGTATGTCTACATCACAGTGTATGTCTACATCACCGTGTATGTCTATATAACAGTGTATGTCTATATCACAGTGTATGTCTTTATCACAATGTATGTTTACATCACAGTGTATGTCTTTATCACAGTATGTGTCTATATCACAGTGTATGTCTTCATCACAGTGTATGTCTACATCACAGTCTATGTCTTCATCACAGTGTATGTCTGTATCACAGTGTATGTCTACATCACAGTGTATGTCTATATCACAGTGTATGTCTTTATCACAGTGTATGTCTACATCCCAGTGCATCGGTGTATGTCTATATCACAGTGTATATTTATGACACAGTGTATGTCTATATCACTGTGTATGTCTATAATACAGTGTATGTCTATATCACTGTATGTCTATATCACAGTGTATGTCTATATCACTGTGTATGTCTATATAACAGTGTATGTCTATATCACTGTATGTCTATATCACAGTGTCTATATCACTGTGTATGTCTATATCACTGTGTATGTCTATATCACTGTGTATGTCTATATCACAGTGTATGTCTATATGTCTGTGTATGTCTATATCACTGTATATATATATATATATATATATATATATATATATATATATATATATATATATATATATATATATATATATATATATGTAATCAACGAGTGCCGAAAAATTACAATTTGCATTCATGACATCATTAAAATAACGATAACGTCATGGAACCAGAAGTAACGTCATTGTATGTAGGATACGTAATTTGATTGAATTCAACAAAAATTGTATTATTCTGCACAACATTCATCCTAAAGAGTCTTTGTACAAAACTTAGCGCCTTTTGGTGTTGGGACCAATTTGACCCTTGTAGTACCTAGTCCTTTGGCACAGACAAAAATATTTGCGTGCTATTTTCTGTAGAACACACGTGGTTGCCAGATAATACATTTTCAATTTTGTAAAGATATGATCCTTCAGATCATTTAGGACAGTCTAAAATAAAAGGTTTTGCCGTCTCTATTTACCACAGGAACAATACTTATTGTTGTATAAATAATTGGAATATAAACAGTACTTTAAACTACTACACTTTGTTCTTAGCCTAGCATGCATATAATGAAGTATTATTTCTTACTTCTACAGGTAAAAAGTCCATAGTCGAATCGTAGAGGGAAAACGTGAACTGTTGAATAATGGTGTTTTAAACACTGGGAACCGACTGTCGTTTGTTAATCGAGTGGAGTAGATTTCATGTTCTATAACTAAAGGTCCAAACACAGCTTGTAAGTAAATTAACGTATGCTTGTATCGGCGAGAGTTGCGGTTTTCCCACTGAGTTTCATTGTACAGCTGTACAGCTATGCAAGGGATGAACTTTTGTTTGTATAGGTTATTATTCAAGTCTATATTTTTTATGAGTTCTTTTCGATATGGAATAAAAATAAGTTTCGTATTGTTTCCAATTTACATTGTTGTTGTTGTTGTTTTTTTTTTTATTTAAGATACGTTTGATTTCCTTGATATATTTGTATATATATATATATATATATATATATATATATATATATATATATATATATATATATATATTGTATTCGTGACAGATCACAGGTGGTGTATTAAATAGTTACACCGACACATTGAAACAGACACCACAATGTACTTATACTTATGTCGAGTTAATCTCTGAAGTAAATGAAGTTTCTTATTCATCAAAAGCAGTAAGAAATATACACTTTAAGTCATTTTTTTCACATCTACAAACATAACTTTCATATGTCACTACTATTAAATTGATCTGTCTATGAAAAACTTATTTTGAACGTTATAGAGCCAAGGTCTCATATAGCTCACGGAGCTCTTTCAGTAAAGCTACCTTAAATTTGAGAAGAAGTCAACATATTTTCTATAAATTGATTAAAGACAAAGACTTCAGGTTTTAACAGAAGAAAAATTTGCATTGAATTCTGTCCAGTGGCCGATTCAGAAACTTCTAACAATTTTTATTTTGGTGCCAGCATCTATAGGTGATTTTTGTGACGTAATCGGGCATTATTTGTTCTTTCCCATACCAGTACTGCTTCATTCGATGCAGTTAGTGAATTGGTCTTTTTCGATGAACGCACCACAATTTTGAAATAACATTCAAGTCACTATATTTAAATAATCGACACAAGTGTACTGAATTATTTAAAGAGAATCTTTCAATAAGATCTTAAGAAAATTAAGTAAGCAATAATACGGTCAGCACTTCAAAATAAGACCATAAACTGAACGAAGGATAAGTACCGATTTTCATCTCAGCCGAAGGGTAGATAACCTCAAAATACGTAGATTTATCTGTAAGGAAGTTTTTCCCACATATACATGTAAAATGTGACATTACAAAACTCGACTAAAAATTTGTATGACTCCGTTGATTGAATATTAGAACTTGTAAAAATATGGTAACGGTCTTATGATAGATATCACTTCTCACCCCACCAAAAACATTTTACATATCTTGTCCAAAAATGCCGTATAAACTATTTTTTTGGCCTTATTTAAAATAAGTAATTCCTTTATTTATTAATTTTTTTCTTTTATTCAGGGATTAGGGGGGCAGGCTTGCTTAAGTATTCAAGTGTCCACATAATGGCTTCTATCGTAGTGTAGTTCACTATACATAGATCGTTTCATTAAGATTTTTAGAAAATCTGGAGGAAAAAAATTAAATAAACTTTTAGCTATTTAACATGTCTTATTGTTGATGATTATAGTAGAGTTAACACTAATGCCAAAGGTCTAGACTTTTTCATAATTTAAAAATAACAGACCTTTATGTACGTCAGTAGTATGGGGTGGGTACTGAGACCGTGGGTGGCACTATGGCCTCTATGGGATTTTAACATGGGGCCTCATGGGTCTCTAAACAGGTCCCAAAGTTAGAGGGTGGCACTATGGCCTCAATGGGATTTTAACATGGGGCCTCTACAGCCTCAAACGGGAAAGGAACGGGAAAAGGAAAAAAAAAAAGAAATAGAGAGAAGTAAGGCAATGATGGAAAATTAATCTTTTCTTGAAAAATGGGTGGCCCTGAAAAGGGCCGTTGGAGGAGGATTACTTTTTCCTCCAACATTGAGTAAAGAAGCCTAGGAAGGTGGTGTGAGTCTTTTTCTTCATTTGGAGTGGTGGATTGGGTAGCCAGTCAGGATGTCCCATACGTCTGAACTTATCCTGGATTTTCATCCAGTTTAAGTTCAGGCGTTGAAATTCCTTCTCTTTCTGGGCCTGTTCCTTCTTCTCCAAAACTTGTTTTAATAATAATTTGACGATGTGAAGGTTCAACTCTTCACGCTTGGCGCTACTGGGGGGTGGATACAACCATTCATTGTGTTGAACTTGGTGAAGAAAGAATTCCACCCCACACACCACAGGATTCCAAGAAGAAGTGTAGGAACTGCGAGTCAACAGGTAATGAAGTTCCCTGGTATCCATTTTTTCACAGGAAATGATAAGTCATCAATTTACACTTGACTTTAAATTTGAATGGTTTTGTCAAGTAATTCCACGAATTCTCACGGCGGATAGTTTCTGTACTCTGTTAAATGAGAGCTTCGATGCGATGGATCTCCAGAGGAGTGAGTGGAGGTGAAAAAGAATCCTGCAAGTCTTTATACCATTGTCTCAACACCTTTTCTTCCGAGATCTGAGACCAGGCCTCTTCCAAATATTCGTCCAATTTTTCTTCGCCTGTCATCATCAAACATTTGTCGTGTTGTTTCTGACTGGGATGATCGATTTGACATCCATGACAATGTTCTCGGGTCAAGCTGTTAATTCTTTCAGTCAATTCCTTAGCATAACAGGAGACTAAATGTTTTTCTTGTTCAGGCCATCGAGAAATAAATCCAACAAACTTTGGAATAGTATTGTTTTCTTCTTCTTCTTTTTTAGGTTCTGAATGAATGACTTCATCATCATCCGTGGTAGTTTGGGACTGCTGAACTTCACAAAATCCCTCATCATTATCTCTCTCCATTGGTTCTTTTTCTTCGTGTTGCATCTTTTTTTTCTTCTAATAGTCTAGAATCACTTTTCTCAAACTGTTGATTTCTAGAGTGTTATCAAATTCTGCATACAAGACGACGTTCACCATGTCGAGTAGAGGATCTTTAAACTGAAGTTCCACACGAAGTGGGCCTGATTTTATAGGGTGGAAATGTCCTTCGTCGCTGCCTTGGTCAGGAGTGAAATCAAATCCCCACAAGGCATACCCTCCTGCATAATCGTCGTACGAAATACCGTGGCTGGTGTTGCTGCCTAACTGTCCTGTGGCTTCAAACAGGCTCAGGTAAGATCGCAAGTAATTTTTCTCGGTAAACTTAGGTTCAAAAGGTCTGGTACACAACGTTTTGCCATCTCGACTGACTTCTATCTTGAAGACGTTGTAGTGTTTAAACTCGAACGGATTCTGATTGTGGACTCCGTTGAGGGCTGCATTACTGACGATGCCAATCAGTAAACGTTTGGGGAGCTGTCCTTGGAAGACGTGATCTTCGACTTTGGATCGGAGTCCAGCGGCGATGTTAAAGGTTTTCACTTCCACTCGTCGCACAGGATACTTGGCAGTGGTTCTGCTCAACGTTTGACTGATGTCGTTGGCTACTTTAGGTAAGACTTCCACACGGCGCACGTAAAGTTTGGCTTCTTGGATGATGGTTTTCCACTCGTTGTTTTCGGCCATCAAATGGAAAGCGGCACTACTACGATTCAGTCTCAGGCGTACATCTACTCCGTTCAACAAATACTTGTCTTGCAAACACATGTCCAAATGCAAACGATCCATCAGTTCTAAACTGCGTCTGATTTTCTTTCGACGGTCGTTAAATCCTACATTGTGTGGGACTGCTGGAATTATATCTTTAGTACCATTATTAGCATCCTCAGTAGACTTCGCCGCTACTGACAGGTCTGTGTGGTTGAACTTTTCCGAGGTGTCAGGTTTCCAGACCACCGAAGCATCCAGATGAGTGTTCTTGGCTTCTTTTCCGTACGTCAAGAGATTTTCCAAATAAGCACGGTAAGGGTAAGTATCCAAACTGCTGCTGACCAGTTTCTATTCAAGTACAAATCTATTCCGCTGAACAAGGAATGCATGAAATTATTGACGGGTGCCACTCGGTCACCGTCCCCAGGAAGGGTGCTGTCCGCCGTTTTGATCACTTTGAGTTTCAGGTACAAGTAACTGTTATTCAGATCGATGTAATCTTCGGTTTGTCCTTTGATTTCAAATTCGATAGGAGCTGAATCCGTCAAAGACGATACAGGATGAAATTCTACCCATTGGGATTCTTGCATCGTCATCATGGTGGGAGGCATGGTAAACATATCCAGTTCTGACTTGGTACATTCGCAAGAATCTCGGTGCATCATTTTCAAAGGTTTTAGTAATCAAACACGTCTAATTCTCTGACGGTTCTTCTTTTCTTATTCTTTTTTGGAACACCACCGTGTGTTTTATGAACTCTGAAGGGATTTCGACGTCGTCTCTTTCTACCTTGTCCTTGCTGTGAAGTGGAGGAAGAAGTAATGCCAGGGCCTGAAGCGTGAAGTGAATTTATCGGACTCTCTCGGAGACCTAAAAGATCTTTGCCAGTGTTCATCAGCACATTTTTGCCTGCTCTCATAAAGGCTTCTTTTGGATTTTGTTTGTCGATGAGGACATTTTTAAGGCATGTAATCCTCTAGTCACCATCGGTTTCAAAATAGGGGCTACCATCCGAAAAGCCGATCTTAACATATCTCCTAAACCATGTCCTCGTTGTCGAGCCACTCCTCGGTACACTGGATACATTTTTTGGATGTTACAATGCGTTAGAGAACCTTTTTCGAAAATGTAGTTTCACCGTGACTTTTCCTTTATCAATGAATGGCACACTTTGTCCCAAATCTCCTTTTATACTAATGTTGACACTGTCAAAATACGATTTACTGACTGGAAGATAATGAGGGTGTACAAATTCACGGTGAACGTGAAACGTGTTTCCGCCTTCTTCGTACGCACCAGCAGCAGAATCCACTTTGAAAGGAAGGACTCTCAGTAAGAGCGCAGCTGTGTGTCCCACCACGTTGTATTCCACCACATCGGAGTACACAAACATTAAATTTAAACCTTCGTTCAATTCGATAGAGGTTTTTAAAGCATCTCCGAATTCTAACTTGCTTTTGATTTTTCGAATAGAATACAATTTATTTCCACCCAAAATAGCATACAATCCAGGAGAAAAAGTGATGGTTAAGGGTGTTTTCTCCTCCACGGGTAAGCCTTTGTCTTTCTCGCCAATGAGTTCCCCCGCCTCTTTGAAAAATTGCAAGATGAAACGGTGTGACACAGCATGGTAAGCGATTCGTACCCATTTATGGGCACTGGTTAAGGCTGGGCCAAATTGGGTTGTGAACTTGGTTGCAATCGTCTCCACCAAATGTTCAGCACTAAAATAATACCCCTTAGGAATTCTCATGGAATACTGCGACAAGACAGGAGATTTAGGATCTACTACCCTTTTTTGACTCGTAAAGTATAGGATCATTTTTTTCCAACTCATTTTGCATTTTTGCGTTCAAGATTTCCACGACGAAAGTGTTTTGACCTTCGTCGATGTTCATGATTTGCGTAGGATGAATGATTTCTACCAAAGCCACTTCCCAATGAGCTTCGTGATCCAATTGGATGGCCTGAGGTAATTTGGCCGTGAAACAACATAAGACCTTGTTGGGAAACACATCCATGGAGCTGTCACTGGGTAAAGTTAAATAAAATTGGTCATTCATTGTAGTTCCAAAGTGGTTTTAGTCTCCGAGGAGTCACTCGAGTTCAAAGGATGTTCAAAGGGTTCCAAAAGAGGACTACTGTGGTGATTGGAAGAAGGTGGACTGGCGTTGGTCGTACTCCCGTTGTGTTGGCTGTTGTTGTGGTGACTGTTCAAAGAGGGACTGGGTAAAAGATAACCGATGCAACTGCTGAGTAAAATGGTCCACAATTGAATGCCTCCTTGCTCCAAACTCAAATTAGCAATGGCTGCTCCGATGACACAATACACTGCAAAAATTTGGCAGAAAAAGACAATTTGATTTTTAGGCACACGTTCACCGCACCACACACAGAGCGGTTGTTTTTGTAATTCTTGAAGAGAAGAACTCTGCGAAGGAGTCGAGGTCGTGGTTGTGTTGAATGACATGTTAGGTTACATCTTTTTCTTTTTATAGTCGACGACTTGGGAAGCAGCAATCCAAGAATCAAAACTAGGAGGATATCCTTTCCAACGTACTTTGACTTCTTCTACTCGACGTTTCTTTGTTCGAGAATGCTTTAGATGTCGTACAAGGCGTCTTCTTTTTTGGTCACTCGTTGTAACTCAGGCAAGTAAAATGTTCCTTTGAGCACTTCACCGTGCATGTCTTCCAATTTATAGACGGGAGGATGGCGTCCACGCACGGGTGTAGTGACACGAAACAATTCGGTGGAACAGTTGGGTAAATAACCTTTGTCAAAAGTGCGTTTGGTTTTTCCGATGCGAACCCAATCTCCTGTCTTCAACTCCAGCAAGGTTTTCTTCTGAGGTGGTCTCCTCTGGGGTGTACCAAACAATTGATCAAACACGGTCACTTCGTTTTCAGGGCTGACCTCTTCGGGGGCACATCCGATGCTTCGATGGTACGATTGATTGTACACTTTGACCAAACGAGGTAACACGTCGATGTACTTGAGAGTATGTTGATGTGTAAAATATTTCCACATGCGTTCTTTCAAAGTTCTTTGAAAACGTTCCAAGATACTGGCTTTGGTTTCAGGATTTTCGGTGGTAAAAAAATGAATGTGCCTTTGTTTCAATTCTTTTTGAAAAGCATGGTTTAGAAATTCGGTGCCTTTGTCAGTTTGTCATCGTAAAGGGTGACGACCACTTTGTTTCAAGACCAATTTCAAGGCACGTACCAATTCGGTACTGCTTTTAGATGTCAAAGGCACGACCCAAGCAAACTTGGAAAACACGTCAATGACACAAAACAAATATTTGTGACCACGATTGTAGGCTGCCAAATGAGAGACGTCGGCTAAATCGGGTTTCCATTGATGATCGATGCCTTCCACTTGGGTTGGACTTCTAGAAAATTTGCGTCGAATGGGTTTGTGTAACGTGTACGTCGATTGTTCTTGTAACCATCGTCGTACTTCTGGCAAACGTACATTTTTCAATTTACTTTTGGCAGCTCGATACAATTTTTGAACTCCTCCGTAACCAGCAGCATGGCCAGGATTGTAGTAAATGGTAGCTAAAAGTTTCTCCATGTTTCCTCAATAAGTCACCCACTGTTTGATGTTGCTACTACTTTGGGTGTCGTGAGGTTTGGACGAAGCGGCTTGACGCGTTCGACGAGCCACATGAGTGGGCAGTGAAGAAGGGGTAATGATGGTAGGTTTCTTCTTCATGGTGTCTTTTTTCACTTCAGTCTTGCTGTCTTTCTTTTTTTCTTCTGCTGAAGAAGGAGTGGACATCTTTTTAACCCAAGCTTTCATGGCTTCTCGATGAGGGGTAGGCGAGGGTGTCAACAAGGAAGCTGCAATTTGACTAGGTATGCCAGCAGACGGAGTTTGAAACACTTCTCGGGGTTCGTCTTCTTCTGGCGTCCCCGTGGCGGTGTCTGTTTTAGTGGTGGTGGTAACTTTAGGTTCACTTTTCATCAGGGCTTTGAAATCTCTCAGAGTGGGTGGAGCTGTTTCGTCTACAGCTTTTTGGTGAAAGAGTTGTAGACGTTGTAAGAGTTGACCGTACCGTTGGGATTTTTCTGTTTCTGACAAATCGCTTCGTTCCATCAGCGTTTGTAATTCTTGTTGTAACTGTGACATCTCGTTGAGATTAGGATTGGGTGGTAAATGAGGTATCCGTTGTTCGTTCCAACGATGGAATTCCATCCATCGTTTGTAAGGCACTAAAGTCAGTTTTCGTCTTTCCATTTCATCCAAAGGTACAAAAATGTGTGGTCTTTTCAGAGAAGGGTGTCCTTTTTATCTTCTTTTTTTTTATCGCATGACACCTCCTAAAAGTGGTCCAGCAATCGTTCCTAACAAAGGACCCGCTATTTTTAACAACGGTCAGCATAGGTAGAAATCCTCCTCGTTGCACCAACATTTTTTTCTTTTGTTGGAGAGGTATTTTCTTTTTCACCATTTGGCGAAGAACGTTCCGATGTTTACCTAATTTTTGTTTCTGTATCTTGGACAAAGGTACCGTTCCTTTCAAAACGTTAAAACAACATTCACACACGGTATCGATGATTTCTTTGGGGGCTGTTTGAATGAGTTGTTTTCGCATGGGAGGATTGGATTTGGTCAGGACAGACAAGACTTCCCAATGTTTCGCCAGACGAGGTCGAAGTCCTTTTTTGCTTTTCTTCTTTTGGTGGTGGTGGTGTGCACGTTTGGGGGTCATCTTAGAGGTGAGAAGTAAGTCTAAAGTCTCTGGCAGGTCACCCTTCTATTTTATACTGGAACACGTCTCCACTGATTGTCTGCACGACGTACCATCTTCATGACAGGCCTCACTCGACGTTGAGGTGTTTTCAATGGACTAAATCGTCTCAATTCTTCTTTGGATAAATAAACTAAACTTTGTAACACGCCGGTTCTTTCTTGGACTTGGTTTTAGGGGACGGTACTTTGTTCGCGGCCGCTGCCATGGCCAGATCAGCCGATGTCGAGGGTCCCGAAGTGGTGACTTTCGAAATAGGTTTCCATTTTTGCATCAAATTAGGAAACACTTGTCTTAAGTCCGGTTTGGCAGGCATCATCGTGAAGGGTGGTGAAGAAGACGAAGAAGTGGACGCAAAAGGAGACCTCGTCACTGCTGGCTGTCGTGGTGGTGTCTTGCGGGTGTACGTTTGCGTCCTGGCAGTAGTACCTCTCTTGCGGGTGCCAGTGGCGGCAGTGGGTGTTTTCTTCTTCTTGGCAGAACTTTTCTTTTTCTTGGGGGATTTCTTCTTTTTAGGGTTTTTCTTTTTTGTGGCTTTCTTTTTGGGACTTTTCTTCTTTTTTGGTGTTTTGGGTTTTTTGGCTTGGGCATTAGGATCCCATTTCAAAAGGGAACGAATCATGACCCCTCCTAAAGAACCGCTCCCTCCAGGGGTTAAAATGATTTGTTTTTTAGTCCGTGGATCGATTCCAGGATCGGTTAGTTGTGACAACGCCCCTTTATGTTTTTGAAAAAAACGTTGAGTTTGATGAGGGATGTGAATGATGCCTTGCAGTAATTGACGTGCCGTCAAAGTAAACCATCGTGACACTTCTTTAAGACTAGCTTCTAACAAATGAGCACGGACTTGTGCATTTTTTTCGCGACTGATACCATACAAGGCACGAATCAATTTAGCCGGAGGATGAGATTGAAAGGAAGTCATCTCGAAGACTATGAGACAGAAATGACGTAGTGGATGTTTTTATAGTTTTTTTTTTCAGAGAGTGGCTGAAGGGGACGTGTAAATGACAGGACCTCCTTCTTGGCACCAATGGTGAAACAATTGGGGACGAAATCTCAAATAGTCGGGAGTGGTCGGTTTTAAGTCAATGAGTAAATACGCATGAGGTGTTTGAGTGGCATCGTCGTACGCATAATTCAGCCAAGGAGTGCCTAACTGTTTGGCTAACACTTGCACTTGAGATTTGTCTCTGGGGCTTTTAAATAACACCACGTAATGAGCATTGAGACTGATGGTACGATGGGCTTTACTTTGTTGAAATAAATTTTGAGTAATGTAAATGATGCTGGCATTTCGATGATGTCCTTTTCGTGTAAACCAAAGTTTAATTTCTTCTTCGTCTTCTCCTAACATGTCGTCGAAGATGACCAGATGTGTTTGACTCACGTCAGACACGATCCCATCGTCTTCGCGAGGGATGCCTTCTACAAATGAAATGGCTTCTCCTTGACTTTCACGAAGTAAGGTGTAAGACGGTTGCCACTCTTTGTAACACCACTCGATGCGTTGAGGTGGACGATCAAACAGATGAGATTTGTGTTCGATCAAACGTTTGACAAATTCGGTTTTACCTGAACCACTAGGTCCAGCAATCAACATGTTAAAAGGATGGCGCAGATACAAAGCGTCCCAACTTTGACGATCTAACTTTTCGTAAATCAATTTGACCACAGAGGAAAGTAGAAGAGGTAGAGGAAGAAGATGTAGCCATGACTGAGGTAGGAAGATTTTTGAGAAGAAGACAAAAGACCCAAGACATTTTATACGTTTCATACACGTTTATTTTTTTTGTAAAAACAAACAAACAACAAAACATATTTTACAAGTCATGAAGGACAAAAATGCATACCGCAAAAATGGTCATGTACAAGATTAAGGCTACCACTAAAAGAATTAAAGTTCTGTACAAACAAGTCAATGTACAACATTCTGGTGTCCTAGGAATGGAAGGCACAGGCACTGGCGGTAGTATTCTTCTGGTCGTCTTTGTTCTGGAAGGATGAAATGTGTCTGACGGTAAGGAGGGGATGTGTTCCTCAGGGGGTTGTATTTGGACGACGACAACGGTGTGGTCTTTCTCTGCTGTGTCAGGTTCTTCCAGGATTGTTTCTAAGGTCATTTTTTTACTTTGATTTCAAGTGGTTCACTTTAGGACACTTAGTGGTGACGTGCCAGATCTTTGGCAAATTGGGCCACTTCTTGTGGCCAAACATTGAAACCAATTTTTCTCCAGTGACGTACATCTTTCCAATTGTAAAGTTGTTGGTGTAACTCACTAGCAATACACACTTCTTGAAACGTATGAAGGCTAGATAAAGTTTGACTAATGTCTTCTTCACACGGAGGTACCCCACTCGTATTCATCACCACTTTCAACACTTTGAGTACAATTTGTCTTTCGTGTACCGATAAAGCATGAATGGTCATGTTTTTGGTTTCATCAAAATAGTCCAAAACAACCACGGGTCCTCCAAAATAATCCAAGACAAACACTGTTCCTCAAAAATACTCCACAACGAATGTCCTGGAAAACGAAATCCAAGAAAGGCAGTCACCAAGACACACACCACATAGCGTCCAAAATTTAATGGAAACAGCTCTTGTATCAAGTCTTTATAATCCTCTAAGGTCTGAACACGATCGTTGACTTCCTTCCACGGAATACGTTTCACGAGTGAAGACCACAGTCCTGACATGGTGAGACTTTATAGGGTGAGATTCCTAAGGTGGGTATCTTTTGTGGTGGGTTTTTATATCCAGGTTCCCAAGGTTGGTATCTTTTGTGATAGTCTTCTCCAAGGTGCCAGCGATAGAATCTTCCCAGAATCAGTCTTCTCATACTTTGGAAGTAAGCATAGTTTACAGATCGAGGTATGACTTTGAGTTTGCGTTTCACTTGGATCGGGACCAACTCCTGGTAAATACGTTTTCGCAGCTCCAAAGGCAAACCACTAATGTGTTCTTGTAAAGTATCCGACTTGGAAAGAAGTAACTCTCTTTTGTGTTCTTCACGATAGCTGTGATAGTTTGTCTTCAGAATCAGACTTCTGATACGGCAAATCGAGGAATGAATTTGAGTTTGCGTTTCACTTGGATCTGGACAAACTCTCCGTAAATGCGTTCTCGCAATTTCAAAGGCAAACCAGGAATGCGGTCTTCTAAGCTAGGTAAATACTGGTAAATGTGTACTCGCAGCTCCAATAGTAAACCACGAATGTATTCTTGTAAAGTATCATCCGACATGTTGTTACTTCTTCTTGGCATCTGGCTCATCGTACCCGTACTCTTCTAAGGCCACTAAAGGTAAGAACTGACAGTGCGGAGACCATCTGGCATGTTCAATGTAAGCTGAGTCGGTAGGCTCCCATTGGTGAAGTCTCACACCGCAACTGAAACACTGAACTTTATCTCCTTCTCCCAAGTAGATAAATCCAGATCTGGCTAAAGCTTTGGCAGTAGTTGCTTGTAGTAGATATTTAGGCCACTTGTCTTGGAACGTCTTGAGTCGCTTTTCAAACTTGGAATAACCAGGCAAAGCCACAGGTATCGTCAATTCGTTACTCCTGTAGGTATGACATTCATGTGTACGATTAATAAAGAGTAAAGGTCGTCCTGCATCGTTAGAGGGACGGTGAGGCACACACACAGCATCGCTGATGTCAAAGCGTACGGCATCCGTCTCATCGTGTGAATCGCTGATGCCAAAGCGTACGGAATCGGTCTCCTCGCATGGCACTGCATCGCACTCCAAGTCGTGATGGCACTTGGAGTTCACACTAGATTTCTCCCTTGGTGGGTGGGTGGCATGAGTATTCTTATTCATCTTTCTAGGTTGACGTCTGTATTTGCAATGAATGGTTTGGCTTGGAATTGGTCCCTTTTTTATACTGCAGATCGGCGTGTCCGTAAGGCAAAGTGGTGTGGTCTGGAAGTCTCACTCGTTTCTGGTACACAATTTGGTACACTTTTTGTAAAGGGCGAGTGACAATTTGGTGATTAGGTAACCGTACGATCTTGTGAGGTTCCAACATGTGCACTCGAAAGTCTTCCACTTGTCCAGACAGCAAAGCATTTTTCAAAACCTCAAAATTAACCACTTGGCTGGTTCGATAGTTGAGGGTCAATCCTTTGACTTTACATTGGGTGTGAAATTGTCCTTGTGGGTCTCGGTATCGGTAGCCGTAATTTTTAGGGCCACCGCTGGCAAAACTCAGGATGGTGTCTTGAGGGTGCTCGTCTGTCCTGGCTCCTAAACGATCTCCTTGGATGGTATGGTGTGGGCAACCGGGTCGATGGATGTACATACCACTGTCGGTGTCAAAAAAGTACAGGACACGATCTCCCAAGACTTCTAAAGCTTCGTCGTACAACTTCAAACGAGCATGGGCTGACACGTAGGCGGCAATGACTACGTTGCTAAACTTGTCAGGTTTTACAAACTTGGGTTCTTCTTCGAAATTGACTAAGATCAAATCATCACGAACGACTTCGACGTGTTTGACTAGTACACTTTTGTCGTCCACCAGTTGAAAGTAGCGATAAGGATCGGTCACGTATTCCGTTTTGGTTAAGATGGGTCGTTGGGCCATTTTTCCCCACAAACAATTGAGCATGACTTTGGCAAACGATCTTTTTCCTTCGTTCTTTTCCACGTCTTCCAAAGTGATGCCTTCGACGTCACGGTACTCTTCTTTGAATCGAACTTGGTCTTCGGGAGTCTGACACCACGAGGGATAGCCGCTGGCTTCTTGTTTCAGTTTTAAAAATTGGTTGACGTACCCCGAGAAAATGCCTGGATGATTCGTAGCGTCGTCCTTTTGGTATTGTGCGGTGGTTGGAAAGTGCCAAATTTCATACACTTTCAACAAACGGTATCCACGATCCAGAGCCCGAAACAATTCGGCACTGACCCACGTTCCTGTCAAAGCGCGTTCTTCCTTCGTGTGGTGACAGGGGTGATCTTGGTTGCATGTTTCGGCACACGTACGGCATAAAGGAAACATCAGTTTTCCTTGGCAATGGTGAGGTAAGATGGGATGGTACAAGTTTGTCGGGGGTAAGACTTTACATTTGATCAATCCTTCGTATTGACGAATGTGTTCCACGTCGATGTGTTCTGTCAAGATTTCAGGGTGCCCGGTTGGAAAACGAGCATATTTACACACCCAAGGATACAAAGAACACACGTCGATGTATTTGATTTCTTCTCCTTTGGATTCGTCTACGTCGTACAGCAAGCGAGTGGCATTGGTTCGTCCTCCAAATAAACTGTGGCGTGGATCCAAAGGTTCGATGTCGGCCACGTCGTAACTTTCGGTGATGCTCTTAAATTCAGGATCGGTTTTCAATCGTCGATCGTACTCGTGCTCCCACATTTCAACCACTTGGTATCCTTGACTTTCTAACTTGAGTCGTCGTTGGTAAGTCTGTTCGTACAATTGTTCCATGGTAGAGTCTGAATAAGAACTTTTCAGGTCTCGGTCAGGAAAACAGGTAGGGCATCCGTGAAACAAGCAACCCTGAAATTCGTACACCGTGTGCAGGTTTTCTAAATCCCAACCATCCACGGAATAAGATCCAATCTTTTTTCTCCTCCTCCGTTTCTAGCATGTTGTATCCATTTGTCTTCTTTTTGACACAAGTAATGAAGCCAACGCAAAGCTTTGACCGAATATTGACGACTGGCAAAGAGAGACGTGTTGGAGTCGATGATGGCTAGTTCGTTCTCGGGCATGAAATTTTGGGTGTACACCAAGGAACAGGCTTTGGGTAGGGTGCACGCATCTTTCAAAGGATCGACGTCTCCGTGATCTAGAAATAACTGTCGAAACTTTCCACAGCAACGCCGTAAAATGTCCACATCTGATCGATAATACTTGAGCATATCCTCTTGAAAGTCAAATGGATCGGACTGGTGAGCGCGGTACCAAGCGTGAAAGGCTTCTCGCTGTTCGGAGCGCATTCCATCAGGGTCGTAATAGTGGAGGTCAGGCAAATGAGGTACGACGGCATGTTGATTAGCTTCCGTGTTGAAGAAGTGAGGAAAATAGCCTTTAGCCATTTCTGTCATGCCAAATGTTTTTGGCATTCGACTCAAAGGCATGGCCAAATAACTCATGGAATCTTTAAATTTGACTTGACCCACTTTCATGTAGATGAGCTTGTTTCCGTTCATGGTGACTTCAGGGCGTTTGGTACCTTGTTGCGAATAATATCTTAACAAAAACTGTCCATCGTATCCCGAGAAATTGTGAGCTATGACGGTCGCATAGCGATGACAGTCTCCGTAACGTTGAATGTCCTCTTCGCTCCAAGTGTCGTCGGTGGGGTCTAAAATCCATTCAGCAAACTGGGGCAAAGTGTTAGGACCCCGAAAGATTTTTTCACGTCCTCCTGGAATCCGACTACAATGAGGACAGTGAAAGTGGATCTTTTCTTGAATGCACTTCTCACAAGCCCGATGAGCCACGCAGAAATTGGGAATGTGAATGCCCGTTTCTTGCATGCATTCAAAATCAAAAAAGATGAAATCCACTTGGTTCTTGTTCTTCTTTAATTCTTTCTTCTCTGTCTTGTCGTACTTTTGAATAAAACATTGATGATCAAAGTTCACCATCTGCTGACAAATGCGGCATCTTTTCTTTCCAGCACAAACGTGTCTCTTGGGGTCGTTGGTGCAAATCTGCTGTCCACACGTGGAGCATAATTTCAATAAGGCGCAAGCACATTTTTGTTGGTGTCCTTGTGTCTTGCGATGCTGTTGGTAACAAGAGGGACTGACAAAAGTGCGTCGACACGTCTCACAATGGACGTGGTGTTGTTCAGGAAGGCATGGTTTGTCCGCAATGAATGTGTCGCTCCCGATTATTAAATCCTTTGTCACATTTCTCGCAGTAGTAAAACTGTCCCAGAAATCCGGTGATACTGGTGATGGTATCGAAATATTCTTGGTGGTAATACACGTGAATGCATTTTCCTTCGGGAAAATCGGGGCCTCGAAACAGCATATCTCCGCGCACTTCTTGAGGGTATACTTTCAAAGTGTAGCCAGGAGCCAAGACGTCTTGAAGTTGTTGCATTTGAGAAATACCACACACGGTCTCTTTAGGGATGCCTTCTTGTTGCAACAGGAGTTCTGCTTCGTTTCGTTGTTTGGCTCTGTCCGATTGTCGAATGTTCTTCCAGGCTCTTTTCCATTCTTTGCTCTCGTTCTTGTTGGCATACGTTCGATCCACTACGATGGCTCGAGCCAAGCACATCTGGTCTTGAGTATTGTCGATTTGGACGACACTGCGTTTGGTACTTCGAAGATCGTCCACCAGTAACGCTTTCCTACTTCGTCCACTCCCTCGAGGAGGAGCAACGTGAGTCATGTAAAGTGTAGCCTTTCCATCGGTGATGGTAAACTTGTCGTTAGATTGTTGAACGTGTTCGATTTTGAACATGACTTTGTCTGGTGTTAATTCTGCCGGGGTGCTGAACTCGATCCAAACAGGGGACTTCAAATTGTCGTGATGGACGGCCAGTCTCAATCGATCGTCCTCTTTGGCTCCGCATTGTCGTTTCAAGTTCTGTAACACAGAACCCCACAAATCGGTAATGAACCCGGCCGCTTTCTCGGGAGGTACTTCGGACTTGAAGTCTTTAAAGTGAACCGTGTGAGTGTAGGCCGTGGTTTTAAATTTTCGAGAAGTTATTTTTGCGTCTCTCGAATCCGATAGTAATTTTCAGGAGTCACGGCAGTAGGTCTTTTTTGGTCAGGGGTTCTGGTGGTGGTAGTGGATTCTTTGGGTTGGGTTTTTTGGGTTTCAGGCTCACTCATCTCTTCTTCGAAATCGCTAGCATGGACTTGAGCTAGCAGTTCAGCCAGCGGTGTTTCAGGCGGTACGGAATGTCTTCGTCGCTGTGGCCTCTTTGTTTCTTCTTCTTCTTCTTCTGTTTTCTCATAGATTAGGCGTGATCTTTTCATCTTGAAATCTGATTTAGATCTGATGGAGTTTCACAGGGGAGACTATATATAGAGAGAACTTCTTACCTTCAGAATCAGTCTTTGTGATTGAACTTTCAAACTGTAAAGATGGAAGAGTCAACAAGAGGTTTTCCAAAGAAAAGACATTTTGCTTCCTATTATTGGGATTATCAAAGTCGAGGAACAGCAAAGAGAGATAAAAGTCAAGATACTTGTTATATCTGCCAAGAGAAAGGACATTGGGCTCCAGAATGTCCACAACGTCAAAACCAAAACAGAGATAAAAGTCAAGATACTTGTTATATCTGTCAAGAGAAAGGACATTGGGCTCCAGAATGTCCACAACGTCAAAAAAAAAAAAAAAGAAAAGAGAGATAAAAGGAAAGATACTTGTTATCATTGTAAAGGAAAAGGACATTGGTCTTCGGAGTGCCCTCAGAAAGAACAAGAAGAAAATCTACCAGAGAGGGAGGAAGCCGAAGGATCTTCAAACCTAGAAGAAGAAGAAGAACATATCGTCAAGAAAAGCAAGAAAGTTAGATGGATGGAAGACAGTGAGAATGAAGAAAAAGAACCCTTGATTCCTGTGAAGAAATTCAAGAAGAACAAGAACAAGAGAGATAGACAGTGAACAATGAACTTTTTTTGGAGTGTTATGTGATGTTCATGGTGAATTATTTTGTAAAAAAAAAATGAGAATAGACCAGAATGGAAAAAAAAGTAAGTGTTTTTGTGTTATTTTGTTATTTAGAATAGGGATACACGCACGCACTTACTCACTCTTACACACAAAACCAAGAAATGGGGATTTTTAAAGTTTCACTTGATTTTTTGGCAATTTGATTTCTTTTCTAGAGATCTGGGTGGCCCTGAAAAGGACCGTTGGGGTGTTTGTTTGTTTTGTTAAAACAAACTTATGGACTGGACATGATCAACTTCAACTGTCGTAATCCTTTTCCACGACCCAGTCCAATTCCTCCTGCTGCTGCTGCTTTGCTGGTAGTAGTAGTAGTGACTGGTGGTGGTGGTGGTAGCATCTCACTAGTAGTTGTGATGAGCTTCGTATGTTTAGCCCGTGATGGTCTTTTTCTCTTAGGCTGAGTTAAAGAATACTTATACAGGTTTGTCAAACATTTTAACTCGGATAAAATGTCTTGGAGAAGACTCACTGTTTTATCTTCCTGACTCTCTTCTTGCGGTGCTTCACTCTTCTCCTCTTCTAACTGTCTTATTTCTTCTTCTCGCTTTCTTCTCTCCTCTTCTTGCTGAAGAAACACTTCTTCCGCTTCTCTCTGACGTTGTATAAATTTTTCCAGTTGTTCTTGTTGCCTCTTTTTGAAATCGTCCATGACAGGCAGCAAAGAGGCTGGTATAGCAGCAGTCGTGGTCGTTTCAGGCTCAAATTCTTGAGACAGAAAATCTAAATTAAACTCTTCCGGCTGGAAGTTTAACAAAGCATTCGTTGTAGGCTCACCCCAATACATAGTGGTCTTGGTAGTCTCCATTTAGGCTGTCCAAAAAGAAAAATCCCTACGAACGCTGTGATGCCTTTATACCCCAAATGACGTCACACCCCCGCTCTCTTCCCATTGGAAGAAAAACCGACCCGCTTGTAACGCGCGCTTGGATTGGTAGTTCATTTCGATTCATTTCAATCCGCTCGTAGGGTATATATACGACTGCTTGTCTCATAAAGCTTCACCGGTTTTCTCCAAGACCACTCCCGAAGAAGAAAAAACAAAATGTGGACAAGTGTGGAATCATCGACTATCATCTCGGGAATGCTGTTTGATCCAGCATTCCCTATGTATGTCAAAGCCTCATGGGCCATTACTAAAATCACAGAAACCGCCATATGGAAACGTCGCATCTATATAGAAAGACAAGGTTGCCTGAAGAGGGTCTTGATGTACGGACCGGAAGTCCGCAGAAGTCTCCGAAAAAGAAGACCCTCCAGGAGATGTCAATGTTAAACCAAAAAAAAAAACAACGGCCCTTTTCAGGGCCACCCATTTTTCAAGAAAAGATTAATTTTCCATCATTGCCTTACTTCTCTCTATTTTTTTTTTTTTTTCCTTTTCCCGTTCCTTTCCCGTTTGAGGCTGTAGAGGCCCCATGTTAAAATCCCATTGAGGCCATAGTGCCACCCTCTAATTTGGGGCCTGTAGAGACTCAAACGTTTAGTGACCCATGAGGCCCCATGTTAAAATCCCATAGAGGCCATAGTGCCACCCACGGTCTCAGTACCCACCCCATACTACTTACGTCAACCACAAATGCGAAATAAAAAGGGTAATTTACCGACTTTATTCCAACGTGATTTAAGATAGTATAGGTGCACCCAAAGTCTTAAGCTCAAGCACAACACCCACCAGACTACACTCAAGCACTACACCCACCAGATTACACTCAAGCACTACACCCACCAGATTACACTCAAGCACTACACCCACCAGATTACATTCAAGCACTACACCCCCCCAGATTACATTCAAGCACAACACCCACCAGATTACATTCAAGCACTACACCCACTAGACACTACTATAGGGAAACAGTTCCCTCGGAAGATGCCAATACTAGAATAATAGTTAAAAACGGTTCTTATTGTTGTTCTTTTGTTATTTTTACTTCTGCTGCTACTGTTGATGTTGTTTTCTTTTTCTAGCAGGTGATTTTTACTTTGTCTATATATGTTCTAATATTCAATGCACTGGTTGCATTTAATTATCCACGCAGATCTCGGTTTGTCCAGCTCTTTTCTCAAATTCCGGTTTTAAAGTATGACACTATGAACGAAAGAGGTCGATTTTCAATAAAGAGACAAAATACAATGCTGGATTGTTGCCGTCGATTAATTGTTTAACTTGGAGTCGTTACTGACTGCCATGAAAACCCAAAAGGGAATGCCCACATAATATGGAAATCTTTTCTCAGATGAAAACCAATTTAGGTCCGTCATTACTCAAAACGAAAAAGAATTTAAGTTTCATTATTTTACGTTTTGTCATTGAAAAATAGTAAAGCAAAGTTATAAATCATAATTTTCTCAAAGTATTCTCTTACAGATCTTTCATAACAAAGGAATATTTACATTTGATGAATGAAATAACACAAAACAGAAGGTCGTGAATTGTAGTAAAACAACAGTCGAAGTGACACGATATTTGTTTTTAGTTAGACATAGTTCTTTGTCATGAAAGGAATACCTGACAATCATTTTTGTTAAGGGATCCCTCGATCTAAAAATACCCCGTTATTAGTTTTAACGAATCATGCGATATGGCCATGTTATTAGTATTTATGAATCCTGCAATCTGTACATGTTATTAGAGTTGATGAATCCCGCGATCTGACCCTGCTATAATGTTGATGGATTCCGCGATCTGGTCATATTATTATTGTTAATGGATCGCGCGATTTGACTATGCTATTACTGTTGATGGATCTCTTGATCTGCCAATGTGTTTTGTTTTGTTGAATTCCGCGATCTGGCCATGTCCTGTTGTTAGTGTTTATGGATCCCGTGATCTGACCATGCCGTGTTATAAGTGTTGATGGATCCCGTGATCTGACCATGCCCTGTTATAAGTGTTTATGGATCCCGTGATCTGACCATGCCCTGTTATAAGTGTTGATCGATCCCGCGATCTGACCATGCCCTGTTATAAGTGTTTATGGATCCCGTGATCTGACCATGCCCTGTTATAAGTGTTTATGGATCCCGTGATCTGACCATGCCCTGTTATAAGTGTTTATGGATCCCGTGATCCAGCCGTGCCGTGTTATAAGTGTTGATGGCTCCCACGATCTGGCCATGTTATTAGTGTTAATGGATCCAGCGATCTTGCCATGCTATTAGTGTTGATTGACACCTCGATCTGACCATGCTACTAGTATTGATGGATCCCGTTATCTGGCTATGTTATTTGTGTTGATGAAATCCGCGATCTGGCCATGCTATGTTATTAGTGTTAATGGATCCCGCAATTTTCTCATGTTATTAGTGGTGATCAATCCCATCATCTGGCTATGTTATTAGCGCTAATGTATTCCCTGTCAAAACATCCGCCAGGGCAACCAAATAAATGTACATTGACCCCGAAAGAAAACAATAGAAGTGACCAAATATAGAATCAACAGACTTAAGAAACTAGACATTTGGTCAAGAAATTTAGACATGCACTAATAAGTTTTAATATGCAATAAAATAATATTGGTATCGTTCCCATTTACATAAGTTCTCATTTTACATACATACATACATACATACATACATACATACATACATACATACATACATACATACATACATACATACATACATACATACATACATACATACATACATACATACATACATACATACATACATACATAACTTTCATGTCCTTTTGCAAACATTTAACACCCTGAATATGCATGAAGCTGATCATCCCTCTCTAAAAAAAACAAGATCCTACTGTTCAACACAAAGTCTGTCCTGCTCTACGGCTAGGATGCCTGGAGGGTGATTAAGACAAGCTCCAACAAACTGCAGTCCTTTGTGAACAGCTGCCTCCCCCGCCGCCGCCTCAACATCCAATGGGCAAATCGGATCCCTAACATCGACTTGTGAGAAACCACCGGCCAGCTGCTTATCCACCAAAAAATCTCCAAAAGGAAATGGGAGTGTATCGGGCATACACTGAGAAAGCCGCCAAACAAGATCACAACGAAGATCCTAGAATAAAACCCTCAAGGTAAGAGAAAGTAGGCAGACCAAGGAAGACCTGGCGCAGGTCTGTCGAGAAAGAGATTAAGGCTGCCAGAACAACGTGGGCCGAACTGAAGAGGACCGCCCAAAACAGGGACCGCTGGCGAAGCGTAGTCAAAGATCTATGCTCCCACGGGGGCGGAGAGGAAGAAGAAGAAGAAGAAGCTGCAAACCTGGCTCAAATGGTACTGTAAAAGGAAGCTAAATGTATAATGCTTTCAGATATATGCATGCCACATGTCAGGAACTATAGATCCACGACATATTAGAACCTGCATTGTTACAGATAAATCACTTACCATGTATCTATGTATGTGGCTGTAGCTGTTTGTCATGCTACAGTTAACGGGAGTAAGGCAAGCGGATATACGTGGCTGTAGCTATTTGACACTTTATGGAGTTAAGGGGAGCAAAGAAAGAAACTGTAGCTGTTTGTCACATTAAACAGTTAAGTGGCGTAAGGAAAGTGGTTATACGTGACTTTACCTGTTTGTCACATTACGCAATAAAGTGGAGTAGATAAAGAGGTTTTATGTGGCTTTAGCTATTCGTCACATTATGCAGTTAAAAGGAGTTGGGAATGGGGATATACGTGGCCTCAGCTATTTGTCACACCATGCAGTTATCAGTAGTAACGAAAGGTGCTATAATTGGCTTTAACTGCTTGTCACATTATCCAGTTAAGGGGGGTAGGGAAAGGTGATATGTTACAAAAAAGGGTGATGTTGATTGTACCTGGGATACTCTGTGTGTAACGGGGGGGGGGGGGGAGCCTTTCCTAATCTAAGTGTGAGAAACGGTAAAAAAAATGAAAAATAAATGCTGCATTTCCTTTTAAACGGATTAGATTACATCAGTCCCTCGCCATTGTCACTAGGTGTATTGTAATCAGAATGTGTTTGATCCGAGTTGGGATGCGGGGTGGGTGGATGGGTGTCATTTAGTTTAATCATACTAACAAGAGCATTTGCCGGTATGTACAAGCGTAATAACTCGTCTGATTTAATTTAAACCATATTTTTTCAGAAACTTTATTAAATGCATTTAGAAATAGAAGAGTTCGTGGAAGCTTAATTCTAGTACAAGTGGTTACAAAGAAAAAGTACATACATACATGCATACGAAGTATTTTCGGTAATAGCATTTGCTACGGGACAACAAAAGAAAACACAAAGATAATTCAAAGGGTTATGATTTGTACGGACTATTTAAACGTTTTAATCATCATAATGAGATTATGCACAGACAAGAACATTGCGTGTTATTTTCTGCACAGCACATAGGGTTGCGAAATAATACAGTCTCATTTGTAAGAGCAAAAGGGAGCCTGTGTAAGATCCCTTAAATCATTTTGGACAGTCTAAAATAAAACCCTTTGCCGTCTGTAATTCACCACAGGAACAAAACTTATTGCAGTATACATGATTCGAATATAGGCAGTAATTTAAGCTACTACACTTTGGTCTTAGTCTAGCATGCATGTAATAAAGGATTATTTCTTACTTCTACAGGAAACGAGTTCAAAATTAGAATGGTAGAGAGCAAAAATGAATGCTTGAATAATGTTGTTTTACACACTGGAGACCGAATGAGGTTTGTTGATAGAGTAGAGTTCCGGTTCTATAACTAAAGTTCTAATCACATCTTGAAGATATACATGAGCTAATCCGTGATAACTTTGCAAATAACTAAATCAATTTAAAAATAACAGACTTTTATGTACGTTAACCAAAATTCGAATTAAAACGGGTAATTTACCGACTTTGTTTCAACGTGATTTAAGATAGTATAGGTGTACCCAAAGCCTTAAGCTCAAGCACAACACCCACCAGACTACATTCAAGCACTACACCCACCAGACTACACTCAAGCACTACACCCACCAGACAATACTATAAGTGAACAGTTCCCTCTGAGGACGACAATACTAGAATAATAGGTTACATTCGGTTGCTATTGTTGTTGCTTGGTTGTTATTGTTGTTGCTTGGTTGATGTTGTTGTTGCTGCTGCCACTACTGATGTTGATTTCTTTTTCTTGAAGATGACTTTGCTTTGTCTATCTATCTATCTATCTATCTATCTATCTAGTATCTAAAGTATTCACGGTGGCTTCGGTTTGTCCAGCTCTTCCGGTAATGCTAATTTAAAAGTATGACACTATCAACGAAAGAGGTCAATTTCTGATAAAAGATACAAAATTCGATGTTGGGTTTCTGCCTTCGATTACTTTTTTAACTTGGAGTTTCTACTGATTGTTACGAAAACCCAAAAGAAAGTGCCCGCCCAATATGGAAATCTTTTTCCAGATGAAAATTCATTTATATTCGCCATTACTCAAAACGAAGAAGAATTAAAGTATCATTTTGCACGTTTTGTCATTGAAAAGTAATTTTAAAAAAGAGTTATAAATCATATTTTTCTCAAACTATTCCCTTACAGATCTATTATAACAAACAAATACTTACATTTTGTAATTACTGCAAAACTAAGACAACCTGTCGAATGTAATGAAACGTACAGAAGAAGTCCTCTTAGTCCTAAAATGTTCTTTGTCATGAAAGGAATACCTGACAATAACTGGAGAACGCCAACTTTTCAGGGATTTGTAGACTTGGCTACACATGAACTTTATTCAATATTCCGCAGTGGTTAATACGTCCAAAACTAAATAATATCAGGAACCAGTCTCATGAAAGCTTTATAAGATAGAATTTGTCCATGAGAAACTTTTCCTAAGTGTGTTTCATGAATGATACCATAGTGAGAAACCTTGACGTGTGCATTTGTTCTTATACACGCAATTGTTTAAGTTAATGGAGTTATACTGAAACCATACTGAATAGGTGATAAATAAAGATGTAACGACGACCTCGACAACAACGACGGCGATGATTGTCCGTTCTCTTTTTGAAGAAATCGCTCTGGTTACATGATTCTGCTGATTCGTAGTACGTGTGTAAGTGCGAAGAAGCTCGTGCAAAGTCATGCAATCTTATACATCAGTTATGATAGAGGATTCAATAACTGAATATGATTAGGAACAGTTTGTACACATGCGAAATTGTCTTTGAATTAAAATCAACCTTCTTTGGGAGGGTTTGAGAGGTTAAGGACTGGAGGGAGATGAGCAACTGCAAATAGCGTGAGACATGATTTCTCTATTATTGTCATCGTTATTATTATTATTATTATTATTATTATTATTATTATTATTATTAAAGCAATCAGAGATTTTGTTATGGTGCGTACGCTGTACGCGTGTGCTATATGTCCTACACCCACAGAGAGAGAGAGAGAGAGAGAGAGAGAGAGAGAGAGAGAGAGAGAGAGAGAGAGAGAGAGTAGAAAAGTCAGAATATGAGGATGGCGGCTCCTTAATACAGGTTAAATGACATTATGTTACCATCTCTGTCGAATGCAAAAATCACTGAATAATAATAATAATAATAATAATTAATATTATTATTATTATTATTATTATTATTATTATTATTATTATTATTTGTAGTAGTAGTAGTATTACTTAGTTACAAAGCGACGTAGATGGCATAAAATAATGTACGGATATGGTACATTTATTTAGGATAAATTTAATCAAACTCTGCAAAGGGTCCTAATTAAATGTGTGGATGATGATTAGGATGTTCATATTAAACGGGATTGTATTTGAACGCAGTGCTCTTGTACATATCAACAATTTCTTACGTCCATGAAAGCTAAGTCCCGAACGGAGATCGTCATCCTAATTTACCATGAGATAAGACCAAAAAGGAGCTGTTGAAGAAAAAATTAACAGAAACAAATTAAGAACATTTGGAAATATCAATGATGAGATAAAAGTATCTGGCAGATTATAAAATTATGAGTAATATCTAAAAAGCTCCGAACAAAAAGAAAATCAAGTTTCCCCTTCCAATAAGAGTAAGGGAAGTAAATTAGAACCAAGATAACATAGCTTGTACAAAGTTAGTTCCCTTTAATTATTGAATGATGAAATTTAAGTACTTGCAACTTAGATAGATTTGGAACGGTACAGAGACGAAGAGAAGAGAAAAATAAATAAGTAACAAATCAAAGAGGAAAGTTAGAAAATAATTTCATTTTTAGAATCTTAAGTTTAGAAGCAAGAGAAATACTGTCAAAGTATGTTTGTATGTATTTATCAACGAATCTAAGGTTTGTCGGCGCGTCAACATGCTTGGCTATATTAGTGCTGATTAAAAGAGTTAAGTTCTATAAGTATAAAAGTAAAAACAGCAAAAATGCCCAATTTTTTGCCAATTTTCGATTCTAAAAGACTGCAGTTTTTAAATTTCATCCTCTGGATACTCACCATTTGAAATTGACTATTCATTGTTTTGAAAAAGGTCACGTCATTTTTAATTAACAAAAAATAATCTGGATCAAACTGTGCTCATGTACACTATGAAACGCGATACGTTTATCGCTAGCTGGTTGTCTGGGTGGGAATGAAAGAATCATGGCCCTTTAGCATTGAAGAATCAGGTATGGTCTTTCAAAGATGTCCATAACTTTTTGGAACTTAGATACTTAACTACAAGACTATTCAATTACAATAACATCTGACATTATTCTTTTCAAGCCATGTGTAATGTCATATTTAAATTGGCTACAATAACATCTGACACTATTATTTTCAAGCCATGAGTAAGGTCATATTTAAATTGGATCTATTCCTCAACATTATATGTCTTAGAGTGCTTGTGCTTTAATTTCGCAAAATTCACCCCCCCCCCCCCATAATAAAACAAACAAAAAACAAAGAAGGATTCCTATCAAAGTCGTGATTTACTGAGAGCATTACAACGACTAGCTTAATTTAGAAATGTGACTGGAACGTACTTTGTATGATTGAATAACAGTATTTTTCAAATTCAGTAATAGCACGCATAGTAAATATTCTGAGATAACCAGTAGTCTCAGATAACTAATGGTCCGAGACAACAAATAGTCCGAATGTTTCTGTAATATCAAAGTAATAATGTCTCAATCTGTTCCATTTATTTTCAGATCTATTCTTTCAACCCAGAAGAGATATCAGGACAGAAACAAGACACCTACCACACATTACCCTGTTGGTTAGTTTGTCAGGAAAGAACCTGTCGATTCACTTTTCTCTTTTTATCTTTATATATAAGTCTTGAATTCATAAATAATACAACGTTTTGGCATTATGGCTGTCTCTTTCAAGTGTAAGATCAATGCAGCTGTAGCTTACGCTTATACAAAAAGCTCTTGACAATGTTACACACACACACACACGCGTGTGTGTGTGTGTGTGTGCGCGCGTGCGTGTGTGTGTGTGTGAGAGAGAGAAAATGCCGACGTTCAATTTTTGATTGATGTGGAATGCTCGGTAATGATCGATTCTGAACTGCATGGCAGGCCATAGTGATATTGCAATCAATGTGAATGCAAATGTCATGTTCCTGATGAAATCGATACGGATTTGAGGGTTTGTTAGTCATGACTAACTGATATTTAGGCTAGTTTGCAAATTAATTATCAGATTCGTTTCTTTTTGATCCCTTTCAAAGTGACAATTCTGAGCCTATCGATGAAATGTCTGAACACATTTTTTTTTTTTTCGTTAGTAGTTAGAAGCAAAGAGTGCAAACTGTGAAAGAAACAAAATCTATTGATCATACATTTCTCGAAGATACTTTAGTTGTCCAACAATTTGTTTTCGAAATAGCAAAACTTGAAGGACAATTTTTCTTTTCTTCGATTTGAATAATGGATTCCACCTACAAATTTCCTAACAGATCATAATTTACTTATGATTTTAATACACGTGTTAAATTTCATAAAGACAATATGGCAAAGACGAATCTACCAAGAGACACGAATCCAAAACATGTCATAACCAATTTAATGTCCAAAATAATTGTCAAAGAAAGTTTCACGCTTGCAAATAAGTCTATGTTTTAAACAAACAAAAATGTTTATCAATCAAAGCCTTGTTGAAAGAAGAATTAAATAGCATTTGAATTTCTAAACATCAGTTTTGATGCTGGAGAGAAATCGTAAAGAACCAGGAATAACAAGGAATGAAAATATGTATTAATGTTGCATGCAAAAAGTATATGTTTTCGACTAGTGTAAGAGAGGTACTCTAGTGTCTTAATCATAGCGATCACTTAACAGTAGGTTACGCTGCCATCGTCATTTAATCTAAAGCCATAAGAAAATGCATCTTATCTCTTGATTTAGACGATGCAGTCGTTGTTTTCCAGTTTATTTGCCGTGTTTTGGTGCTAGAGATGAAGTAAATAACTATAAATGGAAGCGATACAGGAATTGTTTTGGTTGGATACGGGTACATAATCGTATTCCTTTTGTTGCTGTTTGTATTGTCTTCAGTGATTAGCTAGGCACAAACACACGCGCACTACGAACATTAGCGTACCACTCCTTCGCAAACCAAAATAATTTAGATATGAAAATACAATATCTGGATGAATTGGTTAATCTCAAGTAGTTGCGCTAGCTGTAATACACTCTCTCTCTCTCTCTCTCTCTCTCTCTCTCTCTCTCTCTGTCTCTCTCTCTCTCTCTCTCTCTCTCTCTCTCTCTCTCTCTCTCTCATGGGTCACCCACCGTGGTGTGTCCTTGGGCAAGGCACTTTACTCCAATTGCCTCTGCACTAAATAACCTACTTGTGTTGCTGTACCGTAAAGCACCAAACCAAATCAAATCAAACTCTCTCTCTCTCTCTCTCTCTCTCTCTCTCTCTCTCTCTCTCTCTCTCTCTCTCTCTCTCTCTCTCTCTCTGTGTTATCCATGTATCGTCACAATTGTAATTCTTGCATGAGAAATAAAGATTATTTGCATGGAATGCCGAACAAGTGTTCGTGTGTGTGTGCGTGTAGTAATAAGGGTGAACGTGTGTGTGTGTGTGTGTGTGTAATTACAAATGCATGTCCTAATTTAAAATGTCACAATTAACCATTTTAAAAATTTTTTTTGGTCAGTTTACTTGTTTTTAGACAATATTTATTTCCATTGCTACTTTGATGCCTCAAAATATCTTGAGCTCGTTACATTTTACCCAAAAAATGTATTCAATTTACCTCTCAAACAAACCTGCTGCCGGAAAAAGATTAGAGGGATTTTCATTTGCATTAAAAACTACAACCACTTATTAAACTCTTGTAGAATAATCAAGGCTGCAAAATAATCGTAACTCGTTCTATTTTTGCCCCCTTCGTGTAACTTGCGTCAGTATGAAAATATAAATTATTTGCTGCAAGTAGCTAGCCGAGGTGTCGACAACATCATTATTCTGTTTAAAAATCGATCTTCATGTATTTTACTGAATGACGTATTTCTTGTAGCGGAACTTGCTGGTATCGCTTTGGAGCAATCTGATACATAACGTCTTATTAACTCATAAACACAATTCTAGGAATGTGATTGGTCAATTATCATGATATGCAATCCAGTATTTTTGTTAAACATTATTCTAGAGGGATGGGAAAACTCCAATAAGATCATAACTAGGTCATGTGACTTACAAACGGAGTGTAAATAAAGTCTCATGACAACTGGTAATACACAACTCCGTAAAAAAATAATGGCGGACAACCTCTGCTTAAAAGATAAAGTGCAGATATAATATTTATGATGCTAATATAAAGTTTATGAGGTAATAAATTTATTACATGTTAGTTTATCAAGGTAAACAGAACATTATGATCGTCCTGAATCCCATACATCTTATGCTCAATGCGTATGGGGTTCAAGACGGTTATACCATTTCGTACATCCGGGCAAACTAACTCGTAATTTATATTATATGACGTAACTAAAATTATATGACGTTGTCCGTGTTGCTTGTTTTTGTTTGTTTGTTTGTTTGTTTGTTTTGTTTTTGTTTGTTTTTTTCACTGGGATTGTTCTGGATGTTTCCGTAATGTTTTTGTCTTGAGGTGACCACAGAAAAAGCCACTAACCACAAATCTGGGATTGCAGAGATACAATGTCATCGTCAATTGAACGTTTCGTAGTCATTATCTTGCTGGAGACTGTCGCGTTTAATTCATATATGGTGAAGTTTAAGTTCTACCTTATGAATCAGTAGTTCACATAATGTCCACTCTTTTACTCTCTTAAAAATCTGAGATCAAGAAGTGTTTCGTAGTCACTACTGTGTTCGGTCCTGCAACATGTAATGTATATTTGTCCTGTTAAAATATATTTCCGATTGCAAGGAAGTCGTTGTGATTTACCTTTTACACCATGAAGTATTTTGCTTGAATCTCTCTTGTTAGATTATGCTAACTGTGTAGTCATGGAACTTTAAGTATCTATCCGTATGATCATGGAACATTTAAGTAGCCTTCCGTATAGTCATGGAATTTTAGCCATGGAACATTAAATAGCTCTCCATATAGTCATGAAACTGTAAGTAGCTCATCGTAAAGTCGTGAGTGAAATTTTAAGTGGCCCTCCATATAGTCATGGAACTTTAAATAGCTCTCTATATAATAATGGAACTTTAAGTAGCTCATCGTAAAGTCGTGAAATTTTAAGTAGCCCTCCGTATAGTCTGGAACTTTAAGTAGCTCCGCTTAGAGTCATGGAACTTTAAGTAACTCACCGTAACGTTTGTGGAACTTTAAGTAGCTCATCGTAAGGTCGTGAAATTCTAAGTAGCCCTCCGTATAGTCTGGAACTTTAAGTAGCTCCGCGTAGAGTCATGGAACTTTAAGTAGCTCACCGTAACGTCGTGGAACGTTAAGTAGCTCATTGTAAAGTCGTGGAACGTTAAGTAGCCTTTCGTATAGTCATGGAACTTTAAGTAGCTCCTCCGTATAGTCATGGAACATCAAGTAGCTCACCGTATAGTCATGGAACGTTAAGTAGTTCCCTCGTGTAGTCATGGAAGAGTAAGTAGCCCTCCGTATAGTTGTGAAACTTTAAGGATATAAATCTCAAGAACTAAACAAGGGCTACCTTCGACTGTTTTCCACCTTGTAAGACCCAATAGCATTTGCTCAGTCAAGATTCTGCAGACATAATCGACAGTATATTTTTTTCTGAACGGCTCCATTGCTCCATACTTCCGCCTGTTAAATAATGACATAAAGTGTATTTGCGCATTCTGGCCATCGAAGTTCGCATTCGTTCACCTTTACCAGGTCACTGAGTTCGAGGGGGTGCGGTTGTGCGTTTCAATCAGAATGCCGTTGGATCTATTTTTCAAGCAGCGTCGCCTGGTGTATGAATGGAATATGAAAACATGAATGACTGAAATGCACAAGACACATGGCGGTCAACGTCTAAAAATAACGCGTGCATTCATTCCCAATCGCGACAACTTTTTTTTTTTTTTTTTTTGCCTATATATTTTAGTATGGAAGACTCAGTAGCACTTGTACAGTCAAGATCCATGAGACATAATCGAAACTGTAAATGTATCTTAGGTGACTTTGTTACGCCGTAAATCGCTCCCCATTGTAAAAAAAAACTCCCATAGGAGTGTTTTACGGCGCTAGTATACCTTCCGTTTTCATGAAAGCGGTACATCCACCGGAATTCGCGCCTCACTATATTGGTATAAATATACGTGGTTTTGAATAAATCTTGTTTGGGTAATGTAATCTGGTACATGATATGGTGATAATTCGATAGCCGTGGTCGCTATAGCTCGGTGGTAGACCACTAGCTCTGTAAGCAAGGGTCCAGAGTTCGAGACCCGGTAGAGGCCGAATTGTTCACCACCTGTTAATGTAATATCACGTCACTCACATCACTGTGCTCTATTACCGTAAGTGTGCTAATTATGACCATACTAACATAAGTATCCGATCTGAAGTCTGCACAATGTACAAGATTGGATTAACAAGTCAAAATATATTATAATGTTGTCAAACATTATTCAAACAATCATTTTCATGCCATAATGATTATATTTTTGCCAGTTATTTCAGGGGGGGGGGGGGAGGGGGAGAAAACAAGAAAATTAGTGTTTGTAATTTTTCCTCAAAATTAGGAAAATCGAGTCCATTAACTGTTCATGTGTCTAGGAAATGACCTCTTACTTTAAACCGTTTTAAGTTTTCACATTCAAATCTTGCTTGTAATAGATTTCGAAATACTTGTATAAAACAGTAGTTCTAAATTAGATACATCCGGTACAGATTCAAAGTCTCTCTAATTCTTGGATGACCCTCGTAAGCTGACTTTTTCTGTGAGAACTAAGTTGAAAGCATGGTCTGAAGTTATTGTGTTTACAAGCATGTATAACTCTGTCTAATAAGGTTCGTATCGTGTATGAGCAATATCAGAAAAATCTCAGACTTCAGGTGGCATACATACTTGCGTCTACATCTATCATCTGAATAAATAGTAACAATTGATCTGTAGTTGTTGAGCTGACAAGGATTTCTGTGAAGAAATCTATGTTCAGGACATAACTCGGTCTAAAGGAGTCATCCGAAATTCATCAGAATATGTACATCTTAAGTTATGGTTGTGACTTTCATAAAGTTTCATTATAATAAGCCCATTAATGTGGGAGGTATGGAATCCGGTTAGGGCCACCATCGTATCATAGTGTCATCGTGCGCGATGTTACGATGCCGATGATGCAATGTTACTATAGCGATGATACGATGACGATGGTACAATGTGAGGGTGCGAAAGGAAAAGTGATTCCTAATTAGCACCCGCTTCGAGGGTGTATAAAAAAACAAAAATATAATATCGATTTCAATGAATATCTTTAGTCATAAAGTTATGCGTCTGTGTTTCATTAAGTAATTGTTTGATGTGTGGGGCATTGAACAGCCATTTCGCTAGATATCCAACCATTTAAAGTACTATCATGAGTGGAGTTCCAACGTAAAACGCTCCAATGAGAGCGATTTACGGTGAAACATGGCTTCCCTCTTCCTGACAAAAGTACGTCATTGTAGTTCTGATCTACGTACCCAACACTAAACGGATGATTTAAAGAACTCTGGTTTGATAAAAGCGGAGTCAATTGAACCTGTTTATTGTTTATTCAGCTGTAATTCACCCAGGTAAGGTAAACTTTAGTCTTCTTTCTATGAGAAACAGGCATAGCCTCAATTTTGACGCAAGCATGAATTTTCTTTGCAAGACGTCATACTAATTAAGAACATTTCAAATGAGTGGTCAACACCGTGGCTATTTATCCAACTGTCTATCAAAGATATTTGATCAGCGTACATTTTTCTTGGAAAAGATACATAGATTATATTTATAGATATTTTGAGCGATATGTAGTATTAGTCTTTATCTTGGCATTGACAGGTCTGAAAGTCTTTATATTGGCATTGACAGGTCTGAAAGTCTTTATATTGGCATTGACAGGTCTGAAAGTCTTTATTTTGGCATTGACAGGTATGAAAGTCTTTATCTTGGCATTGACAGGTATGAAAGTCTTTATCTTGGCATTGACAGGTATGAAAGTCTTTATCTTGGTATTGACAGGTATGAAAGTCTTTATCTTGGTATTGACAGGTCTGAAAGTCTTTATATTGGCATTGACAGGTCTGAAAGTCTTTATCTTGGCATTGACAGGTATGAAAGTCTTTATCTTGGCATTGACAGGTCTGAAAGTCTTTATCTTGGCATTGACAGGTCTGAAAGTCTTTATCTTGGCATTGACAGGTATGAAAGTCTTTATCTTGGCATTGACAGGTATGAAAGTCTTTATATTGGCATTGACAGGTCTGAAAGTCTTTATCTTGGCATTGACAGGTATGAAAGTCTTTATCTTGGCATTGACAGGTATGAAAGTCTTTATCTTGGCATTGACAGGTATGAAAGTCTTTATCTTGGTATTGACAGGTCTGAAAGTCTTTATATTGGCATTGACAGGTCTGAAAGTCTTTATCTTGGCATTGACAGGTCTGAAAGTCTTTATATTGGCATTGACAGGTCTGAAAGTCTTTATATTGGCATTGACAGGTCTGAAAGTCTTTATCTTGGCATTGACAGGTCTGAAAGTCTTTATATTGGCATTGACAGGTCTGAAAGTCTTTATATTGGCATTGACAGGTCTGAAAGTCTTTATCTTGGCATTGAGAGGTCTGAAAGTCTTTATCTTGGCATGATTGATCTAATCTCGATATTCATACTGATTGGTTCATTTGCGATCTCGAACAGTTGATTTGGTTGAGTGCCTTAATTAGTGAACAAGTGTGGAAAAAGGCGGATAAAAAAAATTGATAAAACGTGTATCAAACTATTTTTCTTTTAATTAAAGGGCGTGTAGTTCTCGAACTTTGGCGTGCTGAATTCTCCTTTTATTACTTCTTATTACCACTTCTTTGAGCGAAGGGATTAATTCATTCATCCACTGAAACTCAAGCTATAAATCCTAACAATTTAGCTTTTTTCTGAACTTCTTTGGTTAATTGTGCGTAAAACCAAAGAAAGGATCGGGTTGTCTATGAGTCGCTCTTAGAAAAGCCCACGTTTTGCTGGTTTGAAATAATAGAATGATTAGACTATATTGTTATAGCCAAAGATAATACGGTAGTTTTACTGTGCTCTGCAAGCTTTCTGTGTGTATTCGATTGATGTATTCAACCTTTAAAATGAGAAAAAGTCTACTTCTCTGTGTAAATATAATGCTTCATATATGTGTATTGATAATTTTGATATCTTGGCGAAAAGTTAAACATATATCAGGTACTGATAAAAGAATGACATACATTTAATAAAAAATTGCCGAAATGAATCTCGTGAATAGGTGCAGATGTATTGAGTCAGTCGACATTCATTCAAAAACCGATGACATGATCAAAGACATACCTACCCACCTACCAATCTACCTTACAAGAAACTACCTAACTAACTATCCATCCATGTATCGTACTTTTTAGATCAATCTGCTACCTATTTTGCTAGATCGATTGTTAAACAGATAGAAACATATATGTTGTAGAACAAAGTATCAGCGTCTTACAAGTATTGAACTGGAAGATTTAGTTTGATGTGTGGGACATTGAACAGCCATTTCGCTAGATATCAGACCATTTAAAGTACTATCTTGAGAATTATTTTGAAAAATGGAAAAACTTTTTTCAGTGAGTCGATCTCTTTCTACTTTATGACTCTTTGTCATTGTAATTATGCTGACATACGTTAAAAAAAAAAAAATTGAAAGAACTGAATTTTTTTTTTATCTGGTGTGTGCGATAATGTCAACAAAATGCTGTTTCAAATAAATAACCGAACATATCACACATAACGTTACAGTTACTTTGTTAGGGTTAAATTTGATCAAGTACTCTTCGACCTAGTTTACTCAATACACACAAAATTGTCTGCAGTATATTGAAGATGGAAATCCGGGTTCACAAGCCACCAAAGACCCGGAAATACATTATGTCTCTCTGTTTTGATAGTTAAGAGTCCACGGCCATGACTGAAAGTAATGGAAGCAAGGACTTTCATTACCAATCGCTAATTTAACAGATACTTGGAACGCATTTTATATGTGAATAAATGTAGGAATCTGCGATTTATATTTTTTTTCTCTCGTTTGATTTGAAGCAAATGTAAGAGTACTTCGCCGAAATAATATATGTATATATATATATATATATATATATATATATATATATATATATATATATATATATATATATATATATATATATATATATATATATATAAACCATTATAGACTGATATGGTTGATGAATGCGCCGTACTAATTTTTCTTTTCATTATTTCCTTATCAATAAACTTTTATTTGCCTTTTCTTAACCCTGTATCAGCCAATAAACCAACTGCATCCAAGACAGCAATATTCTTGAAATTTTCTTTAAGATTTTTTTAGCCCGTGCTAGTTGTTTGCTCGACCCTATTTATCAACCGCTGAATAACTATTGACCGGGAACTCTGTTTGCAGCTAACGGCAGAAATTCTTCAGTTCCGAAACGACGTTAAGCGGGAACAAATCGAAAGTACGATGGACTAATTTTGTAGAAATAGCTGTCTTAACAGAAGCTGTAGACCGCAGGATTGTAGATAAAATCTTGAGAAACGCGCTTGAGAAGAAATAATTGTTCCAATCATTTGTAGATGGGTGAGCGGAGAGATATAGGACGCAGGTCTCAGTGGTGAGTTGCACATGTAAAAGTAATATCTGCGGCTGCCACTGCTGCTGCTACCACCTTGAATGCTATTTATACGGAAAATCTCGTATTACTAATGGTTATATGTACATGTTATTTGTAGCCGGTATAGAAGTACATCACAAGTAAACAACAGAGTTACTCTGCATAATATTGTGCTCTCCTAACAATGAGATTCCAATGTTGTAAAGGAATATGACCGGATTCAAATTATGGGCAAACGGAATAGTAAACTGAAGATTGAAGAGGTAGAGGAACTCAAGAGAAAAACTTACTGTAAGTATTGAAATCTCCAAGTAAATTCAGTACCTTCTCTCCGTGTTTCTATCTCTTTCAGAATTTCCTGTTACTTCATTTGATCGAATCTGTAAATCGGAGGCTATGCTAAGATCGCGCTCTCTCTCTCTCTCTCTCTCTCTCTCTCTCTCCCCCCCCCCCCCCCCCCCCCCCGTGGTTTGGGGGAGGAGCAACGCAGGTGTAGGTGCATTAGAATGAAGTAAAACAAATGAAATCCCATGTATGATGATTAACTTAAATACATTCGTCCAGTTCGAATGGAACATTACTCTCCCAACATAAATATTAATTACCTATTGTTTGACCCAAATATTTAATCCATGTCCTGGCAATGTGTCACGCGCCTCAATTATGTATTATGTAGCAAGTGGTATTGATATTGTATGAAGAAACAGGTTGTCGTTAGTCTGGCTAGATATACACCGATTACAATGTGATCTGTGTGTGTGTGTGTGTGTGTGTGTGTGTGTGTGTGTGTGTGTTTTGTTTTGTTAACAAATCGGATTTAAGTAAAATAAGTAAATGTCTTCTGTTTCACCGAAGTGTACAAAACTGAAAATAACAAAATGTACCAAAATAGTGCCAGCAGTATACCTAGACTGTACCATGCTTAATGCTCTGTGTGTATTCAAGTTTTCTAGGATACTCTGTAGTGTATTAAAGTTTTCTGGGATACTCTGTAGTGTATTCAAGTTTTCTGGGATACTCTGTAGTGTATTAAAGTTTTCTGGGATACTCTGTAGTGTATTCAAGTTTTCTAGGATACTCCTCGGCGATATAAATGAAGCGTTGATAATATTAAGACTACAATAAATGCAACAGAACCAGTTAACCATGATCTGAACTACACCAATCCACTCACCGAATACTGTCAGTTAACCATGATCTGAACTACACCAATTCACTCACCGAATACAGTCAGTTAACCATGATCTGAACTACACCAATTCACTCACCGAATACAGTCAGTTAACCATGATCTGAACTACACCAATCCACTCACCGAATACTGTCAGTTAACCATGATCTGAACTACACCAATTCACTCACCGAATACAGTCAGTTAACCATGATCTGGACTACACAAATTCACTCACCGAATACAGTCAGTTAACCATGATCTGCACTACACAAATTCACTCACCGAATACAGTCAGTTAACCATGATCTGAACTACACCAATTCACTCACCGAATACAGTCAGTTAACCATGATCTGCACTACACCAATTCACTCACCGAATACAGTCAGTTAACCATGATCTGCACTACACCAATTCACTCACCGAATACAGTCGGTTAACCATGATCTGCACTACACCAATTCACTCACAGAATGCAGCCAGTTTACCATGATCTTAACAACACCAATTCACTCACAGAATACAGCCAGTTTACCATGATCTGAACAACACCAATTAACACACAGAATGCAGCCAGTTTATCATAATATGAACTACACCAATTCACACACAGAATACAGCCAGTTTGCCATGCTCTGCACTACACCAATTCACACACAGTATAGAGTCCGATTGCTATGATCTGCACTACAACAATTCACACACATAGTACAAGCAGTTAACCATCATATGAATTACACCAATTTACGCACAGAATACAGCCAGTTTACCATGATCTGAACTATATCAATTCACACACATAATGCAGCCAGTTAACCATGATCTGCACTACACCAATGTATGCACAGGAAACAGCCACTTTACCATGATCTGAAGGACACCAATTCACTCACAGAATACAGTCAGTTAACCATGATCTGCACTACACCAATTCACTCACCTAATACAGTCAGTTAACCATGATCTGCACTACACCAATTCACTCACAGAATGCAGCCAGTTTACCATGATCTGAACAACACCAATTCGCACACAGAATACAGCCAGTTTGCCATGATCTGCACTACACCAGTTCACACACAGTATAGAGTCCGATTGCTATGATCTGAACTACACTAATTCACACACAGAATGCAGCCAGTTTACCATGATCTGAAGAACACCAATTCGCACACAGAATACAGCCAGTTTACCATTATCTGAACTACACCAATTCACTCACAGAAAACAGCCAGTTTGCCATGATCTGCACTACAGCAGTTCACAAACAGACAACAGCCAGTTAACCATAATCTGAATTACACCAATTTACGCACAGACTTGAGCCAGTTTACCATGATCTGAACTATATCAATTCACACACAGAATGCAGCCAGTTAACCACGATCTGCACTACACGAATGTAGGCACAGGATACAGCCAGTTTATCATGATCTGAACCACACCAATTCACACACAGAATGCAGTCAGTTAACCATGATCTGCACTACACCAATTCACTCACCGAATACAGTAAGTTAACCATGATCTGAACTACACAAATTCTCTCACCGAATACAGCCTGTTAACCATGATCTGAGCTACACCAATTCACTCACCGAATACAGTCAGTTAACCATGATCTGCACTACACCAATTCACTCACCGAATCCAGTCAGTTAACCACAATCTGCACTACACCAATTCACTCACCGAATCCAATCAGTTAACCATGATCTGCACTACACCAATTCACTCACAGAATACAGCCAGTTTGCCATGATCTGAACTACACCAATTCGCACACAGAATACAGCCAGTTTGCCATGATCTGAACTATACCCATTCACACAGAGTATAGGCCCCGTTTGCTATGATCTGCACTACAACAATTCACACACAGACTACAGCCAGTTTCCCATGATTTGAGCTATACCAATTCACACAGAGTATAGGGCCCCGTTTGCTATGATCTGCACTACAACAATTCACACACAGACTACAGCCAGTTTCCCATGATCTGAGCTATACCAATTCACACACAGAATACAGTCAGTTAACCATGATCTGAACTATATCAATTCACACACAGAATGCAGACAGTTAACCATGATCTGCACTACACCAATGTACGCACAGGATACAGCCTGTTTACCATTATCTGCACTACACCAATTCACGCAAAGAATACAGCCAATTTACCATGATCTGAACAACACCAATTCACACACAGTATAGAGCCCATTTGCCATGATCTGCACTACAAAAATTCACACACAGACTACAGCCAGTTAACCATGATCGGAATTACGCCAATTTACGCACAGACTACAGCCAGTTTACCATGATCTTAACTATTTAAATTCACACACAGAATGCAGCCAGTTAACCATGATCTGCACTACACCAATGTAGGCACATAATACAGCCAGTTTACCATAATCTGAACCACACCAATTCACACACAGAATGCAGTCAGTTAACCATGATCTGCACTACACCAATTCACTCACCGAATACATTAAGTTAACCATGATCTAAACTATACTAATTCACTCAGCGAATACAGTCAGTCACCCACGATCTGAACTACACCAATTCACTCACTGAATACAGTCAGTTAACCATGATCTGCACTACACCATTCACTCACCCAATCCAGTCAGTTAACCACGATCTGCACTACACCAATTCACTCACCCAATCCAGTCAGTTAACCATGATCTGCAGTACACCAATTCACTCACAGAATGCAGCCAGTTTACCATGATCTGAACTACACCAATTCACTCACAGAATGCAGCCAGTTTACCATGATCTGAACTACACCCATTCACACACAGTATAGAGCCTGTTTGTCATGATCTGCACTACAACAATTCACACACAGACTACAGCCAGTTAACCATGATCTGAACTACACCAACTTACGCACAGGATACGGCCAGTTTATCATGATCTGAACTACACCAATTCACAAACAGAATGCAGACAGTTAACCATGATCTGAACTACACCAATTTAGTACATAATACAGCACGTTTACCATAATCTGCACTACACCAATTCAAGCAAAGAATACAACCAATTTACCATGATCTGAACAACACCAATTCACACACAGTATAGAACCCGTTTGCCATGATCTGCACTACAACAATTCACACACAGACTACAGCCAGTTAACCATGATCTGAACTACACCAATTTACGCACAGAATACAGCCAGTTTACCATGATCTGAACTACATCATTTCACACACAGTATACAGCCCGATTGCTATGATCTGCACTACAACAATTCACACACAGAATGCAGTCAGTTAACCATAATCTGAACTACACCAATTCACACATAGAATCAGCACTCTAGATTCTCGTTGTGATCCAAATATTAGTAGAGAGCAGCATAATATATAGTGCAAGCCGATATTCATTTTTGTTATGTGGGATATTACTTCGTGTGGACAAGTTTATCAATTATGGAGTTGGAGATTAAAATATAGTTGTGTCCCTTGAAATTTGTTTGTCCTTGATGATCAGAATTTTTGCCCCCTCTTCATATCTAGACAGCATTTCACTTCGATGGCTTTGAGTACAATGGTTTCTCGCTATAATGGCTTTGAGTACAATGGTTTCTCGCTATGATGGGTTTGAGTACGATGGTTTCTCGCTATGATGAGTTTGAGTATAATGGTTTCTCGTTCGTCACAATTTATTGATCACCAGCTTTACGGTTTGTGCCACGCGCATCCCTAGCGCATTTGTTTCTCCGTGACGATTACGGCATTTCCTCCCTCATCATATATAGACAGATTGCTATGGTGAGTGCGAGGAGAATGGTTTCTGGTTTGGACCAAATCACTGATCTTCAGCCTTGCAGTTTGTGCCACGCGCCCAAATCAAGTTCAATTGCTGCGAACACGGACTGGCTAAATCAAGGTGGTTAACACAACATAATGACGATAACGATAATGGGGAATACGCGCTGGGCCAAAATGGTTATTGTGGTAGACTCCAGTTTACTATTAGAGTTTGTTTTCAATGTGATTAATGTAGAGACCTCCGACATAAACTTATTATAAATAGATCTCGATTGTAATCAGACTGAGTTTGTTTCTCGATTCGTCTATGATTTACCGACCTACATTGGCCTAGTTGGCAGTACAACTACTACTTGAATGCGGGTCAGTTTTTGAACACTTTTGCATTTTTTGAAACTTATTAAAAATAAGGAAGACTAAATACTTTTATTTTAGAAATTGTGATGTCACTTGCATAATAGTCTTTTTCTCTCTTAATATACTCTAGAAAATGTCTTGCTAAAATATGTAGATCAAAGTGGTGGTGGGCTATTAATGGTCAATGGCTGAAGTTGGACATGCATAATTACCGAAAATGAAGGAAAGAAAAGAGGAAAAGTGGACGAAATCAAGCGAAATGAATTACAAATAACAAAAACTTAACACATTGCAACCCAAAATGAACTTAGAGTAAACTAACAGCATTTTGTGAGTACATAATGTGGGCATTATTGAAAAAGTATTGTGAAATATAAAAATGTAGTTGACTATGAAGGTAATTTAGTTGACTATGAAGGTAATTTAGTTGACTATGAAGGTAATTTAGTTGACTATGAAGGTAATGTAGTTGACTATGAAGGTAATTTAGTTGACTATGAAGGTAATTTAGTTGACTATACCATAAGTTTCTAAGTTTCTTACTTAATGAAAGTGGTCAGTTTTTTACGGAGGGGGCAGGCTGGAATTGTAAATATTTTTTACATATATAATCGACCGCTTCCCAAATGTCTTAGGTTAATCATGGTTGCATGCTTTAAGGTATTTTACACGAGTCAAAGTTATAAATCCATTGATTAATCGCTTTAAACAAAATTTAATGATTGTAAATATAGTCGATCTCAGGTGTCAAAGAACGGAAAAAAGGAAAAAAATTATGAGAGGAGGTATGGTAAGCTTTCAACTCTCTTATTTCAAATGCACTTAACAATTTAACTATTGATAATTTTCAATGACTGAATGTATTTATCACTTACTAATACTAAAAACAATTTTCTGTATCGTTTTAGTTCATTTTCACTCCTTTTTAAAAATTAAATTTAATTCATTCTTTTGGGTGGTTATTTGTTAATTTTCGTTTATTTTTGTTCATTCACTTTTATTTTCGTAATTTATACGCCGCATCAGCAATACAACAAATATCGTTAATAGTGTATTATTAGATTAGATCTTTGAAATGATAGTTATAACTAATGTAAATGAAGTAAGCAAGATATTTTACTTACATTAAAATACTGCTAACACATTGTACGCTAATCCTTGCCCATCTCAATGGATTTATTTTTTCAAGCTGCATTGAACTTTTTCAGTGATTTTCGAATGTTACTTGACCTGTCGCGAAGAACAAGTGCAACACTGTTAGGAAATTATGAGGCAATATTAGCAGATTAATACAAATAATACAGAATTACGTAATTTCTCTTGTACTGTATTCTTGAATGAATACATAATTTAGTGCAATTATTGTACCTTTTTAACATGCATTTAATTTTCAATTGTATTTTATATTTGCCTCATATGTCAACATTACATTGACCTGGCTGTAAATAAACCTGAGTTGAGTTGAGTTTTGTCTGTATTCTATAAGTGGCACATATTCAAACATCCACGACAAAATTGTCCACCACTTATAAATTATTCCGATTTTCCTAATGTGCCTACTGACTGTAGCCAGAACTTTTCATGAAACATCGAGGCTTTGTTCTGTTATGTTCTTCTCCATCCTTCGAAATCTCTACCATCTTCAGTCTTCGTCAGTTCCAGAATAAACAGCAAAACTGCCTTCCAAAAATGACACCTTGTACCGCTTCCATAATCGTGGCAATCACTGTCACGTATACCAGTAAGTACACCGACAACACGGTGATTGGATGTAAAGTCATCTGCGTCAGTAGGAGAATGAAGTGAATAGATGGATTCATTCAATTACAAAAACGACATTGTTAGTGTTCAACGAGAACTTATGTAATGTACTTCATGCAATAAGGCAGCAATTTGCGTCAAATGCAAGTTTGCGTAATGGCCTCTTTCATTTGCCTGAATTCCTAAAGTATATTTCGCAATTAAATCAGCTCTTTAATTAAATGTCAGAAGAGAATAAAGGCGATCCGTTTTTATCTCTTGTGCAGTTCGCAATTTACAGCAGGAGGCAATATGATAGAAGCTAGTCAGTGCTCGGATTGTACATAGCAAACACTCTCTTTAATATCGTATCCAACATCATAGCTATGGAATTATGGGAAGAGGGGTCATTTGGATCATTAATCGACATTTCCCACCAGCTTCATATGACAAGGAACAGATTCAGCAAGCTTGATTTACAAGAAATAACTAACAGCTTTTGGATGCAATAAATATTTAAGCGACAGTTCCTTATGTAGCAAGAATTTCAAGGGTCATGTTTTGGCTGTAGCAACACATTCTATTCTTATTCCCGGTATTTTTCGATATATTTTCCTTAAACCATAATTACAGGCTATAGGCGCACGTGAGGGAAAATTACCTAAGGCCTATTGCCATGTGCCGTAACTCGCGCGTGACTGACAGATAGAACTATTCGCGAAATGAATGACCCTGATACTCTTTGAGTGTGACTTTGTGTTTTGATAGGCTATACTGACTTTGATTAAGAAATATTATTACTTACGTCCTAATATTCTGAAATATCAACTTTTAATGACAAATAGAAATAAAATAATACTGAAAAATGCAAGCATATGTGTTAGTACTGTAACAAATCTAGGCTACGTGCTATTTGTATCTACGTCTCTGTTTAAAGCTTTGTTAGAGTTTAGTGATTATTTGTTTGATAATGGGGAGTCTTTTTGTCTCAAACCAAGTAATTAGCCATTTACTACAAACAAATTAGTTTCGCAAAATGGACCCTCCCTAATCTCTTAACATCGGGAATTCTCTGGATATTTTTAGGAATACGAGTTTAGTAATTTGAGATAGGACTAATTCATTGCATTAGGTGTTTGGGTCATGTTTTATAGTGCATGGCGTAAAGTACCAATCTTCGGCTTGGAAAGGATTACTGATGAGTCCTACAAATGTGAAGCAAGATAAGCCATGCAAGTGTGAAATTAGAGTTTCATGACGTGTGGTCATTAGGTGATTAGATGAAAATTATTTGTAGTATTTGCTCGTTTAAGAACCCCTCAGTTGACAACAACCGTTGTCTTGAGGCCCTTGGAAATAGTGGAAACAATGGACCTCAAACCAGACTCAAGCAGTTGTTTGATTAGCTCAGTAGTGAGACCCCTTGCGTGTAACAGTACACTTATAATCGAATTAGAAACTGAATATAGCTCACGATATATACATATGCTAATTTCATACTTCAACCGATCGCAGCCCTTTTATATATTAAATAAATATATGGAAATTTTTTTTTTTTTTTTTAATTTAAATTATTGATAGTAGCTTTGTACAGAAATTACACTGAACATTTGAAAGGTGAAGTTCATTTTGCTTCAGATACTTATTGAATTTGTAATTTTTACTCTGTGTTCTATCTTTCTTTCCGATTTTCTGTTTCTTTTTTCTCTTTTGTCTCGCATTTATTTTACACTGCGATGAAGTCTTACATAACAGAACTTTAATTATTCTTAACTCATATGGATATATGTATGACCTGAGTCATAGTCGCAAGCCAAAGGTAACAATCCGCTATGCTTCTTTGTTGCCCGTAGCTTGCGACGATTGGCCTGAGTATGATTTTTTTTCTAAGTAAAGTTTTACTATTGTTCTGTTCTCTTCTGCGTAGCAGGAGTCCCGGGTGACCGAGTGGTCTAAGGCGCTCGACTTTTACCGATCACTGCCATCTCACCTCTGTCCGCGTGGGTTTGAGTCTTGGGCTCAGCCAATGTGGTTATGTGAGAAAGCTTGAGAGTAGCTTCCCGTGGGTCGATGGTTCTTCCCGGGATTTTCCCGGGTTCTTCCTCCACCAGATACTAGTATACTGGCCGCCATGTATAGCCTATCATGTGCTGAAAAATGGCTTTAAACCCATAAAACCAAACCATCGTCTGAGTAGCCATGAAATAACTGTATAATTTTATTCATTGATTTGACTATTTTTAAGTTAACAGAGCTTCATATTTAAATATTTGGTTCAATATATGTCATGATGAGAACCATTCTGTATGTTATATTGACCGGGCCATATAGCGATATTGGGCTGATAGAGAAGGTATCACAGAACAATTTATACAATCTGACTCCCATTTAAGCCAATAAAGTGAAGGTTTACATCTCTGATAATATATTATATTATGCTAACTGCATGTAGGGACGTAGCTATTGTTGGTTAGGACGTAAGGGACTCATTTTAATTATTTCTTCTGTGAATGCCATAATAAATCCAGGTCATAGATGAGTGTTTCAGTGTCATTTTGTACAAACATTTCTGACGTTACAGCCTAGCTAATGCTATCTTTTGTTCTCTCAGAATAGATGATGACCATTTTAAACAGTAGGCTTGGTAACTGGATACGAATTGCATCTAGAACATTCGTATTAGTTTATGTTCTTCGCTTGAGAGAAAATACTATACATCATTATGCAACAGGAAATGACAAAGTACAGTCGCCGTTGAAAACTGAACCTGATACGCCTAATTCACAGTCAGGCGCACATACCACAAGGCAAAATGGCCCTAACCAGCTTGTCTGGTTAATAAGAAGCCTCATATTTGCCATCTACCATTACACTCGTCTCCCATACCTTGAAATTTGCCAGCTAACCTCACACACCAGTTCTACCCCTCAAAATAGTCGAAACGCTCTCTCAGATCCTTAGTGCCACCGACAGTTGAGGATTGTTCGCGGGACGAACTGTAACAGGAAAGGACAAAGTATAGCCACCGTCGGGAATCGATCCCGGTATGTCTGCTTTAGTCAGGCGCACATACAACAAGACTAAAAGGTCTGAATCAAATAGTCTGGTTTGTAAGTATCCTCATATACCATGGACCGCCACACTTACAAAATATGCACATACGCTTCTCAATTGAAAAGAAAATACAATAGCAAGAAGTTGGTTTTTAAACAAACGAAGTCAGTATATTTAGAGGGTACTAATTTTCATGGATTTTGTGGCTGCTAAAAAGGACGGATTACAAGACCCAAACGAACAATGACCTGTGTGTGAAAACAATAAAAACAACACTTCCTCACTCTATGAAGTAATGTACCGACGAAAGTGTAATTTTTCGCAAAACCACGGAAATTTTATAAACGAAAATAAATACATTTACAGTAAATCTTCTGTATATTGATCAAATGAAATGGACTGAAAAAGATGTGCATCATTGTTTTATTCAGACGTATTCGCCCATCTGTGACCATTTCCTACTTGTTCAAAACATACAATCACCCATTATTTTCTCGTGATATTGTACTGTTCTATTTGACAGGTTGCTAACCATGGTACGCGTTGGTACATATACACATACCAGTGAAAGCATGGATTATGTCGAGAATCCAGTGAGGACATTTCTGAGTAGCTGAAAATATGTATTTCTTATTCATTCCTTGTATGTGATATAGGCGAGTCTTAGCAACATGACTGCTTCTTGGATTGGTAATTAGTACATATGCTAGTATGAGACACTCCCACCAAACCTGGTCATTGTTCTGTACGTCTGTCTGTGGTGACATAGGGCACACATGTACCCATTCAACACGAGGGTCTTTGGAAAAAGTATATATGGGAACGGAAAGCGATGGATTAATTTGATCCAGTTTCCTTCTAATGTATGTCTGTCTTCTCTCTTTATTCTTTCTTTTATATGTCAAACATTGCTAGGTTTAAAAAGACGCAAACTGGAGGTTCTTTGCTTATATGGTGAATCAAGGGCACATGAATATATGAAAGGTTATTTAATGCCGTGGCAATGGGAAGTTAAGTGCCTTGCCCACAGACACAACTTTAGACAATCCAGGCTGATCTGGGCAGGATTCGGTCCTGTGACCTTTAGCATGCGAGTCCAGCGCGATAACCACCTAGCCAATTCAGCTCCCAATAATAAAGGTTTTGAAATTAACATATTAAAATGTTTGATAGCTTGAGTGAATGTATTTGTTACAAATCGGCCAGAATCCATATTTGCAAAGCTCCTCAACCTGAGTGCACATTTAATTTTTGATAGTTGATGAATCAACTCATCTATCACATGACTGTTATGTTATTTACGTTCATAAATATATCATATTGTACTTTTGTCGATTTATACATGTTTAGTAACACCTCATGAAAACATTCGTGAGGTCATGACGTCATACAAGGCTGTGGCGTGATGTCCGAGGCACTCGAATATCTTTCCAAATCAGATCACTCCACTTGAATGCAATTTTATTGAATAAAATCAGTATTGCTGGTCATATGATAATGTAATTGTGCAGGTGAGCTCATTTTATATGAAATTTATGAAACTTATTGAATAATTTCAATCTTTTGAATGTCAAGGCTCACAAAAGAATATAAATTGTGTTAGATCATCTATATGTGTGTACAAGTTTTTAAATTGCGAAGAATACAAAATTGAGTATTTTCGACTCCTAATAGTTAATTCTTTTTTTAAAAAGAAAACAAACAAACATACAAACAGATAAAAACACTTTCAATGCAATAATACAGAAGCGTTTTTCAGTTTAAGTTCCCAACGAAGTTTTAGTGACTTTACGAACTGGAGGCATGCATTTCTAGGGTATCTACAGCGGAGGTGGCACGACTGTCGATACTAGAGGCAATGATCCAAGGGCACAGCTCTCTACAACACATACTATGGTGTGAAGACAAAGCGATGTTTACCTTATGCAACTGTGCAAAGACACAGATTTTAACACTATCATTCCATTGTGTATCTACCTACACCCCAATAAATGGCTTTGACGTCTAAATCCCAAGCAATGGTGCTTTTATCTACACTCTAAGCAATGGTGTTGACATCTACACCACAAGCAATGGTGTTGACATCTACACCACAAGCAATGGTGTTGATATCTACACCACAAGCAATGGTGTTGATATCTACACTCCAATCAATGGTGTTGGTATCCAAATGTTGTAAATGACACTGTGCATGAGAATATAATTCAAAATCAATGTACCGATTGCAGCTTTGTTGCTAACCGACAGTCAGGAAAGCAAAATAATTGTCGGTGTTGTACAAAAAATAACGGTGTCTCTAAATCTGTTACAAAAACTGTGTACAGCAAGCAGAGAGAAATTCTTCAAAGAACGAGGAATTATTTTGGTTCAGTTTAGTCCAGACACATTTTATTCCCATAAAGTTGTATGAAAGCAAAGGATGGAAACATGTTCATGGGATCTTACTAATTTTCTCTCCATTATGAAATACATTTGAAATCAAGTATAAGATAACAAGCGGTTTTTGTACACGGAATACGGCACTTATTTCTTTTACTCAAAATTTGTTGTATCTCTGATGTTGACTTCATATATCTGAATAAACCACATCTCTCTTAAGTAATTGGACATGTAACATATTTCAGAGTGAAGTACAGGGTCTGCTGAACAAATCTGAAGCAGACAATTTAGTATAAAACAAACCAAACAGACACATCTGACTATCAGCAGTTAATGTTCTACTTATGTGAAACATTCAGATATCCATTAAAAAGCTAAACCTGCCCATATTAGCTTCAAACAGGAATAATACTAAGGCTGGGGAGAGTAAAGTTTGCAATAAAATGCAGTTATTTTCATTCAGTGGGTAGATCATCTCTATATGCTTTTATCAGTGCGTTCTATCTTCTTCACATAACATTCGATGACTCTCTTCCATCATTCCCAGAGAGAAAATTCCTATACTGCAATTCTCACTGAGTTGATATGACTAGCATACAAAATACAGTTGTGCCTTTCTTACTTACCTCTGTATCAATTCACAGAACAAACAATATTTCATCCACACCTGTCAATAGTCAGACAATATGACAACAACACGTGTCAACAATCAGACAAAATCAACAACAACCCCTGTTAATATTCAGCCAAAATAAAATTTGAGCCAGTCTATGAATTGACAGCAGCATGGTGTTGGTCAAAGTACTGATATCTCGGTAACAGTTTAAGGCTTAACATTTCTTGGTAAGTCGATGTTATACTGTAGGATTAATCAAGTTAGAGGAAAACTGTGAGACTATAGGCAGAAACCATTGCATATATGTTACAATCCCAATAGGATTATACCAATATCGTGCAATGATGCATATTTCTTTTATAGAAATGTATACAGTTCACAAAGCACACACACACACATATAAAGGTGTGTGTGTGTGTAATTTCGCGAGGTACATTTCCTCATACCTACTGTTCTTTTCCTCTTTTTTAAAAGAGTGTATCACGGGGTTTTAGCGATGGCTCTCTTACAACATCAGAGCAAAGCAATATTATTTCTTTTAAGTGGTAGAATATGAAATTAGCATACGTAGCATAGCAGGAAATATATGGGTCGTACAAAAGAGCTTTTGTGTTTTCATTATCTCCTCTCCTCTACATTTTCTTTTCATAAGAGCAAACATGTAAGGTTAGGTCGAGTGTGGTGTTCCACTTATTGTTATTTTGATGTATATGATTGTGTGTGGGAAATACTACCACTACCGTATATAATCGCGTATAAATCAATACCAACTGCAAAAACTGCATAGATCCAGATATGATGTAGCATAATGCGATGGCAGATCTGGGTCTATGCAGTTTGTAAGGACTGATCAGTAGAACAAACTACATAGATCCTGATCTGCCGGATCATTATGTGACGGCAGATCAGGGTCTATGTTGTTTGCATTTTGGAAACGTCTTATAAGCGAGTAAAGACGGTACTTCTTAAACATATTATGAGAAGCATTAAACGAAAAGACCCGTGAAATCCTCGGTGTAACTGGTTTTTAAGCACTGTTCAGTATGTACAGGAAAAACTTGGTGACATGAAATCTACAGCAAAATAAAGATAATTTGCAAACTTTGAATGCAAAATGAAATCTACAGCAAAATAAAGATAATTGTTGCAAACTTTGAATGCAAAATGAAAAAGAAAGAAGTTAGATTACAATCACAAGTTTATTTATTGGTTGGATTTAACGGCATTTTTAAAACATTACGCTATATCATGCCTATGAAATGGAAACTAAAAGCCTTTCTCAAGAACACTGAGGCAGCCGACTAGAGCTGGCCTGGATGGGTATCGAACCATCGACCCCAGGATTACGTGTCCGACGTTCTACTAACTTGGTTACCGCGGAACCCACAAAAATTGAATAGAGTACCGACTGTACTCGCGTATAAGTCCAAACCAACTGCAAACACCCAGATCTGATGTCGCATAATGCGCCGGCAGGTCTGGGTTTATGCAGTTTGTTTGCACTAATCAGTAGAATAAACAACATAGACCCTGATCTGCCGGCGCATTATAAGACGGTAGATCAGGGTCTATGTTGTTTGCATTTGAACCCGCTTTGTACGCGAGTACATATGGTAATAAGATTGACATTTTCCCGATGCAATACATTCTATTTCAAATCACATTTTGCACATGATAAAGAAAAACAAACAAAAAACAAACAGAGTATGAGAGCAGTAAAATAACAATACAGCACATCTCTGCAGAATACTTTGTTTCTCTTTGCCAGAACAGTTTTTGCCGACTAGGTAGCTAGTAGCTCAAAAACTGTTGCGAGCCTGTTTTCTCAAACAGAGAACCAGGTTAGAAATTCCATTGTACATTCGCTATTTATTGACAAACATAATTTAGAGGTAAGTTCTATTAAACACCACCCACAAGTTATGGAGACGGTCAATTTCCCAAATCAATGTGCATTTGAATAATTATCAGTTCTACTTGTTCTAAATTACGAAACGGTGCAATTGCTGTATACATGTCCCCACTGTTTAGTACTTTAAATAATTTATTGAGACTGAGGCTTATCAGCATGCCACCCCCATCCACACCATCCCCATTCCATTTAGTACTATTTCTTAACTTATTAACTAATCAATTTGAAACAAATACGAAACTGTCGTCCTTAAATGTTCAAACATTTTAGGATCTTCGATTTCGGGACCTGTAATTATGAACCTGCCAAAGAATATTTCAAAAACTTATGTAAACATCGATGCAATTTCATTCTAAAGATTAATGAAAAGAGTTATGTCTGAGGGTTAACAAATAAGTGTGTCTCATATCTGCAAGAAGACGAACAGAAACAAAGGTGGCGGTTGTATTAGGGCTTTGCGCCATATATACAACCACAAAGTTTCATACTATGGAAGTCAAGGCTCTTCGTACCAGTATGGTGATGAATGTTGACTGAAACAACAGCTGTATTTTTGGGTTCAAATATCAGTGGTTTGAAGTCCCTCAATACTTCAATATCTAAACCTGACGCATTTCTCATACAATGCCCTAGTATTAACTACTTATCTTCTGTACCTATTAAAATATTTAAAGTCTAGGCCGCGGTATATATATATATATATATATATATATATATATATATATATATATATATATATATATATATATATATATATATACACACACACACACACACAAAGGTGGACCTTATAAACTCTAAAAAGTCCTAAACTTCTATTGAATATTATAGTAGTTTATGTTGGGGTTTTTTTTTTGGGGGGGGGGGGATCTGTGAAAGGAGTTTCAAGATTCACCTTTTTCTACTACAACTTCAGAGACAACTCTTTATCCGTGTTTTTATCTTCTGTAGATTTGAAGATCTCAAGACATCACGTCTCTTTTTATTCTTATCTGTTATGTTCTGTTATGTTCTGTTAAATTTGTCAAATTGTTAGAGCATGCTAAGCCATGAATTTTACCTAGTGCCCCCTCCCTCTACATTAGCTATGGTGAAAATCTAATTTTGCCAGACATCAAATCTGGAACATTAATTTACAGAATGATAAATTATGACGCAGATATAAATTGTGACAAAAGGGCGCTTTGTTTGCTATTCCATCTGTGCTTTTTAAGATAGTTTTCTTGTCTATACCACTTTATAATTTGTATAATTTATGCAACTGTGATGTGTATTCATTTTTTTTTTCTCAGCAAATGCATAATCAGATATCCATCATCTACGCTAATTTCAAAATTATTCAACAAATATTGATTCCATGGAAAGAACAAAAGTCAAATACATAAAAACAAACATCATCTCTATGGCCAAGAATTTTTCGATGTTTTGCACATTGTACGCTGGGAAGATACAGTAACTAAATATCTACGGAAATATATTTCGTTCATACTTGATTCTATCGAACTACTAATAGTACATGTTCCAGTATATATACATTGCTTTTATTTGGCTCTGCTGTTAATAATAATTAATTTAGTGCTAGTGTCCATAGTAATGCTGCAGGAACCGGCCAGGTGCATTGACTCTGATAGCTCAAAGGTAAATCACGTGGTTAGACTTAGTGGAGATAGAGTGTTCGAGCACCGGTACGGCCGTACATTTGTTTTACGTGTGACAGTTGACAGACTCATGTGGAGGATGAAATCTGAGAAAATACTGTATCAGTAAATTTTCGATCATTCGTATTGTCACTATAACCAGTAATTTATTTTCTCTTTGTCTCTCACGACTGAGAAGAAGTCGCTTATATCGATTGTAACCTCTGAAGTGTTCGTGTCTAATTACTCTGTTTTTGATTTCTTTGTTTTGAGAAACAGTTGACAAGTCTAACTGTATAGTGTCTTAACATTCCTGTAATAAATCTTACACAAATGATCTTGGAGGTAGCATCTAACAATGTATCCAAAATGCAGATTGCAAATGCTTTTCCCGATCATAAGTCTTGTCTTACATTTTCATCTATTGTGAAACTTCACGGATCTGTAACAGCTGATCGTTGTTGCTGCTTTTCCTAAGATTTTTACAAGCTATGTACAAAGCATATATTTCATTTATTTTCTTAATCATCTCGACAATGCCGTAAACTTTATTCAAATATCACCTTACGTTGACCACTGCTTGCTTTATTTTATTGTATTAGTTTTCAACTATTGAGCTGTCTTTGACCCATAATAAGTCATTTTTGTCTAACGTAAAAAGGCGGTACTTACTATTGTATTCCCAAAATATCAGTATCCTTGACCAACTCGACGTAATGCAATTCAAGTTCTTTTCTAACTGCATTGTTTTCAGTTGTTCACCTAATCAAGCAAAGATAGGTTAAGCTTAAAAAGGCAATGCATGTTTAATTTGGTTTTGGGCGTTTTGCGGCGCAGCATATTGATGTTTTATAGTGCCGAGACAAGAAAGTGGCGTGCTTAAGGGAAGACCATAGTATATATCTGGGTTGATCCTATAGTTAGAAGCTAACCCGACCCCATCTGGTCACGCATCCAGCGCCTTAAGGATTGACCCATTGTGGCTCTTGAAATACAATGAAGACATAAGGTGACTAACCGAATGCCATTCGAATGGTTAAATGTCTATTTGGGCTTCAACAGTTTGAGAAAATTAGCGACATGGGACGTGACAAGATGTGAATGGTTCACATAACCATCCATCATGTATCTGCTACTAAAAAGCTCAACTTTTAGAATGTACTCCATTTTTAAAAGCTCATAATTTGGATTGTTCAAAAATAAATTGCGTCTAAACAGCGCTGGAAGATGAATTGGTCATTTAAGTATGAATAAAGGAAGAAAGAAAATAATAAATCATCCATTAATTCATCTAAAAAAAGACAAACGATGAGGTTAAGCATGCACTGAACTTGCGTGTTTATGTGTGTGTGTGTGTGTGTGTGTGTTTATTGGGGTTTAAACATTTTTAAATCAACAACATGAGGTTTTCTGCACGAGCAATAGAAGACACACCTACATTGTGTTTTAGAGACTTTTCGTCAAGTATAAACACCTCTTCGATCTAAGTTATCGCTGCAATGTTCTATTTTATAATAGAACATGATTATCTCTTATCAATGTTATGGATCAATTTCATTCGCTTTTGACTTCTTAACTGATAAAATACGAAAAATGTGGTTTTCTGGGTTTAACGCCATTTTTCAGCACATGGCGGCCAGGATATTTGGTGGAGGAAAAACCTGGAAAAATTCGGGAAGAACCATTGACCCAAAGGAAGCTACTGGCAAAGTTTCTCACATACCAACGTTGGCCGAGCCGAGACTCGAACCCACGCGGATAGAGCTGAGCTGTCACTGATCTGTAAACACGAGTGCCTTAGACTTCTCAGCCACCCGGGGCCCCAAAAAACGAGAAATAAAAGTACATTTATTAACTAGTGCTCTTTTGTTGACAGTAATACACTTTCGGTACATATATACTTGTCGCTATTGGTATTTGCTAGACGATATGCTCGAGTGGGATACCGTATATCGTAGGGTGGGCGACGAAAGGGCTTTAGCGTCTAAGATTTTCTATCGATACTTTTGAGTCCCCCAGCCTGCTATATACCTGGTGTCACACGATAGAGTATTGTCTAACTGATTTATTGTATGACCGCAGCATTCTTTCCAATTTTAACTGATCAGCACATTTGTTTTACCCTGTATCACATATATTTCCTCTGTGCGTCTCTTTCTCACCCCAAGTTGCCTTTTGTTTAAAAATATGAATGCAGATAACGCGAATGCAGCCAATCATGTTCCAGTGCTCGCGTGATCATTCTCGCGTTTATTCCAAAGTTATCAGCATCGTCATTTGTACATGTACACTGAAAATGGTGTAATGTATTTTGAATAGGAGTCTTCGTCATTTTGCCACACGTTTTGGACCATTCGGAAGGCAGGCCGGAATTAATATATTGTTTATAGTTACGGATCACCCTTTGAACGTAATTGAAATGCACTCCGTAGGATGATTTTTTGACAGTTTGACATGTAAATATGACTACGTCTTGATAACCAGCAAAACTTTCGAACTGCCCAACTTAAATTTAGGTAAAAAAATTACCCTTCTGAATATTTTCGGACATATTGATATTGTGTTAGAAGGAGTTATTTTTGCGGAGTTTATAGCTGTAAACTATTTTAAAATATATCAAATTGAATACGGATAACTATACTGCTAAATTCTGTATTCCATCTGTGGAACAATGGTCTAGAAGGCATGATTTTTTTCGCGTTGATTAATTTTTTACTTTCGCAATTTTTATGTTTATTTTATCGTTAATACATAAGATGGCACGACAAATGCAATAAAATTTCAATGTATATCCTTTCATTTTATTCGGTTAATAGATTTTTAAAATTCTCTCTCTTTCTCTCTCTCTCTCTCTCATTGTAAACTAGATTTTTCGTTGCGTTGATTTTGTTTTGTCTTGTCATAATTACTTGTTTTCTTTCATTGTGTATATACAAGCTGGCACGATAAATCTATAAATATTAACAATTTTCAATTTCAACCTTTTCATTTTATTCGCAAAGAATCTATTTCGAAAACTCTCTCTCTCTCTCTCTCATTATAATCTAGATCTGTTCGATCGCAGACTCTAGAAAGCGTCTGACGTTATTAATCAATATCTCACTTGGTAACACACCATCCTTGAAACACCGGCTGAACCGTGGTGTACTAGAATTTAGATCACAGTAAAGTAAGTCGGCGTCATACAATAATGTTGAACGCCAGCCAAGTGTTCCAGTGCGCTTTGCCCCCCCCCCCCCCCAAAAAAAAAAAAAAACAAAAAAACAAACAAACAAACAAACAAACAAACAAAAAAACAAAAACATAAAAACAATTGGAATATTGAAGTAATAAATAAATAGTGTTTTTTTCTCATTACATGTGTTTTTAAATTAATGAATGAATGAATGAATGAAAAATATTTGTTATGATTATATCCATAAACTCATTCATTACGAATCGTTCTAACATTCTCCCAGAAGGCAAATCCAACCCAATCCCAAACCAGTTTTAATGATACATTAAATTAGTCTTAATGAACCTTCATATAGGGCGGTCTAAGACTAATGATTTATTTTGGCGTTATCTACATGGAGTCAATGTATGAATGTATGGGCGTGCTAGGATTTCGATAGCACTTCAGATCTAAATAGAGATCATAAAAGACTTAGATACAGGAGGACTCGTATGATTTCCTGACATTTAATTATGAAATCCCTGATCTGAGATTGACGACACAGCCTGAAAATAATATGTTTTGACACATTTAGGCCACATAAAAACCCGAACAAAAATCGATAAATGTATCGAAATTGACTAATCTCCATTCCTGATTCTAAGTCAGGTGTCGTTGCTACAACAATAAATTCGTCTAGAACATGGCAAAACTAAAGACAGAGTATTTTGTTTGCAGTGTTTTCATATATTTGCAATAACGCTATTACAAAAGCTTTAAAGGGATCAGCAACAGCGCACTAATTGTGTTAAGCCACTGAGACAACTATGTGAGATTTGTTTGTGCGAAACTAACAAGAAACAAGCCCAAAAGCAAACCCCTGTGTCCAAACATGTTTTTGTACAGGCCTTTGGCGATAACTTAATAGCTTGTAATGTGATAGCCAAAGTCCCTGACAAAGTTTGTTACGGACGACTACCTCCGAATTCTAACAAAGATCATGGCAGTTCATTAGTATAGCTTCATTTCCCGAAACCCCAATCAGTACTTGATGCAAATCAGCTTTGATGAGCTCCCAGTATCATTCACAAAAGTCAGGCGGCAAATGGCGTTCATGGTACGAATCATGAACTAAAATGTATATTAAGATCTTGCTTTCATTCAGCATGAAACGTGACATGAAATTTGACCTCGGTATGAAATGTGGCATTCTCATGAATTGTGATATGAAATGTGGCATGGACATGAATTGTGACATGAAATGTAGGAGAAGAGTAAAATCTGACTAAAATCAGATCCGCTTTTATTATATACCTATCAATTTTCTACCCAAGAATGAGCCAGAATTTTACCGTCAAATTCCAAAAGTTGGAAAACGATACTGACGTTTTCTGATCCCATATTACCGTACTCTTATACGAGGCTGGAACAACTTTTTCCTCGAGGTTTCCTAGTTACAATTGAACAACAGTGAATAACTATGCCGTAGCCTCATTTGACATACAAATGGAAATGAGTAGCATTCTCTTTAACAAATCCGTATCATCAAGTTCCAACAATTTTGTCCAATCCCGCTGTAAATAACTGTGAAAATAATGCTGTCATTCCCATGCGAAGTCCCCATTGGAGTCTCTCACAATGTCCGTACAGAAACAGTTCAAACGCTATCAGCCGCACCTCGGATAGTAACTGTCCTAGTTATTCAGCTGGTGAAATCTTCCGTGATGCACAATTTGACAGCTGCACAATAACTGTAAATCACATATATGGGTCTGCTGCCCTCATGCGTCAAAGAACTCGTGTTATTAACAGTGTAGTAGTGAAGAAGAGTGACTGTTGTTACACACGCTTCGTTCATATAATCGCTCTTCATGCGCATATCAGCTGTTCAAAAAAAACATGAAATTCTGTTTATGACTTAAGATGAAGTTCGTATCAGAAAGGTTGAAATGTCAAGCAATTTCCTTTTTTCAGTTACATTTTGGGATTTTATTAATTTATCTGAAACTTGATAGGTATATAACAAAAATATAATTATCATAGTAATTCGATCTTCATTGGTAAATCACGTCTTATTGTTAGCATCAGACAATCTGGATCATGACTCAAAGCTTCACGTCTCGTAATGCTCCAAATTTTCTGATGCAGATAACTCGACGTGATTTAGCAATCAAGATCGCATTACTGTGATTATATATATATATATATATATATATATATATATATATATATATATATATATATATATATATATATATATATATACTAAAAATAATCTATAGTGGTTTGCAAGTGTCATGTTAAGGGCGTGGTACGTTTGCTTCAAATTTAGGAAATTTCTTCATATTTACACTGTAATGTGTACTATTTTTACCTTCTCCTAATCCATCCCAGCATATGAGTAATCTCTTTCATTATTTCAGATTGTATTAATTCATTTTTGTCTATTCTGTAAACTATTGTTTATATAGTGAAACAGCACATTTGACATTCATATCTTCAGAATGACAGAGCATCATGTAAACTGAACTCTTTATAATTTTCTCTGCTTTCTCTTGAAGATCTGTTAATGTGCGATATGTTTCTCTTTTCCTTTATACGCATCAACATATATTAATCATTTTTGAATAGTTAATTCTCGCTAATTTTAATACTAACACATTAAAACTAAGAACATTGTGCTAATCGCTACTATTCTTGTATATTAGATTATATTACTTCAATACTAGATTTTAGCCCAATATCCAAAAAATGAGATCACATTCTCAACCATTTTCTACTGTTCCCATCACTTTCATCGTGCCAGTTAATGGACACTATAGGCATCTTTTAATGGAATGCATCGCGATTCACTGAATACAAGTTAAGATCTCGATAGAACATAATAAAGCCATTATTCATATCTAATAGACTGATATTTTGTTTCGGAAAAAGTGCATTTTAAAAGTGAATTATTTAATTTTGTTTTTGTAAGGTTGACCATCAAGCCATTCGTCCATTATTGTCTGCGACTGAAGGCTTAAAATTCGGACGATATAAAATATTAACATTTGAAGGAAATATTGATTACACCACTCAATTATTTTCACTTGCATTGTATATCCAATTGTAGAAACTTATTTCAGTCACTATGTTAGGAATATAATTTCTTTAAAAGAAACTACATTTATGAGACACACTTTGTAAAATGATCCATAATTGATGTACATATATGAATGAAAGGTCCAACGGTTTATGATTATTTTCGATTGGTCTGTAAAGTTGGAAACAACTAGGTCTCATTTCAAAGTACGAATAACTTCTTTGTTGCAATAACTATAATACCAGCCCTCTTAATTGAATCTTAAATTGTAAAAGAAATGATTAATTTCTCATATGAAAGCGTGTGTGTCTTAATTTCAATCTTAATTAAACAGAGATGCTCTTTATTTCATTAAATGCCTATACACGCTATCTGTCCTAAGTCTTTTCAAACATTATTGTATAAGATACTTGCTGACTGTAAAAGCACCGATTCACACAAGTATTTTCCGCTTCTGACAAACAATAAACAAATGCACGCTTATTGAGCCTTGACTCAAGCATCTTTACTAATCTCGACAGAAATACGCTCACTGAGGCTTGACTCGAGCATATTTACTAGTCGCGGCAAACATACGTTCATTGAGGCTTGACTCGAGCATATTACTAGTCGCGACAGATACACGCTTACCGAGGCTTGAATCAAGCATCTTTACTAATCTCGATTGATATACGCTTATTGAGGCTTGACTCAAGCATCTTTACTCATCTCGATAGATATACGCTCATTGAGGCTTGACTCAAGCATATTTACTGGTCTCGAGGGATACCCACTTATTGAAGCTTGACTCAAACAACTTTACTAATTTCGACAGATACATGCTCATTCAGGCTTGACTCAAGCATCTTTACTAATCTCGATAGATATACCCTCATTGAGGCTAGACTCAAGCATCTTTACTAATCTCGATAGATATAAGCTCATTGAGGCATGGCTCGAGCATATTTACTAGTCTCGACAGATATACGCTCACTGAGGCTTGCCTCAAGCATATTAACTACTCTCGATTGATACACGCTGATTGAGGCTTGACTCGAGGATTTTTACTGGTCTCGACAAATATACGCTCACTGAGGATTGACTCAAAACATCTTTACTAATCTCGACAGATATACGCTAATTAAGGCTTGACTCAAGCATCTTTTCCAGTCTCGAGAGATACACACTTATTGAAGATTGACTCAAGCGGCTTTACTAATCTCGACAGATACACGCTCATTGAGGCTTGACTCAAGAATCTTTCCTAATCCCGAAAAATATACTCTCTTTGACGCTTGACTCAAGGATCTTTACAAGTCTCAACAGATATACGCTCATTGAGGCTTGACTCAAGAATCTTTCCTAATCCCGAAAAATATACTCTCTTTGACGCTTGACTCAAGGATCTTTACAAGTCTCAACAGATATACGCTCATTGAGGCTTGACTTAAGCATCGTTACTAAACTCGACAGATATGCTCTCACTGAGGCTTGACTCAAAGGATCTTTGCTAGTTTCGACAAATATAGGCTCATAGAGGCTTGACTCAAAGCATCTTTGCTAGTCTCGAGCAATAAGCACTGATACATCAATTAGCTTTTTACAATTGGAGGTACCCAGAAAACTTCATCGGCAGTCACTGCATTTTGTGTATACTTACCAGCACCTAAAAAGAAACGCAAAGCTTTGTTGTGCACTGCATCAATACAATAAAACGCCATATATCCCCAAATATTAGCACCTTATTCAATGACTGATCAAACCAGATTATCATATAGGTTTGTAACAACAATATATGCGTACATCCAAGAAACTTAAACTTAGAAATAAGTAGCCCAAGTGCCCTACTTCGCGACTGCGACACCATATAGAAATAAAAATATAGCAATAAAATGTATACACAGACGGGACAAGATTTAGTCCCTATATGACAAGGGATCCAGTTGACCCGTTCTATTTGACTTTAGAATATATATATATATATATATATATATATATATATATATATATATATATATATATATATATATATATACATATATATATATATATATATATATATATATATATATATATATATATATATATATATATATATATATATATATATATATATATATTATATTTTGTCCTAATCAGTCGTAATAATTTAAGTAGCGAAACAAACATGAAATAAAATATCTAAAATGATACTACAACATCATTTTAAAATAACTCCGAAGGGATTCCATTCAATCTACATGCCTTACTTTTTCTACGCATTTAAAACAGTTGTTCTCGCTTTAGATCCATATAATATAAATTAAAATCAAGTTTTAAAGGCAAATGTCTGACACCTCACAACATTTTTGCTACAAACAATCTATAGCAAAAAGGATAACTATTCTAATTTTGCATTAAAGATTAAATAGTGTTTAGCCAACAATAAATAGTTGCATAGAATAGGTTATGCATTATATCCTTATGTCTCTAAAGGAGTAACTATCTTTGACATTTATCATATATGGTGTGACATTTTGTCTGAGTCAGTTCCTGTGACTTTAATAGAATTTTGAGTTTGTATAGATTGTTGTTGAAAAGTATAGAATTTGTTCATTCTCTGTTGTATGCCATTAGGTCCTACTTTAAATTAGTTGTAGTAAATATATTATTCCGTTAAAGACTGAACCCTTCTATATACGGAGTGATAAATACTATTAGTGAAAGAGCGGATCTTTCTATATACGGAGGGATAAATACTATTAGTGAAAGAGCGGATCTTTCTATATACGGAGTGATAACTACTATTAGTGAAAGAACGGATCTTTCTATATACGGAGTGATAAATACTATTAGCGAAAGAGCGGATCTTTCTATATACGGAGTGATAAATACTATTAGTGAAAGAGCGGATCTTTCTATATACGGAGTGATAAATACTATTAACGAAAGAACGGATCTTTTTATATACGGAGTGATAATTGCTATTAGTAAAAAGGCCAGACCCTTATATATAAGTCTGTTAGTGAGAGAGTGAAGCCTTTTATATACGGAGTTGCAAGCACTATTAGTGAAAGCGGGTAACCTTCTATATATGGAGTGATAGTTAGTGAAAAGGGTGGTCTTTGATTTGTGTCACGTGGTTTTTCTTTTGACACTTTCTTTGCCTAAATTAATGCACATTTAGTGTACATTATGCAACCTTGTTACCTATCTACTTTTATAAGTGAACGCATAACTAGTGCGTGTGTATTGTCAACAGTATACTAATGATAATATTACTAAATGTATTCCCAACCCCTCTAGGTTATTTAATATGATTCGTGTTAAGGAGCAGCGAGTGGATGTTTGCAAATCAAAATAATTTTTAGACATAAATATTAGAAAAATTGTATTTGATGTCAGCACGTTCCCAGTAAGGGAAAGAATGGCGTAATTATATTATCATTTTGCTCATTCTAAACAAACATGTTCAATAATCCATAGGAATGCTAAGCATGCTTTAGCAGCTTTCAGAGGGAAAGATATTAACGTCTGTTATACTAATATTTAAAGTAAATTGCAAGGATTCCCAGTTTTGTAAAGTGAATCATTCCTGGATTGTTTCATCAATCTGTGCTATCGTCTTCTTATACATCCAGATGCCATATCACATTAGCATGTTTTGGAACTATTTAATAAGGTTTCGTCTATGCCAGTTTGATTTTATACAATCTTTTCTCAATTTCCTCAACGGAAAAGAACATTCGTGACATATCTATACTACTCGAATTTACGGTTTGTCTTTAAAAAAAGGTCCACAATTTTTTTCATGATATGGTTGAATATGTGCAAACGATGTACATCTGTTTAGCTTTGGGTGATGTTAAAGGTGACCTAACAGAGTTGTTTTTATACATGTTATATTACCAACTTTGAGATTACTTCAATGCAATCAATCTGGCTCATGAGAAATTAATATTAAGATGTAAAATTGATTTTCTTTGCTTTCTACTGTCAGATAAAAATCTTTATAGCCTAATTTCTGGACAAAGTTATCATGTCTTGTGTTAATTAAAGTCAGGATATAATTTTCTCAATCTAGTTTTTCACGTTTACTTTCACCATTATTGATCAATAATTTTCGTGACTAAAATGCTTTTACTCTTCAAGTAATTTCCGAAATTTCATAATAGGGAAGAATAATAGCACTGACCGCATATTTGATCTTTAATTATTCAATTAAAATAATAATCTTGTTCCCATATTTTTAAAACTGAACTGAAGCCGATGAAGATGTATACAAATACAGAATTCCACATCTACGATAGACCTCGGCATTAACTTTACCTATGTACAAAATCAGATTTATTTTCATAGTGGTAAGGGTTCTTGGTCACTATACGCGGCAAGTATGGGCACAGACAACTAATTCAATTTCCATGGACCATTACGTTAATATTTCGTTAAATTATATACTTTTGTGGTAAGATCAACAAATCACGCTTATATCTTATGAATGATATATCCAAGAGGAAACTTTTTAAACGGTCAAAATGATATGATGCGCACCTCGTTTTAGACAAAATTACACAAATTAACTTTGTAGATGTACACTATAAACATCCAGCCAGGTAAGATTTCCTCGTTTACATCCAGTAGTGCCTGTGCGCCGACAGCGATAAAATATAAATGTTTTTAGGTTCAAACCTACCCATAAGGCAGGCCTCTCTTCTGAAAAATTACGTTATTTTTCTTTCTTCCGGTAATTATTTTCAGGAATCAGCGACCTTCATTCGTTTCAATGCTGAATTTATTATGCCACCACACATAGGCTGGTTTCGTAGCTCATAAAATAATTAGTTCCCTGTCACCAACCATATCGGTCAGGCCTTAAAAAACTGAAGACATAAAACGTGCAAAAATCCGGCGAAAATGATTTGACCACGAGCCAGTCTGCACGATGATAATATTATGGAAGAAAAAGTCCTGATATATTGCTTACCATTTAAGTCGAAGCGATACTGGAAAAGTCATTGTCAGAATGTATTAAAGGCAAAGTAAAGACAGCATAGCAGTTCCAAAAATGACTAATACCAGACTATAAGTATACTTCATTTCGTGGTAATCTTATTCTAGCTTAATTACAAATACCCACAAACAAAAAAGCGTCGCATCATGAATAGAAGTTTTAGTATAATGGTTTAAAAGGCGCGAAAATAAGTACAATTACAATATTTCATGAAATTAAATAATGTAGTTTACAAAGCCAAAGTGTGTGTGTGGGGGGGGGGGGGGAATAACATGATCAGTTAAGCTAACGATTGCTCGTACCCACACTATGCGTGTAATCTCTATTATTTGTCTTTCAAAGCCTTGCGCAGTCAAACTATTGACTAATTCCTTTTAAATTCACAATTATGTTCTCATTGAGTCTTTTTGTTTGTTTTACATACATTCAACTTCGAATCAATTTTCAGAAGTTCATCAAGGTATCTTAAGAAATGGTTCCAAATAACCATATCTCAGAGAACGCGAGAGTAGTGTTCAAGTACTTGATTTCTTCAGCAGCAGGAGATGATAATAGTGTATGCTACAACCCAAGCCAAAAGACCTGGTTCATTAAGGTTTTGTAATTGAGTTCTTGTTTTGCAACCCAGACAGCCTGAGCGTGCATTCAGGTCAGAAACATGACGAAATCATTATAACACGTCTTTCGATAGCCTCAAATTTACCTGAAGAAAAAAGGCTTCAGGTTAAGTGAGTATTCCATACGTTCTCAATCTGATGATAATGATATTTTCTCTTTGCGGAAATTGATGTTTATATCTCTTACCAGAAACAGTTAACAAGAGGTACTGTCAAAGTCTCCTGGTAATCTGTGTCTGATCATGTTCTCTGTCTGAAGATTTCGAGCGGTACGTTTAAGTAATTTTCAAAGGCAAAAATTAGTATACCGGCTCTAAATACTCCTCACTGTATAGGTAAAAATAGCTTTAACATTATTATGACCTTGAAGATTGCCATTTCATTAGTATAGTTATTAGGTTCTAATCCACCAGAGAAATAGGTATAATGATGCACATGCATTACGCATAGTTCATGTGAACGAAATAATTTCTTGATATATCACTAACGCAAGATGCATCCTCTGTAATAATGACCTATTCATCGAATGGGCAGTACCGTCATAAATACATACTGAGCGTTTAACCGCCATATAATTCTTCGTGTGTGTGTGTGTGTGTGTGTGTGTGTGTGTGTGTGTGCACATGAACATATGAAGGTTATATCATGTCGATGCTAGAGGAGTAAAGTGCTTCGCCCACGGACACACCGCGGCAGCAGACCCAGGTTGATACGATGGCAGAATTCAAACCTCACCGGACACGCAAGCCACTGAGGAACGCGACCCGATTCTTATTGGTTTTAGTGCAGTCGTGTTAATTTCTGCGTGTTCTAGGCATGCTATTTGTAACTTGCGTGATACAAGTGGTATACAAGTTTCACGCGCATTGATCTGCATTATTGCACTCATGATTAAACTTGCATCGCAACTGAGTTTATAAGACGGTGATAAACTATAAGGATTCTTGGTTTCTTCGCGTACTTCGATTTCGTATATCTCAAATGGTTACCTGAAGTAAGTGTCTTTACCTTTACCAGAATCTCATTAGAAGCACGAACAAGAAGAATAAATGCTTTTTGCTCATATCTTTCACTATAATTCTGTCGCTCCATAAGAGACAATCTAAAGCTATTTCCTACCTTGATTTGTTTTCCCCATATCTGGGCGCAAAGCATGTTATATATCTGTTGCCATCTTTCTTAAAGCGGAAGTCGTCATGTTCTCACATTAGAGTTCATTGTTTGGCGATAAACTTTCTGAAATTTTGTGTAGTGTGGTCCTCTGTTGACCTTTAAGGATATATTGCAATGGCGGCCCAAAACCAGACTTGGGCAGAGTGAGTATTTGAAGTTTTCTGTCTATTTTTTCAGCACAATGGTGTATGAAACTTTTTAATTTTGTGTATATCTTGTACAATAAGTAAGAATATAATACTAGATATATAATGATTTAGTCAAATATGGTAAAACTAAAGTAACAATGAGACATCGACATTTTTGTTCATGCAGCTTTGTGGTAAATATTTGTCAAACGGAGATTCCGACATAAATATTTATAGAATGATAAATTAGCTTGTACAAAAGTCTTCTCTTCCTGCTGTTTGATTTGCTATTTGTGGTTTTCTCTTTGTCAGATCTTTCGTCTAAACACTTGTATTTTTTTTGTAAGAACACGAGCCGTTTATTTTTTTCTGTTAATACACAAGCAAATAATCAATCACCAGCGCCTATTTCTCCATTCTTTAGAGCCGACTTTGAGTCTATGGCAATACATAAATTCAAATATGTTAAAGCAAGGATGACAGTGATGTCAATTTATTTTTCGACATTTCGCATTTTGTACTTTAAGGCGAGACAGGAGTTCAATATCAACAGTACTACTTTAATTCTTTGGCGATTCTAAGATTAACCTCAAATGTACCAGTAATACGAGTGTTAGAGAGCCTGAGTAGTTTTATATGATTAACCTCCAACGTACCGGTAATATGAATGGCAGACAGCCCGAGTAGTTTTACATCGATTAACCTCAAACGTACCAGTAATACAAGTTTTAGACAGCTCGAGTAGTTTTACGTGATTAACCTTAAACGTGCCAGTAATACGAATGGCAGACAGCCCGAGTAGTTTTATACTTCCATTTCCTTCCTCTGCCGTCACCTTTTTTAAATTCTGAGGCATGTATTCAAAGGTAGGAACAGAGAAGGAAACCAGTCTGCTTTAATTTCTCAAATATAAAATGTGCTGAGAATGGGGATAAGTTCAGTATATTTAACGAAAGCAGCCTTGATTCCCTGCTCTGAAGTAGTCTGCATTGGAATTAGTTTTAATAGACAAGACCCCAGTGTTTATGACATTTTTTGAAATACAAAATAATGACCGCATAAAGGGTATTGTCTCTGATGATACTTCTTATATGAAGGAACTTGGAGGTAGCTCCATCACATTATACACATTGGGGGCAGCGCTAAATGTTGATGCTGTATCCATAATATCTGGAAGCCTGTTCGCCATTCTGCTCTCCCAATTACTGAAATGCCTTCATGATTACGTCGATTATTTGTTTCATAAATAGTATCAATTTTGTTACTAATTTTTACCTAGACCATAGCTTTTTTTCATGGTTTCAGTTACAGTCTTAGCTTCCATTGAACTGTCTTTCATAATATTCTTAATTAGCAATTTTGTTTTATGTAGAAAATGGAATATTCAATATAGTATTATGAAATATCAATATTCTTGACAAGTATGCTCTAATGTCTGCAATTTCTTCGTCAGAAAACAATATTCTTTGATAGCCACTAGGTCATACAATTTGATGAAATGGGAGACGTAAATCCGATGGTTCCGTCTGGATGCCATATAAAAGCAGACATGTCTAGACGTTCTTGATATCTCGGTTTTAGAAATATACTAACTTCGAAAATCAACCCAATTTAATTTTTTAAACGGTTCGATTCGTAAAATTCAAATAATATTACATTAAAACGATGTTATTAAACGCGTTTTAATATCGTACTTTGAAAATATAAATATTCTTGACTTACCTGATCGAATATACCAATATCTTCTCTAAAAGACAGCACACTCTGTTAGCTATTAAATAATGCAGTTATAATCAGTGCTGCTGGTAAGCAGAAGAGGAACAAACGCTGCACCAAAGAATATAAGAGATAGAGAGGAAAAGAAAAGAGAGATATTTTCTGATTTTCTTTGAAGTATATATTGCCTATTTTATCCTAAGATAAACTTTTATCTAGTGTAAGAAAATATAAAATTTCATACTAATTAATGTTCTAATTTAGACATGTTTTTTTTTTCTTCTGCGATATAAGTGGCCTAACAATAGGCAACCAGTTCTTGTCATGTGACCAATTCATGTATCTAGAAATGACATCTCTGTTTAACATACATCTTGCGTTAAGAGATGCATTAAATGGATATTTTTGAAATTCATAATTCTGAGAGTTCTATGAATATTTCATCAACACACTGTTTTAGAATGAGTTTGTACTTTTTGGTCTCGAAATCATGCACATATTTTGCTCTAACAATTATTGATGTTGTGTCCGTACTTCAATCACTGGTAAGCACTTTCTGTACGTGGCGTTTGAAAACATTTAATCTAAAGACGAGGTGTTCTACACAAGCGCTAAATGTCATATCGAAACTCAAACATTTTGAATGAATACGGAGTTGGCATCAATCCTATACAATTGGGCTGAATTAATTTATTATTGTCAGCTTTCTAGCCTCAAGAAGAATAGTGGGAGCAAATTCATTAAATAGCTAAAAGTATTAAATAATCTACTCTCAGTATATTCGTCATTGTCGCTATTTAAAGTCAAATCGCTTCATTGTTGAAATAAATAAAGAAAGAAACAAGGGAAAACGATTGTTTGTTAAGTGGGTAGTCATCTAGTTACTAATTAAACATTATTAGTTTTGACTTGTGCAAAGACGAAGTTTTACTTCTAATTTAGAACGTGATCCTCAAAAGTTCTATGTTCCGAAACTCGAAAAAAACAACAACAAAAACAAACAAACAAACAAAAAACATAAGATAGGTAAACACAAGAACCAATTACTGTATTCGGTAACTCTAACTAAATGACAAGGTCAGTATTTCCAACAGATGACATTTTTTTTTGTAAATAGAGAAACTCAGTTTTAAGGCTTTATGGAAACATTCATAACAAATCCGCATCGGGACCTTTTAGTTGATGATCGGTAATGAAGACTCCCTTGAACTGAGTTAGATTATTGAAACAACAGAAATATGTATAACCCAGGAAAGGCATAATAAGAAAAGAAAATCGATCTGACTGAGAACTGAAATGGCAGATGTTATATAAGTCTAGGTCGCTCTAATTCCTTTTATTACCCATTTACGCCCATAATGAAGTGCACAAAAGTAAGTTTCATATACCCGTCCATTAACTTTTACGAACTCAAGACTCAGAATCAGCTACTTGCAGTTTCCTTGATTTAACAGATACTCTTATGATTGTCATAAACATGTAGCTAGTGAAAATGTTTCAGAGTGATTTCATCAAGTTCTAACCCTCCCTGCCTCCAATCCCTCATCAAAGTTGAATTTCATGAGATATCAGCTTCCTTGCTTGGACGTGAACGAGATAACTGAGACCATATTAATTCAGTATTCGGTCGGATTCGCCACTCGTTAAAATATTACGTTTTTTGTACCACACGATGAAATATATCCGGTATTAACGCAGGAAAAGAAATTTTTCTTTTTATTATATAGCAAAAAGTTTCTCCAGAATCGAAGCCTAGAAGATTAAATTCACTATTCAGCACTTGACTCTACCCCCACCCACCCCTTTTTCCGTAAATTCACCACACTTTCATAGGCTGCTCATATAAATATCAGTGATGTAAGATAGCGGTATGATTGGGTTGACCTAATCTGTCGCAGTAAATTATATTTTTGAAGTTTTGTAAACTATTTGATCATATTTGACCACTAAGCAAGTCCGATTCATCAATGCATCACAGCGGATTTATGATTGTTGTCAAGGAAGTAACGGGAAATAACTTTATAGATACGCGAACGGCGTCAACTCAAATTTCGTCAGCAAAAATTAATTTCCATGTCTGAAATGTAATCCAGCTGCTATTTGTTTTACTCGTTTTTGTTGCTGCAGGTATAACCTCTGTAGGCACACACAATCCAGCGTCGCATGGCATGATGGGAAATCTTATATTTTCACATGTGAAAATATAAGGATATATTTTTCACATGTGAAAATATAGGAATGAAAAAATATGAAAATTATTTCGCCAATAAGTTTCTATATTTCACACTAAAATATATAATAAAATGTTATAAATGTACTCTGTCGAGAATACGCTATTGTGATAATATATAATAAAATGTTATAAATGTACTCTGTCGAGAATACGCTATTGTGATAATATATAATAAATGTTATAAATGTACTCTGTCGAGAATACGCTATTGTGATAATATATAATAAAATGTTATAAATGTACTCTGTCGAGAATACGCTATTGTGATAATATATAATAAAATGTTATAAATGTACTCTGTCGAGAATACGCTATTGTGATAATATATGCACAAACAATGAAATAAGTTATATAAAAGTACATAAAAAAGCCACGAAAAAAAAAGCCAGAAATTTGAAATTCCGCAGCATGTTCACAAAAGCGTCTGAGATTCCGAAATTTTGGTAACAAAACTATTCGCAATTTAGACCAGACTGCTCTTAAAGAAAACGGTAGTTTTGTTTAAATTAAACATATTTTATTGCCACAATATGATACATTTGGATTGGGCACAAGTTCTAACAGCTTAATTAGCCCTCTCCCTACATGATACAAGTATTGCAACATATTTCAACATAACAACAGTGTAGCATAAACTAATAATGAAAAAATATTGACGGGGGGTGGGCACAATAACAGCATGAGCGATTTGAATAAGTCATTGAAATCGTTTGTTATCAGTTATCTATTTGCATACACGTTGTAGAATTCTATATTTTTCATTTTCATCACCCTTTTCCCAAAGCAATAAATCTAAGTTGACAGCTGAATATGGCACTGACAGTAATTTTGCTCATCAACTCAGTTCGTTGCAGACAATACTTGGGACAGAACATGAACAAATGAAAGGTGGTTTCTATCCCAACACAGGAACAAAAACGTGAGTCAACAAGTTGAACGCGGTAAAGATCAACGTTTAATGAGCGTACATTGTGTCGCATATCTAGTATGAACAATATTTTTGGCCCAACGACTAAAACTAAGCATTTTACAGAATTCGATATTCTGACATAGACACTGTTCAAAGCACAGTAAGACATGCTACATCGGGTTTCCTGTTCAAGATTGTTCCACCAAGCCACTGTTATGGGTATAAAAGATGACTGAGTAGAATTTAGCTTGAAATTACAAGTGACTATATTATTTGAACGTCGAAGGTTATAATTTGTTTGTTTGGACACAGGGGGAGAGACTAATTCAGTGAGTTAGTTTGCCTCGTTTTCATTTTATAGAGTGTTAATAATATTTGTCTCTTTCATCTAGATTGCAGACTTTCCCACCCAGTTTCAAAATAGAGAGATTGCCTACTCGTGTAGTTTTGAAGTCCTGTAACTATTCTTGACGCTTCAAGCTGTATTTTTTTTTTTTTTTTAAAGTCTGAATCTATCAACGAACATCCATCCCAGACTACACAGGCATATTCCAAAATGAGCCTGATATAAGTTATATACAGTTTTGTTAAAATTTGCCTGCTAAGTTTGTATTTTAGTTTTCGATGACTGGCTATGGAAGATAATGCTGTTTTTATAATGTTATCAATAAGACAAGTCCATATGATCTTTAATAAAAGAAGTAAGTCAAGATGACGATGAAAATCCACATACTTTAGATGAGTATTTTCAAAAGCAAGTTCAGGAATATTTGCTACTTTCTTGCTCGTAAAAAACATAGCCCCTTTTTTTTCTTGATTACACTTTAAGAGCCATTCCTTGGACCATGTATGCAGTTTTATTGGATCATTATTCATGTGTAGTTCTATTTCAGCACAATAAAGATATAATAGTACAGAGATGAGTCATCTGCAAAGAGACGGGTGGGAGAACTCATAGCATCATACCATTGGCAGTATCGTTTACCTATTTTAGAAACAAGAGAGGCCGAAGTACGGATCCTTGTGGCACACCATCATTTATAATCGTTTTTAGTGAATAACTATCATGCAAAAGGACCATTTGTTTTCAATTACTTAGATAGTTTTCAACCCATTTCATGAGATTACCTAAAACACTGTATTCGTTCAGTTTAAATAAATAGCCTCTGTGCCAGACCCGATCAAAAACATTTGATAAATCCCAAAATACAATAGAAGAATGTTGAGATGGTTCCAGTGACTTATATATAACTATGATACAGTTCAAGAACAAAACAGTGGAGTGACCGGAAAGGAATCATAATTGATACTTGTAAAATAGACAGTTTTTATGAAAATAATTATACATATGTTTACAACTGCATCTTTCAAAACATTTGGCGACACGCCCAAGTAGAGATATAGGCCTATAATTGGAAACTTCGTGTAAATCACCTTTTTTTCAGGAATGGGAAGAATATGTGTTAGTTTCCATTTATCTGAAAATTTGTTTTCCATCAACAACAAATTTTTAAAACATTAGTAGTGATCCTATCGTTTCACTGACATCTTTAAGCATTCTGTGACTTACGCCATCAGGCCCAGTGGCTTTATTGAAAGGAATGGATTTAATAATTGATGTCATTCCATTTTCAGAGATTGTAATTTCATTCAAGGTATCAAAGCATCTTTTTTTAAAGATATGGAAGGAAACATTACTATCTTCAATACTTAAAATCGATGTAAAATACTAATTTAATAAGTTAGCCTTTTCGTTTTCATTATAAATGTAAAAAGAAACATTATAACTTGTAACTTTGAGTTATGTGATAGAATTTGAAGGATTTGTCTCTTTCAAAAGTGATTTTGTAATTTTCCAAAATGTTTTGGCATTTTTCTTTGCTCGCAATCTGAAAGGTGTCCATATATTGCTCTTTAGCATACTTTTTCATGATGTTTCCTTTATTTTCTGATTTGTTTGTTTTTCTTCCAATCGTCGGGTCTAACATGATTGAGGACAAATTTTTTTTGTTTTGTCCCTTTTCTTATAATTATTTTTAATTGGGAATCAAACCACAGTTTATCAGTTTGGCGAATTGTTACAGTTTTAGAAGGAATACGCAAAGTTGAGAATTCTAGTAATTTGGTGGTGAATATATCAGTTGCAGCATCAGTATATCTTGGAGTTAGCAATGAAAACGCGTTTTGACGTCAAATATTGTATCTTGTGTAAATTGGTACGCCAAAGTGGTCTATTTGAAGTCACTTTAACTTGTGGCTAATATTACTGTGTTTACCAAACCAATTCATTATATATATAATTTAAGAAATGATAGAAAGAGCGGAGATGATGTTCATAGCCTGCTCACATGAAACATTTCTCTCTCTCTCTTTGTCTTTGCTGTTCCTATAAAAATCAATAATTTAAGCTGACATTAAGCTTTCAAATATAGTTCATTAAGCTGTAGGTCATGGTTATTTTAGGCGAAATACTTATGTTGCATTGTCAAGTTCATTTTAAAGCATCCATCAGCCTTACCTATCAGGCACGTAACTGATAATTGCATCTTATGTTTGCCATTTTCGACAACACATAGTCTTTTAACCGCATGTTCATATGTAATAGTAAAGTTGTCTTCAGAAAACAAATTGATTACAAATTAACGAGGAAGATTTAATTAGTTCCCGTCTGGTTCAAATTGTAAATAAAACAGTTTATAACACAATACGTATGTAAAGTCCTAAATTGTATCATAAAATGTTGGCAGGAACAAGTTATAATTCAGACCTCCAGATTTTCTTAGAGATAAAGTACCGGCATATGGCCAGGGAACCAACCTTGGGGTCTATCTTGTCACATAGTTCAAAATGCATTTTTAGTTTTAAAAATTCATCATTCTTTAACTGTTTCGTTCAGGACCAGTTTTTCTGTAAGAAGCAAATTTGTTTAATATCGATAAGTTGCTGTGAAGAACATTATGTGGTATAGTTTGGAAGATTTACATTTCAAATGCAAACTTGCTTGCTCCTATTCAATCTGACACCCATTATCACACTCTGTGTTAATGCAAGAAGCCAGGTATGAACAGTGGAAGCGATTATTTTCTGTGGGTGTTAAGGTTTCGACCATCTCCAAGACCACATTATATCAACATTTGAGCCGTAGAGAGAGCTTCGTATAATTTGGCAGAAATTATAGTCTAATTAACGTTTTTGATGAATAACGTTTACACTTAATTTAGAGCGCTATTTTTGAAACCTTAGAAAAATAATTCCGGACCACATTAATGAATATATTCACTACAAATCTGTTGATATGAAATTGACATTTTTGTTGCTGCAGTCTACTTTCGCTTTCTTATTTATGGTTTGGGGGATAGGTGCCACAACTCTAATCAATAAAATCCCTGTCATCAACATCATTATCCTTTCTCCTTCTTCTTCTTCTTCTTCTCACCGAAAATGAGTTTCCAGATTGTGTAGATTTCCTTGCACAGCTGTGATGCAAGGCGCATGTGCTACTATTTTTATTCATGTTGCTTGTAAGATCTTCCTAGCATCAGCGTTCAACTTCTTACATTATTATCACGTAATGTACCCCCAAATTCACATTTAAAAAAATCAAATATTCTACATTTATTCTTGCCGACAGGTTGCTGCACAGATAGTGTAGTGTATTGAGATAGATATGAAACATGAACAAACTCGTGCTTCACTATGACGTCTTCTCAAGACAGGCTGACGTTTTTAAATTATGTTATAGAAGCATCGGACTAATTAATGTTGAAAAGATGAAATCACATTTACTGCTTTCTATTACAGATTATTATTTAGGACAGTTGTTATTCTCATAACATTTTAATCCAGATTTACTACTTGAATCAAATATATAAAACTCTGATAGTTTATATTCTTAAAGAACATTATAATCAAATAGGAAATTAGGACAAGTTTGATTCGGGTTTTCAATAATGAGATATATACGAACTCAGTGAAGATAATGTCTACCGAATTTTAACCGCATTCTTACAAATTACAGTGACGTCATTTACTGCGGAACTGATGTCTTGCTGTGATAGGCTGCGGGACTTTTATGAGTTAGTAATGACGGTTAGCAAGGATGTTGCATTTCCTGGCTTGACACAGGGATTATGTAGTGTGCAATTAGTATCTGATGAAAATCAACTTGGAGGAGCTGTCAAAAAAGCTTTTAATTGGAAACTCGTGGTGGCTAAAATGGCATGGATGCAAGGAATCGTCCATCAGAAATTAGATTTCATTGAGCATGAAATAAGATTTTTTAAATAGTCAAACCAAAGTTGTAAGAAAAATCATGAGTAAGAAAAATATGTTTATGTTTGGATTATTTATTGTAGTTTTTCTCTGTAATGATAATTAATTCAACCAAAATATCTCAACTTAAATTGATAGACTTTATTCTCATATTTTTGTTTATCGATTCGGAGACTGTTTAAAAGATGAATAGTGAATGCAATGTTAATGTCTGCAGTGTCATGGGTTATGAGGCACAAACTCAGGCACCTCTAATTGCTGTTTGCATTAACGTTTTTCTTTCTTATAATTCCGTTATCATTCCATTATGTCGTATATCTGTGAATGTGCAAAAAGTGTTATGACCTAGAGTCAAGATGGTGATCTATATCTGAGGTCTTGCAAAAAGACAACTCTAACTTCTGATGGTTATGTTATTTTATCATTTTTAGCTTTTGGTTGATCTTATGCATATGCTCATGTGCTAAATGTTTCTTTTGTAGTATTATTATGTACTATAGAGCTCTAAGAGAAAAGCAGACATATTTTTATGTTTGCTTTGCTATCATTTCTCTTTCTTCTCACTGATTTCTTTCATATCTACGACAGTGCGAATTTATTATTGTTTTCTGAAAATGCAAAACAAGCAATAAATTATCTACGTCTAACTATATGCAACCTACGCCTAACTATATACTACCTACGCCTAACTATATGTTACCTGTGTCTAACAATATGCTACCTACGTCTAACTATATACTAGCTACGCCTAACTATATGCTACCTACGTCTAACTATATACTAGCTACGCCTAACTATATGCTACCTACGTCTAACTATATACTAGCTACGCCTAACTATATGCTGCCTACGTCTAAATATACTCACTACGACTAACTATATACTCCCTATGTTCAGCGATGAGGCCGATGATGGATAAAACTCGTAAAATTATCACATCAAAGTAAAGAGCTTATTGTGTCAAGTCTTTTGTCAAGGCGACCCATGTGTGAAATCTCTTCAGAAACATCTCTCACTTAAAAGCAATTTAAAAAATCGCTGGTAGATTAAAACAGAATAATGTGCTCACAAATACGTAGGAATAAAATACTTGAATAAATTAAACTTGTAAAGAGTCAGAATCCATCCAATAATTTATAGATATACATGTGGTAGACAAATAATTTAAAGATAAACATGTTGTAAACAAATAATATATAAATATACATGCGGTAGACAAATAATTTATAGATATACATGTGGTAGACACATAATTTATAGATATACACGTGGTAGACAAATAATTTATAGAATTACATGTGGTAGAAAAATAATTTTAAAATATAAATGTGGTAGACACTTCGTACAAGTTCTTAGCTTTTCTCTTGTTTTTCCTCGAATGATTCCCGTCGTACTGAGTCAAAGGGAATTGTTGAGCACAAACAAATCAATCTATCTCACGGTAGAATAACTGGGCTGAGCCTTAATGGTTTTTTAATGCATCTCATGCTGAGAACCTCATAATCCTTAAGAATAATAGATGGCGACTTAAAAAATCCAGCTTCCATAAGAACTCTCTTCAAAAAGTAATATGCATTTTTTGGCATCAGAAAGGTTATAAATTAGGTACTATACAAAAGACCAGGAATTGGCAGTATATAATCAATCCTGTCATAAAGATATTGGCGGCGGTTTAGGCATGCATTGAGAGCGCAAAAGATGGATTTAGTTTATAAAAAGGTCGGCACAAACGAGAGAGGATAAGGACTACCTAGCGGAGGACCCTGGCTGCTGAACTAAAGGACAAGAAGCTCTCATGTTCAAACCGTGGAAATATTAGCATAAGAATGCATCCAGGGAGGCCTCTTATCATCTTCCTAAGTGACTGTATATATATATATATATATATATATATATATATATATATATATATATATATATATATATATATATATATAGAAAGTAATACATAAGCTTTACGTCTTACTCGAATCATTCTGACTGTGGCCAAATCACTTAAAACAATGAACAGAGCACTATACAATTCTGTCAGTGTGCCATCATATGAATTGTTAATCCTTTTTCTAACAAGCCATATTATAAAGCCATCTTGTATTACCTGTCTTGCCAAGATAAAAGCGTTATAGCAACAACAACAACAACAAAAAAAGTTTCCTGCTACATCAGGGATTGATATGAAGTTCTGTTCAAGGTTATTTTGATTCATTGATTTGACTTCTACAGACAATACCATTAATAGACTATTGATCGTGTAATCTTGACCAAGCACGTTTTCCAAGTACAAATGACAAAATTAGATTTCCAATAATTGAGCTGTCTTTCGAAATGACCTATAATGATCAGTTTTTGCCAGAAGCAGAAGATTGAATAGTATCAAATGTATTCTGATAATATCAATAACTCGCTGCAATGTAATCAATGTCCTTGCACCAAAAACATATTCTCTGCTTGGTAATAAATCACGTGAACATAATTACCATTTTCAGAGGAAAGATACGAAGGGCTTTCAATTCTCTGAGTGTGTGCGATTAGACTGGTTACCTGTTCTTCGAAAGCTTCAGTAATTGGCTGACTTAATTAATTCAGGGTCTCCTAGTTTGCGGCAGAAAAACAAGAACACAGCAAGTACTTAGCTAAACATGGCGAGCTGCACGGTTCCGGCACATGTACTTGACACACAAAAGTAAAAAAAAAAACAGTAAGATCCTATGAAGTATATAGGGAAATAATCGCAGTATTAATTCAATAGATAAATAAAATATTGTGGTTAGCGAAGTTGTAACTTCTGCAGTTATAAAATAAACGTGATTAATTCTCACATTAACGAACCTATTTGGTTCCGAGGCTATTTTCTAACTTCACTCAACTCTTCTGTCGTCAGAAACTGGACGTCATCACTGCCACAAGCAAGAACCATTCATAACATATTCACATCTAGAGTGACCTAGGACAGGTAATTGTCGTTGTCCACTGATAATCGATAAGTGTATGGGTGTAATTAAGTCGAACGGCAATACTTAATGTAAATATGCTGAATGTAGCTCGTGTAAGATAATAGACAAAATCGGACCATCCTCGTTATGTGACCACTTTGTAAGATAACAGACAGATTAGGACCATCCTCGTTATGTGACCACTTTGTAAGATAATAGACAGAATCGGACCATCCTCATTATGTGACCACTTTGTACGATAATTGACCGAATCGGACCGTCCTCATTCTGTAACCACGTTTAGTAGAAATCTATCACATCAGAATCAGATAATTAAAACATAATCATTATGTAGGACTTATTTTTATTTTTTTATTTTTTTAAACATGGATATTGACACGCATGATTTCCGAGATAAATACTACAATACATGTTTATAGGAGATGCTAAGGGGATTAACTCTAGGGAGTTTTCATTTTGTAATTGCTCTTTACTCTAAGCTTTATATCGGAAAATAAGAGACAGGGATAATATTATATATTATTCATACAACGGTTGTTAATTTTCCTTCTGTCTCTCATCAATACGTGAAGCTTTTTGGTGCAGATGTTATTATCATAGGCTCTAATGATCGTTATTTGTGTAATTTGGTTACAAGAATCAATGGTGATGTCTTCAGATCAATAATATACTAAGTGAGGCTGTTGTTGTCGATTTATATATATATATATATATATATATATATATATATATATATATATATATATATATATTGTGGAACAAACCTGTGGTATGTGCTATTTGTAATGGATTTCAGCGATTGTTGGAAAGATATTTCTCAAACCTAATAATTACCCAATTACTAGGAGAAGACATCATAATGTAAATCATTCACGAGGCTTTATGGTAGCATGGATTAGTTTCGTAAAATGGACAATCTCTAATGTCTTAACATAGGGAATTCTCGGGATATTTTCCCGTATAAGTCTTTAGTAATGTGAGAAAGGAATCATTCTTTTTATTAGGTGTTTGGGTTGTGTTTCTTAGTACGTGGCATGAAATACAGATCTACAGCTGAGAAAGACTTGCTGATAAATCATACGAATGTGATGCAAGAAAAAACATGCAAGTGTGAAATTTGAGTCTAGTGAATGCATGGTCCTTAGTTGAATAATGGAAATTATTTCTTGTATTAGCACTCTACAGTTGACAAAGAATGTTGTCTTGAGGTTACTCAAGCCAGCCGCAATCAGGTGTTGTTGGATTCGCTAGGTAGTAAGGTGCTCTTAGACCCCTTGCGTTTTACAATATATATATATATATATATATATATATATATATATATATATATATATATATATATGGCACGAGTTCGAGTACTGCTCGAAACTTATAATAATTCACTAATCACTAACCAGTTTGGTTCTATTGGTGTCATTCTTAATGAATCTTAATGAATTTCTTTCATAGCGAGATCTGGAGTTAAGGGTTTTCTATACTGTTTGGTTATATAGGTGTTCGTGTATAATTATAATTATATGTATATATCTTGCATATCTAATTAGAAATCCAGTGGGTTTATGCATAAAACTGAGTGTTCAATTCCGTTTGCCAAGCGAATGAGTTCTCGTGTACCTCGAGTCCTTACCTGCGACCTTGTTCCATCCTTTTTTTATGGGAATGACGCATGGTCTGGTTGGTTAGGCGCTGGTAAATGAGAACTAGGCGATATATGCTGTTACTCACGGCACGGATTGATTCAAGTCCAGCTTGGAACGATTTATAACTATATGACCTATTTGATTATATTCATGTTGTTCTATATATATATATATATATATATATATATATATATATATATATATATATATATATATATATATATAAATATAAATGTAAACAATCTCTGTATTCGGTAGCTCCAACACTCAAGGGACCTAATTATTCTGTTATTGGGCTCAGTAGTTCGAGTCAGTGAGATTTAATGCAATTATAAATATTGTGACTAGTCTTAAACAAGGCCTGAACAAGTCAACCGTGTCTTAAACAAGGCCTGAACAACTCAACAGTGTCTTAAACAAGGCAATAACTTGTCAATCGTGTTCGAAGAAACGAGATTATACTATATATATTTAACAAATATTTTATGGTGCTGAGAACCTCATTCTAGTTTACTGACCAGTCATTCAACCCAAAAGGGTATATGTGCCAAATCGAACACCAATAAAGTAAACCACGTCTAAAAATAACTCGCTTTGCAAGCCGCCTACTATGTATTTAATGCATATTTTGAATGCGTATTAACTTATAATGCCGAAAGAGAAACTTGTGTCTGCACAGAATAAAAACCGGTATTATGACTATACGTGAAAATTTAACTGTAAAATCATGTATCAGTAAAGATAGTACTGGTATATTCTTCATCAATCCTTAATTGAAAAGTATGAATTTAAAAAGTATTTCACGTGTGTGTGTCTGTGTCTGTGTCTGTGTGTGTGTGTGTGTTAAAAACTAATTAAATACGAACGTATTTGGTGCAAGTTTCAATACGGTGACAAATGATCACTGTGAAGATGTTATTAGAAGATTATGTGCGAGTAATAATGCTATCCTAATTTCTTGCGGAACTGACATTTTGCTGCAATTAGCTTATGTAGCGTGATGAAATAGTAATGGCGGTTAATAAGGATATATTGATATGACGGCTTTCCATCGTGAGTATACACTGCGCATAAGTTGCGGATGAGAATAATTTCTGATGAGCTGTCAGTTACATTCTTACTTGGAAGCTATTGATGGCCACGTAGGCACGGATGTCCATCAACAGCTGATTGTCCTTGTTACCTTGAATAAAATTAGACATTTCCTATGTCAAAAGACGAAAGTCTCAAATAACGCATGTCCTTCATTAGAACAATAAACTATATATTGATTATTAACTGTCATTGTTATCTGTTTCACATATAGTCAAACAGCGAAATGGACATAAATATATACAGAAAAAAACGTATTATTATATATATGTCAGAATGTTTTCTCTTGTAGCGTTTTATTTTGATTGCTTTCTATCTATTGTAAATATATAAAATTGCTAGTTTCTTTCTACCATATTGGAAAGATATGATCTACAAGTAAAACGACACAGACATCTTGGGTCTCTTTGTTTTGTAATGTCATCTCGTGTATTTAAACATGTTTTCTCTCTTTGGTCACGAACACCTATTATTGTGCATAGACTTTCATTCAATACTCATAGGCCTGATCGTCGCGGCAGTTGTTTTCTTTGTTTAAAAGATTGTTTTGGCTTTCAAAGGAAAGAGAATGCCTATAGTAAACTGTACTCTTCGAAAGTAAGAAAGCCATTATCATATTTAATACTACCATTCTATATCGAAGTGAGGGGGGTGGTCACTATAAGTGTCTTTAAAGACGAGCTGGCGATTTGGTGCAACGGTTAGAATACTGGTCAAGTGTAGAGCGAATATATTTTCTTATTCTTTAAAAACGCAGAAACACATCATGACCAATTTAATTTGCTTTTCAACAAACGTAAAGTCACGGAATCCGGCCACCATTAGAGGACGCTTTGTTCTTAGATTCACGGCTGATTTTCTATACGGCCAAAAGAGGACCTCGCCCAATCAAATTGTTGTTGTTGTGACTTTAACGCCATGTTACAGCACATGATAGGCTATTATACATGGCGGACAGTAAATCTGGTGGAGGAAGAACCCGGGTAGAACCACCGACCCAGGTAAAGCTACTGGCAAACTTTCTCACATACTCACGTTGGCCAAGCCCGAGACTCGAACCCACGCGGATAGAGATAAGATGTCAATGATCTGTAAATGCGAGCGCCTTAGACCACTCGGCCACCCGAAGAAATTGAGATACAGGTGTATTTCATACAGATGTAAGAACACACTTTTGTCAGATTCGTTCATTATTTGCCGACGTCTTTTTTCGAAGAGGTACTGGTATAAACATAGTAACTAATGCTTTCAAGTGGAAAGTCTCACACGTCCTCTACATAGTAACTAATGCTTTCAAGTGGAAAGTCTCACACGTCCTCTACATAGTAACTAATGCTTTCAAGTGGAAAGTCTCACACGTCCTCTACATAGTAACTAATGCTTTCAAGTGGAAAGTCTCACACGTCCTCTGCATAGTAACTAATGCTTTCAAGTGGAAAGTCTCACACGTCCTCTACATAGTAACTAATGCTTTCAAGTGGAAAGTCTCACACGTCCTCTGCATAGTAACTAATGCTTTCAAGTGGAAAGTCTCACACGTCCTCTACATATTTTTGTTACATTTACGTAGTAAACAGACCCAATATATCGTATTCATAAACGAAATCATCCACACCTACATACACTTGCGAATATTTCACGACATTTTTCCAGTTTTCTTTTTAATCTGCACTTACTTAGCTTCCCTACCAATTGCCAAGTTTCAAATTCAAGAACTTAATACAAAATTATTTGAATATGTTTAAGAGAAACGTTGGTTCGCATTTCGTTAGAGATAAAACGAGTGACTATGAAATATTTTTCTATGGTATCTATTTAGTAATTAAAATATGGCATCAAATGACAATAAAGCAGACAAAAGCTGCCAAGAGTCATTATCTCAAGCAATTTTTGGTACATCCCAAGATGTCGTAAGTGATTCTTTTGAACTGGATCCATATGTTAAAATGCATCCCTTCAATCTCACATTAACGTTTTACGTTTTCTAATCCTTTTCATAACTAACTGGCAGATTTATGAGATTTCTTCATTGAAACTCAGCACGACATGCCATTATATACATTAGTGCTGACGAACTCTTGTAGCGTACTGATCTACCTATCAATGTCATATAGAAAATAACGGTTTATGTAATCAGTCTACGAGGATAATGTGGTAAATATACGAAAATATCCTTGTGGCTAGTGTGGTCGGTTGGCAGCGATGCTTCCCATGAGAGTCGTCTGGTTGAGTTATATAGCATTATCGGCAGGCAAATTTGGTGTCAAACAATTCCTTCGAAACACCACACCTCACAATGGTCACTTTAATTGCCTTATTTGATGCTTTGTCTTCTACAACATTTGTAGAAACTATTGACACAGAGGTTTTTGGCGCGTTTGCAATTACACATAATGTTGTTTATTGACAGTTGCCATTGTGTTTTACACCCAATTCTAATACCTAAGAAATAATCGGATTTGTTGTGCTTTTCAAAGCTGGATTATAAAGTATCCAAAAATTGCACCATCCCCTAAATCATAAAATATCCACTATGTCAACAATCAAGTGGATACATCGTTATACAGTGTTCAAAAGCTACATCATTCAGTAGGTCAGCATTCAAGTGAATACATCTTTATATAGTGTCCAAAAACTACACATCCACTAGGTCAACATTCAAGTGGACACATTTTTATACAGTATCCAAAGCCTACACCATCCACTAGGTCAATATTCAAGCGAATACATCTTTATACAGTATCCAAAAACTACACCATCCACTAGGTCAATATTCAAGTGGATACATCTTTATACAGTATCCAAAAGCTACACCATCCACTAGGTCAATATTCAAGTGGATATATCTTTACAAACTATTTTTTTTGGATAGATAAAATATAATTATCTTACTCGCACATTATTTTAGCCATCACATAGTGAAAAGAAAACCAGCATTTAATAGCAGTCGTTTATCTAGTCGCTGTAGCTCTAATTGATCATTTTAAATTTAATTCCTGCCTACCATATGTGTTTTTAACACACCGGTCATAAAATGTGTTTCATGTGAGGATTAAATTCTAGATATTTATCGTAAGTTTTACTGCCATCCCATCAAAGGATTGAACGTAACTGATTATTCCCTATGCTACATATAAAAGTAATAGAAACATAACAAACTACCTGCATATCCAACGATTAATGAAAATAGCAAACGGTTTTAATCAGTAGATTTAGTGTGCAGCTCTGACGAGTACTTGCACACGAAACTGACTAGCATCTTCAGCTACTTGAATAAATTTGAATAGGACCAGCCTAACATGAAAACATTTATTCTAGCCCTCCAGACAGAATTAACATAAGCATATTTTCTAGCCCGCCGGACAGAACTATCCAAAGCATTGTGCTAGCCCGCCAGACAGAACTATCCAGAGCATTTTTTGCTAGCCCGCCGGACAGAACTATCCCAAACATTTTTGCTAGCCCGCCAGACAGAACTATCCCAAGCATTTTTTTCTAGCCAGACAGACATAACTATCCCAGGCATTTTTTCTAGCCAGACAGACATAACTATCCCAAGCATTTTTTATAGCCCGCCAGACAGAACTATCCCAAGAATTTTTTTCTAGCCCGTCGGACAGAACTATCTCAAGCATTTTTTTCTAGCCCGCCCGCCAGAACTATCCCAAGCATTTTTTTTAGCCCGCCGGACAGAACTATATCTAGCATTTTTTTTTTAGCCCGCCGGACAGAACTATCCTAAGCATTTCCCTGAAATGGATACATCTAATTTATCCTATGGGTAGATGAGTTCACTTGTCATTTATGCACATATTGCTAAGCAAAAATAATATACAACATGTTCATTTCGTGCGAACGTGTTTGGGAAAATGGAAATATATATGATTGGCGAGAAAAGGAAAAGATCCTGTCTTTGTGTTGACAGAATATGGAAATAATAATCGAGAATAAAACTATACCAGGGACTCTGCAGGCCTCGTCCCTAAAATAAATCTTATCTTCCCGCAGGTTTGATTTTCATATCCTGCCAACATGTATGTGGAGGAGTTTATCAAGGGAAGTATGTACGTCATACATAGAGTACATCTACTATGAGTTCTTGAAACACTCAACGATTAGCAGCATGAGGTCAGTGAATGATTTATAGGTATGATTAGTTAAAATGGAAAGGATAAAATTATTGACATTTTTGCAAGGAAATGTTATTGCGATGAGACAGTTTTAATTATTGCAGATGAAATGAAACATAAACAGAGGGGTATAAAATATGGTTCTGTTACGCTCACAAGCACATATTAGTATAAATCATGCTGACATTGAGGCGGGAATTGAAATAACTGTAGGCTTTTACATGCAATTTCGCCTACGCGGAGCTCTTCCTTTTTTATCATTTAGAAAGTATGGCAAGTTGATTACAGTTATCATTTTGAAAGTATCTCTCTGAATTGGAAATGACATACTAATTGCCATGTATACAGTTCATATCAATCACATCTGATCTACTGACAAAAGTGACAATGCACTATTTAAATAAGCAATACATTATCCTCAATAGAATCAAGACAATAAGTATGTGCTACATTACAAGGACATTACGATTTATTCGTTTCCTGTAAACTTAATATCTGGCTTTACCTGCGTGTGTTTTGAAGCTGTTAAAAAGGATTCATGCATATCAGGCTTGTCTTTATTGGTCCCAGTGTGAATTTATTTCCACTAACTGTCAGTGCAGAGCCAGTTACATTCCCTCTACAACGATATACTGGTTTTTCGATTGATTTGATCTTTAACAAACATAATTTGGACTGTCATGGATCTAATTTGTTTTAAGTTCACTTTTTTAAATGAATTTCTGGTATTTAGAGCTCAGATTTACCTTTTGTACCCATTTATCTGAGTTGTTTGACGATTTTGTTCAGAAGAATTCGTCTACAGTCTATCATGTTTAAAAAAAAAAATATTCTCATACAATGCACTCTCCGCTTTCGTTCTTTATATGAAGAAAATATAATGCTATTGTACTTACTATGACCTTCTATGATTATTTTACTCTTATGAGTCTTTTCTACTTCCTTCTTATCCCCTTCTTGTTTACCATCATCATCATCATCTTTGTCTTCTTCTTCCTCTTCGTTGCCAGTTTGACTCTTTGTCTTAATAAAAAAGGACCAGCGTTATCGGCCACTTAGTGTCATTGCCTAATCTCCAGATAGTTGGATTTCATCAGCCTAAAATATTCCACCACACTTATATCATCATAATTTGGAAGCAGAAATACTATTGAAAAACTTGGAATTCAAAAATGCTTTTGCGGCAAGATTTTAATTCATCTTGCGAGTGTAAGTAAACATAAAAGGTTCACTTAATATAGTGCACTGACTCCCACAAGCACGTTTCCATGGAAATTAAATTGATACATACTTACGAGTTAAATATCTGAAAAGTGTTTACCTCTTTTGCAGACTCCTAGTTCGTAAATATATTTCGTACAAACTGTGCTCATTTACCAAGTTTTCTCATGAAGATTACTTAGATAAAATATATCAACTTGCGTGCCAAGATGTCAAGGACGGCTACAACAGTCCCTGCATTATCAACCAATGCAACATCACACCGATATCTCCTATAATATCCAAGCATTGGTTGCAGAAATATATTAAATCAATATTTTCTTAACAAAATATTCCTTCAAGTTTTAGAATTTCTGAACACAATCGCTCAAAATGATTGTAACGGAATTGTATAAATCCCTTTTATTTATTAAATACATGTACTCGGGTTTCGTTTTTCATTGTAACAACGATACCCGAGGGTGATTTATGTATATTGTACAATATGTCGAAACAGTGAGTTCGGTTCACCCTATGCCGCACGTGCGAAGTGCTTTCGATGGGAAAAACCGAATACATCAAGCGCACGGACGATGTAGGGCTGCATCGTCTGTGTATAAATGCCTCACCGTAAGACTAAATCTTTACATTACGGAACGTCTTGTCAGTGAGCAGTCTACTTAAGGATTTGCACATCTTCAGCTGTAGAGGTATGTAAATTATTTATCAATTTCTGATGTATATTTTCTATGTAGCTTCGACTTGGCGTAGTACATTTAAATATTTTCTATTCTTGTTTGTGACTTAACAAGAGATTTATATTAGCAATATAAAGTGGCATTTTTAGGAAACGTTTAGTACCATAAGATTCTTATCGGACACGGGTAGGTTCACTTCTGAACTTGTTTATTGCTTTGTAATGTTGTGCCGATAATGTAATTTGTATAACTTACCGTATATAACGTCATTACGTGTTATCGTATATGCCCGTGTCAATCATAATACACGGTGTTAGATTTATTTTCGACTGATCCGATTCGACGAGGTCCCAGCTGTAGAGCCGACCATAGAAGTTGACTATAGAAGCTGTAAAGCTAACCATAGCAGCCGTAGCGCTGAATTAACAGTGTGTTGCTCGAGTACCAGGTGATCGGGCGTTGCTGACCGATTGGTGGGCGCTGATCGCTTGATTGCCCAAGGAATTGAATGGTGGTCGGTGACTACCTGTAATGCTGACTGCTTGATTGACCAGTGTGACTGGTAGCCAAGTGTGCTAGTGGCGGAGTGGTTTGAGTTACTCCATACATGTAATCTTTTAGCCGTGGGCTAATTTTGGGGTTTTGTGATACCCAGTGGTTTGGGATTGTAAAGATATTTTGTGTGATATATATCCCATTGTTATCATTTTATTATTTAAATAAAGTACCTCATTTTCCATTATTTGAGGGTATACATTTTTACTATATGAGTAAAGTACATCATTTTTACTATTTGAGTAAAACATATCATTCTTTTCGTCGTCTGAAATTACTGTGAATCAGTAGCCTTTGTCCTTGTACTGTGTATTTATTTATTTGTATTCACATTTGAGTTACATTATTAAGTTCGTGCGGATTATGTTAATTTGTCCAATATTTGGACCTTATACACGCAAGTATTAATCATAACTTTTTTTTCCCATTCAAGTCATTCTTCAATAAACATTGCATTTTGTATCACCATCAAAAGTGTTCTGTTATAAATCCGAAATCCAACCCGGTTATCTTGTTACAATGATATTAGTAGAGTAAGTTTATATTCACCACGAATTTTATAGATCAGAAAACGGTTTGTTCACCACTAATTTTATAGATCAGAAAATGGTTTAAGTTTCAAGTCCTTTGAAAGGCAACTTTTGTCTTTATAGAAAATTCAAAACCTCCTTGATAAATTTGACATACAGATGCACTTCCCTGAAATAAGATCGGAATAAATTTGACTCGATCACTTTAGTAAGTTGTGCCATAAAGTACTTTGATATAGTCGTGGAATTATAATATTTCGGTTACTTTAGCCATCAGCGCCAAAATGTAAACTGAAATAGAAATTTAATTTAAATATCTCGAGACACTTTAACAGACACGGCTTTCACAAAGATTGGATGGTTTTTGCTTCTTTTCCATGATGGAGCTTGGCAATTTTCTTTGATTTGGCATTTAAAATATTTCATTACAAATGTTATATAAACTGACGTGCCAAAATGGGAAATCAATGCAACATTAGAGCATATCCATCAAAATTGATCCTTTTAAGAACGTTTCCACGAAACAACTATGGTACAGGATTATAAATCTAAGAGGTTTGTTGCACTTTCGCTAGGCAGTTCAGTTTCATCGTTTCCTGCAAAATCATTGTTTGGCTTTATTGCATGCGTATTGTTATGGACAGTTAGTAGCTGTAAATAAGGATAATCACCGTACACATCCTGCGTACATTTATTAGTCTCCGGTTGGTAGGGTCTTTTACCATCTGTAAGTTCCTTTTATAAATGGAAGCTTCAGATGGATTACACAGTATGGGAGCTATGAAATATCATTCAAAGATTTGCATTGTTTGCGGTATGAAATTTGCTATTTTACGTTTGGATAAAAAATTTAAAACATTTGAAAAAATGGTTTTAAAACAAATTATGGCACAAATCATATTCCCAAATTGAAACTACAAATTCGACAAGAGTTTTATGCTATTATCTTACGGAGAGGAAATTGATTTGTACTTTTTTATAAGTATTTTGATTGCTGATTACAGTTTTGTTTCTATTAATTCAGCCACCATACCAATTCCTTGATCTAGGCTTAGGGTCCTCGTGGTTCATTTTTACACGTGCACAGTCGGTCATTTTTGTTTAGAATTTTTCATAATCTATTCGCAAATTGGGGATAATGTACACAGAGCCGTAATTTCGATGCATGTCTCACACTAGATTAGAACCAGAATATCATTAGGTTTTCCTGCTTGCAAAAGGTATTTGTTTTACTTGTATTGTAGTCGCTTTTTACTTATATATACCATCAATTTCTCGCATTTAGTGAGTAAAACTCAAACTTTTGTTTAGAGAGATTTAACATGGACACATTTTTGGGAAAAAGTTAATGGAAGGGCATTTCCATTAGAGGTAAGTTCTCCGTAAATTATATATTTAACCAATTCTTCCTAGCTTGTTAAAGCCCTAATTTGTAAAGGTCTCATCCTCTTTTTTGGGCGTTATCATCACTTTACAAGTACCTTCATTATCTAAGAGTGGTGTACATGCATTGTATATCAAAATAAAATCAGTATAATTCGAAACTCAGTGGTATCATCTTCAAGTAAATATTTGCTTTTTAATTGTTATTTTTATTTTAATAGTGGACTAGTTCCCGAACGAGATTATTTTCTAGATTTGTACAGTATTTATGATAGTTCTAATTTTTAATGTACCGTGGAGTTGACTAAATTCCCTGTAATATTTAAATGTCCCACAAATGATGTACACTATATCAAGTTTTTATTTTTCTATCTCTGGCCATGTGTTATCGAATCTTTTTGTACCATAAAATAAAGTGCATTCTCACAGTCTGTATACACATTGAAATAAATATAAATGTTTATTCATCTTCACCTCTCATGTTCTTAATTTGAATTTGATAGTTTTTGTCTTTTTACATAATGTTTAGACGTTTGTCATTCACAGTGGGGTTTTTCCCCCGGACATTATGAAATACGTATTGATACAATTTCTCAGGACACTAAGCGGCCTTTGGACATTGAATGCAGGATTATGCATAGTAATGTTCATTATAAATTTCATAGCTCATCTAAAATCAATAAATAGAGGAAAATATTTTTCAAATTATATTGATTCAATTCTTTTCCTAAAATTTGTGGATTTTTGGATTTTGAATTTCAGTTTTGAGCGATGCATAATGGTGTTCAGACTTCGTATAACTGAATCGCCAATATGGGTGCTGTTCATGTAAAAAATCACCGAGTTAGTTGTATGCGCAAGTCATGTGAAAATGTAGTTGCAAAATGCCACATTTTAACACATATTTTCTATGACAACAAGAAGCAAAACTCATGAAAGCATCTTTAATGTTTCAGAGAATATTTATTAAACATCTTTATGAATATTTTATAGGCATCCAGAAGCTATGACAATTTATAAAATGTGGTTAAATCAGATTTATTTAATAATTATCAACGTTTTAAAGGAACACAAGATCAACCACGTTTGTGCAAGACTGTCTCACCAAAGCTGCACCAGTTTCTTCAACCAGCATAGAATGTTTAATGTTTGCCTTCCTCCTTGTATATGCAAACTTGATGTCTGCAGATTTAATTAAAATAAACCAGTTGTAGTTCAGATAAATGCACACAGATGGACGAATATTAATAAATAAGAAAGATATTAGCAAAAGATTTCATCCAATTATGTCCATTGTTATTCCTGATTTGCCCTTCGTTTTATTATTTCTTTGTGACGTTGAATCTATATAAGTGTTGATGCGCGAAATGCGTCATCTTTAAATAATTATGTCTACAGACAATAAAGGAAACTATATACGTCTTATAATTCAGGTCTACCTTTCAACAAAGAAGTAGATTCCATGGCAAATATCCCATAATAAATACTATAAAGAAGTATATTCCATGGTAAATATCCCATAATAAATACTACAAAGAAGTATATTCCATGGTAAATATCCCATAATAAATACTAAAAAGAAGTATATTCCATGGTAAATATCCCATAATAAATACTACAAAGAAGTATATTCCATGGACAATATCCCATAATAAATACTTCAAAGAAGTATATTCCATGGACAATATCCCAAAATAAATACTTCAAAGAAGTATATTCCATGGAAAATGTCCCTAAATAAATACTACAAAGAAGTATATTCCATGGAAAATGTCCCAAAATAAACACTTATTGAAGAAACATGTCATTAAAGCACACCATTGTATTAATTATTATAGATCTAGATAGGTTTAGTAACTCGAAATAACTCTGTACGGAGGGAATTGTGGAGGGAGAAGAGACTAACCTGATTTTAATGGGGTAGCAAGCATTGTAGCTTTTTTCTTAAAGGTTCTTCTCAAATAAAGCGCTGTAACAATTGTCCCCATTACTTATTAAACCTTGAGCATGGGTAGCCACGAAATTGTGTCAGTATTTCGTGATATGATTGACATTGCTTTCCGTACTCTGACAGTCAAGCTTATTAGCATGATGTCATTATCACTCGGACAAAATACTATTTGTTGCTACTGTCTTGTTTATTTACATTATTACATTTACATTATTAATGAATACTTATGTATGTAACAATGTATAACTTATTGTCTCCATTATATAATATTAGCTTCTCAACAATGAAGTTTCCATCTAAGCTCGCCTAAGATAATATCTTTCCAAGTGGAAAGAGCAATATTACATTTTGGTACCATCAAAACAGCAACGTTTTCGGCAAATATAATGAAATTTATCCTTTGAATAATGAAACATGTCATATAGTAAGGCAATGCGTCTTTGATCCACCCAGTCTCCACAGACAATGTGGACATTTTGAGTCCAGGCTAAAAATAAGGACTGTGCTATAACATGAAGCAAAATAATATCGATTTGATATGTTATTGCTCGACAAACACCAGACTACTTGTTGTGTGTTTAACATTCACTGTGCAAATTGGTAGTCGTTCAGCGTATGCAAACTTCCAGACCCGTTTCCATAAGCATGTAAACTTGACAATTGGCTGAATTCGAATTTTAAAATCCAATCGAAAAGGTGTTAAATGGGGTTGCATTTTAAAATCTAATTGAAAAGGTGTAAAATTGGGTTGCTTTTGTTTAAAGAAGTCAGTCATTTACTTATGCAGTAGAAGAGGTGTAAAATGGGGTTGCTTTTCTAAAGAAGTCAGTCTTTCACTTATGGAATAGAAAAGTGTTCATAATTTTGGCATCGCAAAAATGAAATCTTCTGAAGGAAACAATACAAATATTAATTATAATTGAAGTACATGAATTTTGTCCTGAAAGTGGGATAGGCACACATTAAAGCAAACGAAAACCTAGGCAATTAGACTATACAAATAAGAACCTCTCCATGGACCATAGCTCTCATGTTCAGTTCCAATATCGCTTTGCTATATTTGACTCGGAAATCAATGGAAAGTTGGAGCGCCACGGTTCTAATGCAAAATGTCATGCCTTAATGAATGAAAAATAATATATTCTGATATGTAATATAAAGCTTTCCTATATAGTTCATAACAGTGAACAGCTTGATTATATGCTGTGAAGCATGAATATAAATTTCCGATAGAGTCGAGAAAATGATGTAAAAACCAACGGACGGCTTGAACTGACGAAGTTTTAATGTTAGATTCCAAGTCAGAAGACCGGTTTTTGTAGAAAAGTTAACAGTGATAGATCATTCCATGAATGAATGACTACTCTTAACTGTTTTTGTCCTTTTGTTAGGTCCTTCAGCGTCACACTTAATACATTCAATGAACAACACAATTCATTTCTATGTTCGCGAACCATTTTACACTGTGACTTTAGCGCTGTGTGTCAGACTTCCAGCCTTGTTTCCATTTGATGCCATAATTGATAGACAGAGAGACAGATTATTGTTAGAAAAATGTATATATTCCCATATCAAACTCAAACAAACTTCAAACGCACTTCTTCTACCCGCATATCATGCGCATCACGATCTGTGTATCTTTTTCATACTGAGGTAGATATCATCAGATGAAATCATAATCTAAGCAATCATCATTTCTCGAATACCTGTTTTCCAGTGTAGAACACAGGTGGATGACATCTCTACGTGTCATCACGTGATTGTTGTTTTTCATCATATGACCTTCTACGGAGAGCATAGTGCACATAAACTGGCAAACACTTACCCGATTTCCATCATCACTTGAGAATTATTTAACAATAATCAAGATAAACAATAATTAAAAATACCTTTAGGTCCTGAAACGTGCAGCGGTTGAAGATAGTGTCCCTCAAAAAGGACGTTTTGCATTGGTCACCATAGCTACATGTACAGCTTCTGCAGTCCAGTTTCGAGCCAAAAAGTGCCGTTGTTGTAATTGTTATTATTAAAAAATTCGTATTCTCGTTAGTATTTGTGAAAGGAAAATTTATTATAGGAAAAATACGAATTGAGGACATTATAAGTTTTTTGGTCTGTCTCGTTTAATCTTAACGATAAGAGTGGACTTTATTTTTGACCTGTTCACAATTATATCATTGTCAAGCTCTCTTCAATACACATTTCGGACGTTGCATATTGCCATTACCTTAGCGGTATCAGCCATTGTTCTTTGAATGCTGATATATGTGTAAACATCATTAAAGTTTATTGAATTATTCAGTGTAAACATAACTTTTGACAATGGATGTTTTGCTATTTGAAAGTTGCTTAAGTATTCACAATACGCCAGTTTTCTTCGAGCCACATTTTTCGTTAAGAAATGTGAGAAAAATAATCATTCATTATGCATCGGTGTTGGATAGCAAAATTCCACTATCGGAATTAGAATTGTCCTATCCTGCACAAATGCATATGAATGATTCTATTATTCCTTCAACCAGTGTTCAGTTGGCTAACAAAACTATTATTTCGTCAGCCAGTGTTCACTTGGCTATTATTCCTTGTCCCAGTGTTCACATGGCTAACAAAACTATAATTCCATCACCCAGTGTTCACTTGGTTAAGAAAACTATAATTCCTTCACCCATCATTCATGTGGCTAACAAAGCTATTATTCCTTCACCCAGTGTTCACTTGGCTAACAAAACTATAATTCCTTCAGCCAGTGTTCAATTGTCCAACAAAATTATTATTCCTTCACCCAGTATTCACTTGGCGAACAAAATATTATTCCTTCACCTAGTGTTCACTTATCTAATAAAGCTATTATTCCTTCACCTAGCGTTCACTTGGCTAACAAAACTATTATTCCTTTACCCAGCGTTCACTTGGCAAACAAAACTATTATTCCTTCTCCCATTGTTCACTTAGCCCACAAAACGTTTATTTCAGATGTGTCATTATGCAATTCTTTTTGTCATCTGACGTCACGCATGATTTTGTTCTTCCTCATTAAATTGGCGGCGTTCATCATGTCAAGATCTTAAGATACTTTGACAATGATTTTAGGTTATATATAAGCTTTTATTGTTTGATATAGAAAGACGTTTGTTTTCTTTTTCGTTTTCTTGTTTTTGTTTGTTTGTCTGTTTTTGTTTTTTTTTTTTCATTTTGAGTTACAAGATACATGTTGAATGCGTGCAGAAATAAAGACGAGGTCATACTCATACGTTGCTAGTGTGAAAAGATCTATGCCTTATGCAAGAATGAGTAATATGAACTACTTGTAATCGACCGTATGTTCAGACATGTAAAATTATTTGCAATCGGACGTAAGTTCAGATATGTAATATGAATTGCAATCGATAGCGTGTTCGGACATGTAATATCAATTGCAATCGATGGTATGTTCAAACATGTAAAATGACTTGCAATCAGCAGTATGTTCAGACATGTAAAATGACTTGCAATCGCCCGTATTTTCGGACATATAATATGAATTGCAATTGGCCGTATGTTCGGGCATGCAAAATGAATTGCTATCGGGAGTATTTTCGGACATACTAAACATACTACTGATTCCTATGACGGATAATTACAATCGGCCGTATGTTCGGACATGTAATATGAATTGCAATCGGGAGTATTTTCGGACATATAAAATGACTTGAAATCGCCGTATGTTCGGACATGTAATATGTATTTAAATTGCCCGATATTCGGGCATGTAAAATGACTTGCAATCGACCATATGTTCAGACATATACAATGGGTATTTATGATACATTTATCATGCTTGTCATAATGACGTTTACAGATAATAAGCAACTTACATTGACTCAGTTACTACAAAGGCAAGGAGTGGTTGATAAAAACTTGCATCTCTGGGTCTACCAACAAACGATATTCGTTTATATCACACGTTATAGTGTTGGAGCTTACATTTTCATCTTGTCATCTGAGGGTTTGGAGGTCATAATGTCGGAATGATCAGATAATATACTCATTATAGACCTATGACATTTATCTTAAAAAATACTAAAGCATATTTGTGAAAGGTGTTATAGCTAAATGGGCAATATTGATAATCGATTTACATCAGAAGTAAAAAGCCTTTTTTAACACTGCTTACCAAACTGTTTTCACATACACCCACTCATTTCCTTTTTGGCGATAGAATATCATCCGTGTCATTTAATTACAAAGTATAACTTCAAGAGGTAAATGTTACCTATTCTGCCGGAATTTAAAAAATAATGAATGACTAAAATATGCTAAACGTTCTAGAAACAGGTCAAAGACTTACATCTCAGTCAATGAAAATGATTCTAGTTGGAATAATCGAGATGGATAAATTGGATTCAAATGATACCGCTACAATAAAAATGCTAACATTGACATGCGTAAAATGAAACTTTAAGAAGTCTGTATAGGATAAAGATCAATCTTTGCATCAGAAAGGGTAAGAACAACACGGAGAGAAACGGAACAAGGTTTATTCGATAGCTTCGTTAAGTTTCGTCCACGACATGTCATGACGTTTCCTTGCAGGCTTTTTAAATATTCTCGTAAAGGACTTTCTTATAAATTAGCACTCAAGAAGTTAAATTACAACAATATGTTTCGGTATCCTTTACAGTTGATACTCACACCTGATCTCATAGATCTTTAGTCCTATTCTGATCATTAAATTATTCTGATAAATTCTACATTTTTTTCAAATGTACCTCTGGAAAAAGTAGAGCTTAGGGAGTGAAACTAAGTCTGAGAACCCATTGAACATTTGATAGTTATTTTCATCTTTATTTAGTTCGTTATCTCCTAGCTCCTTTTACTAAAGCAACACGGTTTCGTATGTGTCTGTGAAGCTACTATCTAGCTGTGACTTGTTGGTTGCGGGATTGGTATGAACTTATAACGACAGTAATATGGGTAGCTACAATTATCAGCTTACCAAAGAAATTACCATGAAAGTTATGCGTTTTTAATGAGACTTGTGCTCCTTGGACTGCCATATCGCTTTTACTGAACCATGTTTATATATTACTGGCTCCATATCTAATAAAACAAAGTACTTTATAGAACTATATATTTAATTCTACTTTAGGGACACAATGTGCTCTAATAATATCACATATTGACCATTCATTTTCCTCTACTCACACAATATACTTATTTATGTAACTTTTACGTTCACTGTCGTGCTTATATCATTATCATCTACCTGGTGAGAGACATCTTTGGAAGGTTTGTTAAGTGTCTCTCTCTCGTGTTGGTGACGTTGTCTTTCGGGTCCGAGGTCAAATGATAAATTGTTCTCTGTGTATTTTATACATGTTTATATCTCGAGTGTTTCTAATAAGAATTGTCTTTCCAGTCAAGACAGAGAAACAAAACTTATTGTTCAACATTTGTTTAAGCACGACAATGGGCATGACGTTGATATTATTGCAAAGAGCGTTGCTAGTATTATGCTCAATTGCATATTATTCCAATGTTTCTGTTCCGCAATGTGTATCAGATCCTGGGTCTACAAGAACAAATCATTATAGTAGAGAGACAAAGAGCTCTTGCTGAGAGGAGGCTAAAAATATTACGATCACACAGTAACATGCTTTGTCAACCTTTCCATTTGTTAGTATAACCATCCATCAAGGGTGCACCTTTATAAACGTGCTATCTCTCGCTCACACGAAGCTGTATTTTGCAAAACCCTTTAAATCCATTTCAGTTACGTTTCTTGATCGCTTTGATACAATGAAGAATACGTTAGCTCCAACGTTCGCTCTTAACGTCATAAACATAGAAAGGCAATGTACGCCAAAAAGATTGAAAAAATACATTGTTTGCTATGAAAAAGTCATGACGGCTTCGGGCCAAAGATGGTTTACCTCTTCGACAAAAGCACGCCGTGTTCTAGATTTGTCTTTTAATTTAAATCACTCAGAAATTATTTTTAATTGTTTTAATTTTTGAGATTTAATGTAAAATAATGACATGTTTCTAATGCTTATGTGCTTAAAGGTGAAATTCACATGAATTTAACTTTTGCAACCGTATATCATTGGAAACTAGATTATTTCAACGATTTTATATAGGCAGAATATGTTGTGGATGCAAAGAGAGAAGAAAAGATCGAATACTTCAGTCCCAGTAGTATCTAACTCCAAGTTCAATCTCCTCTTGACTCACGTATTTAGTTTAAATATTCATTGGCTCCAAGCACGACATTTTTAATTTTTATTAACCCTTTTTGTCATAATTATGGTTGGTGCGTTTGTCAGAGAATTTGTCAGTTTATCTCTCAATAGCGGCGCAAATTCAAAACGGTTTCCGAACGTTTCGAGCTAAACAAACTCTTCGTCAGGAAATAAACAGCTTACATATACAAAACAGACACTAAACACAAAATCTAAGACACATTTTGGACTCCTACATGTTAAAATCACTAGGGGAAATTTACAACAAGAGATATAATAAAAATATGTGCCACAATAATAATAATAAACGAGCGAATTATTGTGTCTATCACATAGAGAACCAACATGTTTTGACCTGATTTCATATATATATATATATATATATATATATATATATATATATATATATATATATATATATAAACCTTTTATCCATGATTTGGTGCAAGTATGCTCAGGTCTAATAAAAGCAACAGACCATACATAAATACAACCTTTTTGAAAATCCTCGAAAATCCTCAGTTCCAGTAAAGCAGACCATTTTCCTAAAACCCGTCCACTACCCATTTTTGTATTGATGTTGATGTAACCTAATTTAAAGGGGAAAGTAAATACTGTATATGACATCAGTTTCAAGATACGGAGGATTCACAGTTTCAAAATATTACTTCATTATGCCTCATTGTGAGATTTGACACACTTTAAGACGCATATTGTTTATGAAATATTACTTAAAGGTCTTCGAGTCCTTGCTAAACTGAATATCATATTTTGATTCAAATATATTTAATTTGGCCCAGATTGGTTTTAATGACATTCAAATCACCTTTAAAATAAAGAACAAATCACTTATGGTTCTAATTGCCATCACATTTAAACGAAAGTTACTTATTGCCTCAGGGCAATAAGACCTCAGTGGGAAGAAATTACTTGAGCTTTGGGGTGTTAATTGTACCAGACAATATTTTAGACACAATTCAAGAAATCTACGAAAACCAGGAAGCTGACGAACGTGTGATTATTATTTCAAAGAATAATTATAGTTCTACAAGCATCTAAAAAAAATCGAATTTCGCCTCCCTCTCATTCATTAGCGCCCTAATTAACACGGTCATGTGCACTTGGAGCTAAACAATAGCTGCCGTTACTCTCGGCATGAGTTCGATTCCTGTTTGGATCATGAGGGTACGATGATCTTTAGAGTCTTTAGGGTCTTGATACATACGTGTCGTATGTTTTATCCATGTGTGTATACAATTATTATGAGTGGCGTTAACATCAATTCGATAAGAATGATAATACATTTATAATATAAAGGCGTATTTACAATAACAGCATGAATCATGACAGCTACATGTTTGGATACACTCTCCTCCCACGCACGGCCACGCATCCTTGACCAAGAGATAATATTCTGGTATTACCGGCATACTTCCTGCTACAAATAGAGAGTGCCATTTTATTTTTAGTAGTTTGAATGCTGTGTAGTTGGTAGTTTCGTCCAGTCATTCACATTTTCCGTGTGCGATAAAATCCATGTGTTGCATTTTTAATATTTTTTGCGCAGGTGTTCAGCAAATTGCATGAAACCAGCTACCACAGATAAGAAAAGTGGCTGATGTAGAACCTCTTGTTATCACAAATATCTGGGAGTGCCTCAACCATAGCCTGATGTAACTTGTCATTCGAGCTTCTTGACCTTCTGTCACACAGATGCATGAATAAAAAGTATTGTTGTTGTAGCTGAACCTGGAATTATTCTTATCCAATAAGGCTTAGACAGAAACTTTATTTTTCTGTGTGGACTCGAATTCACGGCAGCCGAATTCGAATTAACCGCTCTAGACTGACCACTTGGTAACAGATTCTTTCATGAATAAGAACTAATTTTGTTACTCTTACTGTGGTCGCAGGTACTGCAGTAGCAACCATTAATTTGGTAATACCGTAAGCTGTATAAATTGTGAAAAAGGTCTTTCGTAAATCTTCAAAGGTTTAGAATACATATCCAATGTAAAATTCCAAGTTTACCTTGGGGATGAAAATCATTTAGGCTCCAAGGAAACTCATAACTAATTTGGCTTCTTACCAAAGTCTCGATTTTTGTGTTACTTTGCTAACCATGCTTTATTGACCTGCATCCTCTCATTTCATTTCTAAATTACATTTTATTTTTCATTTGGAACATTCTACTACAGAGCTTTCATCAAAACCTTTCATGTGTCTAAGTCCGCCTAAGTCATTCTAAATCAAATTATAGGTAATTGATACTTTATTGGATCAAAGACGTATGGCATATAGTCAATAATTTTCCAGATTTCATGTGGGTAATCTTGCAGAAATGCATTTTACTTGCAAATATATCCGTGCTTTGTTGAGTCTTGAGTCCGTATTTAATCTCTAACTTCATGTACTACTCTAGACTGCAGCAAGGCGGTATTAAGATGCAGATTATACGGCACAGTGTGTTATAGCTAGTGCTGTTAGGAATGTTTCGTTGAGACGCACAACACAATATGTCCTCCAATTATATCCTTTCGAGGAATTTTAGTGAACTCTTTTACCTAAACTTTGACCTTTTGTGTTCTCGTGATGTTTTTAAAGAAGTGATAAACCCGTTTTTAGCGTTAATTTTTAATATATATTGTGCATAGTAATAAAAATCCAGTTATTCAGTCTGGATGTATCCTTGCCAGCTAATGGATCATTCTTATATACTACAAATCGGCACAAAAACTTTGAAAATTGGACAGTGACTGTGCGCCATTTACTTTAAATAACTCCATTTTGATTAATGATCATATTGTTGCTGAAAGGGAACTTTTGTAGACGTTGCAAATCACAATTTTTCATCTATGTGTTTTGCTATGGATGAATGCCCCGCATGCTAATCTCCAAAAATATTTGCTGTTGTCTAAATATATCGATGTCGCTTTTAAATGAATACATGAAGTAGTATGCATGGAGCAGTCAGAGCAAAGAATAGTCAGAAAATGTCATCGCTTTTCCTTGAAAGTCGGAAATGATGGATAGCTGCTAAATAATTTAACTGATGTAATAGCATGTACAACTCATTCTTAAGATCAGCACGAAAGTTATGGATCGGATAAGGCATCTACTGTACTATTTGGCAAAATAAAATATAATGCAGACTGGTTATTGTATGAATCAGGTTTAAATGAAAACTCAATAGCTTTTAAAATTCAGTAGACTGTATAGAACGAAGAAAATTACAGTATGACAGCTGGCTTCCATACCTTAACAAGACTGGTAGTAGGTTGCTTACAGTAACAGCAGGGGTTAAAACCATATTTAGAAATAGAAAACCGGATATATAAATGATGCATATTACATACAATATGAAGCTAATAACATGGATCATTACATAAAATGGTGAAACAATGTGTACTTACGCTAAAGCATTAAGAAAAATTAAATTGACAGAAGGGTAGCACTTTGAAAAAATAAGTAATCTTTAACTGATTTTTTTAAAAATAACAAAGGTAGAGTACACACCTATTCAAATTTATCATCCAACAGACTTCTGAGAGAGAGTCATAGATTCATTAAGGACGTTTCCAAGAAATTCGGAAAGAAACAAAAAATCTCTGACTTTCGATATAGTGCAATATGTACCAAATATCACCCGCTCTTCATCAGCTACAAACTTTGCATTATTTATAGCTTAGTGTTACATTTTCCAAAGAAGAACCGGATGTCAAAGAAGAGAATATTTTTTGTTTTGTACAAGACTTTAGTGCTACTTATTCATGCATGCGAAAACATTATACTCCTGATTCCTATGACGGATAATTACTATTAATGTGATTGTATCAACTAAGTGGGTAGAGCACGTAATTGCGGTAATTGTATTCGACACATTTATATTTAAATTACTCAGAATGAAACATCTTTTGCACGTGCATTGTATGAAACAATGTATAGAGAATTTTAGAAACAAAAACAAAAAAGCAAAACATTCCTTGTTTCAAACGCCCCCCCCCCCCCCCCCCCCCCCCGTGCCGTGTTTGTACTGACCACACACCAGACCAACAGTATTGGGACCATTTTGTCATCACCATCGTCACTGTATGATTGTAACATGAATTGTTGTTCACATGGATCTTGGAGACCTTGGTACATGATTACCATGCTTTGTTTTTAGATCAGTTTCATCATGAAGTTAAATCACCGTCATCTTAGTGAAAATGTAAACACAAAACAGGATTCAAAGTTGATTAAACCGTTTTGTTCCCTATTTATATTGTATCTATAAAAAAAAATGCTTAAGGTCAATTTTCGTTCTCTGAAGCGAACAATAATTTCTTTTATATTACAATTTTCAGACTGAACAGGATCCTCCTCTTACATAAGAATTCTGTTAAGGTAAAGCTGTGACATTTCAAATTCAGATAGAAACAGCGAAGAGTGGCCAATAAGCCTCGAGAGCATCCATAAACTATGTTATGGCATTCTGAAGCAAAAAAATCGTTAAGTAGGGATTGTTACGTAATTTGCAGATAAAATGTTCATTGCCATCTGATTTGACGCTATCTTCAATTTAAATAATACTGGTGAAACCATAACACACATAGCATGTTGACATGTAAAGCGTACGTAATAGTTGGATTCGAATTCCTCTCGCATACATTCCGGAGGACTCAGCCGACAGATATGATACTACACTCAACAGTGTTGCTATTCCTGTATCTTTACTGTTATAAATACAATGTTGTTCTATTTTTAATAGCTCGTATGATGTGCAGTTGGCCGTTTTGCCTGGCCTTTCACACTTCCTGTGTACGATAAAATCCACGTTTCTTTTTCCTCGTGATATTCATGGTTAAGCGACTGATTGTACCGTCCTAACTGCCACAAATAGGTGCTGTGGCTGATATAATGTCTCATATTACCATGCAAATCTGGCAGTGCATTATCTAAAACACTGCCTGATATAAGTATAGCATTTCGCATTACAGGTTCTTGTTATTTGAGAGAGCTTTTAGAGACCTTGAATTATAACATATAGTAGCTCAATTTACTTTTACGAATACAAAACATACACCTTGCTAAAAGGTCTAAAAATCAACTGTTGAATTTACAATGTGACTCTACAAATAAAATGCCAGCATGTTGGCGGCCAATACGGTACAACGTGTATCTAGCCGTTTTACCAAATTCGTGAATTTTGTTAACCGTACTTTCTCACCTTCACCATTTCTGAAACAGAGAGCTAAGATCCAAAAACTTCGTGATGCGCAAACTTCGATTAATTTTGCCAGATGCATAAAAAGAAATATCGTAAAACCGGTAAATGGGTCCCTGTTGAGTTAAAAGATACGACTTACGATTTGCAGTGATGAAAATCACAGAATTTAATGTAATTTATGTGTCATAAAATATTTTATTTCTATCTTCAATTTATCTTTTCATTCCCAGCTTTAATTAAATTTTTAAATAAAATCGACACGTAAAAATTGAGTACAGACACCCTTCCAGTACGTCTCTTGCCCAAAGTTCTGCACAACAAATCTGAGAGCTAGTTTAGTGGATACAAGTAGACAGTACATCATATAAGGGGACGTCGTGACACGAAACGCCATATCTTTAAGTACATTTTTAAATTTTTTTATTTGAGATAGCTTTTGGAATATTTTCCTCCTCACACCGTGAGCTTTTGTCTTTTTTGTCGCTGTAACGGCGGTAAGAAAACGACTTTTTATGTGTATTTTTAAAGGTATATGCCAAATAGTCAACAGGGATCAAACTAGTTAAACTCGCTATGATGACTGTATTATTTTACGACCTACTGGAACAGACTCTTAGATCCGATAATCTGCAGCACAAAATATATTGACATTTTTCAAAGACTTTACGGTGTAGTTAGAGAAATCGGTCATATTTTTAATGGAATGAAAAATTACACTTTTCCGTTAGTTGGCAGCCCCTGGTGTGGTAGACTTCTACAACTAGCTTGACAAGCTTGAAGCGCGGGTAGAGCAGCAAACCAGAACGATGGATTTTGTAGCCCAAACTCTGGTGCGCATGGAGCACACCCAAGTGAAGGAATATGAAAGCGTAGCCAGCAAGCTCGAGAAAACGGTAGAAAGCGCAGCTCAAAGCGAAGAGTTGCAACAAATTGGGGACATGCTTGTGCAGGCCCAGCATTTGACATACCTTGCGCTGGGGGCCATCCTGGTATGGAAATATGCTGTGGAAACCTGGGAATCTTGCCTACATTCTGCCGAGCGCGGAAACAATAAGCAAGACGACGCACACAGTCGTGTAAAACCAACATACAAGATTGTATATGCGCAGAATCATGACCCATTCTACGCGGAGTAGCCACGCCTGCAGTGCGCATTATTAGTTTTGTAAGCTGGATGCCACCTGTCAACTGTAGATATCTAGTGATGGGGAAATATTCCACATGCAGTATGGGAAGAAAACCTTTCCTTTGTCAACCCAGATCGAAGAACTCGTTGTTGCGAAGATGTTTGGGGTTGTCATACGAACGTTGTCACGAGTGTATTGGATTGGAGAAGCCCGCTTGCGGAGATTCCTTGCATTTGACCAAGAACAGGTGGCCAACTTGCCACCCACAAAAGGGTCTCCGCAAGATGTGCCTGCGGAGCAAGCTTTGGAATAGCCACTGCAGGCTGCCCAGGTGCCGACAAGGCAGGACGTAGACGCTTACCAGCAGGCTGCAAGAGAGCCAGTGCTGCAAAAATACAATCCGACAACCACCACTGCTCTGGAGCAGGTGGCAGCAGTGCAGACTTCTTGTAGGCTGTACTATTTTGCATATACTTCTCAATCTGTTTTCTTTGGGCTACCCGGCAAAGGAGTCTGGTGGTGATCTGCAAGCTATTCTAGTCGAGGAGATGCAAGCTACACTTGTTAATCTGGAAAAGCAAATAAGGGCGCAAACTCGTTTGAAAAATAACTTTTGGAGCCTAAAAAGTAAAGCCTCACTTAGCAACGCCAGATGGTGCTTGTTCACGGTGCAAACCACCCTGGTTAGTAATGCCGCCTGCAGCGTTGCCCTGCGGCTGCATGCCGTAACTGGTATGTTTGGGGCACACCTGGCTGACTGCATCAATTAGAAATATCCAGGGGTAGGAAAAGTCGCACACAACATGAGAAGAAAAACCATTCTTTCAGCAAACCATTTTTTCGACTACCCAAACCACTTAAAACCAATTTTGTTTCAATACTTGAATGACAAAGTAGATAACAGTATGTATTAAACTAGACGTGAAGATCGGTTATCGCAGAAGTTATTGAAATAGCCAGTTTTTATTTGACGGAGTAAATGTATGAAAATTAGACTACGAAGGTCAGGACCATGGAAACCTTTAAAACAAATCAAGCTATACGAACTACTGATACTAGTTAAGACAGCTAATGATGTATAGCAGGACAATTACTGGTTAATCATCAGATAATTAGTATCAATGTACATGTCATGAGAATGATTCTAAAAAAAACCTACCTTTAAATACTAAAGTTCGAAAACAATATTTGTCACTAGAAGTAGTCGAACAAAACTAAAATCAAAATATTTTCCGAAAATTATTTGCGTTTCACTAATAGAGATTCGGTGTAGTTGTTAAATGAAGGCATGAAAGAAACACTCTCCTCTGATTCACCTGGTAGTTTATCAGGTGCAAAGTAACATCATATACGCTTCACCAGCTGCAATGTTTGCATCGACTTGCAACGTAGTATCTGAGAAGGAAATCTTCTGAGATAAGAGTATTTGCGCGTTTGCAAACTATTTTTCGTGTTATTTATTGCCGATTGCAGTTACAGAAAACCACTAATATCTATTGCAAGGATACTCCATTTTAGTGCGATTGTGCAAACAAAGGCAACGGAATTGAAGAAAGCATAATCTATATCACAAACACCGTCTCTTAGTGTTAATACAAGAAAAACAATTATTCATGTTTGATATATGTATTTTAAGAGAAAAAAGTCTTCTTTGACTCAGCCTTTCCTCTAGTGTCGTGCTCGTGCTGAAATTCGGGCTCAGAAATTATTGTGTTTTTTTTTTTCCAAGCTCTATTGTCATTATCAGGCATGCACAAATAAGGCATATGGTGTATATTTTTATATTGGTCTATTTTTTGTTTTGGAATCAGATTCGTAATAATGAATTCCAACAGCGATCACGAATGTTGACATGCATGCTTTAACAGCGAACAGATGTTGATGCAGCCATTTTTTGTAAGCCCTTTCAATGATGATTATGACTGGTTGAAGAAAGGGGAGACAAAGAAAACAGATTAGGTGTTTTTGTTTAAGTATCCTGTAGTTCATTACAAATGTAAACTAAACCTGTTGGAAATTTTTATGGCGAAAACTTCAGGGTATTGTCATAGTTGAAGTCAACTAAAAAATTATATTGTAGAACTTTGAAGGGTGAGTCCATTATGAGCAACGTGTGTGATAGGTTTGTATGGTATTTGTTCACGGTAAAATTAAATTTAAGAAATAAAAAACACCCAACTGAAACACAGCTAAGATCTGATGATTTCTTTTTGTCTTTTATTATGGGATGGCTATATTCTCCAGTGCTCCAATGTTTTGTCCTTTTATTACGGGATGGATATTCAAACAGATCACATCATACGCTGAATATCAAACTCAGCGTTACAATTCTTCTCCTGTATTTACTCCACTGCTCCATTGTGTTGTACGGAAAAGTGTCATCTTTTGATTATGGGAATGATAGTCAAAGAGATCACATCCTTTATGATAAAGGTTGTTATATATATAGTGTCGATTTAAAAATAAATAGCAGAATGTAGGCATTTATTCTTAATTGGCCACATAGACGTTGTTATGACATTTTGAAAAATTCTTACGCTTCAAGATGATATTTTCTCTGTGGGTAGAATGTTCTTTATCATAAGATATGACTCTAATATTAACGTGGAATGCTGCTAGTGAAATCATTGCACAGGTTGGCATGTTTACAGAGATAGTAGGAACAATGGCAACTACATCTTTGGATACGAATTCCTACCACTCACGCTCATGATAACATGTATGACACATATGATCCTTCGTTCGCGTGAGGGTTCTATTCCGGTGTCTTTTTGTTATAAATAGTACTACGTAGTACAAATGGGTGTATTTTTAGTAGTTCGCCGATGTGCAGTTGCTCATTTTGCCTTGCTTACCCATTTCACTTATATGACGAAGTCCATTTATTGAATTTGTTTGGCAAGTTTCACAAGTGTCCAGCATTTGTCATAAAACTAATTACCACAAATACATCATTTGGCTGATATTATGCCTCGTATTAGGGAGCAATCATTATTTATGGGATTAGGTTAATATTTGTGTCATATTTCCATGAATATACCTCATAAATTATGTTTGATGGTATTTTTATTACGCGAACAGCTTTACCCATTGTGTTTGTTTTTGTTCTAGTGCGATTCGCACGGAACCGATTACCCTTACTAACTATATTTGATTTACTTCTTCTTTAATCAATTCATGTTTACTGTGTCTATATCATGCATGGGTTTAGCTCTTACGCATATAAAATGGTATTTTTTTTTTTACGGATACATCTCTCTGATGGCCAAATCTGTTCTCAAGTTGAAAAGGTATACTTATAATTCTTCTTTATTCCTTACTGCATGTTTGAATCGTAGAGTATAAGTATTTCGTTGCTTCTTGATTGTTCATAGATTGTCGTTATATCAGTCAAAATTTAGCACTGTATCATACAGTTTCAATTAGATATCATTTGCTGTTCGAGCGCCAATCATGACCTTTATACTCATATTTGTATGCATTTTTGTATATAGTAACTGATGAGAATGGATTCAGTATGACATAACCCCATAGCATGATTCTTATCTTGTATGTATTTCAACGTACATACTTCGATATTTGTTTGCACGCATACGTATATTTATATTCTGCTTATTGCATGTATACGATATTTGTGAATGACCAACAACTACACGGTTCAGTGCACTTTCAGCTGACCGGAAATGGTAATAATAATAGTGAACCAAGCAGGTTCAAAGCCGTGTTTGACCACCCAGTTCAGCGTTGTTGTGGATTGAAGGTAGAACTCAATTAACTGAGGGTTAGATGTACCCATAAATTCCGTGGGGCTCCATTTTGGATTCGCGTGGAGACAGGAAGAAATCGTGTCCACATGGGCGGTGTGAGTTTGACGTGATAACAATAGGACATTTTTTTAAACGTATTATTTTAATGTGGCATTGAATACAGCGTATTATTTGAACAGGGTTCATTCGGATGATTATTCAACCTTACAGATGAAAGGGAATATCTGAGTAATATGGTTTATAGATTGAGGCATTTGCATTTACAATAATAATAAAATCTGTTTAAATTTGTGCAGTGTGGTATGTGTTAAGATTATTGGGTATGTCTGAGAACGGCCATGATGTCGTCAATTAGCTTTTGTTTTTCTTTTTTATTCCTTGAAAATAAATTTGCTTGTTTGACATTTGGTCTTTGTCCCTTCACTAACGTATTCCCGCTCAGTTCATCCATGTAACAGCGGTGTTTTTGCAAATCATAAAATTGTGACCCCTTCCAAACGTAGTTGTACATATTATAATTGATAGCAGAAAACTGTAATTGTCCCCTACCTCTAGATGGACACACACAAAAAACTGTAAAGAGCACATAACTCTCAGAATTACACGTCCTCTCTCTGGTAAATATTGACCACTTTCATACCAGAAACATCTAGAAGTATTCTGATTCAATGCCTTCTCTGTTTATAACATCTTTTATTACGGCCTACTTTGTCTTTGAAGAGTTTTGGTGTTTTGAGCCGTTCGTTTACAATAACATTCTTCCATTGGAAGAAAAAGTAAGACGTATAAATTATAACAAGGCCTGATGTGCATTCTAATTTGTATATATATATATATATATATATATATATATATATATATATATATATATATAGAGAGAGAGAGAGAGAGAGAGAGAGAGAGAGAGAGAGAGAGAGAGAAAATACATGCTAAATATTATTTTTATAATTGCTTCTGGGATGAAATGCTTTTAAGTTAACAGCAAACTAAGGACTCATTTGGACCCTTTCCAAAGTCACGATTTTTGTGTCATATTGTTACCATACTCTTGTGTTTACTTTCACCCTGATGCATGCTAATCAAAGTCGTAATGCCATTAATTTGTCGGTCATGGAATCAAAGCATCAAACAAACGGCTGGCAGTTAGGAATATTCGTGATCTTGGTGGTAGTGATGAGCTAGGGTATCCTCTTTAAATATAAATTCTTTCTTTCTTTATATTTTATTTAACATTTTAAATAAAACCGACTGATATAGTGTAGACGCCTCCTTTTAGTTACTCACGTACCCCAATAGTTACTCACGTACCCCAAATCATATCCCACAAAACTGTTAAGCGGCTTATGAGGCAATCATCCTTTAGACAATAGCAAACTTGATAAGGCACAATACAAACTCAACATGTGTTCAGTAACGTCAAGCTTTGAAAGGTTTAATTATAACCTTTTACTGTATGTTTATGCATGAGTACTGTCTGCTATTTGTAATTAATACAAAGAACATTCAACATAGTCAGACCATGTCAAGAATAGACGAAAACAGAAATCAATCCAATACTCGGGGAAACTCGGAAGGGATGCAGTTTACAGTCTATTAGGATGGTACGTGTTTTGTGATGTTGGCGGCGGTCGTAGTGAACGAACTTTTGCCACTGGTACTTTTCTACCAGATTACAAATAAAAGAGATATCGCCGCAAAACGTGAACAAAACATAATTGGATAGTGTTTGATTGGTAAAACTATTGTAGTAATTCCAGGGCATCATTTCCTAAGTTGAGAGCCATTTGAAAGACCTGACTCACTTTCACCAATATAAGTCATCCTACTAAGTCTATACTAAAGAAATTGGAGTGATCAATACTGAGTTAGACTTAGCTTTCAACCAAACAGATTTCTGGATTGAATACTTGATTTTAAGTCCTGAATTAAGTTTTGTTGGTGAAAACCAGAGCATGACTATGGTGTGGTTTAGATGGAATGAAATATCAATGGAGTGAGACCATGGAAGCTTTCAAACCATTAGAAGAAGACCATGACCTCGCCTGTGAAAGAGACGACAGAACAAAACTAGAATGTAAATTCCCCATTAATAAATGGAGGTAGTGGATTTGTGGTAGTAATGTTCTAGCGAATCAGACAAACTCAAATCAGCCGTACAATGTACAGTATACAACCAGTGACAAGCGGCATTGGAAAATGTATCGGTTATCCTTTTGAAAACAAAACTTCAATGGAAAAGTTAGAGAATGCCCACAAGGGCGTTTCATTTAAATAATAGGAAATTGTAAAATTATGTTTAACTTCTTGACGTAAGCGGCCAGTCGATGGGCATCTCGCCAATTATCTAGGTACAGAGCTTGGGTTTACGTCAACGGGGTATTTGGTGTACTTAAAAAATAAATCAATAAATAAAGAGGAAGATATTGTATGTAGTTCACTAAGTGCTCAATTCTGTTTAAAATACCACCACATGCCGTTCACCGCCTTCCATGTTTATATTCTTTGTTACGTAGTCTGACGTTATCTGGAGGTGAAGCCGTTGGGATGAGTTACTTCCTACGCCAGCAGGAGTGCTTATTGTTTTGTTCTCCTGATTGCAACTGAAATATTCCCATAATTTCGATAGTAGAAATGATCAATCTTTGTGCGCTTATTTACACTTTACGCCCTAGAAGTATAAATAAACATTATCTAAAGGCTTTATCGCTAACTCCGCTTCCTGATTTTGAAAATCCGTTCGGTAATACAAGCAATGCAGTGATCCTACTTGTTACACGCATATTCAGACTACTAAATATGCCGCGTCTGACACATGCTAATTTCCTAGAACAATCTATTGTACAGGGTTCATACAAAGTCTGGAAAGTCCGGAAAAAGTATGGAAGAAAAAAAGTGCTTTTTCCATACCTGGAAAAAGTATGGAAAATAAAGATTTGCCCTAAAGGTCTGTAAAAGGTATGGAATTTGGGGTTGCTGTGTATTTTTTTTTTTTTTTTTGTTGCTTCTTGAGCATGTTCATGTGTTGCACCAAAGTTTATCGTTGCAAAAGTTACCAAAAACAAAATGAGATAAGTAACTGATTAGTCAAAATTCATGTATACTGGTTCTTTTAGGACTGATGGCCAGAAGTGTAGATTAAACGCTGAAAATAAATTGTTATAACACATCTGTGAACAACAAGGAGGATTATTGACTTTAAAGAGATTAGTGGAGACATCACCCGGACTTCAAATGCATGTGCCAGAGGGGTCTGGAAAAAATTGCAAACTAGTCTGGAAAAGGTCTGGAATTTGTTTTGACGAACAGCTGTATGAACCCTGATTGTAGGACGGAAAAAAGTCGTCCTCGATTGAACCTTTTTTGTTTCTCAGCGTCGTCGTTGTGCTAAATTTCGTCCATATAATAAACATTGATGACGTTGTTCATATTATGATCATTATTACTGTCATCATCTGATGAACATTTTACAAGAACTTGGCTATGGTATTTTTATTAAATGGAGTTGTGAAATAAATATTTCTCTAGTGTGCTAAACCCGAACTGTCAAAAGTGATGAACACAGTTGGATTGTCTGTCATGTGGGATGGGAAGGAAGTGAGGGGGGGGGGGGGGATTCGCAGTTAGACCGCGGCTCGAATCGGGTATTCCCGAAATCTAGACGTGTGTTCTACTATCTGATCTATCCAAGCTTGTGAACCCTGCCTGTTCCTGCGAGATAGCAAATGAACCATTGAGTGTCAATGCCAAATTAATTTTTTTCCTTTGTCCGATACAACCGTATATTCCGAAACGTATTTTGCGTATACATTGTAAAAATATCACAATATAAATTCTTCTTTTCTCACATTTTAAAGTACACTGGCCTTTTTGTATTCAGTAACTTGTAAACGGAAATTCCTGACCTTTGCTGTGATAGATGTACGGTGATGTTGATGATTATAAAACGCAATCAGTGGAATTAGAAAGCCCAGTGTATGTACATGAAGCAATTAAAACTGCAACTGGAAATAGTCCTCTCGCCTCGGACTAAATGTAATATAGACTTTAATGATAGGTTGAGATTTTTGATCCGTTAATTAAAGTCAGAGGTACATAATTTTCCAAAGAAGGTTTCTTGATTTGTGTCTTCATTAAAATCAATTTAGGGATGATATATGTTCCGTGAACATTTTTGTTATTCCCATTGCGTTCTAGTCTGAGATTAAGGAAAACTTTAAGCTTGACTTTGACCATGATATTTTGTGTCAACCCATGAGATGTTGTCTCAACCCATGAAAAAAGGATTTACTTTGAAAACGTCGCTTTGGATTCAGGTGAGAGGGGGAATATCAGTCTCTGACTTAAACTCAGAGTCTATACGATCTCCAGGCCCGGGTCGAGGATTTTGAAGAAGAAAAAAGTATAGCACTTCCATAACGGTTCACTTCAAACTTTGTGGCGTCTGATTAGTCAATGATTTTAGAGTAGCTAGTCAGGCGTAAGAATTTCACATTCTCTTGCCGTGAGCATGATAATTGTTGTAAAATAATTTTGGGATTTGATGTAAACCACTTGCGCTTATAGATCCCTTGATTTACATTCATGTGATGCTGTAAACAGTGACCTTTTCAGATTTTTATCTTAAAAAGGAAAGCACAGCTAATTATAGCAAATATATAAAGCTCAGCAATTTAGAGCGATGACTGATGGTAGATCCGATAACATCTTGTTGACTTCCTGTCAGAGCGATGACAGATGGTAGATCCGTTAACATCTTGGTGACTTCCTGTCAGAGCGATGACAGATGGTAGATCCGATAACATCTTGTTGACTTCCTGTTATCTTTCTTTTATCATTTCGCTCGCTTGATAAATATTTCACCTTTGGAGACAATAATAGTGGGATATATGCAATATCATGTACAGAATCATATAAATTACTGAAATACTTTAACGTTTTATTGGGGCTCTCATGGATATCTATTACTGCTTCTGTAATCCCTACCTCCGTTTTCCCTACCTCTGTGTTCCCTGCCTCTGTGTTCCATACTTCATTGTTCCCTACCTCTGTGTTCCCTACCTCTGTTTTCCATACCTCTGTGTTCCCTACCTCTATGTTCCCTACTTCAGTGTTCCCTACCTCTGTGTTCCCTACCTCTGTGTCACTACTTTGTATCTTGGGCAATAGGAAAGTATATGTCCACTGTTTTGAACACAAATCAGGACTACGGAGAAAATGGATCTCCTCATTCTGAGATGTTTTTTCTAAGGGAGGCGTTACATTCATATTACGTTTGGTTATTTCTTCTCCACAGAATGTGAATGAATAACATAAAGCAGATTATTGGGGGAATGAATGCTTTAGTTCCAAATTGTAATGCGAGATAGAAGTTAAATCAGAAAAATGCAGGATGCACGGGCGTTCTTTTTTTTTATCACACTCGGAGAAGGGTTTCGCAGTTTCGTTTGTTTCTTAATTTTGATCTCGCATTAATTTCTGTACATATCGCTGCTGTAAATGAAATGTTTGAACGTATCTCGCGCCACATTCTTTAACTTTTACTTTCTGATGAAAGAAGCGGCAAGTAATCCTAATGCTGACGACAGCGAAAATTTTTTATCAAGCCCATCGAACGATAAAATCAGTACGTTTCCAATCTGAAACAGAATCAGCGATATAAAAAAGAGATGCACTTGCATAACAATTCCTTCATAATATTGATTAATGAGACATAAAGTAAACATCGGTTATTTAGAACGACAAGCTGTCTATGTTAATCCGCCTTGATGTCGGCTTCCAGCCAAATGATTCTGACTTGTCACAGTTCGGAATGTAAATATTGAATTCTTCTCCATTTGGATCCAATACATGGATACAAAGCCCCAAATAAGTATACAGAGGGAGGTACCGATTATATGAGTTTCTTAAGATTTTGTCATTGAGTCAACAGCTGACAGTTTTGGGGAGACAAAATACCATAGAAAGACCATGCTAGGCATAACAGATACAGCAAGAGAACTACAATGAGTCTTGATGCAGAACACAATAGCTGCTTGAATCAAGAGACGGTGAAATGACTAACATGTTGAAAACCTGGCTCTTTACAATGAGTTATGACTGAGAGAGTCTTTGAGAACTCTAGTTTGTTGTTTAAATCCGATTTTAGTTCTAGACAGGCTGAGCAAGGTATCAGTACCGATTGTAAATCTGTTCATGTGTACTAGGTTTTGGATATAATGGTTTGTTTTGTTTTTTTTGGGTTTTTTTTCATTTTTATTTGTTTTATTTTTTATTTTTTTTGTTTTGTTTTGTTACATATGATGATTTTCAGCCTATTTAGATCGATAGGAGATGCTTTAATGACACAATAAACATAAATCGTGTCATAATAAACACAAATCGTGTCAATCTATTTATCACGTCTCCAGTCTCATGGGTATACATGGGAAAATACTACTCGATAATGAAAATGGTCACACGTTTAAAAGCTTTAATGGTTGATAATACGAATTTATAGTCATTATTAAATCGTTTGTGAATCACAAACAACACATTTCACAGACAACATTGTCCAATCTCTATCAAAATGTATGCTTTTATTCCATTTATACGCAGGTGTTTCGTGCGCATTTAAAGGTTTTCTGCCTCGTGCTCCATATGCAGCATCCATTAGGAGTGCTACTGACAGCTTGTGTATGTTAGTTTTCATTAGGGACTAATTACACATAACAGAGTCTCTGGGGCATACTGGGAAAGTCGGCATGCTAATTAACCACCATTATCATTTCATAATAGTCCCGCAGCTAATTGTTAGTTCCGTATGAAAAGGCGAAACCTTGGGGACTGTAAAATGAAGCATTATGATATTTAATTCGGAAATCAACCAGGCTGAAGACCATCACATGGATATTTCACACCAAACTTTGTTTGCTACACTGTGCCTGTTCTTTGCTATTTAAACATTGGACTAAAAAGTAGTTTAATCTAGAAGTTCAATCTTTGATTTTACTCTTGGGAGTAAACTCGTGTTATATTTAAACGATCATTAGAAAGTGTCAAGCCTATGTTTTGTTAACTTTACAAAAGAGCAAAACCAGTGGAGAACATTTCAGATCCATTTGCAACAATGTCAAAATAATGAAAAGAAAAAGAAAAAAAAATATATATATATATATATATATATATATATATATATATATATATATATATATATATATATATATATATATATATAAAAACTAATCCTGCAAACACTCTCCATATTGCTCACTCTAGCGGATGACTTTCTAAACAGTGTCTCCTTGACCTGCATTGACATGTCTCCGAACATGTCGCATTACATGTGCCTTCCGGTGCACTTCATGATTTAAGCAATGTCCGTATTTCAATACCTTTATATTTAGTGTTCATCTAGCGACAGAGAGCGGGAAAAGATGGGATGGAGTTCGAGCCACTCCAGTCTTACACCTCCTTGATTATTACGTGGCCAAAACAGGCTTATCCAAAATCAAGTGTTGAAGCACCACAAGAGTGGTTGTATTTAATAAGTTCTTATTTTACGTTGAAGGGTTCACACCTAATTACGATGATGCTTGTGTCATATGTTCTATCGCCATTATTAATATTCGCGTAAATTACAAGAATGCGCTTGAAACAAATCTAAACATAGTTACGAAAAATATTTTGCTTTAACTTTCAATAATTTAAACATAATTAAACATCTATATTTTTTATTTCAGTTTCTGAAGAGGAAATTCAACAGTGGTAAGTTAATTTCAATGACTGCGTAAGATTGTCAAGGAAATAAAAAACGTTTCAGATCTGAAGATTCTTTTAACTGCACACATACGTTTGTTTTTCTTAACAGTTTTAAGTATCGGCGGTAACTTCAGAACATGACGGTTATGTAACCCTTCAAAACTCAGGATAACATATTGCCCGTTTGTCTCACAAACCAAGATCAATGCAATGTCAATTGCACCTGACATAATTTTCAATTTACTGCACACAATATTAGTCAGACGTAGTCTGTACGTCCTGTTTAATCTAGAATGGCATGTTCACTGATGTTGCATGTTCTGACATTACAATCAATTATCCGAGTTTCTGGTTATTTCTGTCTGGCTTCTTAGAGAAAATATAGGCACTTGACATCTCATTGTGCGAGAAAATGCATTGCGGCTATGAACAATAAAGCTGAGAGAGAGAGAGAGAGAGAGAGAGAGAGAGAGAGAGAGAGAGAGAGAGAGAGAGAGAGAGAGAGAGAGAGATTCAAACACAATTATGAACATAGGCGATTTGCACTTGCCACCTCTGATCGATAGTATGAACTACCAGCGGTATTATAATGTTACAATGCAGGATAGGGGATCTTGCTTGACGTATCAATATTTATCAAACTGCTCAAATGAAAAATAAAAAATTAAAATATAGGACAGAAAGCAAGTTACATTTCATTCAACGGATATTCTCTAGTAAATCTCATTTTCCCAGTCGTGTTTTTTTCTGCTAAATATACGATGTGAATATCATGATGGAAGCATATTTAAAATAAAAATGTATCTGTTCTGTACACAGTCTTATTTTATATCAAACGTTTCATATCCTAATAAAAAAAAACACTCTGATATTCGATCTATTTGACGCCAGAGCAAAAGATGATCCTCTAATTATTCCACTATTTATACCGCTTGAGAACTTTTAAATGAACTATGATATAGTATTTTTAACAGAAAACTTTATTTTAGGACATCACGTGATATACGCGCCAAATGCTGTATGCCGTATACCCTCCGTTTATTATAATCAAGAAACTGACGAAAAATAAAGGGACACAAGTTTGCACCTTGTATAATTATTACTTTTCTACAGGTACAGAGGATTTATGAAGGATTGTCCTGACGGGAAACTCACTCTTGATGTAAGTACAAATTTATTTTCTGTGAAACGACTATTTTGTACAGATACAAAGTCACCTCCTCCTCATTCTCATCGGGTTAAAGTAACTAACTAATGGATTGGCACGGCTTGAGTGTACCAATATTTCATGTGCAATACAGCAAAGAGAGTACCGTAATATTTCAGGGCCTTTGTGGTCTTTTTGAAATGACTTGTCCAATTGAAGTCGATTTCAGACTTGAAACTCGGTAAATCCAAAGGTAAAATCCATTTTGATTCCTAATTTGGTTTAATGTTTTCGTTTGCAATTATGTATATATTTAATATCTTGAGACACCAGTTTAGCTTATTTATAAGTTAAAAAATGGTTACGAAATGAGAAAAAATAGTTCATTTACAAGAAAAGAACAGGATACTAGACGAAACTTACGAGATTCTAACATAAAAAAAATCGGATTAAACTTTTCGAAAAGAAATAATTTATTTCATATTCATCAAAATTATTGTAGAACTATTCGCTACTCTTTCATATACTCCAGTGTATGACTGAAAATTGGGCACTGGCATCAGTCGAAAAAAATGGCAATACAATGGGACTAAACTGGTCAGGTCTATAACATTTAAAGGGAAATGTAATAAGAGAGCAAAGCTCGCCTGCTCAGATATTGACATTAACGTAAATGGCAACATATGACACGCCGCCGCAGCTGCTGCTGACGACGACGACGACTGCGACATTGGGTATATGGCATAACCTCTCCAAGCTTATAATTAAAACTCTATTTTCCAATTGGTTTGGGTTTGACGTCATTCTGACATCTGCTATTCTAAATGTTAGGATACGCCCCCTCTGAACGGTAGTGATTGGCTGTATCCTCAAAGTGTCCAGGGAACATGATGAGTTAAATCACACGAATTCCCGTGCTTTCTTCATGGATGGCGGTTGTTAAAAATGTGAAACAGTTATCAGTGAATGGTGCTAAATACTTCCGATTACTATCAAAGAAGACAAGTCATAGCGACTTCATGTCGCCAATCTCCAAATGGTCTTTCGAAGGTTATTTAACTGGAAATACATAATCTGTATCTCAGATGTGAAGTCCAAGAGGTATATCGTTGTGTGAAGTCCTTGAAGTATATGATTGGTGTGAAGTCTCTGAGGTATATGGTGGTGTGAATCCCGTGAAGTATATGGTTGGTGTGAATATCGTGAGGTATATGGTAGTGTGAATCCCGTGAGGTATATAGTGGTGTGTAGTCCGTGAGGTATATGGTTGGTGTGAATCCCGTGAGGTATGTGGTTGGTGTGAAGTCCGTGAGGTATATGGTAGTGTGAATCCCGTGAGGTATATAGTGGTGTGTAGTCCGTGAGGTATATGGTTGGTGTGAATCCCGTGAGGTATGTGGTAGTGTGAATCCCGTGAGGTATATAGTGGTGTGTAGTCCGTGAGGTATATGGTTGGTGTGAATCCCGTGAGGTATGTGGTTGGTGTGAATCCCGTGAGGTATATAGTGATGTGTAGTCCGTGAGGTATATGGTTGGTGTGAATCCCGTGAGGTATATGGTTGGTGTGAATCCCGTGAGGTACATGGTTGGTGTGAATCCCGTGAGGTATGTGGTTGGTGTGAAGTCCGTGAGGTATAGGATTTGGGTGAAGCCCAAGAGCTATATGTCTGGTATCAACTGCAAATCAGTTATAGATTTGTTTATTTGGTCAATTTGCTGATTGTTCACGTTTTCCCTCAGTTGTTTCTATCCAAAGTATATGATCAGCAGTAGAATTTACGAGAAAAATTATTTGCTTTCAGTTGCAACTTAATTTCATAAATGTTCCAATGACCTGTATGAAAATGCTGTTTTTGTAATTTTCCAGATAGGCTGTAATTACTCCCACAAGAAGATTAATTTCATTTGTTAAGAAAGTAAATTGTCACACTATCTCGTATCACTCTAACAATGAAAGTTGTACAAATTTTCAGCAATTAATATCAACATCAGATATGGGTAGATACAAAATGATAGCAAACAATATGTTTGGATACATCACCCCCGGGTGATATTTAGCAGGTCAAAGAATAAATAAAACCTGCACAAAACAAAGAATCAAAGTTACAATGCAAAATCCATTCATATATCGGATTTGTCTTCTACAAATTTGCTCCCACCATTTAAAAAAAACAAAAACATGTATCTATCTATCTATCTATCTCTATCTATCTATCTATCTATCTATCTATCTATCTATCTATCTGTCTGTCTGTCTGTCTGTCTGTCTGTCTGTCTATCTAAATTACATGAACGGTCATTGATACCTCTTCAACTTGACCTCTGCAGACTGGCCAAATATTTCTGACCCAATGAGGCCGTTTTAATACTATTGGAACCTTTATATTCTGGACACATCTATAAAACGGCCAAATGTTTTATTCTGACAGTGTCCGATTTATACAAGTTTCAATGTACTTTATTTTTGCAAGTGGACAAATATACTAATTGAAAGAGGCAGTATTTTCGAGAAAACATTTATCAGTCAAATGTAAATAACTTTTGACCCATTAAGACATTTTCATCCTGAGCTTTTCCTGTAGCTGTTTAATAAGGAATTTTGTCCATTGTTTAAGAAACAATGGAGAAAGTGCAAAACAGTAACAATATTGTAATGTGTATTTTCAGGGTTTCACAAAGATCTATAAACAGTTTTTTCCTTTCGGGGATCCAAGCAAGTTTGCTGAGTTTGTTTTTAACGTCTTCGACGAAAACAAGGTAGGTAATTTTTCTGTTATAATTTATTTTCTTAATTTTGTTTTTCGCATATTATCAAACTTATCAATGTCAAGGCAATTTTGCTACAAAAGTTATCGACAAAAGCTGAACTTTGTCATCTTTAACGTCTTAATGATCGAACATGGTAGTGCATGGACTGGCACGTGTGCCTTAGAGTTATCATAAATGTGACGAAATTATGGTTTAATTGCTATTATCTTCTTTTCTTTCTTTTTTTTTTATTTGCACATGGCAAGTTATTTGGGCAACATGATTTTATTTTCCGTTTTTTTTATGTCTAAAAATATTTAATGACTGGCATCTAATTCCTCCCTACTTTTGTTTAATAATTTCTCTTGGTTCTGTGATAAACAAGGGAAGTTTAAAATTAAACAAACACCGGTAGGCTTCGAAGAAAATGAAAATATAATTTTATACGATGTAAGGAGGTAAAAGTGAATAAAACATACAATTAAAATGTCAGATAATGTGAGAGATGTAGGACTTAATATGCGCATATTAACAACTATTAGCGGTAGAAACGCTATTTCATGCAGCAAGATGCATAAAAGTAAAAAATGGCACAGTTTTAAACTAATTTTAGAAATATAATACAAAAGTATGGACGGTCTAAAATACCAAAGTATGGACGGTCTATAATATCAAAGTATCGACGGACTATAATACCAAAGTATGGACGGTCTATAATATCAGAGTATGGACGGTCTATAATATCAAAGTATGGACGGTCTATAATACCAAAGTATGGACGGACTATAATATCAAAGTATGGAATGGTCGATAATATCAAAGTATGGACGGACTATAATATCAGAGTATGGACGGTCTATAATATCAAAGTATGGACGGTCTATAATACCAAAGTATGGAATGGTCGATAATATCAAAGTATGGACGGACTATAATATCAAAGTATGGAATGGTCGATAATATCAAAGTATGGACGGACTATAATATCAAAGTATGGACGGTCTATAATACCAAAGTATGGAATGGCCTAAAATACCAAATTATAGACGGTCTTTAATACCAAAATATGGAATGGGTTATAATACCAAATTAGAGACGGTCTATAATTATAAAGTATGGACGGCCTATATTATCAAAGTATGGACGGTCTATAATACCAAATAATGGAATGGCCTATAATACCAAAGTATAGACGGTCTATAATACCAAAGTATGGAATAGCCTATAATATAAAAGTATGGACGGTCTATAATACCAAAGTATGGAGTGGCCTATATTACCAAAGTATAGACGGCCTATAATACCAAAGTATTGACGGTCTATAATATCAAAGTATGGAATGGCCTATAATATCAAAGTATAGACGGTCTATAATACCAAAGTATGGAATGGCCTATAATACCAAAGTATGGACGGTCTATAATACCAAAGTATGGAATGGCCTATAATACCAAAGTATGGACGGTCTATAATACCAAAGTATGGAATGGCCTATAATATCGAAATATTGAGGTCTATAATACCAAAGTATGGAATGGCCTATAATACCAAAGTATGGACGGTCGATAATACCAAAGTATGGAATGGCCTATAATACCAAAGTATGGACGGTTTATAATACCAAAGTATGGAATGGCCTATAATACCAAATTATGGACGGTCTATAATACCAAAGTAAGGAATAGCCTATAATACCAAAGTATGGACGGTCTATAATATCAAAGTATGGACGGTCTATAATACCAAAGTATGGACGGACTATAATTCCAAATTATGGACGGACTATAATATCAAAGTATGGACGGACTATAATGTCAAAGTATGGATGGTTTATAATACCAAAGTATGGACGGACTATAATACCAAAGTATTAACGGACTATAATACCAAATTATGGACGGACTATAATATCAAAGTATGGACGGACTAAAATATCAAAGTATGGACGGTCTATAATACCAGAGTATGGACGGTCTATAATACCAGAGTATGGACGGTCTATAATACCAAAGCATGGACGGACTATAATACCAAAGCATGGACGGACTATAATACCAAAGTATAGACGGTCTATTATACCAAAGTATGGACAGCCTATGATTAGAAAAGATGGTGGATACAAATAAAATAATTAAACTTATGCATTACATCAATAATGTCTGTTTCAAAACTTTTACCTGCGATTTGACAGATTAAAACAGAATTATTTTATTTATATATTTAGAATTCAAAATCAGGTACAACACTTGAGACTTAACCACAACTCATACATTTAAATGCTGTGCAATGTAGAAAAGGCGCACAGTGAACAAAATAAAAAATTGAAATACATGTCTCGGTGTATATAAATCAAGATATGACAGGTTTAAAAACATGAAAAAATAAAATAAACATTATTTCAAACAATGTTTTACATTAAAGATTAAATGTACGTTTTCAAACAAGTTTTCAATCAAGTAAAACTGAACATAATATGTTTGTAGAGTTAGAAAGTTTAATTCAGGTAGTGCACTTGAGACTTAAGAACAGCTGGTGCATAGTCCCACGTGGCATACTACAGAAAAGAATATGATAATTTCTTTCAGAGACTCTCGCAGAAAACGGATGATAATTTCCGGTTTCCTCTGCGCATACTTGTCACCACGCAACGAATACAAATGCATCATAGCAATAATACTGAATAATATCCATCTCATCTGGTGTTAAACGTAAATGGCTATTTGCCATTTGATGCAATGTAGCAAATTAAATTCATAATACATTGAATAAATGAGCATAAGAGAACAAATGAGAGAGAGAGAGAGAGAGAGAGAGAGAGAGAGAGATTCGCATCATGCTTAATGCTTATTCAAACGCAGCTTGTATAGTGTAAGAATGCCAATTTAAAATCATTTTAGATCTTCATGTTAACTAAATCCTTCATGATTGTTGGATTAAGAAGTCCCATTTCCTATACTGAACAAAACGTATGGATCAGGCCTGCAGGCCGTACAATTCATAAACAGATGCAGTAGTTAATGGCTTTACTTAATTTATACTCCCCTTTAACGAACTAAGTACAAACTTATTAGGAAGTGTACTTATCGGAACTCAGCATTCTGACGAGTCTCGTTAAAAGGCAAGACAGGTGTATTTTAAAGAAATGAATCAGTTGAATATAAATAACGTTAATAAAATGTTTAGAAGAATTTATATACATACATACATACATACATACATACATACATACATACATACATACATACATACATACATACATACATACATACATACATAGAATCTCAAATATATTCCAAACACATACAAAACAATCATTGGTTTTTTACTATCACAAAGGAAATATTCGTCGCTTAGCAATAGATACCACGTGCACATGTTATTTTTGGTACCATTTCTAGCACCAGGTAAATGTTTATATAATTGTCAGTGTGATACTAAGCAAAGTGAAAACAGTTCTGATATATCTAAAGATATATTTCTATGGTCATAGCAATAATGTCAAACATTTTCCAAAACACACATAACAATCCTTGTCTTTACTATTTCACAGTTAATGTTAATCATGTAACAGTATAGACTCGATGTACTGACATTTGTTGTGTCATTAGAAGCATCAGGAAAATATGTAAAGAAGGTCGGTGCCATACTAAGCTGAAGGATATTTAGTTCTGATATTTTTAGACATATTTATATGATTGTATATATTAAGATGTTTCATTTTGTTAATCCGTTAGTTGAGCAATATTTCTCATTCATTTTTTCACTTTGATTCTTTGTTGTGTTTCAAGACCTTGCATTATCCTGAATGTGAATAACCCGATGTTATCTCTGTTGAAGAGGAAATAAAGTCATACATACATACATACATACATACATACATACATACATACATACATACATACATACATACATACATACATACATACATACATACATATATACATACATCGTCCCTCACTTTGCCTCCTTTTTGTATATATTCCAACATAATCTGTTGTAAATAATAATATGTTTGTACTTATGAAAAGAAGAGAAACCCCAACAAAAAAAGTGCTTTGATTTTGCAACCATCAAGATTCAGCTAATTAAAAACGCTGTGAATAAGGTAACAAATACCTGGAAGAGAATGGGGTTTGTACACCTACGTAATAAAGCAGACTCGTACCAACAAGAGAATTGGGTTTGTATACGCATGCAATAAGGTAGACACATTCCGGGAAGAGTCAGCGGTTTGGACACGTACGAAATAAGGTAGACATATACCGGGAGCAGACAGTGATTTGTACACTTACATACGTAATAAGGTAGACTCGTATCGGGAAGAGAATGGGGTTTGTACACGTACGTAATAAGGTATACACATACCGGAAAGAGAATGGGATTTGTACACGTATGTAATAAGGTAGACACAAATCGGGAAGGGGATGGGTTTGTACACGTACGTAATAAGGTAGACACATATCGGGAAGGGGATGGGTTTGTACACGTACGTAATTTTCACATCAAACAATTTCTCACCTCAAACAGAGAACAAAACGTCTCAGGAAACCTATCGTTTTCAGAACAGTTCAGTCTTAAGAAGGGGCAGATAATCTTATCGATTAACTCGAGGAACCTAAAATTATTATCTAAAAGAACATCAATTTTACTGCAAAAATTATATCCCTCATTACAGTGTGTATTGAACAGTGAATGCCATGCTCCTAATCTTAAGACGTGACATCGTTTTATGTGATTCATATTTTCGTAGCCTCCGATTCGCGCATCTCAAGGCAGGCTTTGTGAAAAAAATCATCCAAATTTGATGAAGGAGGAAAACATAAATTGTGTCAGTGTGTAAAAGATACTTGTTACTTTGTTGTATGCAAGGGAAATTAGTTTCTCAGTTACTAATTATAAGAGCTAACATTTGGTGGCCATCGATTAGTAATCATACATACATTCCCCTAGAGTTAACTGCCATGTCTATTACTTAATGAATGAATTATTAATTACATAGATTGAAACTGATCGGATTTAAATGCAACTTGATAGCTAAGAAAGCGAACATATAGAAATTTAACTTAGCACATGGTTTGAGTCTCGCTCGTACACATTTATTACCAGATTGTGTAGTCAACAAAGTGCATATGCCAACAAAATAACCAATATTTTTAAGGAAATCTACTAAATTCACCCGATTTGCTCGACAAGATTTAAAACAATAAATGTTGCCAATCAATGTAAATGACTTCATTGATGAGTTTTGCAAAGCACATTGTGTGGCATTCATCCAAAGACACGTGTAGCAACTCAGGAAAGGGAGTTCCACATGTGTGATACACGATAATGTATGTTTTAAACGTGTTTTCTTTGCATGTTTTATCTATTCTCATGGCCAGCTTTGAAAAATAAGCAATTTTATTCTTGAACGATGGTGCATGTGCACTCTTGAAACTTTATTTTAAGACCAAGTACAATTCAGTCTAGGTATTTTATACTCATTTCTTTGGTTATAAAATGTTATTTAGGACTTGGAACCGTCAGACTGAGTACATTGTTTCTAATCAGCTCAGACTAGAGAAATATTGTTTTTGGAATAGTATGAAGCACCAGCAAATGACTCCAATCATTCCGTTATTATCTATCAGGCTATTATCCACTCCAGCTCCCGAACTTATGTATTGTTCCGGAGTTGAACCTTCCCGATTCTAAAAACCAGGAGCTATAAGGTTAAACAACAAAAGATATGTTAATCTGTTACTATATCGGAATATTTAACTCTTCGATGAAGCTTACCGTTATTCGTCCAATCCAGTATGAAATTATTTTATTATTAAAAGTATGCTGATCAAGGATGTCAAAACAAAACGATGTCTGGTTGCGGTAATGTGGGCGTTTAAACTTTGAAAGAATAAACTGTCCTGTTTATTTCCTCCCAGGGCCCCGTTTCAGAGAAGCACGTGCACCTAAGATTTGTGTGCGTAGTATAAGGAACAAACAAAATGTGTGCACATTAAAATAAGCATCGTTACTAATTTTGGCTTGAGACATTACTTCATTACTTCATTTTTACTTGTGTATTTTGAAGTTAACACTCACAATTCATATTTGAGTATACATGAGCTATCTTTTTATTTAGTATATTTCTATTCCATCACAAAATTAAACAAAAAGTGTTAGAACGTAGAGAAGCAATTAATTTTTTAAAAATTTATTTATTATATAGTTTTTAGCCAGTCTTACATGTAGGTCTACAAGTATGCACACTATTGTATGTAATACTTTTATATTTAAACCAAATTAATTAAAGCAATCTTAATGTAAACAAATGAGTGAAGAAATCATTATAAATATCTTTCACCAGAACCCATTGGTTACTAACCTAAATTAACACAGGGAGGTTTCTACTTCATTTCTCCTGCTTTTGATGTCGATTGTTTCTATGATCTGACCAAACATATTAATTTGTATGTTCCAAGGGAACATTTGTGATGTTGCAACTTATGTGGACTTTCCAATCCACCATACACCTAGCCTGTACAAAGTCTAACGCTTGTAATCAATGGGGTCTACAAAAATCTGTACCTGCATTTGGCAGTGCTAATAGTTGGCATTAAACTACGAACAATTAATTTTATGAGCAAATAGTATTAGAATTATGTCAAAAGAATAATTGCATGACAAGATCAATGTAATGAAATAACATTACGCTTGAAAAAATAGAACGGAAGCACCGGGATTCGAACCAGCCAATACTGAGTGTAACCCTTATTCTTCGCATAACTTTTGTGTTTCCAAAGTTTGTAGTAAAGTGTCAGAAAAAGTGTGGAACGAATATTAAAGTTTTTAGATATCCCATTTGTAATTAATACTGCAGCAATTAAATAACAAAGCGCGGGCAGTGGTCTTAGAATCTAAACCATTAAAGAGGATAGGATGGATTACAGCAATGTCAATCATGTGTATCATTTAGCCTGCTTCTGACCTAAATATCAACAATACAATACACACGATTTTCCATTTCAAATTTAACCAGTAACAAATATGTATTCTTAATTTGCCGGTTTAACTGAAACATACGAAATTTACATTGTCGGAAACTAATACGAAATTTTGGTGACAGCTAATTGATCGGACATTTTCGTTTTTTGTTGGTCCTGAGTTTTTTCGTTTTGTTCCAGAATTACCTGTTGATTTAAATACTACTCATTGCAAAATGATAGTGGTATAAGATCGAGTGCATACAAAAATAATGAACGTTCTTGAATTCAGACTTAACTCAAAATTATGATTTTTTTTATTGGTTAAGGTAAGGACACTAACCAATCAGACGTATGCGCCTTTAGCTGAGACTGACTTAGATCATTAGAATGTTTTTTTTTTTTTTGTTTTTTTTTTTTATAATTTGCAGGAGAGGTATCAACTCGAGACTTTACTAACACTGGTAATAGAATTAATTTAGAATACCCTAAAAAAAGACAAAATCGATTTAAATGTGACACAAAGGAAACATCAAATGATACTGTTTACATTTTTTAGCTTCAATTCAACATCTGTATGATTTCCATCATCTTGATTGTAATGTCACTGGCGTTTTGCCAACGGCTAATGTCGGTTATGAATTTTTCTCTGCAGTTCGTTTGGTGTAACACTGCATTCCACCGTTTTTTCATCAATACTTATTTAGCTGCCACTCTGATATTGAAGAAGGGTAACAAACACCTTGAAATCATAATCTTTCTCAATATAATTCAATGCTAAAGATATGTGTTTAACTTCATCTTGATTGGAACCGGTCACAAAACAATTATCAAACAATTGAGCCTCCTAACATTTAGAATGAAGAACCAAACTCCTATTAGGCCAATACATTTCGCTTAAAGGCCATTTGATCAAAATTGTAAAGGTGACCTACTCGGTTGGACAAATTATTGCCTTATCATCACTTTTGAAGAAGAAATGTTCACAACTGACTAAAATGAAGTCTTTCAATCAACATGATTTATGTCAAGGTATAAAACTCTGGTTGTAAATAATTACCTATACTAATTAGTTGGTGTAACATTCTGATAGAGTCTGAGAAGTTAATTATTTTTTAATAAACCTGAAAAAGTTACTGGGATAAATAAAAGCGCCGTTAAATATTACTTTTTGATCTTTAATTGAAACTTCTGATCATATTAAAACTTCTGAGGTAGTAGAAAGCAACCAAATGAATAGCTGTACAGTTCAAAGCCGTCATTGATAATAAATATAACATACTTCATGAATATTTTTTATTGAATCTTGTTATGTTAGCATCTGATAAATAATTTTTTGAAACGTATTCTGGTAGTATTAATAATTTTCCCAAACAATCACTGTGACATTCGTGTATTGTATGAAATTTTTTGAAATTTGTATGTGTATACTTGAAATCTCCTAGTTTTCTTGACTTGACATTCACTCAAGAGATGATCCGTTAAACGTAAACCTATATGAAGAGATAGGATCAATCTTCCTGAGTCCCTCTTTATTACATGTCTTGTACTCTTCGCTGCATATCCTTGGTATTATATGTCTTGTACACTTCACTGCATATCCTTGGTATTATATGTCTTGTACACTTCACTGCGTATCCTTGGTAGTATATGTCTTGTACTCTTCACTGCATATCCTTGGTATTATATATCTTGTACACTTCAATGCATATCCTTTGTATTATGTCTTGTACGCTTCACTGCATATCCTTGGTATTATATGTCTTGTACACTTTATTGCATATTCTTTGTATTATGTCTTGCACACTTCACGGTATATGCTTTGTATTATATGTTTGTACACTTCACTGCATATGCTTTGTATTATATGTCTTGTACACTTCACTGCATATGCTTTGTATTATATGTCTTGTACACTTCGTTGCATATTCTTTGTATTATATATCTTGTACACTTCACTGCATATCCTTTGATTTATATGTCTTGTACAATTAACTGCATATCCTTTGTATTATATGTCTTGTACTCTTCACTGCATATCCTTTGTATTATATGTCTTGTACTCTTCACTGCATATCTTTTGTATTATATGTCTTTTTCACTTCATCGCATATCCTTTGTATTATGTGTCTTCTACTCTTCACTGCATATCCTTTGTATTATATGTCTTGTACTCTTCACAGCATATCCTTTGTATTATCTGTCTTGTACTCTTCACTGCATATCTTTGTATTATTTGCATAAAAAATCTCGGTTCTAACAAAATTTTATGCAAATCTTTATGATTCTAAGGTATTTGCTTATTCCAGCATTAAGATTTTGTGTGTGAATGCTATTGCAATGGGCATTCCCTTAATGATATATTCACTTGTTTGTCTTTATTATCGAGAACAAAATGCGTCTTTTACAGTTTACTATTTGTTTCTATTATAAGTTTCTTATTTATATCATGATGGAAAAATTAATGTCTTATTGCGTACAACTATGAAATATAAACAAGATGGTAAAGAAATAACGAGTTTAAATATTCCTGTTCTTCGACTGCTCACTGTGACGAGTATCACAGATATGTTGTTTTACGCCCTAGACAATCGGCAGTTTTGCTAAAATCTCGTAAGAGGAACTATAAATTATCACCAGGTAACACCCGAATTTATCACTATTTTTTTCTTTTCTTTTTTTTTGTCTTACTGTTGCCACGTTACTAACGTAATAAGGGCTGACACATTAACTTTACACCGCTGTTACCTGCATACAAATGGATGGCATATTTCAGTATGTAAATATTCTTCACCGATTAACTTGGTGTACTAATCTCAAAGTAAAGATGACTCAGTGGTTAGTTGGCTGGACTCGCGAGAATAAGGATTACGTCTTGACTACCGGCTAGCCGTGTCTTTAGGTAAAGCACTTTTCTTCGATTGCCTCTGCACAATATAACCTGTCGTGTGTTCATATGCTATTATACAACAATCAATGAATCAATCAGTCTGTCAGACAGTCGTTTCAGTATACTAACCATTTCAAGTCTCATTTTTGATAACCATGGCGAGACCTGATAATATTGACTCTATCTTTGGCCACCATTATAACATGTGTACAACAATAATAAAGGCCTAATATTCGAAACAGTCACAGCTACAACAATTTCACATACAATTTAGAAGATTAGATATGAGCATAGAAAGTGACAGAAGAAAATGATAGAAACAATATATCTCTCCACCACACATTCTCACTGTAATATAATTTAGCTCCGACTAAGAGGGACCTGATATATATCTGCATAATATTTAGGTAGATAAATTTACTACTCTGAGCATAATTAAAACCAATGTCCATATACTAGTACTATAATTAAGTTTTGCTTAGGAAGGGGTGGGTGAGTTCGGTGTAGGGGTGCAAATCAAGATGTAACATTAACCTACTCACAGGATATAAAAACAGGGAAGTAATCAATGGTACAGCCATATTCTATTAATAGAGAATAAGATAGAGCAACGTTTCGTTGTGCTGATGATTATGCAAAATCAAAATATCTAAAAAATCAAAGGTATAATCCCATAGATGTAACATTTTAGGCTTTGAGAACATTTGTCCCTAGTCTTGTTCTGTACACTGTTACTGTAAGAGTACTAGTCTCGATTTCTTTCCAAGACTCTTAGGTATTATTACCTTGTCTTTAATCTGACAGATTTTCCTTCTCTTACAAAATAATAATTATTACCTTGTCTTTAATCTGACAGATTTACCTTCTCTTACAAAATAGTCATTATTATCTTGTCTTTAATCTGACAGATTTACTTTATCTTACAAAATAGTCATTATTACCTTGTCTTTAATCTGACAGATTTACCTTCTCTTACAAAATAGTCATTATTACCTTGTCTTTAATCTGACAGATTTACCTTCTCTTACAAAATTGTAATTATTACCTTGTCTTTAATCTGACAGATTTACAGACTCTTACAAAATAGTCATTATTACCTTGTCTTTAATCTGACAGATTTACAGACTCTTACAAAATAGTCATTATTACCTTGTCTTTAATCTGACAGATTTACCTTCTCTTACAAAATAGTCATTATTACCTTGTCTTTAATCTGACAGATTTACCTTCTCTTACAAAATTGTAATTATTACCTTGTCTTTAATCTGACAGATTTACAGACTCTTACAAAATAGTCATTATTACCTTGTCTTTACTCTGACAGATTTACAGACTCTTACAAAATAGGCATTATTACCTTGTCTTTAATCTGACAGATTTACAGACTCTTACAAAATAGGCATTATTACCTTGTCTTTAATCTGACAGATTTACCTTCTCTTACAAAATTGTAATTATTACCTTGTCTTTAATCTGACAGATTTACAGACTCTTACAAAATAGTCATTATTACCTTGTCTTTACTCTGACAGATTTACAGACTCTTACAAAATAGGCATTATTACCTTGTCTTTAATCTGACAGATTTACAGACTCTTACAAAATAGGCATTATTACCTTGTCTTTACTCTGACAGATTTACAGACTCTTACAAAATAGGCATTATTACCTTGTCCTTAATCTGACAAATATACAGACTCTTCCAAAATAGGCATTATTACATAGTCTTTAATCTGACAGATTTACAGACTCTTACGAAATATTCATTACTACCTTGTCTTTAATCTGACAAATATACAGGCGCTTACAAAATAGGCATTATTACCTTGTCTTTACTCTGACAAATATACAGACTGTTACAAAATAGGCATTATTACCTTGTCTTTACTCTGACAAATATACAGACTCTTACGAAATCGGCATTACTACCTTGTCTTTACTCTGACAAATATACAAACTCTTACAAAATAGGCATTATTACCTTTTCTTTACTCTGACAAATATACAGACTCTTACGAAATAGGCATTATTACCTTGTCTTTACTCTGAAAAATATACAGAATCTTACGAAATAGGCATTATTACCTTGTCTTTACTCTGACAAATATACAGACTCTTATGAGATATTCATTATTACCTCGTCTTTACTCTGACAAAGATACAGACTCTTGCGAAATCTGTATTATTGCCCCGTCTTTACTCTGACAAATATACAGATTCTTCGATAAATGGAAATAATTTCAGTCTCCAGTGTTGAAAGTTAGGTGATGTGATAACTGTCGTATTTCATTTACTTAAGCTAGTCAAGTTTAAAACCTTTGACCTCAGATTATATATAGGTTACTCGAACGCGGTTGTTTGAAGCAAACATGTCATAGTAATTACAGTAATTCCATATTTTGGAAGACAATTATTCATGTTGTGATATTCAACAATAATTCTGATGACGCATTGCAGGCTGTAAAATTATCAAATTAATGAAGCAGTTAGTGGTTGTAGGTAACCAACTTTTCCTTTTTCGAACTCGGTACAAACCTTTTGAAAATTACACCTTTTGTATAAAGGTTATTCAAGGGATTCCAAATTATTCTCCGAATAATTATCAGAGCCTCTCTTTAGAACGATATACTTGTGTAATTGTAAGAAAGCCTCTCTTTCGAACAAAATATATGGGTAATTGAAATAAAGCCTCTCTTTAGAAAGATATCTTTAGGTAATTGTAATAAAGCCTCTCTTTCAAAAGATATCTTTAGGCAATTGTAAGAAAGCTTCTCATTCGAACGATATCTTTGTGTAATTGTAAGAAAGCCTCTCTTTCGAACAATATCTATGGGTAATTGTAATAAAGCCTCTCTTTCGAAGATATCTTTGGGTAATTGTAATAAAGTCTCTCTTTCGAACGATATATCGGGGTAATTGTAGGAGAGCCTCTCTTTCGAACGATATATTGGGGTAATTGTAAGAAAGCTTCTCTTTCGAACGATATCTTTGGATAATTGTAAGAGAGCCTCTCTTTCGAACGATATATTGGGGTAATTGTAAGAATGCCTACTAATATCTAAACATTCCTTGAAAAACTGATAAACCAGTTGTGCATGCAAGAGTTGATTGACTACGAATAGTCGGACGGACGATGATTATGACGACGAATAGTCGGACGGACGATGATTATGACGACGAATAGTCGGACGGACGATGATTATGACGACGAATAGTCGGACGGACGATGATTATGACGACGAATAGTCGGACGGACGATGATTATTTCAATATTCCCTAGCTTTTGGGGTGGAGGACAATTAACTGAAACCTGCTGTGAATGCGACTTGATAGCTCAGTACGTGGAGGGCACTGGTGGAAGTTAAACTTTTTAGGTGATTTAAGCCTTGGTCGATCAAGCTGATGGACGTAGCAAGCATTTGAAGTTAAGAATATTGTAGCTTCTAATCCCATGTTATCTGCGCATATTGTTCTCGTTTCGTAAATGGAAGAACATACACATTTGTGTCCTATTTTAGTATGTCAATATATTCATTTTTTAATAAAACTCTGGAAGAAACTACTGCAGAACCTCTTTAGTGAGTCGAGATCAATCGACACGACTTTGTACTAAATGCACACAGACACACACACACACTCACACACACACACACACATGAAATCCCGTCATGTTTGGCAAAATGTAAAACACGAATACATCCGATCATTGTCGGAAGTATTATTCATGACTTTTGCACAACAGATTTTTTGGCAGTTGTCCGACAAAAATTTTAACAAGACAGAAACAAATTCTGACAGGTACGATAGTTAAAACATTCCGGCTTGTTGTTGTTTTTTTTTTGTTGTTTTTTTTGGGGGGGTTTATTTATTTTTTATCCTTTCTTAGGCCCACTTATGCAACGATAACCAGTTTTAATATCCAAGAAGAGTGCAGGTGGATTCCAGATACATTGTACCGAGAGCTAGTACACTTCACTTTAGGTATTTTAAGTATTTGTCTAAAACGAGAACTGGTTTGTAGATCAGTCTAATTTACAAATAATGTGTTGTCTAAGCAAAAAAAGCTTGGATTTGTCTGTGTGTACGTCACTCAACTGACAGTTATCTCATTTCCAACGTTTGAAACACGGGTATTATATGTGATAACAGAAATGTGATGAAGATGATCTTGTGCTTATGGATGATGATATAAATGTAATGAAGATCAGTTTGTGCTTATGGGTGCTGACAGAAATGTGATGAGGATGAGTTTGTGCTAATGGTTGTTGACATAAAGTTGATGAAGATGATGTATGCTTACGGGCGATGACATATGCTTATACGTGATGACAAAAATGTGATGAAGATGATTTCGTGTTTATGGATGATGACAGACATGTGATGAAGATACTTTTGTGCTTATGGGTAATGACATACATGTGATGAAGATGAGTTTGTGCTTATGATTGGTCACAAAGATGTGCTGAAGATGATTTTGTGCTCAGTGGTCACAGCAATGTGATGAAGATGAGTTTGTGCTTATAGGTGATTACATAAATGTGATGATAGAAATATGATGAAGATGATTTTGTGCTTATGGATGACGACACAAATGTGATGAAGATATGTTTGTGCTCATGGGTGATGACGGAAATGTGATGAAGATGAGTTCGTGCTGATGGATAATGACAGAAATGTAATGAAGAGGAGCTTGTGATTTTTGGTGATGACAGAAATGTGATGTAAATGATGTTTTCTTTTCGGTGATGACAGAAATGTGAGGAAAATTTTGTGCTTATGGGTGACAACAAATGTGATGAATATGATACTGGCCTGATGGGTTATGACAATGTGATGAAGATGATTTTGTTTATATTTATGCTGACAGAAATGTGACGTACATGATTTTCTGCTTATGGGTGATGATATAAATGTGAAGATGATTGTGTGCTTATGGGTGATTTTGTGTTTGTGTGTGATGACAAATGTGATGAACATGATTTTGTGTTTATGGATGACGACAAAAATGTGATAAAGGTAAGTTTGTACATATGGTTGCTGACAGAATTGTAATGAAGGTGCTTTTGTGTTTATGGGTGGTCACAGAAATGTGTTGAAAATGATATTGTGCTTATTGGTGATGACAGAAATGTGATGAAGATAAGTTTGTGCTTATGGGTGATGACAAATGTGATGAAGATGATTTTGTGTTTATAAATGACGACAGAAAGTTGATAAAGGTAAGTTTGTACTTATGGGTGCTAACAGATTTGTAATGAAGATGATTTTGAGTTTATGGGTGGTCACAGAAATGTGATGAAGAAGAGTTTGCGCTTTTGGGTGCTGACAGAAATGTGATAAAGATGAGTTTGTGCTTATGGGTGCTGACAGAAATGTGATGAAGATGATTTTGTGCTTTTTGGCGATGATAAGTGCTCATTGGTGATGCAAGAAATGCAATGAAGATGTTTTGTGCTTATGGATGATGACAGACATTTGATGAAGATGATTGTATGCTTATGGGTAATGACAGAAATGTGATGTATATGATTTTGTGGTTATTAATGCGGACATAAATGTGACGAAGATGAATTTATGCTTATGGATGATAACATAAATGTAATGAAGATAGCTCTGTCCTTATGTGTGGTCACATAAATGTGATGAAGATGAGCTTGTCTTATGGGTGATGACAGAAATATGATGACGACGATTTTGTCCTTATAGTTAGTCACATAAATGTGATGAAGTTGTTTTTGTGCATATGGGTGATGACATAATGTGATGACGATGATTTTGTTCATATTGGTGATAACAGAAATGTGATGTACATGATTTTCTGCTAATGGGTGATGACATAAACGTGTTGAAGATGCTTTAGTTATGGATTGTCACAGAAGTGTAAAGAAGACGAGTTTGGGATTATGAGTTGTCAAAGAAAAGTGACGAAGATGATATTGTGCTTATGCGTAATGACAGAAATGTGACGAAGATGAGTTTGTGCACATTGGTGATGACATAAATGTGATGAAGAAGATTTTGTGCCTACGGTTGTTGACATAAATGTGATGAAGATGATTTTGTGCTTATTGGGGATAACATGTCCTTATGGGTGATGACCGAAATGTAATGAAGATGCTTTTATGCTTATGGATGATGACAGACATTTGATGAAGATGACTGTATGTTTATGGGTGATGACAGTAACAGAAATTTGATGAATATAATTTTGTTCTTATGGGTGGTCACATCAATGTGATGAAGATGAGCGTGTGCTTACGGGTTATTACAGAAATGTGACGAAGATGATTTTGTGCTTATGGGTGAGCACAGAGACGTGATGAAGACGAGTTTGTGCTTATGGGTGATCACGTAAATGTGATGAAGATGATGCTATTCAGATTCTAAATCATTGTCGAATCATGGCATGAAATTGCACGTTTCCAGATAAAGGCCAGGCTTATTAGAGTTAGGATATGTTTTGACTTCAACTAGTTATGCATATGTATATTTTGTATATTTCATACTTAAGTCATGGCCTACTGTTTTCTATTCGCGTCCTTAGACTTGGGAGCTTTTTCCATTGATTGCAATTTAAGACTACACAGTTTCCACCCTGCAACCACCATTGCTAATGCCATAATATTGTGACATAAAAAATAATAATTTTCCTTAATTAAACATCGCTCTCTTATTTCTCTTGTCATAATATAGAAGAGATAGATCCGCTCCTTCCACCCTAACTTGCATCGAATGAGCATGATATAATGAGAAAATATGAAACTAAATTTGATTCTTGAAACCCTGAATTCCTAAGGATACGAAACTCCATTTTATGAAACAGGACATTAAAGCTGCACCCCAACGCAACAAAAATCGAAAACTGATACACAGACATGATATGATTTTGTGGCTGTCCCAATAAAAAATAATTAAATTTTGGGGCAAAAATGTTGATCAGATTTAAGAAATAACGGAGAATGCGAACAAGAGCCAGCATCATCCGGCAGACAAGATAACATGTAAATGAGGTAAAATGATTGCTAGTACGTTGCTAGTCGCGCACGTGCAGTCAAACCGGCGAAAGATCAGCGTGGCACATGCAATTGTACACATCCCACCCATAATAAACCCGAGGGTTGGCAGTATGAATTGCTTGCTCTCAATTGCACTATCTAGATGGATTTCGACGGTAAGAAAATCATTTTAAATAGTTCTGAGCTACAAACAACACGGCTGTCATATTATTCTTAAATTGATTTTGTGAGGGAATGTGGATTTATGAGATTGTAGTTTTTAAGTGATGCAAAATATGTATGCCCATCATTTACTCCGGTGAAGTGAAAGACTGTTTTCTTTCCCCTGATATAAAGCTAAAGGTTGAAGGAGTATCAAATACACTTCACCTATCGTAATCTGCAGGTGGCTTCTTGTCGAAGTCTCAAGACCATTTATAGATGAAATTTTGTTCTTTTCATGTCTGTTAATTTGATAAGAATGAGTCCCATTGGGCTTGTGTAATCAGTTCAAGGAATTTAAAGACGTACTATGTTGCTAATTTGTATCCCCAACATTTCAAGAAGACCCAACATAGACTAGAAATTCAAGCATATTTGTGCTCTGCATATTAAGATCGGTTTATCTTTCGTGAGTTCCATTCTTATTTACAGGGTAGACATAATTTGTTGGAATTTATAATTTCCAGCAAACGGACGGAAACCGCTCACAGTCACGAGTTCTATCTGCCTCTCTTGGTGAGGTAAATAATACAAGACCTAAAACGGGTTAGGACTGGTTTTAATTTTTTTTCTTCAAAAATATCTGCAAATTAGGAGTGAACTATTAGCTTATAGAATGATGCTTAATTAGCGAGTTCATTTCCCTAACTATCTCTGAAGACAATGTTGTGGGTCGCTATATAATTCAAATTACTCCAAAACACATGTGGCACAGAGAGATTTGTTTTCCAGCGGTCACGCATGTTTCATGAATATCGAACGTCTTAAGAAGCTTTTCAATACAGGTTGTATAAAATAAAACAAGGCATGATATTAAAGTTCTGTAATAGCAGTACTTTATCCATATTTTGCATTTTGTTTTTGTCTCAGAATTGAAATTCCTTTGTGAAACATTATTGTGTTTACAAGAGTACTCGAAACTACAAAGATTGAATGTAGTTGAAGTCTACACTCAGTGGTAGAACTTGAAGACAATCAGTATACAATCGTACTGGAAGATAGCAGTCACTATGCACATAAGCGTCAAATCAAATTCGTGCCAATTATGAAATCTAAAGACTTTGAATTTCCAAATCCTGGCAGTGATATGCAAAGCATATATTTACCTGTTGTTGCTCTTGCAGTCAAGTAAAATATGTCCAATAAAATTCGCGTCATATCCGGAATCAAATCATTTCCTTTGGCAACCAAGACATACCACGCAGAAGAAATATTACACCATCCGTCGAGTTTATGGTACAACATTTCTGTATAAAAATCAGAAGAAGAAAGAAACAAGAAACATAAATGCATCGAATCATATTACATTATATCAAAATGGAACAATAGCTAATTAAATAAAAACCCTCTTATGAATGTTAAAACTTTTTTATATTGAAACTTCAGAGCAAATGCCGACGAGGAAACATAGACAGGTGACAGCTTCAGAGCTAGGAGACGAAGTCATTGGCAAATGCAATCTCCTTCATGTTTTGTTTTTTCTTCAAAATAATTGTGCATTTTTAGCACTTGATTAAGGATGGCAATCAAAGTTTTCTTTAAGTATACATTATTTTAAAAACAATGAGACCATCACCTGGGTATTATATTGGCATTAGATTAGTCTATTTTAAGATTACGTCGTTCTGCTGGCCAAAATTCATCCTCAATGACGTGTTCTTTCAAAACCAAACATTCATGCAGAGACAAAAATCAATAAGAAGTCTAAAAATTTTAAATATCCTCAATTATGCTACCAATTAAAAATGCAAATATTACATAGAATTATGAGATTAAATGTTTAAGTTATAACTTTAAAAATTCGGCATTTTTTAGGTCAAGAATTCTCAATGTATTATTAGATACGTCATTTATATTGCTTTGGAATTGTTTCTGATCAAGTACAATGATCTATGTTGAAGTTTATACATACTTCTTTGCTCTCAATACATTTACTTTTCCCGAATATCAATTTCTTCTATTAAAAGCGAGTTCGATTGAATCTAACTTTACACTTCTTGTACTTTTGGGACAAACACAGCACTTTTCTTTCTTATTGATTATTGATGGTATGTACACTCAGATTCTTATTGATTACTGATGGTATGTACAGTCATCATATCGAGTACTAAATGGTGTGTAAAATTAGATTATTATTGATTACAGGTGGTATTTATAATCAGATTCTTATTGATTACTGATGGTATGTACAGTCATCCCATTGATTACTGATGGTATGTACAGTCATCCCATTGATTACTGATGGTATGTACAGTCATCCCATTGATTACTGATTGCATTTACAGTCATCCCATTGCTTACTGATGGTATGTACAGTCATCCCATTGATTACTAATTGTATGTGCAGTCATCCCATTGGTTACTGATGGCATGTACAGTCATCTTATTGATTACTGATGTTATGCAGAGTCATCTTATTCATTACTGATGTTATGTAGAGTCGTCTTATTGATTACTGATGCTATGTAGAGTCGTCTTATTGATTACTGATGTTAAGTAGAGTCATCTTATTGATTACTGATGGCATGTACAGTCATCTTATTGATTACTGATGATATGTACAGTCATATTATTGCTTACCGATGATATGTATACTCATCATATTGATTACTGATAATATGTAGTAATCTCATTGATTACTGATGGTATGTACAGTCATCTTATTGATTACTGATGTTATGTACATTCATCCTTTTGATTACTGATGATAGGTACAGTCAGATTCCTAATACTACTATAATTAAAAATACTGACAATTTATACCTTACAACTGTGCTATTTTGTTCTTTCCTTAGTTATCTCCTTTTATTCCACTCTGATTTTCTCGTGAATACATAATCCATTTTTCAGTAAATATTTACGACTGATACCGGATTATGATAAATTTCATTCACACCCATCATTGTAAGAACGGTCATTGATACTCCCCGATTAGGTCCAGACATTGTAAGAACGGACATTGATACTCCCCGATTAGGTCCAGACATTGTAAGAACGGTCATTGATACTCCCCGATTAGATCCAGACATTGTAAGAACGGTCATTGATACTCCCCGATTAGGTCCAGAAACCTTCCAAAGTTCTATCAGTGTTATTGCTGCTATAACCCTGTCTTTGATTAAATTTATTATTGAGCTATGTCTAAGACACTCCTAATCCTAATATGTTTCCCCATTTTATCGGATTTTTATGTGTGAATGCTGATTGAGAGTTAAGCATCTCTGCACAGACTGTACCCCTCACGCCCTGAGGAATTCATGAATCTTTGATGTCAGTGTAGTAGGAAAATAAAATTAAAGCACGAGTGTTGGAAAGATATAGTTCTTAAGATGTTAATTGATGTAGACATACAGCAAATTAATCCATATACTCTTAAGTCTCTGCTTCAGTGATATGTCACATGGAATTGATGAGCAATAATGCAAATATTCTTCCAGGTTCAATTGCTCTCTTTCTAAGAATTTTGAAATAACTGATGAAAATAAATATAGTGACGGTCACGTTTCGCGCATGCGAATTAATAGCTTAGCAAAAAATGAAGATGATCCGAGATTGGAGTATCAGTAGGCTGCCATTTGACATTCGCGACTAGAAAGTTTTGTCGACGGAGCAATCATCTGGTTGCATATTCAGAAAATCAAACTATTGTTTTGGTTTTGGATAATAAAAATTGTACTTGCAAACTTGCCGTCTATCTAATTTGAGAACGGTTTTTATGGCAATTTCTCAAATAATGATCCAATATTTGAGTTTGCGCATGCACTTAAGTTGACAAGTTTCATGAATATGAGGTCTGGAGTTCATGGTATTCTAGCTTCTAGTCCGGATTTATCAGTGTGTAAAACTTGGAAACATTTAAACAATATTATGTTTAGCTTTATGTTATAAATTAAGATAGTGAATACATTGATTTTACTGAAGACTCCAGGAAATAATGTCAAGCAGCATGTATAATCTTTCGCAATCAAACTAGAAACTTTTTCCTGCTAATTTCCAATTGCATCTCGTAATGTCTGGCGAGATTTATAACAATAAACGTTCCCTAGCAATTTAAACAGCTCTCATTACAAGTTTCGTGAAGCATCTTGCTTGTCACTCATTGCAGGCATATGTAACAAACAAATTAGGAAAAGCGAATTCTACATCTTTTTTATGCACAATCATTAAATTTTAAACATATCTGTCTGTTTTCATTTCTTTCTGGCTAATTCTGCTTATGTAAGCAGCTTCGATTAATAATCCGACGACGTGTGCACTCTTTAAACTTTACTACAAGAAATCAGTGCACTTGATTAGGTATTTTTGATACACGTGTCTGTCACGCGCACTTAAGCTACAAACTACTCGAATTTCCTACCCAAACAGATGTGTTGGTGCTAAAATTGAGATTTGTTAGTGCTCAGATTTATCAGAATATTCTTTAGATTGTTTTAAATTGGTACAAATACGAACCTGAAATTATTGACACTTTCAGTATTTTCTTTTGTGTGATCAAACTACTGATTTGGTAGTGACTATCGAAATTCAGATTGATTACTCACCTAATGGAGATATCTCAGCGTTGCTATGGTCACTAGTCCTGGCTAATGCAGATATCTCAGCGTTGATATGGGTACTAGTCCGGGCTATTGCAGGTATATCGGCTTTGACATGGGCGCTGGTCCGGGCTAATTCAGATATCTCAGCGCTCACACGGGCACTAGTCTGGGCTAATGCGGATATATGTGCGTTGACATGGACACTAGTCCGGGGTAATGCAGATATATCAGTGTTAACATGGGCACTAGTCCGAGCTAAATAACATGCAATTTTTTACTTCTTATAGAATATAATTATTTCGTACACCCCGGGGCATTTATCTAAATCTGTCCATATCCACAGAAACAAGACTACTGGTTGTTTACTTGGCAATCAAGGATATTTCTTTCTTGTACGGAATATTCATCTAATGGACTCAGTAAGGTATGAAAATAGATTAGAGTCTTACTATTAAAGCCATTTTCGCCCCAAATCTTGGACTCCTCATTATATTACAGGAACCAATAAGATTGTGGTTGTTAAGATACGTGATATTAGATGCGAGTAATGGTATCTAGGAAAAACTGAGAAACGATTTTTCATATTACCCTTACTGAGAAAGGATGGAAGACTCACACAAACTTAGAACCTTCTAAAACTATCCGGAAACATTTAATCTAGTTTTCATAACATTTTATCCCTGTAATATTCGTATGCCCATGCCAATAAGGCTAGCAATAATAAGTTGAGTATGCTTACATTATCACCTGAAGGAAATCAAATCAAACACAAGATTGCTAATTACTACCTGTAGCATTTTCCGTAAGTCCTAGATAACTTGGCATTTATATAAGTTAATACCATATAACTTGACATTTATATTATCTTGAATTAGATAACTTGGCATTTATATCATCTTGAATTAGATAACTTGGCATTTCTATCACTTTATACTAGATTACTTGGCATTTCTATCTATTTATACCAATTAACTTTGCATTTGTATCACTTTATACTAGCTAACTTGGCATTTATATTGCTTTGTACTAGATAACTTGGCATTTATATCACTTTATACTAGAGAACTTGGCATTTATAATCACTTTATGCTAGATAACTTGGCATTTATAATCACTTTATGCTAGATAACATGGCATTTATAATCACTTTATGCTAGATAACTTGGCATTTATAATCACTTTATGATAGATAACTTGGCATTTATATCACTTTATACTAGAGAACTTGGCATTTATATCACTTTATGCTAGAGAACTTGGCATTATATCACTTTATACTAGAGAACTTGGCATTTATATCACGTTATACTAGAGAACTTGGCATTTATATAACTGAATACTATATAACGTGACAAATATATCACTTTGAATTAGATAACTTGGCATTTATATCGCTTTGTACGGATTAATTGGCATTTATATCTATTTATACCATATAACTTGACATTTGTATCACTTTTTGCTCGATAACTTGGCATTATATCGCTTTGTACTAGATAACCTGGCATGTGTATCGCTTTTTGCTAGATAACTTGGCATTTATAGTCACTTTATGCTAGATAACTTCGCATTTATATAGCTTTGTACTGGATCACTCTGCATTTTTATCGCTTTTTGCTAGATTATTTGGCATTTATATCACTTTTTGCTAGATTACTTGGTATTTATATCGCTTTGCACTAGATTACTTGGCATTTATATCGCTTTATACTAGATAATTTAACATTTATATTGCTTTATAATCGGTTGTAATAGCTAAGATGTACACCCTCGAAATATAAAATGGAGGTCGGACTAAAACTAATAGAATGATACAGTCAAGAAACAGATTTACAATTTTCGGTTTTAATTTGTGATCCTTTAAACTGTTACATATTTGAAAGTTTGCCAGCATGCTAGGTCGGTTACTCATTCTTGTGTTTATTTAATGATGGGCCGTGAGACCTTTCACGAATCTGTGATCAATATAATTGATTTAAATAGTACTGTATTAATCTGTGATCAATAGAATTTATTTAAATAGTATTGTGTTAATCTGTGATCAATAGAATTGATTTAAATAGTACTGTATTAATCTGTGATAAATAGAATTTATTTAAATAGTATTGTGTTAATCTGTGATCAATAGAATTGATTTAAATAGTATTGTGTTAATCTGTGATCAATAGAATTGATTTAAATAGTATTGTGTTAATCTGTGATCAATATAATTGATTGAAATAGTACTGTATTAATCTGTGATCAATAGAATTTATTTAAATAGTACTGTGTTAATCTGTGATCAATATAATTGATTTAAATAGTGCTGTGCTAATATGTGATCAATAGAATTGATTTAAATAGTATTGTTAATATGTGATCAATATAATTGATTTAAATAGTACTGTGCTAATCTGTGATCAATAGAATTGATTTAAATAGTATTGTGTTAATCTGTGATCAATAGGATTGATTTAAATAGTATTGTGTTAATCTGTGATCAATATAATTGATTGAAATAGTACTGTATTAATCTGTGATCAATAGAATTTATTTAAATAGTACTGTGTTAATCTGTGATCAATATAATTGATTTAAATAGTGTTGTGCTAATATGTGATCAATAGAATTGATTTAAATAGTATTGTTAATATGTGATCAATATAATTGATTTAAATAGTACTGTGCTAATCTGTGATCAATAGAATTTATTTAAATAGTACTGTGTTAATCCAAAGCAACATGAACAAATTCCAAAGATTTAAGTCATCAACTCAATCTCGACAGGAACAGGTCACGAAATTATTACCAATCTACTTTTTATATAGTTTCCTGTGCAACGGAGTGTTATTATGTTTGCATTATGTAGTATTTCATAAGCTGCAAGCTAATATATTTAACCAACTAGAATTTCATCAAATGCATAACTACATTACTCTTCCAGCTCACAAACCGATTTAAATTTTAATCGAAATACTGGAACGTTCACCATTCAGTTGCATTGTTTCGTTCCGACGCGACGCAATACAGTATCGTGTATCGTGTATCGTTACGTTATTCAAACTTCTCCATAAATTTCTCTATTGAAACAAGGTAAGTTTTCGACAGTCACCCAAGTTTGTTAATAACTACACTTACACCTTACCTCAATAAAATGATGCAGGAAGTGATTGATGCATGCTAGGTGCTTACCTTTTTGAAATATAACCGAATACTATTTTTCATGACCAAAACAAAACAAAAGAAAAGAACGTTTTGTGATTTAGGGAAAGGAGTAAAACTGTTTCTCTTTTCCTGCCTCACGTCGGTCTGTTTCCGCCTTCAGTCATATGCCCATCTCGTGGTCTGTCTGTTTGTCATGCTTCGTTTCACTTTGGAAAATGTCGTCAGTTCCATATGACGAATTTCAAACGTTTGAGCGATAACATATTCTGACGCATCAGCGAATACCACCAGCTTTCTGATTTGACTCGCGTCGGAAATGCGGCATTACAACCGACGGTACACTATCGGGAATTGTTAGTGCCGTTGTGACGTAACGACTATCCCTTTTGCGTATTTTCTGCATTAACTTAACAAAAATTTCCAAATTTTGTCAGAATGTAGATACAAGTCACGTGTTTGATGATTTTTGACGATAATGATCGCCTTATACATAAAAGGGAGAGTAAAGCTCATCATACGATAATAAAACGACCATTAATGTCCTCAAAGTCCTCAAATGCAACACTGTTTTTCAGTAAGTAGATCTATCTGTTAAGAAAATGTGCATATATTATCAACAACAGTTAGGGGAATAACAGACTTGTATTTGAGAATGTGAGGACTTTTAATGGTGGGTTTTACTGTCACAAATTGAGTCTTACCGGGGACACCTCAGTGGAGCCGATAAAACAGATATTTTCGACAGTAAAACTACCAATAAACTCCTCGAATCCTCAAACACAGGAATGTTATTCCCAATTCTATCACAAGGTTGAGCATTTTGTTGCAGATAACAGTAAAGGTGATTCTTCATATACAAGCAACAGAAAGAGTCATGGAGTCACAACAGCGTCCAAATTTCCCACAGTGTATCGTGGATTTTATTGATTGCAATTTTGACTTACGCCCAAGAAAAAACTTTCGCAGATGTGTTAGAATATTTGTTTAAACACTGCCCCTTGCTGGAAACGGAATGCATTCAGGACCTTTCCCAACTTTATCTCAATTATTTTATTATGAGCTTTACAAATTTGACTGTTGTTAGAAACCTTATTCAAACCTAATAAAACAAATAATAATTGCAACCCATAATGTATTAAATGGTATTAGCTGCCGAGTCGCAATTTTAAAAAAAATGTCAGAAAGTCAAATCATATAAATCCCATCTGTACAAAAAAATTACGTGTACTCTCGAAATTTAAATTTTAAAGTATAATGAAGTCTCATGCAATTTTAATCAGTTCGTATCATTTCAAACCTTGGTTTGACTCACGTCAGGGTAAGCTCACATCAGACTGTTAAACGTATACCTTTATAAGTACATGAAAAGCAATCCCATCACACTGGATGTAAGTGAATTTAAGATGTCATTATGTCAAAGTTTCACTGCATGTGTCTGCATGCGTTTCTTTATGTTGTTGTACCTATTTGAATTCCACTATAAAATAAATAACTCTCTTGTATTCAATGTCTCAGATTGCTGTTACTTTATGAGGTATTACTGTCCATGCAACACACGCAGTTAGCGTGATTTATAGTCCTTCCGGGGTATACATCGATTAAACTCAACTCTATAAGTTATACAAATAAATAACAGATTCAAGGGAAAGACAGACAGAAAAAAAGTCATATCAAATTCTTGGCAAGTCTTAATTCTAGTTACTTTCAATTTTCAAATATAGACAGTTGAAATACACAGAACTAGAGAATGTGTCTGCTTTTTACCGAGTTTAAGATAATTTGCAGTTCCTACAAGAAGAAAGTAATTGTTCAATTAAATTCTTGACATGTCTGAAATCGAATTGTTTCGAACTGATAGCCAAGGTATAGCATGCGAAAGAAATTTTTCATATTTCTTATTTCGAACGGCATCAGAATGACGTTTCTGAATACCAGGAGAAAGGAAATGCAATAAATATGCACATCATGTGTCCAGTCAAATTACATACACTCAACGTAGCGCAGTCATAACGAATAATAAGAGTTCCGTTAAGAATTAATTATTCTCATTCTGAACCAATGCACACAAAGCAGAACAAAAAGGTGATTGATGTATTTATATATGTAGTATGCATGTGCATAGGATTTAGCGGCACATCATCACAATCCTGGCTGTATAGTGCTGAGCAAAAGCTGGGTAGTACAAATGATAAATTATATATCCTTACCAAAATACCTAGGAAGACAACGTCTGCCAACAAAAGTAAATAAGGACCATTACACAAAAGATAAACTGTAAAGGTGTGCAAAAACGTCCACAAAAGGCATCTAAAACAAAGATAAAGGCAAAACTGGTAAAGTCCTTACAGTGCCAGGTCAAATAGTTCTATAAAACCGCGCTTTTTACAAAAGTCCAAGACCTCATTTTGGAACATCATCACGGGATGCATCCCATGGCAAGCAAATTGCTTTTCCATTTGTCGCCTCTTTCAACATGCAGGACGGCGAATCGAGCCTATTCTATTTTGAAGATCTCACAAGGGTAGCAAAACCGTGATGTCCGTCGAAATTGGAACTTAGGCCCAATAATGATTAATTACTTAATGAATTTCCTAAAATAGAAAAACTTTGTACTTAATCAAGTGTAATTTTGAAGTCTGAGTTCAGCTGATACAGCACGTCAAGTCAGGCTCAACTGACTTAGTCGTAAACAACACTTTTCATTGGAATAAAGCATGTTAACATTTGTATGAGATTATTGTCTCCCTGTTTGTCTGATTCTGAACTCAGTCCTATTCTAGTTCTTTGAGCGATTTATCATGCTCATCATGAAATGAACCCACTCTTCGGGAGACAAGAAGCAAGGAGAATATTCCAATTTTGACTTAGCAATGTTGGTAATGCCTTTCAAGATCTTTCATCTGCCTAACCTGAGTCATCTTCGCTAGCCAAGGGTCGTCGATCGACTTCGTTCCATTTCAACCCTTGGCATGTTTAGCTAGCTGCAACGGTGTTTTGAACAAGTGTCATCTTGAGGATATATGAGTCCCTGCTCATAGCAAGTGAAATCAATTAACCAATGAGAGAGCCCCTTACATGACCTGTTAGGTATTCAATAAGGCGATATCCGCGATATTCACAGGCACTGACTCGGAATCAAAAGTTGCTTATAATGTTTAAATTGGAGAAACTTACGTGCGACATGTGTCGCTGTGTATGGAGGCAGCTATGGTTATTAATAACCATCTCCCAATTTAAATGTAACAAGGGATTTGATTGGATCAGTTTCTTTCAGCTTCATCGAATCAGATCGCAGAGCAGTATATACTGTTTCAGCTAGCTAAATTTGCCAAGGGTTGATGTGGAACGAAGTGGATCGACCACCCTTAGCTAGCGAAGACGAACCTGCGTAAGAATATGAACTTGTGTGCTGTATTCATAGCTTTGAAGATTTAATGCTGGTTTATATCACTTATCAATCAGTTGTTTCTCTTTGAAAGCATCTGTTCTGTTCCGTCTACCACGCGTCTTTGATGGTTCGTTATTGTTTCCAGTCCTACCATTTCTTACTTCTAAAAATCTTGATTATATAAACTTCTGTGCTTGCAAGATTATATACCCAAGCGTCTGTTGGTTCGTTTTTAAATCTAAAGCTGGTGCGATTCTTGTCAGATGACTCCACGACCAGACATCATAGCGGAAAGTGTTATTCCAGGAATAGGAGAATGCGTGATAATATGCAGTGAAATTATATATCGAGAAAGAATATTATCATACAGATTAGAGAATATTTAGTTCGTCCCCTACTGAGATTCGAACCTGGGTTCTAGAGTTACGGTACCCATCACCTCCCCTGCACGCACCAACCCCCATACCCACTAGACTAAGCGCACATCCCCAAAAAGAATGAAACCTAATTGCGGATATAGGCATTCGTTAGTAGCAGACACACTAGCATGGCGAGCCAGAAATTAACGAATTTAAACTTCTCTAGCTTGTATGATAATATTTTTTTCTCCATATATATACGACCACGTGATTGAATTTAAACTATATCATAACATTAACATTTACCAAATTAATCTGCATTTTTTATGCTTTGTGTTGATATAAGTATTATAATTTCTCTATAAATTGACAGACTCCTCTTTGTCAGGGTTGGTATTGCTTTTGCCTATTAAAGTATTGCTTGACAGACTCCTCTTTGTCAGGGTTGGTATTGCTTTTGCCTATTAAAGTATTGCACGACAATAGTGTGGAGGTACAAAAAAAAGTCCCTGAATTTGATGTTATAAGTTATCAGAACACACAGTTCTGGCCAATAACAACTACCGAGGAGACAAGGAAGAGAGAACAAGAACGTCAAATTAATTTTGTGCCATGTCTTCAATCCAAGAACTTTTGTTTATCAAATTTAGACAGTTGAGATATTAAGCACTTGTCTTTCTTTCTATCTAGTGCAATCGCATTATTATGACACTGTGCAGTACGTAAATTAACAAGAACTCTCCAAATAAATTTATAGTATTTCTGTGTTTGATACTCAAGATGTACTCTGCAAGAAAATCTTTTGCACATTCTCAGGTAAAACGGCATCAACGGACGTTTCTAAAAACCGTGTAAAAGGAAAGGCCATGGATGTATACATCGTTCATTGAGTCAAACTGTATGATATCATTTAGCACAGCTTAAAGACTAATTTAAGTGCCATTAATAATCTCTACCTGAATGTATTAGCCAATGCACACAAGGCAAAACAATCACGTGATATCTACTTTTTTTGAAAGTGACTTATATAAACGGGACCACGAACGGTTTTTAATTTCAAAAGTTTCCATGACACGAGTGAAGAGAAGGGACTGCCGATGGTTCAAGGTCGTAGCTAGTGCTTCGGCAAACATTTTAACCTATGAATTACTTAGAAACAGGACTTACATGAGAACGACAAATGCTGTCCTCAATAACGTGAAAATCCGATGACAGAGTACAGCTGACGCCACGGAAGTGTACATATCAGACCAGTCGGAACCGGCCCAATCAGAAAATATTAGAGATATTACTTCTTCATTACTATGGGTGGCATATGCATATTACACATTTTTTTCTAAAACAGATACGTATCTCTTTCCATACAGTCTCTCTGTTTGCCTAAATATCAATTCAGTCTTCAAATAATTCGTCAAATCAGTATATGCTCTTCCGCAAATGAGACCTCTTCAGGTGATAGAAGAAATATTCAGCTTCCAGTTTGCACCTACCAGTTTCTGGCATATCTTAAAGGTTCTTTTTACTGCATTAGGAACGTATGAATATGGACTTAAAATGTTATATATATATATATATATATATATATATATATATATATATATATATATATATATATATATATATATAATGGAAGTGTGTTTTGAAACTTTTAGATAGTGCGTCTTATTGGTTTGAACTTCAATAATAAAATTGAAGCTCTTATTTTTTTAAGATTTTATCATGGAAGTTCAAATCAATAAGGCTCGACGTCTGAAATTTTCAAAAAACACTATTATGTTTATTGTCTGTCTTGTTTGTCTAATTGTCATCCACAAAGACTCAATGAGAGTCAACACTGCACTTGAAAGGACTGTTATTCGCCAGTTTGTTAAAATTGTCGATGTAAATTGCATGTAGTTCCTTTCTGGTTTATATTGGTAGCGCAATTTAAATCCCTCTTGTACCATAACTGAAAATTAAAAATGTATGGCTTACAACTCCACTAATTAAAGAAAAATATAGCAGTAATTTTAGTAGAAAAGCGAGTACCAAATTCCCTCGTTCTTACTTCGCAGCAAGTGTGTAGGATGATCGGTTGTGAAATCATGGAGTCTATAATATATGTAACATATGTAAGGGTCCAGCAATCCAAAATCACAGTTGTATATGTTGTCTACTCTTTGCTGAATATATGTCCCCAGGTAAGGGTTATTACATTAAAAAGTAAGTCCTGCCCCCAAAAGGGTCGCATCGACGTGTAAGTGATACTGGTGATAGTATATAATTTGTCAAAAGCGCAAAACTGAAGTTGACGCCAAAGTCTGATGTTAAGGCACATTATGAACAATTCTAAACGTTACACAACAGTCGCATTATATTAAGTAGATAATGGAGTTTCTTTATTCTTTTATTTATTTCGGAGGGAGGGGTGAATTCTACAAGTGGGTCCGTTTCATGTTGCCAAAATATCTGGAATCCTTTTATCGCTGAACTAACCAGTTGTATTTTGAAGCTTCTCATTAATTTCTAATATTTCTGTTTGAACAGTTCACGGCTTAATTTGAAAGCTTTTTCCAAAAGCATAATAACAGTCGCTTAATAAAATGGTGATTAAACTCCATTTGAATAGATGTTTCATGGCTGTTTTGGCCAAAATTATTGCAATTAACGACCGTTTGATTAAAATTAATGCTACGATATCCATGGACACTGCAGGCAAATGTTGACTAGTTAGCAATATTATCTTTTCGTAATGTATCATGAGGCTGTATCATTTATTGGTGTCGTTACACAACCAAATATACTCTGAGACTCAATAACGGTCTAGATACTGGTGTATACTAATGAAGGAGACTTCCGCTTCCGAAGGCAAAACTGCTGACGGAAAGGCAGAGTCTGTCCCGCAGTAAGAACCAGCCATCTTGTCCATGTCACAACAACTTTACTTCCCTGCCGTCACGCAAATCGGTCAATACAAGGAGCTTCTGACGTTGACAACTGCATTTACTTGATGTGAGGTCCCTAACATTAGAGTCATGCCAAGTAAATGTTCTTAGGTTTTTTTTTGTTTAATATTGACGAGAAATCCCAGATTTATTGGCAAATATATCGCAATATATCAGTCTTAGTTTTTCTGTATGTTGTTTTTCTCTACATTTCGCACAGGAAAACACTAACTATCTTTGTAATTTGACCTCTTTTGAAAGCTATTCATACAATGTGAAATTGCTTTTAATGAGGATTTGGTGTAATTGGCAGAAAAGTATGACAATTTGCCTGGAAAATAGCTTCTCTACCTCATAAAAATAAAACTTTATAGACGCAATGTTTAATAAGGGCTTCTAGAAACGACTTTGAACGGATTTCCTCATTTAAGAAATAAAAATAGATTCTCAGTCTCATGAAAATAAAACATTAAAGAAGCAATGTTTAATAACGGTTTCTAGAAACGACTTTTCTAGGATTTCCTCCTAGAAGAAGCTGCACTTCAAATTTATTTGAGAGAGCTGGTTACTGATGTTTTTATAACTGCCTATTGTGTTTAGAAATGATGAACAAAAACGTCACACTGTCGTCGTTAGTGGTTGTTGAAAGTTTGAGCCGATTTAATTCTTCTCTTTGATATCGACGTTATGGAAATAAATTTCAATCATTACCAGAATTATCTGCAAAATTAGGCACGCCCTTTTGTACAAGAAATTAACATTTTAAAACTATGTGAATCTACTAACTTCTTCTAAGATCAATGAAAAAGAAAGAAAATGAAGATTTTGAAAACACTGCATTTTGTTCTTTATTAAGTTTCTTTAAAGTCGAATTAAGTAATCGCGTCATCGATTCAAATTAGATGACATCTTGTATGGAGTTACAAACGTGCAAAATTTCATCAAGTCAAATTAGATGACATCTTGCTTGGAGTTACCAACGTGTAAAATTTAATCGAGTCAAATTAGATGACATCTTGTATGGAGTTACAAACGTGCAAACATTTGATCGAGTCAAATTAGATGACATCTTGTATGCAGTTCCCAATGTGTAAAACTTTCATCGAGTCAAATTAGATAACATCTTGTATGGAGTTCCCAACGTGTAAACTTTCATCGAGTCAAATTAGATGACATCTTGTATGGAGTTCCCAACGTGTAAACTTTCATCGAGTCAAATTAGATGACATCTTGTATGGAGTTACAAAGGTGTAAAATTTCAAAAGCTAAAGTATATACATCGTTTTCATTTTTATATAATTACATTCTTCTATCACGGAGCATTAATTCATTCATTCCTGATATATATATATATATATATATATATATATATATATATATATATATATATATATATATATATATGTATATATATATATATATATATATATATATATATATATATATATATGTAGTCTGAAAAATTATTGTCGCGATAAATGTGCTTCATGCGCGACCAAATTATATAATTAGCTCATTTGTGCATCGTGGACAGTTAAAATACGGTCTTATGATGTAATCAGACATATATTTTTCTCCCTTTATGACGAAGAAATACGTCGTAATTATACTGTATTATAACCTCGTCTTGCACACACAAAACCATTTTTTTTTATTTTCCTGTTCATTTCTTATATGGAAATAGGAATAAAGGGTCAAATCAAGCAGTGTATTATTCCAAATGATGTTCCAGCATTTGTAGGGCGGCAAACATCGTGTAGACATTATTCATTGATAATTCGTACGAAAATCGGAATTTTGTTCCTAATAGTATAGTTACACATGATTCTTCTCACCGTGCAAACATGATTATCTCACCATGCAAACATGATTATCTCACCATGTAAACATGATTATCTCACCATGCAAACACAATAGGGATACGATAGAACATATACTGGCAAATACAAATCTGAAGGGATGAAAGAAAATGGCAGAGTTTCTTTGTGCCATGTCTTCAATCAAATTGCTTTCAAGCTTCAAATAAGACTAGCGGAGAAGATAAGACCGGAACATTGGCATTTTCGTATGCAAAATAACCAAAATACTTATATTATGCCTTTCATTTTATTCTGGTTTTGGAATGGTGAATAATAAATATTGGTAGTACATCACTCTTCTTGTGTGATATATTCAAACAATATTTATATGGAAACAGAGATGTTCATATCATTTCATTTGACATGGGTACAAACGTCAGATTCAACTTATCAGATGACGAAATACACTGATTTTATTCCATAAAGAAAAAGATGTGGTGAATTGACATTAGGTATATTCTAATGCATCGGATGACGAAATACACTGATTTTATTCCATAAAGAAAAAGATGTGGTGAATTGACATTAGGTATATTCTAATGCATCGGATGACGAAATACACTGATTTTATTCCATAAAGAAAAAGATGTGGTGAATTGACATTAGGTATATTCTAATGCATCAGATGACGAAATACACTGATTTTATTCCATAAAGAAAAAGATATGGTGAATTGATATTAGGTATATTCTAATACATCGGATAATACGCCTCTTCCTGACATTACGTTGAGACGTTATTCGTTAATCATGAGGTGTTATAATGTGTGTGTAATATAATTAAAACTACCATATATAGTTATCTACTTAGATAATGCAGAAGTTTTGTGATAACATCAAACTAGAAAGACGGCAAACACATAGGTGCATCATTCAGTGTTATAAAGATCTAAACTCAGTAGCAATGATAAATTAAAATATGGCCACAAATTGCTATCTCTCTCTCGATAAAGTTTGAGTGAATGTGGACGAGGAAATTCCAGCATGTGGTTTCGTCAGATGATTGCAAGCAATATGACCTAAATTCTTCCTTTGTGCCTTTCATTTTATTCTGCTTCCGTAGTGCTGGATATAAACTATGAGTACTACTTCACTCTTGTTATGTACTGTATTTTATAACATGACTTCATTGACATTTTAACATAATATACCCATATCAAAATTGTTCTATATATAACACGTGTAATAACACCACATTGCGTCACAGATTACGTCGTGCTGTCATGTACGGTATACGCTTAGTTACCGAGGAATTCGAATGTATTTCAAAGTCAATACACTGCACTTTTCTGCGGTTTCATCAAAATAAAATAAGTATTTTCATCATTTGATAAATAGAACATAAAAACTGTGCTAACTTCAAATAAAACTTATGAAACTAATTATGCTCAACAGGGCTTGCAAATATGGAAATTATTAAACTCGTTTCAAAACTTTCATTGGAAATAATCACTCATTTAAGATTCTATATTGGAACAGTATTAAGAAGCTTCATACATTACGTCTAATATTTTTCTTTTCAGTCTGAAAGTAGGCTTCGTAATTAAGTTTTTTGTCAAACTTCGCATTCAAACGATGAGAAGTCTATGTGAGATGTAATCGTCAATTATCCGCTTGCAGAACCTCAAGATTTCTCAGTCAAACAGTGAGAAGTCTATATGACCTGAACCCTCAATTATCCGTTTATAAGACCTCGACAACGGATCAGCTTAAGTCAAACTTCGCAGTCAAACAGTGAGAAGTCTGTATGACCTGAAAAGATCAATTATCCGCTTCCAAGATATCGACAACAGATCAGCTTACGTTTCTCGCACTACACATGTCGGAGCGATCGCCGAGGTCATTCGAAAACGTAGAAAGTTGCATTATTATTATTATTATCATTATTATTAATGCGTACTTTTAAGATGTATGGTAAGTCTCTCCAGGACGTGGAATCGAATACCTATGTCATTAGCTGCAAAAAAGAGTAAATTTATTTTATATTTCTTACATTTAATTTTGAATCTCTAACGTTGATTTATTTCAAAGCCTAACCGATAAGAAAAGAGATTGTAATGAAATATTGGTAGCAGGTTTTGCTGTCCCAACCAGTTTTCCATCTCCTCTTTGCATCTGTATAGTGTAAAAGCATTCGTTAAATTAAACTAAAAAAAATTGCCTTCCAAATTAGGCACTATAATTCTTTTCAAGATCATTTTTTAATATCAGTTGATAGATTTTATCATTTTAAAATACACTTGTTAACTAATCTGATAAAGGTCAGAGTGGATGCATTCTCGCTTTACATCTGTCTTACCTGATTTGACTCAACAACAAAAAACAGATATAAGAATCAAAACTTTCTTGCAGCGATCTGTAACATAGAACACTCGCAAAATGTTTCTGAATGAAAGACTTTTATCAAGCAGTATTGTTTTATATTTTTTCCCAAATTTGGTCTTGTAACATTTCAGCACGACAAATATCATGTACATATTATTCCTACATAATTCATATGAAAATGTGAACTTCGTTCCAAATATTGTTAAAATTTTATTTGAAGGTATGCCCCGCATTGTAACTACAGTCACAATAAAATGATGAATGGATTCGCATACAGCTGAATATTTTTGGACAATTCCAAGTAGTTACAATAGTAATTAAAACTTTCCATTGTTTCATTTATAAAGGCTTTGGTTGTGGTTTTAAACAGACAATTCTGAACTGACGCATCTTAGTTTTTTTCTATTATATGAAACGGTAAGTCCCCAGAAAATATTATGGAAAAAAAAATCGTTACAAGTTAACAAGTCTTAACAAAGATTTATATACCACAGTGAAAGAAAAAATTGTGCGAAATGCGTATTTTTATAAAGTTTTGCGAAAATGTTATTTTACTAGACTGTCAAGAGTTGTGCAATTGTCGTAATGAATAGCAGTTTTCTCAAAAATATTGCTCTAATTTCTTTTATTTTCACAGCAAGGAACATTACACTATTAACACCGCACACATTCAGTTTTTGAACGCTATTATGTCTAAAGGGTGTTAGACCACAGTTTGGAAAATAAGTGCATACAAGCTGGAGAGAATCCGCTGATAAGAGAACAATATTGATGAGGATTCGTCTCTGATAATGGTCTTGATTGGACCCAGTGCATTAGTATGAGGTATATCTATATTTAGCACTATATTTACACTACTTCGGAATAACCTGTCATAAGTGATTACTTATAAAAACGAAAAGAAAAGGATAAGAAAATAGCTTCAAGGGGTTTCAATCCCGATGACTGTGAAACACTGTCAATACGCTCTAACGAATGAACTATTCAGAACACGATAGTTGGTGTGGTAAATTTGTTTCGTGGCAATAAATGCACAAGAGTGCATTAGGTTCGACCTCGTCCTACATACAATAGTGCATTGGTTTCGACCTCGTCCTATATACAAAAGTGCATTAGGTTCGACCTCGTCCTTTGTACTATGTTTGAGTCTTAATTGTTGTAAAATACTGAAACCACGATAGTTAATGCTCACAGCATATGAAGAACATTTCGTTTTTGATCCGATCAGATTTCATTATTTTGACAATATTGAGTCATTAGGACGAAAATAAATGTTATATCAAATGCATGTAAAAATAAAATCAAATATTTTCCATTAGTCCTATGCACATTAGCTGAAATAATAATGACTTCATATGCATCTTATGTCACTCATCAAATCAAATTGCATAATACTGACGTTTCATATCATTGGTATGAAAGAGAAAATCAGACATGCGTGCACAATTTGCTTTTGATGGTGCCATGCAGTAACTCGGGTAAATGTAAGTGGCGTCACAAATTCCAATCGTTTCCTTTAAAACAAAAATCGTGAGTTAGTGCAGTCAACACAGTGGAACAAACGAATGTTTACAGAATTGAAACGTTATCAATAATTTTAATAATTTCGTTCAGGTGAGTGCGTGTGTATTAATGTGTATGTATGTTTCATTCAAATAATGCACAAAAATCAACTGATGTGCAGTAACATTGGAAGTTTTCTCGAGTGTCATTTTTCAGGATGATGAATGGGGCACTCTTTTATATCATAATGCTATTTGAAAGTAATCTGTGTTATTTTGAACACTCTTTCATATCATAATGCTATTTGAAAGAAATCTGTGTTATTTTGAAAACTTTTTCATATCATAATGCTATTTGAAAGAAATCTGTGTTATTTTGAACTCTCTTTTATATCATAATGCTATTTGAAAGAAATCTGTGTTATTTTGAACTCTTTTATATCATGATGCTATATGAAAGAAATCTGTGTTTTTTTAACACTCTTTCATATCATAATGCTATTTGACAGAAATCTATTATTTTGAACACTCTTTTATATCATAATGCTATTTGACAGAAATCTGTATTATTTTGAACATTCTTTCATATCATAATGCTATTTGACATAAGTCTGTATTTTTAACACTCTTTCATATCATAATGCTATTTGATAGATATCTGTATTTTGAACGCTCTTTCATAACATAATGCTATTTGATAGAAATTTGTGTTATTTTGAACACTCTTTCATATCATAATGCTATTTGACAGAAATCTGTATTATATTGAACACTCTTTCATATCATAATACTAATGGACAGAAATCTGTATTATATTGAACACTCTTTCATATCATAATGCTATTTGAAAGAAATGTTTTACTTTAAATAATATTTCATTAAAGAAAGATACACTCATGAAGACAAAACAGCGAGTGACAAAAAAAAATCAACATGAAGCTTAAAATCGAGTACACATTTTGGCCTTTATTTTTTATATAACTTTTATAGAAACTTATCAAATATATTATGTATTGGTTTAAAATGGATGTGTCTTCTTCATAAATTTGAATAATTCTTACTCATTGATATCACAAACTGAATTTTATATATATATATATATATATATATATATATATATATATATATATATATATATATGTGTGTGTGTGTGTGTGTATATATATATATTGCTGTGGGATATATCCCGTGATGGCATTCCAACTGAGATCGTGTTACTTTTACAAGATTTCGGGTTATAAAAAATGACCTTGTTTTTATAAGGGTTTTATATTTTTTGCGCTTGTGTACCTTTTTGGGGAATTTATGCAGCACCTTTTCCTTTTATCTCATTGTGAATATTTACTTCTAGTTGGAGCAATTTGTCTTCCTGGGATTTTGGCAAGGTGTTGGACCTTTTTGCTAACTAGCTTTTGGTCTGAACTTTATAGCCAGGATTATGCTGATGTGCCTTTAAAACTTATACATACATACATACATACATACATACATACATACATACATACATACATACATACATACATACTCAATCACCTCAAAAATTATTGTACTTTCAATATTAATAACAATATAAACAATAGTTATGACTATTTGATTCCATTTCATTTTGGTACAGTCTGGTGCTGAAGTGATCTATTACTATGTTTTGCAACCCATTTTGATTGACAGTAATCCGGAAGCACTTAAATCGATAAAGAGAACGAGTGTTATTCGTATCTGTTCGTTTTACTTTTCACCCTACGTACGTGACATTAAGCAGTTTGAAGTCCAAGAACCTATTTTCTTTGGAACATGTCGGCAGCCAGTACAATTCAATCTCGGACAGCAAGCTCATGACTAGTTAGAAAACTAGTACTAGGGCTCACTAATTTTCTGGTTGAATTTGTGTGGGAACGTTTTGTTTACATTGACGATAAAAGAGTTGCGTTCTTTGTACACCCCTGGAAATACAAATTTGAACGTTTTGAATATGAGTATGGTCCTAGCTTTACAGGTGGGTGTAATCTGGCCCTAGCATTGCAGGTGAGTGTAATTTGGCCCGAGCATTACAGGTGGATGTAATTTGGCCCTAGCATTACGGGTAGGTGTAATTTGGCCCTAGCACCGTTATAATACGGGATTTATATACATTCCTCATACTTCGTTGTTAATTATTCCTCAAATCCCAGGAATCGAATTTCTCCCCTCAGTCGCAACTCACAAGCTCTCTCTCTCTCTCTCTCTCTCTCTCTCTCTCTCTCTCTCTCTCTCTCTCTCTCTCTCTCTCTCTCTCTCTCATAATATATACACAACACCTGCTTAGATATTTCAGATAAAATTCATCAACACGGTACTTATCGTTTGTAACCTTACTAAGACACCAATCAATCCATAACTGTCGGATTAAAAGATGCGCAGGTGCAATGCGAGTCTGTGAACATGTTTGCAGATTTTGATTCATGTCAGCTATCAAGAACTAGTAAAGAGGCTTAGAAATGACGGCACAGGGAATTAAATTGCCGTGTTGAAACATGGCACAATCAAGTACTAAAGAGGCTTAGAAATGACAACACGATGGAATTAAATTGCTGTGTTGAAACATGGCACAATCGAGTAGTAAAGAGGCTTAGAAATGACAGCACGATGAAATTAAATTGCCGTGTTGAAACATGGCACAATCAAGTACTAAAGAGGCTTAGAAATGACAACACGATGAAATTAAATTGCCGTGTTGAAACATGGCACAATCGAGTAGTAAAGAGGCTTAGAAATGACAGCACGATGAAATTAAATTGCCGTGTTGAAACATGGCACAATCAAGTACTAAAGAGGCTTAGAAATGACAACACGATGAAATTAAATTGCCGTGTTGAAACATGGCACAATCAAGTAGTAAAGAGGCTTAGAAATGACAGCACGATGAAATTAAATTGCCGTGTTGAAACATGGCACAATCGAGTAGTAAAGAGGCTTAGAAATGACAACACGATGGAATTAAATTGCTGTGTTGAAACATGGCACAATCGAGTAGTAAAGAGGCTTAGAAATGACAGCACGATGAAATTAAATTGCCGTGTTTAAAAATGGCACAATCAAGTACTAAAGAGGCTTAGAAATGACAACACGATGGAATTAAATTGCTGTGTTGAAACATGGCACAATCAAGTACTAAAGAGGCTTAGAAATGACAGCACGAGGAAATTAAATTGCCGTGTTGAAACATGGCACAATCAAGTAGTAAAGAGGCTTAGAAATGACAGCACAGGGAATTAAATTGCCGTGTTGAAACATGGCACAATCAAGTACTAAAGAGGCTTAGAAATGACAGCACAGGGAATTAAATTGCCGTGTTGAAACATGGCACAATCAAGTACTAAAAAGGCTTAGAAATGACAGCACAGGGAATTAAATTGCCGTGTTGAAACATGGCACAATCGAGTAGTAAAGAGGCTTAGAAATGACAGCACAGGGAATTAAATTGCCGTGTTGAAACATGGCACAATCGAGTAGTAAAGAGGCTTAGAAATGACAGCACAGGGAATTAAATTGCCGTGTTGAAACATGGCACAATCAAGTACTAAAGAGGCTTAGAAATGACAGCACAGGGAATTAAATTGCCGTGTTGAAACATGGCACAATCAAGTACTAAAGAGGCTTAGAAATGACAGCACAGGGAATTAAATTGCCGTGTTGAAACATGGCACAATCAAGTACTAAAGAGGCTTAGAAATGACAGCACAGGGAATTAAATTGCCGTGTTGAAACATGGCACAATCAAGTACTAAAGAGGCTTAGAAATGACAGCACGATGAAATTAAATTGCCGTGTTGAAACATGGCACAATCAAGTACTAAAGAGGCTTAGAAATAACCACACGAGGAAATTAAATCGCCGTGTTGAAAAATGGCACAAATCGAGTACTAAAGAGGCTTTGAAATAACAACACGGTGAATTAAATTGCCGTGTTGAAACATGGCACAAATCGAGGGCGGGTCCTTTCTTACGATTTACAAACGCAATACTTAATGAGCTAGATCACGACTGTTTGCAAAGTGTCAATGGACGAAGAATGAATTAAGTCGCAATCGTAATATGTTTATGCTAATTGTACGTATATATTTATAAATGTCTTCTAAAATGTATGGAGTATTAGGTATTTGGCACTCACCTTTATGAATATTCTGAGAGAGAGAGAGAGAGAATTATAAATCACACGGTTAATAGCAGTCTTGTGCTTGTTCGTAAAGATCGTGTTGGTCAGGACAAATCGTATATATGAAAAAAAAACTGACAGACAACAGTGCAAAACTGGTGTGAAATCAGCCCTAGCGCTTTCGGAATCTACCAATTCCTTTATCAGGTGCTCCAAGCTACAAAGGATGACAAAACAAACGAAACGAGAACAAAGCACAAAACGTAATTAATTTACAGAATCTGCATAGTGTTTGGTTGTAGATATTTACACAAACGCTACATTTAGAACAAAGGAATATAATTGATGACGTAAGGCAGTAGGTCAGCAATAAAATTAGGGTTGTCGATAACTGTCCACCTAAACTTTTATCCCCGAATATAGTATTTTGTTGAACTGGCGATAACGTTAAAACTTGCTAAAGTTTTGTTCTAAAGTAGTAATACAAAGTTGTGTTATGACTACTTAATTCAAAATTAAGATAAAATAAAATAAATTATATACCTTTCTGACATTTGATTTTTTTTAAACAGAAGAATGGAAGTTTAAATCAAGGGTTTGAGAACGCGAATTCATGGCCGGGAAATGTAATTTAAGTGACCTGGAATTTTTTATATATCTATGCACGGGAAATTGCCCGTTTGGATTCTTCTGGATTTAAACTGCTGGATCTGAGTGTTGGCAATCGCCAAATCCAATAGGTTTCCTTCTGTTTCCTATTTTCTGTGCTACATTTTGAGTTATGGTCGATTCTAGTCATGATTACACAATTGAAAGTGTGGCAGGGGGAAACGAAATGTTCCACCACTGTTCTTCTTCCCATTTGTATAGTTTTCCAATCTGATCCGTGGAGATTCATTCTAATATTTAATTTCTTTGCTTCCCCCAACATATTGGATGCTGCATGCCTTGCATGTAATGAAGTAGATCATATGTTTTGTGCTGCATGTTATAGTCTGGCTCCAAATGTTTAACTTTTCACCTCTTCTTGAAAATGTGTTTCTTTATTTCATGTGCTGGAACGTCTAGCATCTTTGTCTCCATAAGGCTTGAATTTCCCAACTGTTCTTTGATTTGAGAGTGACTTTGCCCTGACTGCCATGTCTCTCAAATGGTTAGGTCTACAACTAGTTTGTGTAGTGTTACGACTCCATGGTCTTAGAAAAATGTAACAGAAAGAAAGTGAAACCAACAAATGAAGTAAAAATCAACAAGCAATTTATTTCTAGGCAATTAAAGGGAAAATTCAAAAAAACACACAGTAATGCGAATTAAAATCCAAATAATCCAATAATTCTAATTGTCCTAATCACAAGTCCTAAATATATAATGTTCCGAATGAATGGCTTTATCCTTGAATGTGTTGATGTGCCATTGGTCTTTAATGTCCTGATGTGTCAGATGTCTTTAATGTGCTGATATGCTAAAATGAAGTACTCCAAAATATCTTTGAATAAGTTCACATAAATCCCAAAATCATCAATTCAAAATCCAAAATCCAAAAGACTATGAGCACTTTTATAATCCGATGAATATTGTAAATAATTCCTCTCTCAGAATTTGGAATGATTTTCCACAACTGTAATGGCTCTTTAAAAGACTGATGGTAAGGTCGAAACTGAAAAACTGTCCACTAAACATGGTATATATAAAGATAGGTCACATGACAGAATATTCTAGAATAATAAATGGTGTGTAACTTTTGACACATAACTCTAAAGGGAATTTCAGTTTTATCTGTAAACAAAATCAACCTTGACCTCAAATTTAATCAACAACGTGTATATCAAAACCGTCCTTGCACTCAAATATTAAGTAAACAACCTAATTCAAGGACAATAATTAAACATGTCAAACATTATACTTAATATTAAGGTTTAAGCAAATAATAAAGTCAAGAAACATTTATAATTTCCGAAAAATATTTATAATATTATATAAACATCATACATAACAATAGAAAGATCATTTTAAGTGGTTCACATGATCTGAATGGTGCGACCTACTTGAGGGCGATCTCGGTGGAACGCGAGGATGAAGGGTACTCGTTCTCTGTTTTCTTTTCCTTTGTATTTTAGGAGGTCAGCACTGTTATTTTGGCTTGGATCTTTGAATCAATTCCGTTATTAGATCTTTAATGTATATTTGCTTTGTCAAATGTTGTGTTTACTAGTTTTAACTACTCACAGTTCAACAAAATATTGTATCCAGGATACAATTTTAATTGATAGTTGTTGACAATCCTATAATGGCGCCAAGTTAACGTTGCTAGCCTACTTGATTATGTCATCAATTAGATTCTTTATTTACAAATATCTGAAAAACAATAACCTTTGCAGTACACAGGATCTTTGCAGATATACTCTGTTATAAATAATACTTATAATGAATTTTTTAGCTTGAAGTTGACCAATGAATTTTCATAAAGTCGCGTTGACCGCATACAAATTAGATTGTTTGTTTTCTATTTTGCACTGTTTTTGCTCTGTAAGCTGAGGGCGTTCGCTATAGCGGGTCACTAGGTCTATACACTAGAATGCTTTGTCATGTCACCATTTTAAATTTGGTTATAACAGAGTTTCCTACTTGTAAATAAATGTACACAATGTTGGACTTCTAACCTTGCTGAAGCCAGTGTACTTCCACTCTCTATGTCACCAACGTAGTTAATAAACTAAAATCCGAGCACTTTACAAAATTGTGCAAAGTAGCTGTTATTATCTGTATGTACTTACACATACACACATACGTGTATGTGTGTATGCGATTCATTTACTAATTAGACCTTTTATTTTTATTTTCTGAGTTTTTAATGCACAGAATGGATAACATTTTGGAATAAACGATTTTTTGGCAGTATGTTTATGACACTCACAAACATCGCTTCTTCTCTTATGATTCTACATCATTCACAAATAAACAACAAAAGAACAAAAACTGTGAATCAGTGGATAATTCCGTGCTAGTATATTGATGGCGCTCACAAAATGACATCCAGTTGACTGTCTCAATGGGAGACATAAAATATATCAAGAAAATTTAGATAATACAAATGTAAATTGTAACCATAGCTGTGTATACAGATCGCGCATTAGCAACGGAATACAATTACTACATACTCCGATAACCTAATTCAAGGATAGTCCCCAAGCGCCAGTTGCATTCATACTATCATGAAAATAAAATATAAATTAAAGACATCTCAGCAATGGATAAAATGGTCGATTGGATTAGACCAGGAACACCAAAATGGACGACATCAGTATGCAATCGATAATGGTCAAATTTCATTACCTGCATTCGTCATCTCAAAGTTTATGGTCAAGTAAGACGTCGTCAGTGTGCTATATATCAAGCTGGTCATGCTAGTTATAGATTTTGTGTTCACCCAGTGCTAGGTATGACCATCTTAACAAACATAACTTGCTATAATGTGACTGTGTTTTAAAACTGTTGCAAAATAGCTATTAGTAATAAAGTTACACAAATCCTGAATGTAATTTCGGAAACAATTTTGAATGAGACAGATATTGAAACCAGAGTTCATCAGCTTGCATGACTTTATGTTATCCTTGGAAGCGAATTAGTTTTTGATTCAATCTTTCTGAAATTCCTTAATGTAAAAATATTGTAATAAATACCTGTAACCATTACTGATACCATTTCTTCCAGATGAGTCCCAAAAGCGCTTGACGTCATTACACAATTCGACGTACACAAAAATATTCCCAGACTATTGCTGTCAGAGGAACGAGACTTCCACAATACTTGAACCGGTAAATTTGCTGACACGGTTAAAAATGTGTAGTACGATCAGTCAGCATTACACTATAGCCAAGCCCTAATAACTTTTCCATTTTTAATGCAAATGTCAAGTTTCCTAGTTTGTTGATACAATGGTTTGGTTTGGTTTGGTGGATTTAACGCCATTTTTCGGCACATGGTACATGGCGGTCAGTATATTTGGTAGAGGAAGAACCCGGGAAATTCCAGAGAAGAACATCCAACCGGCAAGCTTTTTCACATACCCACGTTGGCCGAACCGAGACTCGAACCCACGCTGACAGAGGTGAAATGTCAGTGATCTGTAAGGGCGAGCGCCGTAGACCACTTGGCGACCCGGGGCCCCCCTTGTTGATACTAACCGTCACATCAGCAATTTACATTCCAAAAGATCTTTTTTTAGTGCCAATAGACATGGGCATGGAAAACATTTTAAGGAACGTACATACAGCGAGATGACACTATAACTGGGTTTGGAATGGAACTATCATGAACTTAGAGGTCTACAATATGACCTACCATATATACTCGCGTATAATCTAGTACCAACTGCAAACTGCATAGACCCAGATCTGCCGTCGCATTAAATGCGCCGGCAGATCAGGGTCTATGTTGTTTGCATTGGTCTCCGGTTATACGCGAGTACATACGGTATTTCAGGGGATTTTAATTAGCTATTCAAATATTGATATAAAATGGCAAGAAAAATGGGTGGGGTGGGGTGGGGAATAGGATTCATCGTCTTGTCCATATTGCAGTTCTGTTGTGCTGCAACAAGACCTGCTTTTCTCTGTCAATCAAGCTTTACAAGTACATATCTTAGCTTTGTAAAAGTGCAATTCTTTGTTTATCATACGTATAATAAGTAAGTATTCTAAACATACGGCAATAAACCGTGACCTATATATTAACAATCAGTAATTTGACTGGCTTAATTTAAATGACGGCTTATTTTTAGACATAGGCGTATTTTCGAGTAAAATTATAGGTAGACAATGGAAAAAAGATTTTCCTGTTTCTTATATTAGTTATGCATATTAATGTGACTATTGCTACTATACTGTATGTGTCAGAACATTTATGTTAATCAAGCATACTAATGTGACTATTGCTACTATAATACATGTGTCAGAACATTTATATTAATTATGCATACTAATGTGACTATTGCATCCATACTACATGTGTCAGAACATTTATGTTAATCAAGCATACTAATGTGACTATTGCTACTATAATACATGTGTCAGAACATTTATATTAATTATGCATACTAATGTGACTATTGCATGCATACTACATGTGTCAGAACATTTATATTAATTATGCATATTAATTTGACTATTGCATGCATACTACATGTGTCAGAACATTTAAATTGGTAGATTTCTGTCATGAGGGGAACATGTAGAATTATTAAACCAGATTCGTGCTGTGTCTGAAATCAGATCGTTCAGTTTGACTTAGTACTGTAGCTGATATAATATATCCAAGATAATGGTTTTACATCTTTTTAGTCATCAGGCATTACATTTATGTTTCTAAAACACCATGTACATATCAAACGAAACAGTGAACATAAGCATGTTACCTTTAGACGCCATTGTTCATCATATCAACAAGACACTAAAAAGAGTAAATGGTGTGTAGTTACAAACTCCTTGCTTTTATTGAAACAGAGTAAGAAAACAAATCGAGCTAATGGAGATAACGAATTGTAAATAAATAGTTATGTAGAATATAACTTACATCTCAAATAAATCAAACGTCTTTCAGATTTTTTTTCAGCTCAATAATACACCTCCATAAAATAATTCCTTGCAAATAATAATGACTTCTCTTAAAATTCAATTTGTTTTTTGCAAACATAGTTGGCCCATCTGCTTATTTTGCTGATTATTTTTCACTGTTTTATTATACGATTATTGTTTTTAATAATTATGAACGTAATTAGCGGAATTATAACTAATAATAAAACGTAGAAAATAATTTCTCCTACTCTATAAAGCTACATAATGAGAAAGCAACAGCCAAAGAAGACCTTTTAATCCTGATACAGGAATTCTACTACCATAACTTTTAAAAGTACGGATACTATGTGCAGGCAAAGAAGAATGATCTGACATATTGTATGTAAAACCAAATATTTTTTGTGTGTTCTTTTTAAGGTGTGTACATATCCAGTTACTCTTTTCATTTAAATATTAGGAAGTATTAAATTCTCCAGCTTTCGTCATTTTATATATTAATGCATCGCAATCGCATCTTCAGAGCCATTCTACGAATGGTAGAAAGTCCTCTTTAATAACTAAACATGATATAACCATTCTACAAATGGCAGAAAGTCCTCTTTAATGACTAAACATGATATAACCAATCTACAAATGGTAGAAAGTCCTCTTTAATGGCTAAACATGATATAGCCAGCCGTGTCTGTAAAACATTTTCAAATAAATAAGGATCGCTAAATACTGATGGAAGTGAGTCTCAGATCTGAAACTTTTGGAGTGAATGTCAGACTAAATTTCATATTCAAGATAAAATTTGTCTTTACATTTGCTAGGTACGTTATACTTCTGTCTTCTTCTCAGAACTTGAAATAAAAAACTTGCAGCTGAATTTGCACAAATTAAAAAGTGTTTGTACAAATAAATGACATTTGCTATAGTATCCGTTTGATTTTATTCCTGCAACAAATATCTTTCCCTTTTTTTGGTCTAAAACTTCACAACAGTCAAGCAATACTCCTGTGCTGGAAGCTAAGAGCTAATAGGATTTCATCAGCGAAAAATCTATTTTAATATAATTTACGATACTTTGAAGTCTTATCGCTTCCATTAACCTAACCCGCTAAGGTCTGAAATAATGGAGAGCACGTGCTTTGCTGCAATTACCTATAATCAGTGCAGTTAAATGACAAGTTTCGATATTTCAATAATTTTCTGTCGTCTGACACCGTGCGATTGACTCGAAATGCTTCCTGTCCTTAAATAGCAATAAACATTGCAAGATCATAGCGTGCGTCAAATCATTAAAAAAGCGGCAGTTTTCTTGTATCTTTGCGAAATGATAATGTTGAAGAGTTACAGCAGACAGCCATTCTATTTGACGTACGTGCCCATATTCAGAGTGTTCAAAATGGCGTTATTGATTCAGAGTGCCAATATAGTTATTTCATAATGATTAGTTTAGATTTTCACGAGAGAGTTGTTTGTCGATGACTTGAACTTCTCCGGTGCATGACATTTTTCTTCGCTTTTGAACCGCGACTGTCGTCTCACATAATCTGTGTCATCTGCTCCCTAACTGGTTTAAAGTTAAGAATTTACTCATTTTACATCGAATAAATCGAATGCACAGTAATTTAGTCCAACTGAAACAAACGTGTCCTCGATACATCAGACATATGTTGTGGTCTTTTCTAGTAGAGAAAACCAGAGAACTCGAAGGAACCCACCGTCCTTGGATGGGCGACCTTTACACTAGCGCGTGCCGAAACCGGGACCGCAGATGTAAACAGCAAGCGCGTTACCGCTGCTAGTCCAGCCCCTTAGCTGGTGTGAGTAGTGTCTTGAAAAGTGCCTACTTTTTGCGTAAAGTCTCAAAATGGCCTCTTGTGATTATTTGAAAAAAGTAGCTGCTATCACCAGATCAATAAAATGGCTCTGTTGCGACTTAAGGGTCATCCTAACTTTTGAATTATTGTCGTAATATGCTTTAGCAGCAAGCTTATTGTTGTGTTTTCATGTTTATAAACTGACTTTAAAACTTTAAAGCGACATTCCAATAATCTATTTTCCAAATTGAATTGACCTTCTCATTTTTGTTTTGACTTTTTTAGACTTGACGGTTCATTAAATTGTATTAATTTCACCAATAGATCTTAAGTCTGGGCATTATCTTAAGTCCGAATTCCATCAATCTGATTGGATGACGTTAACTAAAATTGACCAATCAAATGTCTGATGTCTGACTTAACTTTAAGACTATATTGATGCTTTTGGAGCATGCTTTAGTGACATTTGATAAACAGCAAACTTTTAAGGTTCCAGATTTATAAGACCCTCATGAGACATTAGTCTGGAGTCAATGGATGATGGTAGAAGCTTTCCTATTTCTCGTATAGATAGATCACTTGCCTATCTTTCCAAAATGTTCAGTAGGTCATGGCCATTATTACCTTTCCTTTCTTTGTTCCAGGATGGTTACATAGAATTTCATGAATTCCTTCAAGCTCTGAGCGTAACATCAAGAGGAAACGTTGAGGAGAAACTCCACTGTGAGTAATTACTGTAAATCACTTAATTAATTATATGAAGTATGCATTGCTTATTCCAAGGTATAGCATGATAAACTTTAAATTATTTACCTTTTTCTTAGGAATGCATGGAACTCTTAGGAGTTTTCAATATTGACATTTGAACTACTTATACTATTTATATGGTTACAAGGCTATAACAGTTCGAATGCGCTACTGTGTGTGTGTGTGTGTGTACGTGTATATATATATATATATATATATATATATATATATATATATATATATATATATATATGGTAGCCAATTACCAAAAATCAGTTGGTCCGACACAAAAGTTATCATCAATTAATAGAATGTTTATATGTGACACACAGTACTCGTTCTGCCACGAATGTCATGTGACCATTTGAGTGACATTTATATGTCTTAGATATTTGTTTTTAGTCATGCCAAAGCAACGGAACAGGCACGGACATACAACTGTGCTGAAATTTATTTCATGCCAAAGCAACGGAACAGGCACGGACATACAACTGTGCTGAAATTTATTTCATGCCAAAGTAACGGAACAGGCACGGACATACAACTGTGCTGAAATTTATTTCATGCCAAAGTAACGGAACAGGCACGGACATACAACTGTGCTGAAATTTATTTCATGCCAAAGTAACGGAACAGGCACGGACATACAACTGTGCTGAAATTTATTTCATGCCAAAGTAACGGAACAGGCACGGACATACAACTGTGCTGAAATTTATTTCATGCCAAAGCAACGGAACAGGCACGGACATACAACTGTGCTGAAATTTATTTCATGCCAAAGTAACGGAACAGGCACGGACATACAACTGTGCTGAAATTTATTTCATGCCAAAGCAACGGAACAGGCACGGACATACAACTGTGCTGAAATTTATTTCATGCCAAAGCAACGGAATAGGCACGGACATACAACTGTGCTGAAATTTATTTCATGCCAAAGCAACGGAATAGGCACGGACATACAACTGTGCTGAAATTTATTTCATGCCAAAGCAACGGAATAGGCACGGACATACAACTGTGCTGAAATTTATTTCATGCCAAAGTAACGGAACAGGCACGGACATACAACTGTGCTGAAATTTATTTCATGCCAAAGTAACGGAACAGACACGGACATACAACTGTGCTGAAATTTATTTCATGCCAAAGCAACGGAACAGACACGGACATACAACTGTGCTGAAATTTATTTCATGCCAAAGCAACGGAACAGGCACGGACATACAACTGTGCTGAAAGTTATTTCATGCCAAAGCAACGGAACAGACACGGACATACAACTGTGCTGAAATTTATTTCATGCCAAAGTAACGGAACAGGCACGGACATACAACTGTGCTGAAATTTATTTCATGCCAAAGTAACGGAACAGGCACGGACATACAACTGTGCTGAAATTTATTTCATGCCAAAGCAACGGAACAGGCACGGACATACAACTGTGCTGAATTTTATTTCATGCCAAAGTAACGGAACAGGCACGGACATACAACTGTGCTGAATTTTATTTCATGCCAAAGCAACGGAACAGGCACGGACATACAACTGTGCTGAAATTTATTTCATGCCAAAGTAACGGAACAGGCACGGACATACAACTGTGCTGAAATTTATTTCATGCCAAAGCAACGGAACAGGCACGGACATACAACTGTGCTGAATTTTATTTCATGCCAAAGTAACGGAACAGGCACGGACATACAACTGTGCTGAATTTTATTTCATGCCAAAGCAACGGAACAGGCACGGACATACAACTGTGCTGAAATTTATTTCATGCCAAAGTAACGGAACAGGCACGGACATACAACTGTGCTGAAATTTATTTCATGCCAAAGTAACGGAACAGGCACGGACATACAACTGTGCTGAAATTTATTTCATGCCAAAGCAACGGAACAGGCACGGACATACAACTGTGCTGAAATTTATTTCATGCCAAAGCAACGGAACAGGCACGGACATACAACTGTGCTGAAATTTATTTCATGCCAAAGCAACGGAACAGGCACGGACATACAACTGTGCTGAAATTTATTTCATGCCAAAGCAACGGAACAGGCACGGACATACAACTGTGCTGAAATTTATTTCATGCCAAAGCAACGGAACAGGCACGGACATACAACTGTGCTGAAATTTATTTCATGCCAAAGCAACGGAACAGGCACGGACATACAACTGTGCTGAAATTTATTTCATGCCAAAGCAACGGAACAGGCACGGACATACAACTGTGCTGAAATTTATTTCATGCCAAAGCAACGGAACAGGCACGGACATACAACTGTGCTGAAATTTATTTCATGCCAAAGCAACGGAACAGGCACGGACATACAACTGTGCTGAAATTTATTTCATGCCAAAGCAACGGAACAGGCACGGACATACAACTGTGCTGAAATTTATTTCATGCCAAAGCAACGGAACAGGCACGGACATACAACTGTGCTGAAATTTATTTCATGCCAAAGCAACGGAACAGGCACGGACATACAACTGTGCTGAAATTTATTTCATGCCAAAGCAACGGAACAGGCACGGACATACAACTGTGCTGAAATTTATTTCATGCCAAAGTAACGGAACAGGCACGGACATACAACTGTGCTGAAATTTATTTCATGCCAAAGTAACGGAACAGGCACGGGCATACAACTGTGCTGAAATTTATTTCATGCCAAAGCAACGGAACAGGCACGGACATACAACTGTGCTGAAATTTATTTCATGCCAAAGTAACGGAACAGGCACGGACATACAACTGTGCTGAAATTTATTTCATGCCAAAGTAACGGAACAGGCACGGACATACAACTGTGCTGAAATTTATTTCATGCCAAAGCAACGGAACAGACACGGACATACAACTGTGCTGAAAGTTATTTCATGCCAAAGTAACGGAACAGGCACGGACATACAACTGTGCTGAAATTTATTTCATGCCAAAGTAACGGAACAGGCACGGACATACAACTGTGCTGAAATTTATTTCATGCCAAAGTAACGGAACAGGCACGGGCATACAACTGTGCTGAAATTTATTTCATGCCAAAGTAACGGAACAGACACGGGCATACAACTGTGCTGAAATTTATTTCATGCCAAAGCAACGGAATAGGCACGGACATACAACTGTGCTGAAATTTATTTCATGCCAAAGCAACGGAACAGGCACGGACATACAACTGTGCTGAAATTTATTTCATGCCAAAGTAACGGAACAGACACGGGCATAGAACTGTGCTGAAATTTATTTCATGCCAAAGCAACGGAACAGGCACGGACATACAACTGTGCTGAAATTTATTTCATGCCAAAGCAACGGAACAGGCACGGACATACAACTGTGCTGAAATTTATTTCATGCCAAAGCAACGGAACAGGCACGGACATACAACTGTGCTGAAATTTATTTCATGCCAAAGCAACGGAACAGGCACGGACATACAACTGTGCTGAAAATTTATTTCATGCCAAAGTAACGGAACAGGCACGGGCATACAACTGTGCTGAAAATTTATTTCATGCCAAAGCAACGGAACAGGCACGGGCATACAACTGTGCTGAAAATTTATTTCATGCCAAAGTAACGGAACAGGCACGGGCATACAACTGTGCTGAAAATTTATTTCATGCCAAAGCAACGGAACAGGCACGGACATACAACTGTGCTGAAATGTATTTCATGCCAAAGTAACGGAACAGGCACGGACATACAACTGTGCTGAAATTTATTTCATGCCAAAGCAACGGAACAGGCACGGACATACAACTGTGCTGAAATTTATTTCATGCCAAAGCAACGGAACAGGCACGGACATACAACTGTGCTGAAATTTATTTCATGCCAAAGCAACGGAACAGGCACGGACATACAACTGTGCTGAAATTTATTTCATGCCAAAGCAACGGAACAGGCACGGACATACAACTGTGCTGAAATTTATTTCATGCCAAAGCAACGGAACAGGCACGGACATACAACTGTGCTGAAATTTATTTCATGCCAAAGCAACGGAACAGGCACGGACATACAACTGTGCTGAAATTTATTTCATGCCAAAGCAACGGAACAGGCACGGACATACAACTGTGCTGAAATTTATTTCATGCCAAAGCAACGGAACAGGCACGGACATACAACTGTGCTGAAATTTATTTCATGCCAAAGCAACGGAACAGGCACGGACATACAACTGTGCTGAAATTTATTTCATGCCAAAGCAACGGAACAGGCACGGACATACAACTGTGCTGAAATTTATTTCATGCCAAAGCAACGGAACAGGCACGGACATACAACTGTGCTGAAATTTATTTCATGCCAAAGCAACGGAACAGGCACGGACATACAACTGTGCTGAAATTTATTTCATGCCAAAGCAACGGAACAGGCACGGACATACAACTGTGCTGAAATTTATTTCATGCCAAAGCAACGGAACAGGCACGGACATACAACTGTGCTGAAATTTATTTCATGCCAAAGCAACGGAACAGGCACGGACATACAACTGTGCTGAAATTTATTTCATGCCAAAGCAACGGAACAGGCACGGACATACAACTGTGCTGAAATTTATTTCATGCCAAAGCAACGGAACAGGCACGGACATACAACTGTGCTGAAATTTATTTCATGCCAAAGTAACGGAACAGGCACGGACATACAACTGTGCTGAAATTTATTTCATGCCAAAGCAACGGAACAGGCACGGGAATACAACTGTGCTGAAATTTATTTCATGCCAAAGCAACGGAACAGGCACGGGAATACAACTGTGCTGAAATTTATTTCATGCCAAAGCAACGGAACAGGCACGGACATACAACTGTGCTGAAATTTATTTCATGCCAAAGTAACGGAACAGGCACGGGAATACAACTGTGCTGAAAATTTATTTCATGCCAAAGTAACGGAACAGGCACGGACATACAACTGTGCTGAAATTTATTTCATGCCAAAGTAACGGAACGGGCACAGGAATACAACTGTGCTGAAAATTTATTTCATGCCAAAGTAACGGAACAGACACGGGCATACAACTGTGCTGAAATTTTATTTCATGTCGAAGTAACGGAATAGGCACGGGCATACAACTGTGCTGAAAGTTTATTTCATGCCAAGGTAACGGAACAGGCACGGGCATACAACTGTGCTGAAATATTATTTCATGCCGAAGTAACGGAACAGGCACAGGCATACAACTGTGCTGAAATTGAATTTCATGCCGAAGTAACGGAACAGGCATCAAACTGTGTTGGAATCTTATTCGTGCCGAAGTAACGGAACAATCATCAAACTGTGTTTGGATCTTATGTATACCGTAATATAAATTTTAAAGTAGTTTTTAAAAATCAGTTATCTCCTGCATAGTGTCCGCTTCGTCCGTCGTCTTTTGTCCATCTGTCCGTCATACTTTTGTGTCCGCTCTTCAACATTCTAGCTGTCTGAGATTTAGGGACAAAACTTTGATTACTTATACATCATAATTAAAAAGTTGTCGCGTACTGCATCGCGGATACTATCTTCAATGTCAAGGTCACAGGTTAACATTTTTTGTTAACCCATCACAATTTCCTTTCCGTTCTATAACATTACAGCTGTTTGAGGTAAATGGAGGAAAGTAGGTATACTGACATATCATCATTAAAAGGCATGCCACACACCACAATAAGGGTGCCATCTTCAAGGTAAACACCCCAGGTATAGTTTTTAGGTTTAAGTATCATTTTTCCATCTGCTCTACAACTTAAGAGCTGTTTAAGATAAATAGATGAAACTTTATATACTTATACATATTTCTGCTTTATATCTTAAAAGTTGGTCCAGGTACATGAGTGAACCATGGTACAATTAGATTTCACAATTTGATGGCATCTAAAGTATCACATTCAAGGTTATATCTTCAAGGTCAAGGTCACTGATAATTTTCCACCTTTTATACCTTTTTACGTCAGTGCCACTTAAGAGAGAGCCATGATACTTGATAACTTTCCATGTCTGCTCAGTAACTATACATCTCTATCACAATAGGTAACAGTCAGATTCCATCATTGTGTACATTGGTGACTTCACCACGGTAGACGTATGGCAACAACAACAAAAATCATAAAATATTTGCTATATTTTATTGGTTAAAATTAGTTTTTACCGCTTTTAGAGTGTTCTTTGATCTCTAACAAGCTCTTTTATAGTGATCTCATGCTAATAGAAAGGTACCTTTGACTTTATTGACAGCTGTCCACTGGAATACACTGTTATAACTTTGACTTTAGTGACAGCTGTCCACTGGAATACACTGTTATAACTTTTTTATAAACATGCCGCTTACATAGATTTTATTCGTACGATCTAATGATAACAAATGTGGTATTTTCCCTTTGATAAGAAACTTAAGAGGAAAAGTATGTATATCTGCATGGTTGAATAATGCAGATTCACAGCATTATTGTTGCAGAATTGTCGATTTACAAACAGATTAAGTTGGCAAGAACCTAAATTAGTATATCGGGGCTGCCATTAACGCCATCAGATGTAATTAACGACAAAAACCTATTCGTTCTTGAATTGTGTAACATTTATTTATTAATAAGAACGTGTCTATGGCGGTGACAAAACGTTATACTTTATATCCCAAAATTGTGTTTAAGATCTACATGGTCATAATACTAACATCGTGACCTTAAACTCAAGTATGAGCGATGATATACAATGTAATTATATAGAAACTATGTGGACATATTCAGCGCCTTTTCTCTGAGAGAGGGGCTCCGGGTGGCCGCGTGGTCTAAGGCGCTCGCCTTTACAGATCACTGACATCTCACCATTGTCCGCGTGGGTTAGAGTCTCGGGCTCGGCCAACGTGGGTATGTGAGAAAGTTTGCCAGAAGCTTCCCGAGGGTCGATGGTTCTTACCGGGGTTTTCTCGGGTTCTTCCTCCACAAAATATACTTGTCGCCATGTAGCATATCATGTGCTGAAAAATGGCGTTAAACCCATAACAACCAACCATTCTCTGAGAGATTTTTTTTTTGTCGTGTTCGCATTCTTTATATCATCGCCACTCATTTATATATTAGCACATACGATAAATTTGGGTATGGATTATGCATGAAAAATGTAGGCGATATCGGTCATATCCGACAAAGCAGATGCGATGCCTCCAACTTTGATGTATAGAATTGTTGATTCCGTTCCATCTTCCGTACCATAATATTCATCAATCGCATTTCTTGTTTCTAAAACATTCGAAACTTGGAACGAATCGGGAAGACTGTAAGATACTTCAAATTTAAGGAGGAGTAATTTATCGAACCAGAGTGCTACAATATAGTTTGTCGTACATCAATGTCTAATTGGTCGAGTTAGAGAGAAAAAACGTGATACAATTTACAAGTTTTATTGGTCCCCAAAGATCCGATTAAATGCCATTTGAATACAACTTGCTAACTCGTCTAAAATGTATATGCAACTCACGGCATACCATTGTATCTCACACGATAGATCCTTTAAGCAATCCCATGGATAGAGTTGCATGTAAAAAACATACATATATTGTTGGGGGCTTTTTTTGTTGCTGTTGTAGTTGGTTTTTTATATAATATTAAGGCACGGAATCACGTAATTCTGAACCTGAGTCCACATGAAAACTAGAATTGTATGTTATTACAGTATTATAAATGTGTTTCCCGTTTGTACACTTTACGTACAGTGTTTGTGGTTTATTATTTATGATATGTCAACACGTTAACAGTCTGTGAATCTGATTTGTCCAAATAAGCCCATGAAATTCTTGCGCGTTATTCTCATTAAGGATTAGCTGCGATCGTTGGAATTTTCCTTGCCCCGCCTTTTGGAACATTTCTTTTTACTATTACTATCAGCAATATGGCTGCCGTCTTTCCAATCCGTAGCCGAATGGATATTGGAGAAAAAAATGTGATACTATCACAAACACGCACAGTAGTATGACCACTTTACCCTACATAGAATTCTCCGAATGCCAAACTAAAACTAGAAAATGAGTAAACCCGCTGGACTTTCCACTAGTTTAACCGAAAATGTGGGAGAACCTAGAAAATCCAAAACGCTGTCCTACACGGGACATACTGAATGCATGTAGAGAAAGTCCTTGCAGCCTATTACAATGCAGGCGGTCCCCTTTACAGTGCTGCTAACACGCGGTATGGGTCTTCCACCTCACCCCCAGGACAAACGTGGTATAAACGTCAACCTATAGCCTATAGGAGTAAATAAACTCACCTCTCTTATGAAGAGAATGTCGACAAATACTGGTCGCTCAGCTTACAAAAAGTTATCCAACCACAGCATCCTTCCAAATCAAATAAAGCAAATATCCGGTCATAAAAACATTCAATCTGGGAATCACTATCGAACAATATGAATGCAAACCGGCAGCGGAATCACACTTTTTTATTTAGTACTATTTCTGAATCCTGTAATCACCCCTTCAAACAAATATCCAACTACTGTAATGATATTTCTTCTGCCATATCCGATACCGCATCTGTGTTGAATGTCCATGGTGGAATTGACACTTTCTTCGGTGGAAACGCTGTAAACAGTCTCATCGAAATCAATCTATATGGCGCCTCAACAGCTCCGGCTGTAGATCTAGTGTTGAAAATGATGTCCATATCATTTGTTCTATTGACTGAAATTATAGATGCTCTTTGAATTTTAATTTGTAAAACAAAAACAACAATCGACTTCTAAATGTTATTGGTCATCGCATTGCGGAGTATTGCTTCAACTTGTGTCTGGAAGTTTTTGTTTTCATGCGCAAGAATTGAAAGGTCTGAACCAGAATTAAATGAAATGCTCAAAATCATTTGTTTTTCTTTCTATCTAGATTCTTTCCACTCAAAATAAGAACTATATGATAAACATAATCTCAAATGGGCAATGAGTTAATACTGAATTTATGAAACTCGTTGAATAAGTTTCAATTTGGCTCGCCAAGGCTCTCAAAAGCTGGGAATTATTCAACTCATTTCATAAAATCAATATTAAATCATTTGAGATCCTTTATTAGTGTAACGATAACCCAGCTAATATCCTAATATTACAAGATTATTTGATGTAACTCAGCCACTAGAAGTCCATAATAAATGAAGAGATTCTGCTTTAGCTTTGATATCAGAGAAATTGGTCAAACTTTACCATAACCAGGTCCATGTTGCTGTATCGATACAACTGTCTCCAAGACAACAAAGAAGTTCGAAACTTTCTAGATCAACTCATGCAGAGCAGGCCTATGAAGCCTCATGGATTTGTCTACAATTGCCCTGTAAAATATTTTATAAAACTCTGTATCTTTCCATGAACATATTATCGTTGTAAGCAGGTAAACAAATCAATCCAACATTCCCTAAACCGACTTTTAGCACAACTAGTCGAAGACCAGAAAAGCTTATGAGATGTCCGCTTGTCGGTTATCGTTACTCCAAAACTACTTTGGAGAAAAGTTACGAAGCTTGGCTTACAGTTTCATCCTGAGGTCTAGTTGCTACTAAATGAAAATGGTATCTCATTGGGTTTTCACCAAAATGGTGCCAGTCTTAATTCCAACATGACCGCTATGGTGGCTATGTTGAAAACCTTGTTATCGCTACTTATTTTAAACAGATGGTCATATCGACACATTATGTTTTCTAAAAGACTTATTCTGACTTGTAAATGGTCCTAAATAATAATGGTACCGATCTGATAACCAGTGCAGCCATCCTGACAATTTTCTGTATTTTTTCTCCTCCTGAACGAATGACCATATTGACATGAGGTTTTCACTAAAATACTTGTTATCACATGTAGATCTTGAATGAAAATGGTGCCGATTTGACATCCAACATGGCCACCGTAACAGCCATCTTGAGAACCTTGTTATCGCTACTCCTTCTTTACGAATGCCCAGATAGACATGGCGTTTTCATTATAAGACTTCTTATGACATGCGGATGATCCAAATGAAAATGGTGCTGACCCGATGTCCAACAATAATGTAATTTGCTACTTCTAAACAGACTGTCATTTCGACATGTGGGTTTCATTAAAAGGCATCTGATGATATGTAGCTTATCCGAAATAAAAATGCTGTGGATATGACTTCCCAATACGGCCACCAATGTGGTTATCGTGAAAGTCTTGTTTTGAATACTTCCCCTGAACGGATGGTCGAATCAACATTGGGCTTTTACTAATGCACTTGTTGCAATATGTAGTTGGTCACATATTAAACTGATGCTGATCTTACTTACAAAATGGCTACCTTGGTGACCATCTTTAATACTTTTATGGCTACTCCTCCAGAATGGATGATTGTATTGACATAAGCTTTGCACTATAACAATATGTAGAAAGTACTGAATTAAAATGAAGCTGGTCTGACATCCAGCATGGCAACCATAGTGACAATCTAAACAATCTTGTCATCACTACTCCTCTTAAAGGAATAATGCAACTTACATGGGGTTTCACTAAAACACTTCTTGCAATAAAAATTAAAGCCAATATGTTTGCACTATTGTGAACGAGTTCGAAAACCAGACCCTACGTGATCTCGGGGTCAAGTCAAAGGTTGATGTTTGCATGATTGTAACTCACTGAGCGTATTAACACAGTAGTTTGCGCATATACAAATGAATTTTGACTAGACTTTGTATGTAGATGCATTTCAATAAACAAGTTGATAGTCAGCACTTTGACATTGATTTCAAGGTCCAATGTCTTGACTTGCGTTTTTATCTGTGATGTCTTGTTAGCATAACACAAATAAGTAGGAATGGATTTTGATCATACACAATTTGTGGATATATCTTGAATGATACCAGTTGAATGTTTTGTTTTATTTATTTTATTTAAGTATCAGTTATTGGTTCAACCAAATATAGCATGTGACTATATCTTTAGAGTATCTGAGACAAGTTCAGTGACCTTCTATCCATGATATCAGGTTCAAGGTCAACATATTAATTCAAACACACAAAGAAAATATTTTTGTTATCAAATTTGGTATGGTGGAGTGTCTAAAAAATATATGAGATGACTTCAATACTCAGCAAATAAAATAAAACGAGGGAAGGAAAGGACTTCTCGTGAATTCCAACACATTCTTTAGGGCCATTACCGCGTCAGTCCCCTTCAAGGACTAATATAATGAGCGTGTTCTTTAAAGCGCCTAACGATGTAAAACGATGGTTTTTTCAGCAAAATCCACCAAGATCGTTCAACTTGGCTTGTTTCATTTTGGGGAAACCCTTGTATTGTATGTTAAACGTAGCATTATTTACAATCTGTGACGTGGAGGTTTTAATAGCGAAACTCGATTTCCCTAAATTGTAAACATCCACTATGTTCATATGAATATCTAGATTTTTGTATTGGGTCTACTACACATTTATAGGGAGACCAGCTTCTAGGTAGGGAACAACTCATCTTATTGCGAGATTGTGGACAGTGAGAGCATGTGCTCTCAACACCATGCTTTGCTACCCCTAGAGTTAATGTTAATGTATGGCTTGGCTGTGTACAGTTGCATCTGCCACCGTGATCTCGTCACCGGTTTCTTGACATCGTGATACGAGTGCATGACGAACAATCTTCTAGTGAAAAAAAAATAGTTAAATGCCTAATCCCCTTCACGACCTTTTAGGTCCCTGCTCGGATTTTCCCTTTTTCTTGACTCTTGTGTACCATTCTTCAAAACATTTCACCACCATTCATTGGTAGAGCCACAATATCATGTCACGCCATTATCTCAGTCTGTCAAATTTGTCTACGAGGAAATGCTACTTTAAGGACGTCTGAATGCTTTGCATGTAATCTCAGGCAGCGTCTTTTGTCATACATTCATGTCTGAAATAAATCAGCCGAAAGTTTTAAATATTTTTATATAAATATATATTAAATAGTTTTAAATAATTAAGTGACCCTGAAATTTAGCAACTCTAAAATAGTTGAGGACAATTAATGTTCTTACATACTTTTATATAAAATTTATCGCAATTATGATCAAATATCCAACTCACAATGTTTTTAAATATCTTAACATTAATTAGATTTACCTTTTGTCAAGCGTTTATCTCTGACTAATTATTGTTTTATTTCCTTTATATGTATTGTTTTTATTTGGAACTACATTGTAGATTTCTATCTTTTATATTTGTTATTAAAAAATTATTGTAAGTCTGCTAATTTTGCAAGTATACGTTTTCAACAGCAGCAGCACATATTTTAACCAGTATATATTTCTTTAAATGAAAAGAAAATCTCATGAAAATTGAACTTTTACAATATGTTTTTGCTTCCAGGGGCTTTTCGTCTCTATGATCTGGACAGTGATGGGTTTATCACAAGGGAGGAACTGTTAGATATTGTAGATGCCATTTATAAGATGGTGGTAAGTGGTGACCCAGTAAGATGGTGGTAAGTGGTGACCCAGCACAACAGCTAGTCAGACAGCTTTTACAAACACGTCTGATAGTTATCATATGGATATAGAAGAAGGACTTTTTTTTCTTTGGAAATTAAATTTTCAAACGTAATATTTATATTAACATATAACATAATGCCATGAGTATTCATCCACAGTAAAATTAAAACAGTGCATGTTGTTTTCGATACAGTTTCTTTACATGTGAGTATCTAATGTACGTGATCACCGGTTACTAAGTTTATTTGTTAAAACTGAATAAATACATAGCATTTTGAATAATCTTTTCATCCACCTGTCTATCTGTCAATCAATCAATCAGTCTATCTATCTATATATTTTCTTAAATACATACATACATACATACATACATACATACATACATACATACATACATACATACATACATACATACATACATACATACATACATACATACATACATACATACATATACACATACATACATTCATATATATATACGCATGGATAAATTGAACAGATATGACAGCAAGTCTACATGGTAAAATAAGCATAAATTGTCGTTTAATGGAATCAGCTTTGCATCACTAACGGTTGGTGACTTAAGTAAAAAAGACTCCAATAAATGTTAATGGGACAGGTAACTAATGATAAGAAACAATTATAAGCTAGGCACAGGTAATTAATTATAATGAACAATTTTAAGCCAAGTAATCTAACTTGCATCAGCTTCCAAATTACACATACGTGAGTAATGTATGATTAATATAAGAAATGTCAGACTGGTGTACTAGTATAATTTCTCATTATTGACTGTATATTTTGCATATTTTAATAAAAAGCAAAACCATTTCATAACTTTTTACTTATTGCGAGAAGACTAGGATGAAAATTGGATGATCATGATGACGACTACTACTACTACTACTATTATTATTATTATTATTATTATTATTATTATTATTATTATTATTATCTTTTAGGGTAACATGGTGAAACTTCCAGAAGAAGAAAACACGCCAGAGAAAAGAGTAAATAAAATTTTTGAAGTGATGGACAAGGTATATGCAAAACCCAAGATCTAATTAAACGTTCTCCCTAATTTTTTATTCCGCCAAGATTGATTCCAAAAATATGATACATCTAATATACGATCACTAGTACTTTACAACTTTTATTCACTCGTATCAGGCAAAGTGTGAAAAGTCCAAGTCGCAAATTATTGATGTCGTTGTGCACGGCGCGGTAACTAAACTGATCGATGATCATCAAGCTTCATCTGTCAGTCACTGTGTTGTAAAGTTACCGAGGCCATCCTGCCAATCAGATCCCAACTAGGAGCAACTTTCCTCGATGGCTTCCAAGTCCACACTGGGCCTGCGTGAAATTTGATCCTCTTTTGAAGTGCAGCCTCTGTCTTTAAACGAAGTTGCAAGAACTTGCTACACAACTGTCATAGAAAGAAAACAGGCTAGTTGCCTACATCACTCTATATATACTGTCATAGAAAGAAAACAGGCTAGTTGCCTACATCACTCTATATATACTGTCATAGAAAGAAAACATGCTGGTTGCCTACATCACTCTATATATACTGTCATAGAAAGAAAACAGGCTAGTTGCCTACATCACTCTATATATACTGTCATAGAAAGAAAACAGGCTAGTTGCCTACAACACTCTATATATACTGTCATATAAAGAAAACAGGCTAGTTGCCTACAACACTCTATATATACTGTCATAGAAAGAAAACAGGCTAGTTGCCTACAACACTCTATATATACTGTCATAGAAAGAAAACAGGCCAGTTGCCTACAATACTCTATATATACTGTCATAGAAAGAAACCAGGCCAGTTGCCCACATCACTCTATATATACTGTCATAGAAAGAAAACAGGCCAGTTGCCCACATCACTCTATATATACTGTCATAGAAAGAAAACAGGCTAGTTGTCTACATCACTCTATATATACTGTCATAGAAAGAAAACAGGCTAGTTGCCTACATCACTCTATATATACTGTCATAGAAAGAAAACAGGCTGGTTGTCTACATCACTCTATATATACTGTCATAGAAAGAAAACAGGCTAGTTGCCTACATCACTCTATACATACTGTAAGTAGTATAAGCTGAAAAGAGATTTATGTTGTTTCACATGTATTTATGAAAATGCACCGACTCTGAATAAAGATTACTTGATCTGACTATATTTCAGGGAGACATCAGATTATCAATGCGTGCACGCTCACCGTTTTCTTCATTTCAACACAATTAACTGCATACAGTCTTCAAAAACTGATCATCATGATTGGTTCCCTAATTTAGTTTTTGACGTATATTTGTTTAAAAATTATCTCTCGTCAGCGGTGTGACTGTGACTCTCATACAGTACGAGATGGATAGGTTATAAATACAGTATGCAAATTAATTTTTTTATAAATGGTTTAATGTTTCTACCATAAACACAGATTATCTCTCACAAATAATCCAACAATAAAAGACGATAAAAGTCCAAAAGCCACATTGTAGAATCACTCGCACAGAGAGTTTATCTCTTATCAGAACAGGAAAGCAAAGTCACATTAAGGTTGCTAATGTATCAAATTAAATATAACCACATAATCTATACATGTATAATTTCTCATCATCGGTAGTCATCGTGACTCCAATTTAGCTATTTCCTTACATGATCAGGCTGTTTGACGCGTATGATGTTGTGACTTCAGCCGTGCTCAAACTTCGCAATTCTAACACACTATTGGATATAACGTGCGTTATGATTGGTCCAACTAAAAAACTATTGGATATAACGTGCGTTATGACTGGTCCAACTAAAAAACTGGCAACAGCAAAATCATAGACTATCCATTTAGTAAGGTGGTGAAGAAGACAGGGTACCGGACTACTGATACATAGGTACAAAACGTACATACTGAGTCAGAACAGTTGTCCGTATACAGACTAATAAAATCAAGGATGTGCTCTCAGAAATTTTGACTGTTGTGACATCAAGACTCTCCCTGTGGCGTATGCAGTGGGGAATTACATATTTTGCCTTTGTCGACATTTTCAATACTTATCTTTGAAGGGAAAAAAGAGTATCGTCACGCTGATACGTCGAAGGTAAAACTAGAAATAACTCCTTTCGATAGATATGTGGTACATAATTCATGCACTTAGCAAATTATCGTTTCAGAATAACGGTAATATTCGATTTTTTACTGCAAACGTTTGCCGAATCACCCAGGAAAGAATCTGAACCCGCGGCCCCCAAACTCCTCCTTCGTGCTCCGGTAAACGTTTGAGCATAGCATTCTATATATTTCAGTCTATGAAGGCAGCTGTGTTTTAATAAAGAAAAACAGTTTCGGTCATGATTTCTTGATTGATCTTTTGTCGGTAGTATTCGTAACTTTCTTCCCGAAACCAGGGGTTGTCTTGAGTTTTATGTATTCATCTACTATATTCTCAGCATTCCTACTTGATCTCTTTTTAGAACCATGACAACCGTTTGACGTTCGAAGAATTCTTAGAAGGCTCCAAGAAAGACCCCACTATCGTTCAAGCATTGACTTTATACGACAGCACATCATCCGCCTCCCATTCATGAGTCCTAGTGAATGAACTGGAATATATTTATTTTTATTACCCACTCGGGATCCTTACTTTTGTGTTTTCTCACCTATGACGAATTCAAGTGTAAATGCCGAATGAAGAAAGAAGCCAGCTAAAATGTGGAGAGAGAGAGAGAGAGAGAGAGAGAGAGAGAGAGAGAGAGAGAGAGAGAGAGAGAGAGAGAGAGGGAGAGAGTTGACGCATTTTTCAAAGATCTGGCTGTTGATCTGGCAAGATGTGACGGAATACTTCTGGCTGGATACCAATCGATCAGTTGATAAATAATGTGGTATTTATTCGAATATAATTGGAACGCAGCTGGCCATTTTCATCGCCATCTTCTTTCCAATGTAACTATTCCATGGCCTTGATGATTCGAAAAGCACTATCCTATGTGATTTTATTGTTGATATACATTTTGAAAAAAAAGATTGTAAATTGCGAGTAATAGAAATGTTCATTGTCTTGTCCGATGTGTCAATTTTCAAGATTGCACAAAATGTTTGCTTATGCTTTTACCAACCCACGCGCTTGTGTAAATCACTGCATACCATACCTGGCGAAAATGTCTTATGGTCAGTTTCGTGCTTTTTTAAAATTCAAACTTCCTGATATGTTTAAGTTTTTGTCTTGAAAACCAGCGGATCATAATATTGCTGGTGTGTCTGACACAAGAAGAAGTAAGTCAATGTTGAAATGGAACAATTTAAATTTAAAACCAGGACCTAGAACAATCTTTAACGTTTTAAATAAGGACAGAAATGTGATCTTAATGACTTGGTGAAACCTGTACTTTCCTGATAATAACAATATTTCACAAAGTTATCTCGTTTCAAGTAACTCTCCTACTTCGTAAACTTATATAGAGTCAGTATCTGTGCAAAATTGTGTCAGTTTATTTGAAACGTCCTCTTTAATATTTTAATACCGTTCTCCATGCTTTGATCTTAGATAAGTCAATACTAATCGCAGAATTAGAGGACTCTACTTCAAAAGTATGCCCCTATTGATTATAATGATATATCCACAGAGTAATTCTTTTATGCCAGATACGTGCCTGGCCTGATAACGAGAGTGGAAGTTTGCATCTGATACTTTTGAAAAATGACACAAACATCTCATGTAAATGCTAACCAATACATTGAAAATTTAACATGCAAGTTTCCCCAGGGAGCAATCTGTCTCTCGTTATTTCTGCGTCAGATTGCTAATCGATTGTCACCTGGTAATAAAAATTACAATTCGTCTTCTGCTGCTATATTGCTGAAACCTCCACTGAGATCGAAATTCCCCTGATATGTGAATTTCGCTTTTTTTTCTCCCCCAAACAGTGTATACTCATGTTTGTATAGGTCCAGACGTTTGAATAGGTCCACACGTTTATGTTACTCACTGAAATGCATTTAACTAATGCAGTTAATTTTCTCTAGATCAATTTATAATCATCATCAATTTTTGACGGTGCATATCATACCTATCATTATTATCTTCGCACGTTTCAAAGAAACGGACTACTTCTCCGCCATCTTTATTCTTACTCTCTAATATATCCAAGTTATCTTCAGATGCCCTTGTATATTATAACCAGCAGAACAAGGTGTAGTCAAATGTGGTTATCCTTCCAATGTTTGTTTTGCTTTTTTAGCTGGTGTCCAATGTGTCAGTTAGCATATTTTTAGATTTTAAAAAAAATGCCTCTAAAAACGGGCTTTTATTTTATGCTAGGCAGTGAATTGTTGGATTTTCCGAGTTAAATAATTGTGATATTTCACTGCAGTGTGAATATATCATATTTTTTCACTGGCCGTCAATAGACAATGATAACATTATAAGTATGAAATTTCAAAGTTTTCTTAAGATGCTTGCGTGGTGTAGAGATTAAGATGGCCACTTCGCATACAGGCGAACCAGTTTCAAATCCAGCAATGGGCAAATATTTTTGTTTTCTTTTCATTTTATTTTTTTAGGCTGTTTTACCTTGAATTGGGAAAGAGCATTATGTAACTACTGATATTTTATGTGCAAATATACACAAAACAGAGCAGAACATAAACGGTAAACTGCTGACATTATCGCGCGAGATGCAGTAAGAAATCAGCTACTTCAGTGTGTTATACAAATTGCTAGACAATACGCTTGAGTATAAAATTAAAAGAATAATAATCGAGTGGGTGAAAATACTTAAGCTTTTCACCCACGAGATGAAATATATCCGTTATTCACTCGGAGCAAGCAAATATCCTTTCTATAAACAATATTAAAGCTGCTATCGAGGATGACTGAAAATTTAATTTTAGTGGAATAGTGTACTAGAAACACCTCAGGCTATTCTTACATTATCGCCAACTGGGTTGCATCTACAAGACTCCATTATCTGAACTACTTTCGACCGTCATAGTGGCCTCAGGCTATTCTTACATTATTGCCAACTGGGTTGCATCTACAAGACTCCATTATCTGAACTACTTTCGACCGTCATAGTGGCCTCAGGCTATTCTTACATTATTGCCAACTGGGTTGCATCTACAAGACTCCATTATCTGAACTACTTTCGACCGTCATAGTAGCCACTTTAAATACCTAAAATGATTCTTCCAACTGTTTCCCGAGTGGTGCTCCCGCTTCTATCGAAACGCTACCACCACCAATTCATTTTGCACGAATCTTTCAGAAACGTAGTTTCTTATATTTTGCTAGTATCTCAAAGAGTCTGCAAAACATAGCTGAAAGTAGTTGAAATTTAACCCGTTTGGTCAGACTATTTAACCTTTTCATTGTAAATACATTCACTTTTTTGTCAAATATTGAATGTATAATTTATAGTGAGGACAACTCAAAACGAGGCTCAATGAGTATTACATTATATGAGAACAGTGTTGGACTGGCCAAACGGGGTTTTCCAGGAGATTTCCATAAGTGTGTGCGTGTGTGGGAGGGGGGGGGGGGATTAAAGGGGAGGCCACCCCTGGGAAACCCCAACACCGGATATAAGAATGACTTTCAGGGGTGCCCCTAGGCCGCCAGTCCTACCCTGCATGTGACACTATTTCTCATGTCTGTCTTACAAACTGAGCAAATAGATTTGTATCTGGCGAGGAGTTTTTTCAATGGTGCTACATATCCATATCTGTGACACATCCGAGGTATCCATGATATCAACATGGTCTGGGCTCTTCTGAGTGAAAAGTAGTGCAATCAATATTTTTGCAAGATTTAAAAAAACTTGATTGTATTCCGCAGCGTTTTACGTGTAAGCTCTGAAAATGTCAGTATACGTCTAATGTGTTCCTATATCCCCATGAATATATATATATATATATATATATATATATATATATATATGATTCAGACTTAAATATAATGTTGTGTTAAAATGGTTAAAGGAAGAATTATCGCAATACTTAATTTCGTTATTTATCGTTTCTTCATGATTTCCCAATGAAACAAGGTATTTCTGCATAATCTTCTTCGACTCAGTTATGCAAATTAATCACAGTTACGCTAAATTCTTCTCCAACTGGTTATCATTGTTTTAGAAAATTAAACATGCGAGTTGCCATCTGAGCAATTATCAGCCAAAAAAAAAAATTTGCGATATTAAATATCGGATAAATCCTCAGTTAACTGAAACGATGAGAATTACACTATCATTTCTGTCATTTTGACAAGATAACGAGAATTCTTCTATCCATTTTATCGTTTAGACACGATAACGCAAATGAAGTACTCATGAAGAGATACTGATGCCCCATAATGTATCAAGTTCCAAAGTTACAACTACTTAGATTCTACTGAAATATATAGGCAAATGCTAGTAGATTGAAATATATAGGCAAATGCTAGTAGATTGAAATATATAGGCAAATGCTAGTAGATTGAAATATATAGGCAAATGCTAGTAGATTGTGTCGTGTCGACAACAAAACAAAATAAACCAGACTCCTCGGAGATAACTAGATGAAGAAAACTTTAATTGACTTGTGTTTATAACCTGTGAATGGTATTCTGTCAGTAAAATATTAAACAAATACTAATTGAAACTATATTATTCAATAATCTTTTCATAATATTCAGTTGATCGAAAAGAAAAACAAACAAACAAACAAACAAAAAAAAAAGTGTTGATGCGAATATTATTCAAAGGGAGGTAATTCTTTCAACTTTCTGGAGAGGGTGTTTTCTCCCATTCAGTATCTGACCGAACAGAATATGCGTTGTATTAAAATACCAAGAACAAAAGTGACAAAAAGGACTATTTTTTTCGGAAGACTCCATATAAACAAGTATAATGCTATTTACTGCGATACACTAACCATTGTGTGATCTTTCTTTGTGAAATAAATAAATAGAAGAGAACAAAATAGAAAAGGAAATTCGGAAATTCAAGATACATGTGAAAGTTGTTTCAAAATACATCTGTTAACCCATCTTTATGTATATACAGTTGAGTAGTTTAATGCAAACATAAAACCATTACAATTGCAAGATAATGCATGATTTATCTCTAATGTTTCGGAAAGACGAAATTGTTTATATAGCGATCAAGATTTATTTTAGTGTTTTTAATTCTGCTCTAAATGAAAAATTCGGTATTAAATTATGCATGAAAAGCCTAAGTAACAAAACAAAATGTTCCGATTATGTATAAGACTATTATCTACCATGAATATATTCTTAAAATGTTCGGTCGGAACCATTTTCTCCTTTCTTAAATCATAAAGCGGGTGTCAATCCTGTACGCTTCAGTGTTAAATCATGAAGCAGATGTAAATCCTGTACGTTTCAGTGTTAAATCATAAAGCGGATGTCAATCCTGTACGCTTCAGTGTTAAATCATGAAGCAGATGTAAATCCTGTACGTTTCAGTGTTAAATCATAAAGCGGATGTCAATATTGTACGCTTCAGTGTTAAATCATGAAGCGGATGTAAATCCTGTACGCTTCAGTGTTAAATCATAATGCGGATGTAAATCCTGTACGCTTCAGTGTTAAATCATGAAGTGGATGTAAATCCTGTACGCTAAAGTGTTAAATCATAAAGCGGCTGTAAATCCTGTACGCTTCAGTGTTTAATGTTATGTTTAGTACTGATAATTTATTATCGTTAATTCATATTATGCAAATGTTGATTTGAATAAACTGATCATGATATGAACCTGAATTTTTGCTTTTTTGCGTGACATATTTCATCTGTGACTTTCGAATCGGAGTTGAAATTCTCATGGGGTCTCGATAGTGCCTTCGTAATCGCTTTGCACCTCTGCGGTCCTGGGTTCGATTGTAATTCTTATGCAACTTGTTGGGCTATATTTTATAGCCCAAAGGCGGACACCTCGCGTCTCCTACGACGAATATCGCTGCAGTCTAAATAGTATTCTATGCAAAGTGGGATTCAATATTTTCCATGAAATATAGCATATTTGAACATGACAGCTTCTGTAACCATATACTGAATCTGACGCTGTTAAAACTGCGTTTGCATAGTCACTGCTATCAACAGTTGAAAATCACAACCATGTGTATGCATTCATAAAGAACATATTAAGCACGGAAGCCAAAAAAAGTATGAAAACTTGCTCAAATTATCATGTTATAATTATATATTGTGACCAGTCTGTTAGAATCGATAGCAATGCAGCTATAGAAACAAGTAATGTAGCATACCTGCTTGCCAAAGATCGTCGAGTCAGAACGAAGTGGATCGATAAATATGGAGATATAGTCAATTCCGAAATCTGTAAATAATTGACTTCGTTATCATTGACACTTTCACCTAACCATTCCTAACATATTCAACCTTCTGTTAAATCTGTGCATAATGAATGGACGATGTATGGCTACCACCAAACACATTAACAATTCAGCTTAAAACTGTAAAAAAAAAAAATATCAAACTGTGCCCTTGACCTTTTGACCAGTCATTCCGAAGGCTGTTCAGTTTCCATTGCCATGTCTGATGACAAATAATCAAAGGCAACATGATATAAGAGCATTTCCAAAAACTTCAATATATTGGGACTTTTGCCTTCAACCGTGTGACCTGCTAGTTCTTAAATATTTCATGCTCCCTATTGGTTTGTTTTGCAACTCCTATTATACCATTATTCTTGCAAGTAGAAGATATCGTCACTTAAAAAGTTCAGAACAAAGCTTTAACCGCGAACCATGTGACACTTACTTTCAACCATTCTAGCCATCATCGTATTTCTTATCTATTGCTTTTGTGCAAAAAGTTTGATGATATCTCACTTACTCAAACAGCTGTTATTGCGATAGAAAAGATAAAAATAAAACCAAAGCAAAACTTAAACCACGAGTTAAAGCCTTCTGGTCAGTCGGATGGCCAGACTAGGAGGCCGTTATGTTTATTCGATAATCGTCACATGGGAAACTGAATTAAAAAAGAGTAGCACGTGAGATCACAATTATTATGTGCAGTTGACTGTTTTGTTTCTTTACAGTATTCGTCTGTTTAGTACGCAGAGCCGGCCCATAGGGTAAATGGTACCCTGTGCGAACTTTTCATTTGGCGTCTGCTGCCCCCCTCCCCCGCCCTCCGAAATGAAGCTATCTACCCGAACTTTGCATTCAGCGCCCCATACCCCTCCCTTCGATCGCTGCTCCTGTGCGGTGGCAATTGTGGGGCACCATTAACGCCGGACCCGTGTGTAGGTGTTTTTACAGTAATAATTCATGCAATGAAAATTAGGTTGCGTATGTACAATATTTACAAAAAGAAATTCAGGGAGACCGCCACTTCAGGGAGACCATGACGTCAGGGAGACCGCCAGTTTGTGTGGGAATGATTTTGCAAATATTGTTCGAGCAAATTTGAGACATTTCTTCTAGAAATTTTCGCTGTTGTAGTAATGGCGGTAACAATGAACAGTAATATATGACAAATGGTAATACCATGATGTTAGAATGCTTCAGCTCGAAGTTGGAAGAACAGTTTTTTTTAAGTTTATGATAGCAAATTGTACAGGCGGACAAAGGACAACACACAGCGAACGAGACTCAACAGACGATGCATTATGGAGTCAGGCAGACGCAAAGCCAACCACACAGCAGACGAGATTCAACAGATGATGCATGATGGAGTCGGACGAACGCATGGTCAGACAGTAATATAAGCGTACATCACCCTAAGTAAGTATGAGAAATATAATGAAACATATTTTGTTCTCGAATCTTTATTTTTAACAAATTAAGTAATACACATAATCACTGTAGAACTGAAAAATACACATTGCATATAGCTAAAATGTAAGATTAAATGTTAAGATTGGGCAGAAAAGCCTGCCCGCATCTTTAAATAAATTATATGGAGAAATTTAGATTTAAAGCAGTGATGTAGCCTGCTAAAAAAATAAATAAATAAATAAAAAAATAAAAAATGCCCGTATATTAAAATTATTCTCACAAAAATATGTGACAAAAAGAAAATACAAATCTGCTGTCTACATTAGAAAGTTAATATCCGCGCACACATCACGTTTTCCTCGAATTACTTTATATAAGGTTTTTAGAAATACACTGACCAGTGTAAGAAATAAAGCATCATATGAAATCAATTTTCCATAACACATGCATGATCAGACTGACGGTGGCAAGAGTTACAAGCAGTGGAAGAGAATATGTGTCCCTGTTTCCTGTGCCTCCTACTATAAAACTGACCAAACTGGCTTGGTCGGGTAAATTTGATACCTCCTTTTCAAATGTCAGAGGAAACGTTAAATTAGGCCCATTCACAGGCTCTATGTCACCTTTTGCTGATACAACTAGCGGCTCTGTTGACCCAAACATATTAACAGGTTCAGTTTCAGATGTCAGACGAACATTTGAGTTTGGCCCACTTGCAGGTCCTACGTCATTCGATTTTGATAAAACTATAGATTTTTTGGTTGACCCTGACTTACTGACATGTTTAATATTGGCCTCCTGTTGGGCTGGCGGCTGGGAATATGTTAAAGAGAGTAAGTTCGTAAAGAGAACTGCTGGGGTTTTAAGTGTTGTGTTCAGCTTTGCAGAGGTGTGGCTGCTAGCAACTGGAGACTCTGTTGACGAATGTTGTCCAGAGGTATTTGGAGGAGATGGTGACGACATGATCGACTGCTGTTTTGTTGTCGTCGGTGGTGCCAGTCTGGTCATATCTGTAAACGATTATTAAGAACTTAGCTTTTGAGATCGAACAAAAATGTATTACGAGTCGAGCGCCTGTCTACATTTCCATCTGAAGATATCTTTCTACGTGGTAGCAATATAATACCATGTAATCACTTCTCTCTCCAAAAATGACGATCGAGCGGGAATATTCATTCAGACCCAGGTTAGTCTTTGGGGATGTTTCTAACAGCATAAGTAATTATTTATCAGAAATATATAATAGTGTTGGCATTTGAGTGCTTTTGTGTGTCTATGTGCATGGATCTTGTTTTGTGTGTGTGTGTGTGTGTGTGTGTGTGTGTTTGAGCGAGAGAGAGAGAGAGATTAGAACTTGTTCAGCTACAGACTTAATAAATTAGCACGATTAAACTTACCAGTGGAAAGAAACAGCTGATCCAGACTCCTGAATTTGATATATACAGTTTAAGTTACAATTAACCTTGATACGAGTCAGATCTAGAATTCTAAATCTACAAATAAATATCCCTCTGAAAACCACACTTGCTCTGCATAGATCTAGAATTCTAAATCTACAAATAAATATCCCTCTGAAAACCACACTTGCTCTGCATAGATCTAAATCGCTAGAATTATTGCCTTCAAAAATGCTTAATTTGAATGACAGTGGTGTCCATACAAAATTCTCAATTTGAATGACAGTGGTGTCCATAGAAAATTCGCAATCAGTTGAACTTAGTTTGAATTCATTATTTTGTCATTTCACACCATAAAATATCAATGATGTCTCACACAATAAAATATCAATGATGTCTCACACAATAAAATATCAATGATGTCTCACACAATAAAATATCAATGATGTCTCACACCATAAAATATCAATGATGTCTCACACCATAAAATATCAATGATGTCTCACACAATAAAATATCAATGATGTCTCACACCATAAAATATCAATGATGCCTCACACCATAAAATATCAATGATGTCTCACACCATAAAATATCAATGATGCCTCACACCATAAAATATCAATGATGCCTCACGAGTCGAATCACCAGCTATAGACCCACTTAGATTCCACTATATCAATCCCATGGTACACATTAACTGATTGTGATCTTGAAAGAAACCATACTCATCTGTTGATTGTAGTATGATTAAAAGTTTCAAGTTTAAATCCTCAATTGCATATAATAATAAAACATGGTTAACTAGCGATTGTAACTTTCATCACTCTAATAACCATGTTTATAAAAAGTAGAGAAAATGGACATGGATCAGTGTTCGTTACAAACCGAAATAAAGTTTATGAGTCTGCTACAGAACAAGTCTGCCAGCGTCTCAAGGCCATATAATTAACGTTTTACGTATTAAAGTTATTTTTAAAAAAATTAATAAATAAGAAAACCATAACAGGTAAACTCAAAATCATTAAAATCTTTAGTTTAAATATGCTATACTCTGAATGCTGTCGGAATCGACTGCTCTGTGATGCTACACGCACCCCCAACAATGTTCATGGTATCAATATACGCAAGAAATGTGTTAACACAAAATAATCGCTCCTTTTTCATATAAAAACAGTAACTAACTAAACATAAGACACTTTTTAAAGCATTAGATGTAGGAGAAAACGTTTTAAAAAGTTACTGTCATACATTTTTATATAGTTTCTGATTTGTTTGTTATCGACGTATACAGTGCTGACCACATTGGCACAGACAGAATGGAAAAAAAATAATGAAAATATTCGTTTTCCGCCTTCAAATATATAACAAAAAGAAAATCTGCGAGTCTAGAGTGTATATAAGGAAATCTTTCACCACTTAAATAGAAACATTTCGCCACTCGTGACAAATCAATTTTTCCACTTCAGTCGTGAAATATTTTATTATATCTAATAAAAAAAACATTGATATTGTCTATATATGTTAGTACTAAAAAAACAGCCAACCGATTGTTTGTAACGTTTAATCGCCGATTACGTCTGCCTGTCATATTTGATTCATACAAAAATGGTGTTGTTTCGTCATCTAATTTATTTTACTCGTCTGCCTGTCGTATTCGATACATATAAAAATGGTGTTTTTTCATCATCTAATTTAGTTTACTCGTCTGCCTGTCGCATTCGATGCATACAAAAATGGTGTTATTTCGTCATCTAATTTATCTTACTCGTGATGCTTCGAATTTTCGATAAGGTCACTATAGATTTAGTATTTCACATTATGTAATGTAACGTCATATATCATCGGCGCGCGTCAGTGTGCCCGTTGAAACAGGTGTATTGACTGTATCCAGGTAAACAGGTGTATTGACTGTATCCAGGTACGGTATCGTGGAGTCAAGGATTAAAAAAAAAGAGTAATGTTCTAAATTATATCCCTGCAGTTAACCAATCGAAACTCATGATATTATCAATTGATGTATTAAACCACGTGAAGAGCTGTGTAAAAGTAATGATCATCAAAGTTTGAGACATGCTATTATCTTATTATCAAAGAGGGCAAATAATACTAATAATTATAAAAATTGTCATAACTGTGTGGAAAATTAGTTACCGTTTTCTTTTTGGTTATTTACATTGTCTTGCCTCGAGACGATGTATACAGGAGCGCTGGACACCTGGAAAGACGTTTCTACTGCATCGAGGCTACGTCGTCTGCGACTTCCGGTACGGTCGGTCGCATTGCAGCTACGGTCACATTTCGCACTAGTTTCTGAGACTAAACACAAGAGACCATCGCAGTGTATGTATACGGTGTCGAAGTTCACGAATCTAAAAGTCTTGTACCAAAATCCGAACATCGTGTTGTTTAAAGGAAAGAAGGTGACTGTTGGATCCTTATCACATCTGTAATGTAACATTATTGTCATTCAACCCCTTCCTATTATTCAGATGATGTTCCTATTATTATTATTATTATTATTATTATTATTATTATTATTATTATTATTATTATTATTATTTATGAGGACAATTTAGATGCAAAAGCACTAAGTTAACGTGTTTTTCTCTGTGTCGCTTGAGAGGAAATCCAGGTTGCCAAATTCGCTTAAAAATAATATCACTAAACATTTGATACTACTTTGATAACAATTACTCAGATATTAATAGTTAAACAGTTAAAGGGATAATTTCCTTACAGTTAGAATGTCTTCGTGAAAACAAGTGAATTTCCCATGAGAAAGAATTTCTGAACATACATATAGACAGACGTGCAGACAAACAAACAGACAGACAGTCAAATAGATAGAGAAACAGACACTCAGATAGATTGATAGATTATATACTTGTTTTGGAAAAGAGGATATTGTGTAGGGTCACTTTTATTCATTGATGGTGTTGCAATACAGTTGGAGACCACCAATCGGATGTCATAGGCAGTGTCTGATAATATCAACATAGCGTAGATGTATTCTCCCAACGTCAACTGGAGTGGAAATTGAGTAACAGGATTTGTAAACGAGTTGTTCTGGTAGAAAATCAGATTGACTGCAAGTTGCCCTGGAGCCCTTTTGGTAACTGTTTCAGTCACAGGTATGAGTGCCTGTTGATTTGACACATTTAAGAAATATTTCAGGAATTCACACAAGACGACGATCCTATACGTGTTTCCTCGCACGATGTTTTTCTCAGTGTAGGTGGCGTTGTATCTAATAACGTTCTCGTAGAATATATGACTTATGTTAGTCTGAAAAAGGAAAGGCATCGAAAATATGATAAAAATTAAAGCTGCCCGAGGAATCAGATTATAAAACTAGCATCTGACTTCAATGTAACGTCATCAGAACATGAGTACAGTCGAGTCTCGCTCACCAGACCTCCGTTAATACCTTAATCATCATATTTACAAGTGATAATCCGACTGTTTCCATCAAATTTCGTGCAAACAGTAGAGTTCAGATGGGGCGGTGCAGTTTAAAACGATTCAGAAATATGCTTCAAATTCATAAAACTTTACTAGTAAAAGAATCAGACTTTTGCCCGAAACTCAGTCACTAGAATTCAAAGATTCATCAGAGCAAAGTCTCCAAAATGTACGATATTTTTATATGATAAAAGCAACCATAGCTAATATTTGGAATATTTTATCTCCGAGTTTTGAAAATTTCCACAGTATCAGTCGTTAAAATTGTATAAAAATGTAAGGTCTGGCTTGGAGATCCTAAAGCTTTGAGCTTGAGTTTGAGATTTGGTTTCCACTATCAGCCAATCAGAAATGACCTTGCAAAAATAACGTCATTTGTAACTGGTCGAAACAAACTCTCAAGATCAAAGAGTTTTATGATTTCCAGGCCCAGGATTAGATTTCATTTACATAACTTTGTATGTATATTAATTTAAGTCTTGAATCATGCGATCTGATTGGATAAAATATAACTCTGAATGAATTTTAGCCAATCAAATAGTTAAATTGTAAGCATACATTTTTGGACATGTCGTTGAAACTAGTGCCAGGTCCCAAGGTAATAAAACATCATGCTTAAATTCAGACCCAATTCAATGTCAACATTTTAACTTAGTTTGAATTTGAGCATGATAATTGTTTAAAATATATAGTCCTGTTTGTCAAACAGTCTCAGTCCAACCTATACTTAACTTGATCACGCAGAACTTAACTGGCGTTATTTCAAATCCAGCCTATACTCGACTTGATCACACAGGCCTTAATTGGCGTTATTTCAAATCCAACGGTGGTGAGTTAAATTCGTCGGTAAAAGTTAAATTTTTTTTTTTATTGTATCAGATAACGCTTCAAATATTTATGAAAAATCTTTCTTTTTTAGAAGACGCTTGATTTGATTTTTGGCATCAGGGTATTTTGAGGCTGTTTTTATTCTTTACGTAGAAGAGTACTTCTTTTCTTGGACTGTCTTTCTCAAACGTATACAAAAAGATATAATATAATAAATGAATACTGTACCAGTCACACACCCCGTAAATTGAATAGAGTAGCCTACAGATATAAAATGGCTCATGTCACAGAGTGTGAAATAACCGGATTCTCTTCAGATTTCTTCGCAGAATGTTAACTGCCGAGCATGCGCTGCTGATACACAGCACTGCAGTAAGTGGAGGTGAAAGTAAAAGTATACCCGCCAACGAGAGCGGTGTAGTTAGATATAAGTTCTTCTTATTTATTGGAAGAAAATATATAAAGAAACAGAGACAAACAGTTTTATTTCCCTTTAAAAAATATGTATAATTTATTAAGCATTGTGAATTTATCAATAAAGATAATGAATAATCTATATTTGGAACTTTTCAGATATGTCTGACAGTATCTAAAGGGTGAATCCATAGACGTTCAATTTCAGAATTAATATTGAATTATGCCCCTTTGTACAATTATTGCTCAATTTTTTAAAATTGTAAAAGTTTATATTATCAGATTTAAAAATAAGAATAAGCAGATTTTTTAAAATTATTTTGATAAATAACTAGTTCAAAAAAGCACTATAGACGTGATGGTACATTTTTAAATTGCACAGTACCTTTGTATTGATATTTTTGTCAGTTTTCAACAAATAACAAATAAAAAAAATGTATATCATTTTAGTCCAATTGTTATTGGTTAGGCATTTTTCGTTATATTTACAGCAGTAGGGAGAAAGAAATGACCAGGCTGCTGTACGTATAAAGAAAGTTGCCGCTGAGAGATAGAAATGACTAAAAAGCCATGTAGGCAAACTACTTTAAAGAGGGCTCAACTAAACCCGTTTTGGAGTGTGTGTTTCTGACTGACCAAAAAAGGCGGTGGTTTTGTGTTATATATATATATATATATATATATATATATATATATATATATATATATATATATATATATAATGTACATATTATTGCGGATATATTTGTGTATCTTTTATCATGTAAATATGACAATAATATTTTATACACATAAAAAAGAAGCTGCGTTGTATAGGTTACCGTTCAGAAGTAGACCAAGCAGCGACATCACTTCATACACAAAATAATGTGTTCAAAAATACCCTTCAAAACAAACCATGCAACAAAAATTCTATGCCACAAACAAAGCTCCTTCCTTTTCACGTGTTTTATGTATATTAACCTCAGCTTCAACTTTGTTACGTGTCATTACTCTTGCGTCCTCTTTTCTAAAGTATCAACCTTATTCTTGTTTCTGTTTTGATTGTATTCGAGTAAATCAGGATTCAATTTCAGCAACACGAATTAAATTAAATCTCTCCTAATGACATTTGATTGGTCAATTTAAAGTCAGATCTAAATTTCATCGAATCAGATTTTACACTTAATTTCAAGTTAAGAAATGAGTTCTGTTAGTGAAATTCAGGCCTGATCGTCAAATGAACTCAAAGTTAAAAATAATGCTACCCTCTAACAAGGCTCCATTGACACAAAACTATAAAGACAAAATAATGTTACCCTCTAACAAGGCTCCATTGACACAAAACTATAAACACAAAATAATGTTACCCTCTAACAAGGCTCCATTGACACAAAACCATAAACACAAAATAATGTTACCCTCTAACAAGGCCCCATTGACACAAAACTATAAACACAAAATAATGTTACCCTCTAAAATGGCCCCATTGACACAAAACTATAAACACAAAATAATGTTACCCTCTAAAATGGCCCCATTGACACAAAACTATAAACACAAAATAATATTACCCTCTAACAAGGCCCCATTGACACAAAACTATAAACACAAAATAATGTTACCCTCTAAAATGGCCCCATTGACACAAAACTATAAACACAAAATAATGTTACCCTCTAACAAGGCCCCATTGACACAAAACTATAAACACAAAATAATGTTACCCTCTAAAATGGCCCCATTGACACAAAACTATAAACACAAAATAATGTTACCCTCTAAAATGGCCCCATTGACACAAAACTGTCTCAACACAAAAATTGAACTCATGCTAAGATTTCAAATATGTCAGTCCTTGACAATTCAATTCGGAAATACGGTTAGAATAATTCAAAATGTGAAATGATCTTATTTATTGGTATTTCAATTTACAGGCAACTTTTAAATCACTTTGTGAGGTTCAATGTATGATTATGTCTGAGTTAATTGTTTTACTCAGACAGTTTTGGAGACACAGACGTGTAGAATATGATTGCTGTTGAAAAGAAATCTTAAATGGTGCGCATGAGGAAGAAGCTGTGTATGCACAGCTGGCAATAAATCGCTTATTTGGAATACACACGCCTGAGTTAATTACAGTACTGACACAGTTTTGTACCTGCAGGGACACAAACGTGTAGAAAATGAATACTGTAATAATTGTAAAGAAATCTTAAATGGTGCGCATGAGCAAGAAGCTGTGCAGGCACAGCGGGCAATACATCGCACAATTGACACATGCGCCTGAGAGTCAGTGCTGAATAAGTCGAGTATGATTTGGGTAGAAAATAATTAGCAAAAGAAGAAATAAATTAAACGTGTATCCGAATAAAAATTTTGTGGAAAAAAGACTGTCTTTACCAGTGCATACCGCTAATCTGTAGTTGAAGGTCAATAATCCATTACCAGGGTTTGTCAGCGATAATTATGTTTATTAACTATATTTTTTGGAATAAACATGACACACATGATTAAAATCAGCTATACAATTTTTTCCCAATGTAATAACTTGCGTAGGCAACCTCTGGTAGGTCTGCACGATGTTTCGATAGTCTACGAAACAATACAATAACGGATCGCATCTATGATGTTGGATGAGTAAGCAAGGGGATGCTCCTGTTGCAACAGGTTTGGGCTTTGTCGTTCCCTTGCAATCGGAGCACCTCGTGACTTTTCTATAAATTCCGTTTCGGATATACTTCGATAGAGTGTTACAGCGTGAAAAGGGAAAATCACCGCAAAAGAAGGCAGAGAACTCTGTTACACGCTAAAGTACTCTAGGCAAAATAGAACCATATCAAAAGCATTATGATAGCCTTATGTGATTATCTGCACTAGTTCAATAAAAATATTCTCTTAGTGAGTTCATGCTTGGAAAAGAAAGAAAAAACTTTGGAATGTTTCAGCCAAGAATACGACATCTCAGTCGAGTCGCCGTAATGAATGCTATGTGACGTCATTTGGTAAACAAAGTAACTGCACTATTTCTGAGGTGTTTTTCTGATGATGGCGGAAACACACCAGCGTGCTCAACTTGATGTTCTTAGGCTCGACACCTACTGTGACAAAGCCCTGCAATCGGTAGTTACCCTTCCAACGTGATGCAACCTTTATGCCGGAATCCATAGAAGATCTTAGTACATCCCAGTCATTTCAAAGAATGAAAGCATTATAATTGTGGTTTTTTATTTTAAAAACACACAAAAAGCGCTGGCATAACCTCAGAGTGAGCGTACAATAACTGCGAGCAGTGTCAAAGAGGATCTGCCATTGCATAATGCGGCGTATTCCGGCAGATTTTGATCTATGCTGAGTGCGGCTGGGTGCCCGTTAGATATGAATGAATATGGTAGTAAAGGTAAATTGATAAAGCAATTATTTCCAGTTATTTAAAACTGTCGCTTTTTTAAACGATGATCATCTCGTATGTCACATCGGAAACCATCTATACGAACTTTCAAGTCCCTGGTGGCAGAGCAATAATAAATACGGTGGAACCTACTGAAGCAATTGTTAAAATAAAAATAATAATAATAAGTTTTGAAAAGGACCCTAATATTAAACGGTGGATATCTGTTATTTATATAAACGGTACCATAATGCTCTGTATTAAACTGAATTAAAATCGCTCGAGCTGTGTTTAAGAGGAAGGGGTTTTAAGGGATTTTGTGTTAGTTTTAGGTAGCGCGATGATATTTGACAGCAGATAGGAGTTACTGGTACAAATTTGGATGATGTTTGGTAGCAGATGGGCGTTACTGGTACAAATTTGGATGACCATGAATCTCCCTGTCAAATGGAATAACAATGGAAGTGAAATAAACTCCTACTTGTCCAATGCCTCGCAGCCTAAATAGTGGGTCACAATGACATGTTTTCCATTACAAATATCAATTGCAGCGACTTTCAGAGGTGAAAATATTTGACGTTTTCATCGAAACCCAATTGAAAGCGACATAAAGATAAAAACAACAAGTTGAACAATCAATGTGTCCAATATTTTCACGTGAAAAGGTCGAAATAAAAAAGTCCTAGATACGAAATTTGAGACTTACGGTTGCCAAGGTACCACACTGATGAAATGGTATGATAAAAAAAACGTAGTCTGCGTCTGATGTTTTATCTGTGGCACACGTGCCGTCATAAACCATCCCAACCGATAGGTGCTTTGGTTCCAGATAAGGGTCTCTGATTCGGCTAAAACTGGCCGTGAACCGACCATTACTACACTGCAGAAGTGGTAGTGGAGCTGAAATTACATACAAACATCAGATTTAGAAAAAAAAAATATAAAAAATATAAAAAATATTAAAAAAAAAAAATACAAAAGTAATGTCGCACTAAGCAAGTGAAAGTTACTTGTGTAGTTGATAGTATTTAACAAATACTGCATGGTGCTGATGGGCCTCATGGCAGTTTATAGACAGGTCAGTCAGCACTTAAAATGGTATATGGACCGAAGCGAAGCGTGGTGGGGTGGGGTGGGGGAGACTCACCGGTTCATTAACTGACATAAGGCCCCTCAGCACCCTGCAATATATGTTATATTATATCGAACAAAATCGTATCTTTATCTACGTAGAGGGAGCAACACCGTAGTGACTCAAATGTCTGTTCTCAAGATTATGGATGATTAAATTAGCACACACAGACACAGACACACACACACACATATATATATATATATATATATATATATATATATATATATATATATATATATATATATATATATATATATATATATAAGCAGTCATGATTTTGTTGTGAGGCAAAAAAAGGGCAAGGAAGACATGGTTCCAACGAATTTCCAATACATAAAAAGGCCTTTTTCTTCTTCATCATCACCATCATCATCTGCTTCTTCTTCTTTTTCAAGGAACTCTACAAAGTGAGGGCCTAAACTAACCAGCAGGTAGTGCGTGATCAAGGCGAAGACAAGACACCTTCGCCCACTCCGTTGGTCCACAGTTGTGCTGGTTCCAGGGCCTAGCAGGGCAGTCAAAGATGGACGTCTCGCTACCAAGACACTGCACGTCATCAAGGCGAATGGGGCTTAGGATATTAAGCAGTTCTGCGGAAGCGGTTGGTGAACCTGCCTGTGCTTCCGACGAACTGGAAAAAAGAGACAAAACACTGTTCTTTTTCAGATAAGTACACAAATTATATTGATGCTAAAATAATCTGTGAATCGTCAAGATCCATCTATCATTATCTGTCTTTCCATCAATGTGTTTATCATAAAGGAATCACACTTGTAGTACAACATGTAAACGTGCCCACCTTTGAGGCGGCATGGTTCTTCACTAATGCTGAGACACCAATGTAGATCTGACTTGTAACATGTTCGTTGCTTCATTGAACCATATGGTATATGCCCTCGACCGAAGGCCGTAAGTCCAGGGCAATATAACATCTGGTAGTCCACAACAACGAGAAGCAAATTGCTTGGTATGTTCCCCGCATAACAATACAATAAATGTTTTATTACCAACAGAAAAACAAGAACTGTCGTCTGCTTGTAAACACCCCGGTTCCACCAGAGCACTTGCGGTCAGTTGCCTCATTCATTTCACAAAGACTTCTAAAGACCAGTCATGCGCACCTTATCACACCGGTCAATAGTTCTTAGATAACTTCCCCTCAAGTGTCTTGCATTGCATAAATAATTAATCCATTTCGTAATAGGTTATGAAATAACATCTATCATATACGCTGTTTTTCGCCAATTTTTGCCCGACCATTAGTACTAAAATAAACGCTGCGCTCTCCAAGCAGTATCTTTGCTCTCCGCTCTCAGCAAGTACGCTGTGGAAATTATCTTCGGTAGTGAATTGCTTATATACCCATATTCGGGCTTCACCGCTAAACTAAAAAGCCATTTTAATAAAGAGCAAAATCACCTATCTCTCAAACTTATTTAAAAATGTCTTAAAAGTAAATTAAAAAGAATCTCAAGTTTCGAAATGGAAAAAAAGAACATGAATCATAATTTTGAACCAATCCTTGTATGTATATATATATATATATATATATATATATATATATATATACATACACGATTTAAATGTAAAACAGAGTTTAGTCTTAAGCTAAAGTTTGCATTGCTTTATTATTGTCAGCAATCTCTTGATATTATGTATTTTGTAGATCAAAAATAAAAATGTGCCTTAAAAATTATGCAAATCCCGACTTTGCTGTAAAACAGATATTATGACAAAATGTTATGGTCAGTAACTAAAGATACTAGTTAGTAGTTTTGACACAAGATTAGAACCTTCTTTCCGGTATGTGAAAGCGTTTAGGTTTCTCGGACGCTATTCGCGTTTCTGTTACAATTCCCACTATCATTTTTGTTTCTTCAAATTATTTGAAATACAGCTCATAAATTGGGAAATTGATATAAATGATGTCTTGCGTGAAGCAGGTTCCCCCCCCCCCCCCTTTTCCAACCACAAATCGCCAGTATTTTAAAACTGTATTTATCATTGAAGTAAAAGGTGCCATGTGAATAATTACTGAGTAAATCAGTGCTTCAAATGAGAAACAAATATTGATACCTGACTGGCTTATACCAGAGATGACGTCAATTATAAAATTAAGTACTTTTTTGTATCACTTTTCAATGAAAGCTTCAAGGTCACAATTGAGGACAGAACATTTCTATCTCGAATAATATTCTTGGTATAAGGATAACACCGATATAAATAACGAAGATAATGGTGAACTGAAAGAGATTTTGAATCTAAAAAGATAGTTTCTTGAAAGTATGAACGCCCTATACTCACTTGTAGCAGTACATCCGGCAGATCACCCGTGCATTATATATACCCCAGGAATCATCGCAGATAGTTCCCCATTGATTATTCCTGCTAACTTCAACCACCCCCGATCCTGGCAGATGACCTACTATTCGTACCTTGGTGTTAGGGAGAGCGCCTGGAATTTATGGAGAAAAAAACAAACAAACAAACAAAAAAAAAAAAAAAAATACACAGTATGTATGTCACGCGCACAGGTTTGTACAGCGTAGAATTAAATATGACGTAGCAGATTGTTCCGGCAGATCAGGGACTACACTGTCCAATCTAAGTCTTGGATTTAATATACAGCTTTGACCCTTATCTGCCGGCGCATCATAAATATATAGGGGCACATATCAACGCATTATGCCATTTGGCGCGCGCTATTCGGTGATCAAAGGCGCTCAGTTCTGATTTCATCAGCCTAATATAGACAATAATGTCTTAAAATTGTTTTTTAAAACAAGAACACATGAAATATAATAACTCAATTAGCCAATACGTTTTGATCTGATTTTTAGTAACAAAATAATCCTTTTATGCAACACAGTTGAATATTGGATCACATGTGTGTGTGTGTGTGAGAGAGAGAGAGAGAGAGAGAGAGAGAGAGACAGAGAGAGAGAGACAGAGAGGTGGTGCTGGTATGGAAAATAAGATTTCTAGACCTATATTCCACTATCGCATTAGGGAAAAGTGCCCACTGGACCTGTTTTGTTCCTTACTGAATCTGAGCAAAAGACTTGACCATATTATTCCACGCCAGCACATGACAAAAATATGGAGAAAAGAAAAAATGACTAGATCACTTTTTTCCATTACTTCACCTGTTTCCACAACGAGTGATGCAATACGTTTCCCAATAATATATTTTTGTTTGAAATTTTGCAAAAGCAAGTCATAAATATGACCAACAAAAGCCAGTGGACAACATCTTCAAACTAGTTTAAATATTTTAACTACTCTTGCTTTTTCCACCAATGCATGCAAATTGAGGTTTCCATGAAACGGGAACTGGATGGAAAGTAAACGAAAACTATGCAAACGTGGTCTCAGCAACTATTTTGAAGTTTCTGTGTAGTTTTATGGGGTAACGTCAAACAGAAACTATACTTCCCGTTAGTTTCAGGACAGTTTGAAATCATCAAGTTTCACTGAAACTACCTAGAAACTTCTAGCTTTCATGTAGCTTTCATAGTGCCAGATTCTACAACCTTCCGTGTGGTTTCAGTTACTTCAGGAAACTGCTGTTGGTGTTTCGGAAACTGCCAGAAAACTTTGGAAACTATACAGGATTCTTGTGGTTTCAGGCAGTTTTCGTAATATGGAAACTTCCTGAAAAACAATGGAAACTGGAACGGATTTTACAGGCTTCCGTAAGTTTCCTATCCAGAAACCAGAAGAAATATGTTCGTTTCACAATGCAAATGGCAAGTTTTATCACCTGAACAGCACGAAGGCTAAACTGAAACCAGAAGAATCCGTTTTGAAACAACTTGATTCTAGCAGAAAATTTGACGGAGTCTACCCTGCTTTTGGGCAAGATTGGATTTCCATTTGTACCTGAAACTGTACTTTCTTGACCAGAAACTATGTTGAAACCGTACAGGACGCAATGGTTTCCGGATGGTTTCCTTCTAGTTTCCGTTGTCGGAAGCTGATTTTTATACAGTGCACTATTATATTAAAGTACAGGTTTTATGACAAACGAAAAAGTGTGACAGATCTCATCATGAAAACCAGCTAATGAGATGGAAAAATAAAATATTAAATGTAAAGGGTGCAAGGAATATGCGTATAAATAACAACTTATTACGGATATTACACAGTGCATAATGACATAGAATACATATTTAATATTTAATATTTACGGTTAAATGTGTGTGCGGTAAAAGAGTAAAACTGTATTCGCTTTACAAGCGCATTCAATATAACGTTCACAAAAGTATGTTGAAGAGAACGTAGAAAAATTGAAAGTGTTTCTAAAGCTGCCAAAAAAGAACACTGAAACACTTAACATTTAAACACAGAGATAAAGGAATAAAAAGAAGATCTACTGCATCGAAAGGATAACAGTCTGATGATAAAGAACAGACTTATCAGAATAAATTTTGTATCGTTGTTTATGAGTATAGTGATTTGCCTTGTCATAAAATCGTGATTTGGCTATCAACGGGAAAAAAGTGACCCGGATGACATTTTTTACTTTTTTTGGCACCTTTTGATGAAACACTTGGGTAGTCCATTATGTCCCTTTATAATTGTTATTCAGTGACTGTACACAATCTTAAGATTTGTAGAACAAACGTGTCATCTCTACCTTGTGTATGCTAATCTAAAGATTCGATAATATCCGTAATTTGTGCACAATAAATAGATCAATATTACACGAATAGGATACGGTTTTACAAAGCAACATTCTGATTTTATTAATATTTTTGTAATGCTGGTTCGCATGTATGTGTTTGAAAAAAGTAATGCACTTGCATGGTATTGAAATATACCAAATATAATGTCTTTCATCTGCAACACCAATGTAACACAAAAACTTATTTTATGCTTGCATTACATGATTAATATACATTCACGAATCAAAACCAACCCATTGAATAAAAACTTGGTACTGGCTGTTTCATGTCTAATAAATCGTACTTCCGTATCACACTGACGCCCCCCCCCCCCCCCGAAGATATTATTAGGAGTACCGAATAGAACTTTTGTTTAGAAAGTGTAAAAGCGGGGTTTTGTACAAAATACAAATTACAAAACCGTATTCATGTTTTCTTCCTTTTTTGGAGGAATGAACTCGTTTGATTTGACGTATACTAATACATTTCGGCCTGACTACCTCGACGTATCACTAATCCATACCAAACTAGCTCTTCCGTCAAATCGGAACAAAACGAGCGTGTAATTTTGTGTATTGTTCACCGAATGCTCCATGTACACAAAATAATACCAAGTTCAGAAGGAGCCAATAAAATGCCATACTTTCAGTCGGATCAGTTGTAACTGAAAATATCGCCTATAAAAGAATAAAATAAAGGCAACTTACAGTTGGATGGCTGAATTGTGATCAGTGGTTGTGTCGTAGTAATCGCAGATGCTGGCGTCGGATTTATCGTGACTGTGTTACAGCGCACTCCTACGTCTTCGTTATGAGTACAGTCACTGTTTCCCCAATTGCTAAACTGGCAATCAATAAGTCTTCTTTCCGTTCCTGAGCATGTGACGTCATCCATCCAGATCTGCCCAGTTCCAAAACCAAACACGGAACTGTTCATAACTATCCCACCAAGGCTGTCGTAAATAAATAAATAAACAAACAAATAAATAAATAAATAAATAAATAAAACAAGAGGACTTTTTAAAGAGTATCCGAGAGAACAGAATCTTTGTAGCAGGACACGTGAACATGAAATAAAAACTTTGTCTTCAAAATGGAGAAATGGGTTCCAAAGAAGCTATTTAAATCCTGGTATATTTTGATACTAAATATTACACATTTTTTTTTCTTCATATGAGTACTAAATAATTTAAATATTTAGGGTAAAGAAAACTTTATGAATGTTATGTAATTGCGTATCTTTTTAGATTGACGTGAAAGTGACAAAATAATGAGACGTCAGTGCAGAAAACTGTGTATACTTACACCATGGTTTTGTCACAAATATTCGATATAAAAAATGAAAAAAGTTACATTCCGGTCCCGTGTCTATAAAAATAATAATGAATGGCCAATGATTGTAATGACATCGTTGAGCAGACCAATAATTAAACAAGAATTTTTTGAGGAAAACTGAGTTTAATGAACATAATTTTGTACACCCAATTTTAACGAAAACATGTCAGATTTTTGAAGATTGTATTTTCAGACAGACAATACTTGATTTAAAAAAAAAAAAACTCCAGAAGCAAAATGCTATTTTTCTTGTGTAGAATGCTGTGACAGTGTTCACTTCTATTTGCAGTTTCCCAAGTGGAAGTTCTCTGGGCTGTAACCACCAGATTTCCTTAAATAATTATGTTCAATCAAACGTAAATGAAAACAGGGAATTGTTGCCACCACAATAAATATTCCAACAACCACAACAAACATCAGCACAACAGTTATCATTACCACAACAATAAAGACATCTACTTGTGATTGCCGGTGGACGGAGTTGGGGTGGGGGATGTAATATTCTGTTTTCATAGTACTATTTTAGAATGTTTAATAATTATTCATATATTTTTATGTTTTATTTTATAAAGTCAATAGGCGATGGAATACACTATGAATTGAGATTTGCCTCGCCACTCTACTAGCCTTTTTCTTTCAGTTCATGTAGCTGCATGCAAAAATAATCATTACACGTGATGGCATACAAGTGATGGCATGTCACGTGATGGCGCACAAGTGCTCTTCAACAGTAAAAGTAGAATATTATTACTTAACACGATTGCTATATTATACGTAACTCAGCAATTCTTTAGCAGGTTGGAAATATTTTATATTTTCCAGATATATCAATGTTAACTGAAGTTATCAACGCGCCTTCTACAGTAAATTAATAATCCGTGGGAGCTAACTTTTGAAAGAAACATTTTTGTATGTTGATTTATTTCCCCTACTGTTCGCTCTCTTAAGATTAACTATTTGCCAGTGAAAAGAGAAGAAACGGGGCAAGAAACATAACCCTATCAAACGCTTGATAACTGAGTTTTAAAGTTAAACTAAAAAAACATAACGACTGGAAACCTGTCCATAATTCAAGCGATAGCCACAAAGTACTATTGTCGATGCGGACTACACATGTTAGAGCAAATATTCGCGTAAACTTTGAAACGAGAGCAATTTGTTATCACCTGACATTTCATCTATATTAATCTGGTATAGATACTGTTTATACGTATATTAGTTTTGTTCCAATAAACATCAGTCATGAAAGGTATTAAGTCATACGCTGAACAATACATACAGAGGGCTTGTAAGTTTCGTTACCAATCAGTGGCGTGGTGGTGGCAGGTGTAAAGCAGAATGGGCCACGTGCATTTTGGCGTAAGTACCAGCGCGATCTTGGCGCCCTCACAGTTCGTGGCGCCCCGCAGCGCCTTCGTCGCTGCTTGGGCCATGGTGCCACGTCCCCACCTGGCGACTATGCCACTGTTATCAATTAGACCTAAAGAAGAAGAAAAACATCTTACTTATATCCAAGTTGTATGCAGAGAACTTTGGCATCAACTTCTTCGAAGGCATCGTCGCAGACTGTGCCCCATTCATTTGCGTGGTATACCTCTATCCGACCCTGATTGGCAAAGCAACCTATGCCATTGAATCGGATATCCCCCTCCTGCTGACCTGTAAGTAGATTTTCAACACACAAATCCAGTACATTTTTGTCCCTCGCCTGCCGTAATTAGGTCACAAAACCCGGACTGTGACGAATCTGAACCTTAGACTCATAAGTTTCTGAAGTGACATGCCACAATATTTATGCGTATTAAGTTTTATCAAAAGCTATTATGTGATAAAATCACCAGTGATGAGGTACATATGTGTCCTAATGTTTTATATCACTATCGCAGTCAGCTCCAAAGTGATGTGGCAGACACAAACCACAGGCAGTGTGGACCTATGATCTTGAAATTATAACACGGGACCCAGATTTTGCAATTAATACACACTCTAGTTCTGATGCATATTTGTACGAAGTTTAAGGCTCACAAATATTCAGAGAAAACAAAATGAAACTAAATAAATATTTATCTTGACCTTGACCATTAAATGCGGATTGAAAATAATACTTGATGGTCAAAATATGTATGTTTAACATATATATATATGTGTGTGTGTGTGTGTGTGTGTGTGTGCCATCACGTGATATGAATATATAATAATAATGCACAATGCATGTGGTCGATTCTTAAAAATAGGAACTTCTATGTTGCATGTATTACATGTATTACACTATCAATATCAATTTCTCGTTCCCAAACGGCACCAGGTGTGATGGAGCAAGAATAGGAAGATAAGCAATTCAAGATAGGTCGCCAACCATCGTTTGCAACATGTCTGCTATTTTATACACATGCACCAATGTTGAAGCTACGACACATACTGTGATATATATATATATATATATATATATATATATATATATATATATATATATATATATATATATATATAATTTTTCAGTGAATGACTGGAATTTCCAAGAGAAATAATTTTGATAATTCACTGGAGATACGAGATATACTTTTTTTCACTGCAGCGTCGATAACATTATGAGCACGAAATTTTGAGCTATTTTTTAGACGCTTGGGCGGTCAATTCTAAATATGGCCGCCTCGCATGCAGACGAACTAAGTGCAAACCCTTCGATTTGCATATTTTTTCTTCGATTTTTAAATATTTTTTTAATGTGTTGTTTTATCTTGAATTGGGAAGGAAAATTATGTTACTACTGATATTTTCTGTGCGAATATACACAAAACACAGCAGAACATAAATGGTCAACAGCTGACATTATCGCGCGGGATACAGTATAAAATCTGCTACTTCAATATGTTATACATATTGCTAGCCAATGCGCTTCAGCATAAAATAAAAGGAAAATTTGTTTGCTCCGGTGAATAATGGATACACTTCATCGAATGGATGAAAAACTTAAGTATATCAGCTATAACTGAAAATATCGGCGATAAATGAATAAAATAAAGACAACTTACAGTTGTATGGTTGAATTGTTACTGCTGATATTCGTGAAAATATTGAATATTTTACCCACTCGATGAAATATATCCGTTATTAACTCGTTTCAAGCAAAATATCCTCTCTCTCTTCCTCTCTCTCTCTGTATATATATATATATATATATATATATATATATATATATATATATATATATATATATATACTCACACATACACACCTTTGAGGAAAGATGCATAAATGCATCAAGTTTCATCCCTCGGTCGCAAGCGGTTGGAGAGTTATAGATCGGAAACATACAACTATAGTATCGTCCTGATGGATTCTGAATCGTACCCAGTACTAAATATCAGAAACTAACAGCATGCCACATCTCAAATGTAGATAATAATATTAAGCTCCTTCCATACCTTACAAATTTATTTCATTCTTGCCAATCTTCGATGTTAATGCTTTGTTTTTTCAAAAATATGTGGCTCTCAACGGTGAAGACAATAATAAAGTTTCGGTTGTTTTCCGGAGGCCGGAAGAGTCTATGCAAGACGGATGGATGACGGGATGTTCCGGACCCACGTACGCTATGTAAACAAACATCGTCTGCTTGTTACGTAGTCAGCATACAGCTTGTCAAAAATTTCTTAACGTTATACCTTAATTTCGTTAATAATGGTTTTTGTCTCTTCTGAAACCGCATAGCGGCTGTATACTAGGATAATCTGCATCAACGTTCTATATTTATTCGTCAATTATTCCATACACGGAAATAAAGCAATTACTCATAAAGGCTTTAAAAGGACACAACTCTTATCAGAATCTCCCGGAATTTGCCGAATGGCCGGAAGCTGAGCAATCCCACGTGGTAAACAGTCCAGCCATGTCGCTTCAACCTTATGGACGCCATTCCGTTTCTTGTTTTTTCAAAAAAGATAGGTCAGTAACATGTTATTTGTAAGATATGGAAGGAGCTTAATATTCTTATCTGCATTTGATATGTGACATGCTGTTAGTTTCTGAGATTTAGTACTGGGTACGATTCAGAATCCGTCGGGACCATATTATAGTTAAAGTCTACATAGTCCTCAAATACGGCACCACACCAAGAAAGTGACAAGGTGAAATTAGATGTGAAGGAGACTGCCATTGGCGGCCATATTGTCTGCTATAAGTATCATGTTTTGACTGTGATCTGATCTGGAATAGGTTTCGCTTTGATTACTGGTTATCCGCTTTTGCAACCCTGATCAGTGTCGGCGCGAGGGTTCGAGGCGCCCTGTGGGGCAATGTACTTCAGTGGCGTCCGTACTTTGCCACAGAGAACAGTTTTTATGTCAGTTGCCAACCTCCAACTCCCCATCTACGCCCCAATTCCAACTGTAAAAAGCTCCCGACGGCGCCTCCCTCGCCCGGCGCCCTGGGGCAATTGATCCCAACGACCCCCCACCCCTCGAGCCGCCACTGACCCTGATCTTTCTTGTGTTCCAACCAAAGTGTGACCGAGATTTTTCTCAATTCAACAGAAGTAAAATGATACACATGGGGGCCGCAACATTTACTTGCAGTTTATGTACTAAAGCAAGATTGCCTCGAGGAGGTTGTCATCTCGGTTCTTATTTTACGTCTTTTCACGCGTGTACAAAATTATGTTTCTGTTTGCTTGAGTCTCTGTAACCGTTGGCCAGAGCGCCAATGCCCAAACCTGATAACTTTTTGTAACTGCTGATTTAAGGCGTCTATTTATTGAAGTCAACCCTGATAACTTTTTGTAACTGCTGATATAGAGTGTCTATTTATTGAAATTAACCCTTTGAATCTGGAGACAATATTATAGCACCAACCTCAAGATTGCCAGGAGTGATGTCATAGCGCTACTTCACTAAACGACAAACGGTATGGTAGCTGTGAAGGTTTGTGATAAGATTGATAAATGATATCAAATGAAAACAATTTAGCATTGACGCAGTCTATCTGAAAATTGAGACTGTTATTTTAAAAAATAAACGCCGAGAAGTATATACTTTGCCTATACCGAGCCCATTTTGTTGTAGAATTAATATTTAACTAAATAATAGATTAGATCGTATTAAAATTTGGGAGTCCCATGACTAGATTTAATATTATGGGCATCATTGTAATCTGACACTCGTGATTGGACCTTACACGGGATTCCATGGAATTTTGACCTCGATGATATGTTTTTGACAATACCTTTATCAATTTGTTACATCTATAATTTTCGAATATTTTGCAGAGATATCTTGAATCACAGAATCTTTCAAAAAACAGAATCAAATTCATAGGGTCACCATGCTTGATATAAACCCACAGCAATATTTATTTTGAACATAACGAGAATAAAAATATATTGAAAAGAAACGAAGACACCACAACGTAGGTTAGATATTACTTAATTTCGCCAGGTAAGCGAGACCCAGTAAGTGATTTTATTTAATAAACGGACCGTTTTATATATAAACTTACAACTTGCCTGAATCTATTTGCATACTAGAGACAACTTTTGTCAAAACGAGTTGTTAGTCTGAACCAAAAGGTCAACCATTTTATTATATGACGTAAAACGACACGATTGGGTTCCGGACCACAATTCCGTATTTCGCACTGGGGTAATTTTAAAAAAAAATATTTGTTTTTGTTTAATATTTAAAAGAAGAAAAAAGGTCATGGTCCTTGCATATCACCTCTGGGATCAAATGCTAATTTACGAAAAATCCGCATATGCTTTTCGTGAAATCAGTTTAAATTAAGCATTCATCATGTACCAAATGCTGTGGCTATCTAGCTCAGTATGATTACTACAGGTTTCGAGTGCGAATGGCCAGTTTTACCAAGCAAAAATAAAAATGTGTACCCAAATTTTGAGATGAAAATTAAAAAGATGTAATAAGTAAGATTTTCTTGAAATTGTATCTAAATAAAAGCAAATTGAGGTTCTTATGTCCCTATATTAGTGTAGGTGTAGAAAAATGTGTCAAAACAAGGTCAGGTGAAAAATA